>OX459036.1:35576830-36292035 GCA_949775005.1 Orthosia gothica | reverse complement strand
CAAAAAGGAAAACATAGGGATAAAGTAGTTTTTCTTTTTCAGTTTATGGAATATATTATAAATTTTAGCATTATTGAAGGAGGAAATAAACGAGAGCCAAGCCTCGAATTACGACTTTTACTTAGGATATTGAGTCGGATGTCTGCCAAAGCATTTCCGCAGCTGTTGATCGAGGCTGCCATTTGACAATCATTATGAGTAATCATGAGCCAGAAAACCTGACACCAGTCTTTCCAAATGATAACGTGTTTCTCAGTTACTGGTTTGTGAAGGTCAGTTTGGCAGTTGATCCATGGAAAATACTGTTACTCAACTGCATCCGGTTTGAAGTCAACCAAACAAAGTAGTTGGGAAGGTCTACGGAGGTCTATGGAGTTTCTTGTGCATTCTTCTCCATAACAAGCTACTTTCAGAATGCACGGTAGAATCATTTTTTTTAAAAGAGTAAGTATGGAGTTTCTTGTGCATTCTTCTCCATAACAAGCTACTTTCCGAATGCACGGTAGAATCAACTTTTATTCCATGTGATTTTAAAAAGTATGGAGTTTCTTGTGCATTCTTCTCCATAACAAGCTACTTTCCGAATGCACGGTAGAATCAACTTTTATTCCATGTAAATTTAAACTGTGACATTCAAAAGTGCCGCTTGGTGGCCCAGTTGAAATAAATATCTTTGTCTTTTGTCTTTGTCTACGCATATTGACAACAGGTCGAATTAGACAATAGAATACACTTTTAAGGCTTGACAGGGCACATAAATGTAGCAATTATGTGTCAGACACAGTAAATAAATAATTTTCACGTATGGTCTATAAGTACACACCTGCCCAAGATTCGTGTGACACAGAAATAAAGTAAATACATATTATTATGAATGTTGACTAATATATGTCATGTGAACTCATGTGTGTCGCTTATATAAGTCATGAGATCTAAAGAGCGTATGGCAATAAAGTGATTATGTAATGATTTACTTAGTTTAGACACTTTTCCGGATGGGGACCATCTACCAGATAAAGTTTCACGGCTTTCGAATAAGGAGTTTCCATCAGATAGATTGAAATGTAGTTTAATTTGTTTATGCTTGACTGCCAGAAAAATCTAACCGGAGTATTTCTGGACGTGTAAATAAACACGCTATAAAAAATCAGGCCAATATCACGCACCAATATGATTTCTTCCGTATCAAAATCAACCCTAAAAAAACAAAACCATCATTAAAATGTTTACACTTGATAATTAACAAAAATTACCTTTCGGAAATGATTGACATCCCCTGTTCAGTTTTGACCGACATTTCCGTTTGAATAATTACATTCTATAGGTACCACTGAGTGCCACCCTTTGTATGTTTGCAAACATAATTAGAAACTGATTGGAGCTTGAAGCAAGTTGCAATTAGTGTGAATTATACATGGAACCACAGAGCATAGATTCTCTTCGACGTGCCAGTGCACGCAGTGTAGAGATACCGCAGTGCCTCCTGAACACAACTCTAGGTTAGGGTGTTGAAGGCGTTGGAAATGTCCAAGGACATCGTCATCATTACGCCCGGGACACCGCTTCCTCCGCCAGGACTCTGACCTGCGATATCGCGTGGATGGTGGAGCGCCACTGCCGAAAGCTGAAATGGCTTTCTTCCAGGTCCAGCCCCTCTCTGTACAAGTGGCTGACCACCTCGTCAGCAGCGATAATCCGCTCGAACAGCTTACCCACCTCGTCTAGCAGCACTATGGGCTTCTACACAGTGCAGAGCAGTCTAGAGACGGTATTGTCAATACTTTTCAGACACACCAAACGTGGTACCCAGTGGTACCTATTGAGGGTAATTAATCATTCATTAATAGCGTCTCTCTCTAGTAGGTGCCGTTGTCACGCTTCCGTGCTCTGTACACGGAACTAACTTCGCTTCTTGCGTATTAACGTGCTTACTACATATTGTATGTACAACCTTGGTATTTGATGGTGTTTCATTTATGCAAGCATCCATTTGCAGCTAATTTAGGTTGGTTTTGCTTGTATGGTAAAGGTCGTATGCATAATTGAAACAAGGAGTTTCTTCTTTATACTTCTGTAATATATCTAGTTACGCAAGAGAACCCAGGTTACCGACACAACCCGAAGAATTGGGTTATGTCGGTAACCTTAGAAGAATTACTAAACTTAAGTGGCAGTAGGCAGGGCACATATATAGTTTCACGTTCACTAGGTAGACCGATGACCTGGTGAAGGTTGCGGGGATCCACTGGATGCGAGACGCACGGGACCGGTCAATGTGGCGACAATTAGGGGAGGCCTATGTTCAGCAGTGGACGTCTTTCGGTTGAAATGATGCTGATAATGATGATGAATATACCTAGTTGGCATACCTGGTGGGTGAGTAAGGTTATTTTGAGTGTGTGTAAGGGACAATTATGTAACCTACTACCTACCTACTTGTATACATCTGTCCCTTACGCACACTCAAAATAACCTTACTCTTTTTTTTTTTTTTTTTCTTAACACTAATCCCACCAACGAAATTGGTTCGAAAGTGGTCGGAAAAATTCCGTTCAATCTTTCTTTCCTCTCGCACTTTTATTCTTCATACTATAGTTCATCGTGCATTCATCTTCTTGTATACTGTGTGGGTTTATTTAAATAACTACGGGCATTTTTATTTCAATCAGATTAAAATTCAATAAAATATACATATCTTCTGTTTATCCCAGAAAATAAAATACAAAAAGAAAATGCTAATTATCACAGTTAAAGGAAATATACAAAAAGTTCAAAAATACAAAAAGTGCGGTATCACAGAATTGTGCAAATGGTGCTGTTTATCACAGGTAATACAAAAAATACAAAAGGTGCTTTTTTATCACAGATAGATACATAAAAGGGATAAAAACACAAAACCAAAGTTATTAAAAAAAAACACCGTAATCAATTACACAGTCTATAAACTTAGGTACTAACATGAAATACTGCCGGCTATACATGTCCTTGCTGCATTCCGTGCTTGCATTTAAATATCACACAAAAATATTAATGAAGCACGGTGCGCCTCAGGTTTTATTTCGATGTATAACCGCAGTGGCTACTCTAATGCAATATTCCAAAAACTTTTCCCTATATTTCTTGTCCATGAGCCCATGCAGGCTCTCCTTCGTGATTTTCCTGTCCAGCTCACATTCAAGTTGGTAGCGCTCCCTGATAAATAACGGGCATTCTACAAGTATGTGCAGGACAGTCTCGGCTACGCCTGGATCGCAGACGCATGATGGGCTCTCCTTACACTTGAACCGATTCAAGTATTCAGAGAACCCACCGTGCCCCGTCAAAACCTGCGTGAGGACGCCTTCGGGCCGCACCTGTTGTACAGTACGGAAAGCCACTATTGCGTCCGGAAGAAACATTTTCGTCACAGAAGCAGTCTCGCCCGACACATATCTCCGATTCCATTCATCAAGCGATTCCAAACGGATCTGTCGCTTAATAAATGAAACCGGACACTGGTCGTAGTCCGGCTTCCTCCGTGACGACAATGCTGCTTCCTTGGCCAGCTCGTCCGCTCGCTCATTCCCCGGCAGGCCCGCGTGGGCCTTGATCCAGAACAAAGTAACAACTTTGCTCTGGCCCAGGGCGTGAGCCAGATTGGCACGTGCGCGGACTGCCAGGGGATGGAGAGAGCCATGGTTTGTAAGCGTCTGCAATGCTGCCATTGAGTCGCTGTACACACCATAGCTCCCGTCTTGCCGCGCGAGGATCACTTCTGTCGCTCTACAAATGGCTAGGAGTTCTGCCTGGTAGACTGTGCAGTACGCGGCAAGGCTAAGCTTGAGGTTCCGGACTTCGCCTTCATTATCCCAGATGGATAACGCGGCTCCTACCTTCCCCTCAATCTTGCTGCCATCGGAGAAGATTCGCACCGCCTGCACATTGTTACTGTCTAGTAAGTCTTGGTCTGCCAGGCACATGAACTCCAGGGGCATTTGCATAGCTGGATGAGGGGCTTCCGCAAACCTTACCGCACTCTCAATCTCCCTGTCTCCTGGCAGAAGCCGGGATGACCCTCTCCTCGCTTCATACAGGGCGGCTGCCTCTTGTATGCGCAGGTCTAGAGGTAGTATCCCAGACAGTGCCAGTGCCGAGTTCAGAGAGACAGTACGGTAAGATTTGCAGAGCTTCTGAGCGAATCCTCGTTGAACAGAGCCTAACTTCTTCCGTATACCCAACTTTTTTGCAGCGGGTGCCCAGGCGGCGGCTGCGTATGTCACTATGGGCTCAATCGTTGCTGTGTAAATTGTGCGTATGACTTCCGTGTTTAATCCCCAGCTCACCTTTGCGGCTCGGGACAGCCGCTTGTATACGTTAGCTGCCCTCTTGCAGACGTTCGCGGCATGCTCATTAAAAGTGAGCTTATCGTCTATGGTTAGACCCAGCAACTTCATTTTCTTGACCATACCGATGTCGACCCCGGCCATGCTCAGTATTGGGGTGTCGTACTTAAGCTTATTGGTTATGGTCATCGCACAGGTTTTGTGCGGTGCAAACCTCAGCTTATTTCGGACGCCCCAACCCTGAACATGGGCGAGGGCTGCATTGGCAGATCTTGAGACTTCAGTCGCCTTGTCCCCATCCACGACCAAGACGATATAATCCGCGAACGCCTGCACGAAAATTCCACGCTGCTCAAGGTCCTGCAGTAGTGGGTCGAGAACGAGGTTCCACAGGATTGGACCACCGATCGACCCCTGGACACAGCCCTTGCTAGTCTCTCGCGTGCATTCCTCCCCGGCATACCGAACCTTGACCTTCCTACCGTCGAGATAGCTGTCTATCAGCCTCCTGACGTTAACCGGGCACTTTTCCTCAGCCAGTCTGACTCTTATGGCTGGCCACCAGGCGCTATCGAAGGCACCCTCTATATCCAATGACACCAGGACAATTAGCTTTTTCAGCCTCAATTTGTCCTTTACGTGCGCCACTAGCGTATAGAGGGCGTCCTCGGTGCTCCTTTGGGGCATGAAGCCAAACTGACGAGTACTAAACCGCGGTACAAGCTGATATTTTAGACGTGCTACGACCATCCTCTCCAGGACCTTCCCCAGAACAGGCAGTAGCAATTGGTCTGTAAGCCTTAGGGGTGGTGTAGCTATCCTTACCCGGCTTTCTGAGGACTACGACTGTAGCCTCCTTCCAGGTGATCGGGAAGTGTGCCAATTCAAGGCACTTATTGTAGAGGGCAAGGAAAGCGTCCGGGTCCTGGTAGATCGCTCGACTGCAGATATCAGAAGTCAGTCCATCCCCTCCTTGTGCCTTTTTGGGATTGAAACCCGCCACGGCATAATTCAGCTCCAGCATCGTAAATGGGGGATCATGATGTTCATCATGGGCCCACTCATTTACTCGACTGGCTGCTTCTCTAATTCGCCTGTGGTCAGCGTTGTCCTGGTCTACTCTGTCTTCGGGGTAGAACGTATCCGCTAGTAGGGCGGCCGATTCACTCGGATTGAGGAATGCACCATCGCTGCAAAGGGTCAGGTCTTCTTGCCTTTTGGCGGTCCTACCAATGATCCTGTAGAAACTCTCCCAAACTCCCTCACGATCCTGCTTAAATAACCTTACTCTAATAGCTTATGGTCACCCCCTTTACTTTTTTTAATTATTATTTGTCATCTTTCTTCATGTTTTTCCAGCATACACAAGAATGCTGGAAAAACAGTCATCCATGGCGTCTTCATTTACATAACGTTACTTACTTTAATTTACTATCCCAATACTGTACACTTATTTTGTAATAGTCCCTCGGCAAACTTCGTGTTTCGTCAAGCGTTGGTTTCGGGAAATGTAGTTGGTTACACATTTGGTCGTTATTTTTGTAATAGTAAGTTGTAAAATGTAATGTGTCACTGTTTGTTTTCCCTAAATAAATAAAATAAAATATAGACTAGAATATCAATGATAATAACTTGAATGAACTATGACAGTTTAATAATAAATTGATAAGTATACCTAAGATTCATTTAAAAACTGTCAGATTGCACATATCCTTATTATACTCAAATCTAGCTTTAATTAGAGACTTATGCCTGTATTACTTTTATACGAAACGTGCCATAAAATGCACATAATATACAACGGACAACATTTTACAACTCTCTCCTTGCATTTTCATAAGATTACACGTACCGACATAAATATGGAACCGTCAAAATCCGGTAGCGGTATACATCTTTCAGTGCACCACAGTATACTGCAGTTTGTCAGTGCACCGCAGAGTACTGTAGTTTCTCATAGAAATCTTTGTCGCCCGAGTTCATTGACTTGCCTGAGGCACTCTATCTTTAAATTCTACAGCCTTTGAGGTAGTATGCACACGGCTCTTTGTAGAACATTATTTGTTGGGCAGGCTTGTATTAATAAATTGGACCACTTTTGATAAGTTTTTGCAATTTTTATAAATGTTACTAAATATCTATGTTAAATTAATAAGATTTGCATGTAGCATCTATTTATTGCGGTGTAAAAACCTTTTTTACAAAAAAATATACCGACGATATAACGAACTAAAAAGCAAAAAATAAAAAAAAATATAGTCTAGCATTTTGAGTTGGCGCCAAACGAACAAACATACAAATTAAAGAAGCTTAGAATGATTGCAGCTAGGTTGATCTTCGTTGATAGTTTGTTTGGCCGAGTTTGGCGCCGCCCACCTAAAAATGCTAGACGAAAAGATTTTTTTTTCTTTTTGTTCGTTATTTTGTCGGTTATTTTTTTTTTGTAAATTAGGTTTTTTTCGCTTTTTAGTTGAATTAATTTCAACAGAATCGGTTCACAATTGAAAATTCAGTGGGAAAATTATGGACAAATTCTTTTTCTACCTTAATGGGTGGATATTGTATTCGGAAATGGGACCAACTATGAGGTATATATACCCTTTTCAATTAACATTTTTTTTTTTAAATCGGACCACTCCATAAAAAGTTACGCGTGGTCATAAATAAAAACAATTATATAATTCATTTCGTATTGAGAACCTCCTCCTTTTTTTAACATCGTTTAAAAATAGCCAATTTATCAATGTAATTTCCAGAAATTTACCCGTTTCGTTCGAAACATCGCTCATCATGACTTCGGAAATGCTAAGACACTGAGTTTTCATTTATCCAGTCTTTTGTCATGAGAAAAAAATAAATTAATAAGAAAAATATACTACAACAAATGGTTTAAATAATCTAAAGCACCCACTGTGAAAATTAAATAACTCCCGAACCAAACGATGTATTAAATTGGTATACCAAAAAGCCACTATATTGCAGATAAATTGCCACCACAGCACATTAGGTGCACCCTGCTACTTACATTATCATTGCAAGCTCTAATTACCACAAGCCAACGTACGGAGACAGGCATTTGTTTTTATTTGGTCTTTGCCCTATAGAAGGCTATTTCCCGCATATTAAATCTTCTAAAGTTAGTCAATACTTTCATCTCTCCAACAACTGATATCAAAAACTTATCAAAAATGTAGATTAAGACCCGATTTTTATTAAAAACCGGCTAAGTGCGAGTCGGACTCGCGCACGAAGGGTTCCGTACCATTATCGCAGAAAAAGGCACAAAAATCACGTTTGTTGTATGGGAGCCCCCCTTAAATATTAATTTTATTCTGTTTTTAGTATTTGTTGTTATAGCGGCAACAGAAATACATCATCTGTGAAAATTTCAACTGTCTAGCTATCACGGTTCATGAGATACAGCTTGGTGACAGACAGACAGACAGACGGACCGCGGAGTCTTAGTAATAGGGTCCCGTTTTTACCCTTTGGGTACGGAACCCTAAAAATGGCGGTTTGACAGTTTTTGTGTCATACTTATTTACTTATTATTATAAAGGCGAAAGTTTGCGAGTGTGTGTGTTTGTAACTTCTTCACGCTCAAACGGCTGGACGGATATGGATGAAATTTGGCACAGAGATAGATTATAGCCAGGAACAGCAACTTTTTATACGGGGAATATGTTCCCTCGGGATAATTTTAGACTTTCACGCGCGCGAAGCCGCTGTCAGAAGCAAGTAGAGAATATGTCAAACGGCCATTTTTATTCCTCAGCTAAAAGTTATTAGACTATTGAAAAATCAGCCCATAGACACCTTTTTGGACAGATTGAAACAGATAAGGATTTAACTATTATTAATCATAGGGATAACATTTTGTTAAACTCTGATTATGGTTTCATAGTGTAAATAAATAAATATTGAAAGAAACAAAAAAAATACTGTGTTGGTAGTACTAATTTTCTAAGGCCCTTAAGTTTTTAAATAGGTATAACAAAAAGCCTTTCTAGAACATTTCGTGCAAGCCTGCGACATTATCATTGCAGGCTCTAATTACCTCGAGCCAACGTACGGAGACAGCCATTTGTTTTTATTTGCAGGACAAGCTGTGTTTAATAGGAATATAGTGCTTGGTTTGTTGAAGTAAACATGTTCCTAATGTGTTTATGTGACTGGACTATAATGGAATTACTAAGTTTAATACCATTTTGTTGAGAAATACCTGTTGAAGTAGCGAGTTAACTAAAATTCAAAAGCAATTGCAGAAAGGAGAAAATTAGGTTTTTTGAAACAATTTAGAAGAAGACGGTTTTATTTCAATTTTGTTTTGGCACAGACTTCTTAAATTGTGTACTTGATTTTAGATTTCCATAAACCAAGGTTACCGACATAGCCCGAAGAATTGCCAAACTTAAGTGGCAGGGCACATTGCTCGCAGAACGGATGACCGTTGGGGCCGAATAGTTCTAGACTGGCGACCGCGTACCGGTTGACGCAGCGTTGGAAATCCTCCCTCTAGATGGAGCGATGACCTGGTCAAGGCTGTGGGCGTCCGGTGGATGCGAAACGCACAGGACCGATCAGTATGGCGACGCTTGGGGGTGGTCTATGTTCAGTCTTTTGGCTGAAGTGATGATGATGATGATGATGAAGATGATGTAATACAACGGCTAGAAAAAAAAGATTCTTTTAGTTAAGCTTTGATTTAAAGTTTACAGAAAAGTCAGTTCCAAGTAAGTTCAATTCAAAAACACCGTTTCCTTAGACCCGGGTGCAGAACAAGCTAAGCTAAGTTTGACTAGCTTAGCTTGCATAGCCGAGGACCCGAGGTAATTTGTACACTGATTTAGCTTAAATATGAAAGATCACAGAAATATGACAAAATTGCCGAACTGTGCGAACAAGTATAGTAGTCACAGCGGATCTTTGTGTCTCTGTAGTTGGCTTTGCGAACCATTGCGCAAGAAACAGTTTGTCATCGAGTATACTGCATAGAGTAAGCGAGATAGGACGATGCTACAAACGTAAGCGAGTGAAAGAGGCAGTTATCCAATGCTATCTTCATCTTCAACATGACACAAAAGTAGCTGCTGCGCAGGGTCTTGCAGCCAATTTCAGAGACACAAAGATCCGCTATGAGTATTATAACTTGCCTTGTGGTTAGCAACAGGGTATTTTCATATTCCATTCCATATTACTTCACATAATAACTGTCCAAAACTAGCACAAAATAATACACAATTTAGAAGCACAATACACGTAATAAACATGTACACAACAGTGATCTATGTACATGAATATAAGCTTTACATACCTAAACACGAATACAGTACATAACATGACACATATTTGTGGATGTATATCAGCGTGGAACTAATGAACGGGCTTGAAACAATAGGGTTGGGAATACGGATGCACAGTGCGATAGTTTGATTTGATGAAAGCTGGTAGAGTCAAAGCATTGATAGGGGAGGATTGATAGGTGTCTTACGCGTTTGTATGTTGTGATTTGTAACAAAGTTTGTTAGAAACAAAATATAATCGAACAGGATCTAACTGTGTACTCATTTTTAGGGTTCCGTAATCAACAAGGAACCCTTATAGTTTCGCCGTGTCCGTCTGTCCGAACGTCCGTCCGTCCGCAGCTTAGCTCAGAGACGCTTAGTACTAGAAAGCTATAATTTGGCATACGGATTTGGATATACGCATCAACCACGCCGACACAATGGTATTTTTTTTTATTTATCTCCTGTAAAGTTGTGTGTTTTTGTTGTACTCAATTGTCTCCCCTGCCAGCTAAATGGTTACTTTTGGGTATGTGAAAAAATTCACGGCTGTATATATATAACGAAATTAAAAGCAACACTATTACAGCTAAGTAGACCTTACAAGTTTACGAGTAATAGACGCCCAACATATAAAATGTACTTGGAAAAGTAAAAAATTTGCATATTGATGTATGGGGACAACAGTTTTCGAACGGCAAAGAAAATTTTGTCCCTTTGTTAGAGCAATGTTTGGAGTTTCCATTGTTTTGAACATTAGTAATGTTACCTATTTATTTTGGTGAATGTAGCTGTTTATACGGAACCCTCTGCGCGTGAGTCAGACTCCTCTGTCTGTTACCTTTTCATGCTTAAACCGCTGAACTGATTTACATGAAATTTGGTATCGGGATAGTTTGAAACACTGGAAAGGACATTAGGATAGTTTTTATCTCTAAAACCATCTTTGAGGGGGGTGAGAATGAGGGGGCAGTTTGTATGGTAAACCAATACATTTTCAAGTAATGCCCACACACCTACAATATTATTACATAATATTAGTTTAAAGCTTGGAGCAAAACATAGGCTGTACGAAGTACTAAACAGACGAAGTAAAGGTAAAAAGCTATCTATACCATACCAATATTATAAAGAGGAAAGATTTTTTTGTTTGTTTGTTTGTACCGAATAGGCTCCGAAACTACTGGACCAATTTTTAAAATTCTTTCACCAATAGAAAGCTACATTATTCCTGAGCGACATAGGCTATACTAATATTATAAATAGGAAAAAAAATATTTTTGTATGTAACAAATAAACTTAAAAACTACTGGACCGATTTCAAAAAATTTTCACCGTTGGGAAGCTACACTATCCCCGGGTGACATAGTCAACTTTTTATCTCTTTATTCCCACGGGAATGGGATCTACTCGGGTGAAACCACGAGGCGTCCGCTAGTGTTATAATAAAAAGATTATCAAGGTTGCCAATGTTGGACCGGGCTGCGTCAGACACTTTTATGCATCGTCACGAACGCGTTCTATTAATGCATCCGCAACACATAAAGGTTTAGGCAAATATTGATACTAGCCTGGATCACGTACGAAAAGCTCCTCGTCACATCCTTTAATTTCTTTGTAAAACAACGTAGTATACATAGAGCTACTATTACATGGCAAGGGAACAACGTACATCGCATACCAGTGGTTTGCAGTAAGGGTGGGCTAACGTTGCGAATGCCTGTGGCTTGTGAATATACAAACAGTATGGAAACTACCTACACACGCTCGAAACGGCCCACTCACACAAATATACGTGACCACTCGCCGCGTCGCGGTACTCAGTACTGACAGCACTGCGGACGCTGCGTAAGGGTCTCGTCGGTGCGTATATTTGTGTGAGTGTGAGGGTGCCGTTTCGAGCGTTTTTAGGTAGTTTCCATACTCGTTGTATATTTTCACTGTGCATGGGTGGACCTGATGTTGGCGATTATGAAGTAAGTTCAGCCATGAAAATAAAGAAATTGTACTTCATGAGGTCTAGGCTCTGACTCTTTTTGTTTTTGGAAGAGACACTGAATATACAGAAATTTTTACCGACTTCAAAAAGAAGAAGGTAATCAATTCGACACATACATGTGTAATATTGTTGGAATTGCACAATATTTACATGTGTTACTCTATATGGGCTTCTAAACATGTGTGCCAAACTTAATTGTATGTTTGTATGTATGTATATTTGTCTACGCATATCTCCGCAACTACTTATCGGATCGTGATCATTATTTTTGTGTTGGATTGAGTGTCTCTTAATTTATCTCAATTTACGAATAGAGCAAATTACATCAAAATCGGTCTAGCAGTTTTCAAGATATAGAACATAGAACCGGACTCCTTAGCGACAAACAGCACGAATGTGTAAATTGAGTTATTATGGGTATTTTGTCAAACCTTTATGTACCGAACTATATAAATTGCAAATTGATGGTGTAATAAAACTTAAAAGAAAGAAATAAAATCTTTTCACAAAAAAATAAACCGTCTTCAAAAGCAGAACATTAAAAAGTGCAAAATAACTTTCGTTTCGGAAGTCGGTGTCGAAAAATTATAAAAAATAAGATATATCAAAGACACTGACTTCCGAAACGAAAGTTATTTTGTACTTTTTAGTATTTTGATTTTCTAGTCGGTTTATTTTTTGTGAAAAAGTTTTTCTTGTTGCGAATTTAAAAGTAATATAAAACTAAGACTTTACGCCTAGGCAGAAGTACAATATGTTTGGCTTTTTAATGAAACTGGTGCACAAAACAATCACAATTACATGACAAAGTAATGAGTCTTTAAGTGCTGGAACGCAGGATTCCTCTCTGCGAGAGGGATTAGTTTGGTCCAGAATGAATCAAAATACTAATGCTAGGTGTGTTGTTACGAATATGTAGGTATTTTTGACATCCCATAATTAAAAAACGATCACTCATCAAATTCTAATACAAAAAACCGACTTCTAAAGCAAAACAAACCAAACAAAGCGAAAAATATTTTTTTGTTTCGAAGTCCGTGACTTTGGTACTACCTACTGTTTTTCGTTTGTAGATACCGATTGCGGAAAAAAAGTTATTTTTCGCTTTATAGTGTTTTGCTTTAGAAGACGGTTTTATTTTTTTGTTAAAAAGTTCTATACTTAGTGAGGTACCTGTAATGCCCACAGTGATGCCAGAATAGATTACCCAAATAACGTGTAACTTGAACTTAACCGATGGAATGAGAGTGTACCAGGGTGAATTGTACACATCTACGTACGCTTAGAGCATACTGGCGTGTTGGTATGTTATGAAAAAGTGTGAATAATAAACAGACATGCGATTGCAGCAATCTCGAGAGATTTGCCGTCATTTATTGAAGAGTTATGTTGTATATCTCCGAATTTCTTCATTAGATCTTTACCAAATTTGAGCAAATCCGTTTATTTTATGACGGAGTTATGCACGAAAACAAAAATATAGAAACATTCGAATTGAGAACCTCCTCCTTATGGGCAGTCGTTAAAAACAACTAGTCCACAACTAAACAATGTCACCAAAGAAACGAAGGCACATACTTGTGGTCGCCTGCAATGGTTACATCATTTGGAATGCCTGTGGCCGAAACACCCTGTAATTCCGAAATTTTCTGGACAGTTAGACGTAATGCCGCCATTTTCTGGGCGGCTGACACTGAATGTGAATTTTAGGACGATAGGAATAGAATTTGTATATTATATTCATACATACACTCACGCCTATTCCCCATGGGGGTAGGCAGAAACTACAGAACGCCACCTGCTACGATCCTTACATACTTCTTTTGCTTTACTCACATTCATACGTCTAGTCATACACACGTGCCGGTTATGAGTACTGCGCACCTGGCCTTGCTGAAGAACATCACCAATAAGGTCTATATAAGTATTTCTAGCACGACTCCTCCCAACGTTTCCTTTCACGTTTGACTTGTTCTGCGTGTACCTTTCGTTAGTCGCTTTTCATTCATCCTCTCAACATGGCCAAACCACCTTAGCATTCTCTTTTTAATTTTTGACACTATTTCTTCTTTTAAACCACAACGTTGCCTTACTACATCATTCCTCAATCTATCGTTTAAAGTTACACCACACTTGTAAAGTAAAAATTTGTAAGGGCAAACTTGACAACAAAAGAAAGCAAATCAAGTGGTGTAGGGAGTGTAGTAGTGACGTCACAAGTACGAAGGAAACACTGAGATGGCTTGCAAGTAGGGCAGATACAGACTTTGTTTACACTATTTATTACAATAGGGCGTTGTACACATAGCCAAGTCCGCTCGGACGTAGGTGGGGTACTTACTGTACTTAGCCCTCTAATCCAAAAAATATATTCCTTAAGTTTCCAAGTAGGACGAGGATCCACAGTTGCACCTTACTGCTAGCTGGGTATAACATTGTGAAGAACGACAATAATCTGTCGAGGTCATTAACTGGCGGTGATTTTTAACACCGCGATTCAGGATCAGGAGATCAATAGACAGCGACATCTAGTGGTTCTACTTCGAACCACTTACAATGCCATCAATGAAGTTGACTAAGTGAGTCCTCTATTACATACGTTCCTCAAAGGAATCGTAATCAATAGCAGTTTACTGCTTTATGCGCAGATGGCGCTAGTTGTAAGATACGTTACATGAATATTAATGTTTATAGTAATGAGGTGTGTTACAGTGGTATATTTTTATGAAGCTGTTCTGACTGCTTCGTTGGACTCGTGGTTGCAAGTGCAGCTGCTGAAAATGAGATCCTGGGTATGCTCGGGTCAGGTAGTGTTATTGGGTTTTTTCATATTTGATTTCTCATTAGGAGTCTAGCTTTGTGTCCGATTGATGGCAATTCGCTTGCGGCTTGATAGGATAGGATATATCTCTTTTTACGCACTCCCATTTGGTCCGTTGTGCGTGCAGGCCTCCTCTCTGTGAGAGCGAATAAGCCTTAATCCACCACGCGAGCCCAGTGCGGTTGGTGGATGTCACATGTCTTTGAATTTTTGGATCTAAGTCATGCCGGTTTCTTCACGATGTTTTCCTTCACCGTTTTTTGAGCAGTGTTGATGAAATAGTTTACACAAAGTAAAGCGCCTGCCCGGTTTCGAACTCACGACCTACAACTTGTAAGTCGCGGCAGTTACATCTGGGCTACCACTGCCGAGTCAGCACGGCCTACTGTAACAGGCTCGAGTCACACATTTTTATCACAGTTTGGGAGCAAAAACCAAGAGCGGACTCTAGTCAACAATAATTTGAAAAATAGGTATTTCAAGAAACTATTGCCGTCGCGTTACCTCCAACCTCACCCCGTAAAGTGCGAAAGGGACAACTGCAGCTCAGGCTGATTTTACCTACAAAAACTTTGACTAAAAGACGTTTCGTATTCTGCTGTTTTCTTCATGAAATCTGGTCTGATCTAAAAAATTCTTATATCAAAATTTAGAGGAAAAGTATATCTATGCTCCTATCATTTCTGTTTTTGTTAAAAACTTATAAATTTTGTCTGTAAGTCTTCTGAACATGGCGGTAAAAACGGGCATTTTTTTCGGATTTTTGGATTGTCTTATTTCTTTTGGTGATTATGTTTTGGAAAAAAGGAAATGATACAGGCACGTATTAATAAGACCTAGATTTTATGGAAAAAAATCATTGCTCTAGAGGCATTATCCACGAAAAAAACAGCAGAATGTGTTTGTATGGAGAAAGTCTCACTAGAGTCCCCTCTTAAATGCGTGACTCAAAACTATCACAGAGGCCGTACTCGCCCGACTGCAATCTCTTGCTGCTTGTTACAAGGCAATTTAAAAAAAAATGCGAAATGGGTTTGCTATAGATTCATAACTGCCTTATCTTTCGGATAATACAGGCTACAATATCATATATGAATATAGAAAACCTGTCGTTACACTTAACAGGCCCTTTTTTCGAACCCATTTAGCCAACAAAACAGTTTAAAAAAATATTCGTAACACTTATAAAATATTGCAAATCGTTTGATATTGCCCGGCCCTCCTGTCACACCCACGTTCCAACCCTGCCCAGTAATGCCCGGTTTGACCCGGGTAAAAAAACCAATGCGAAATATAAATATTTATTCAAGTGTTATTATTTACCTTCAGTGACCTACACTCATAATTCTTTAGAAGGGTTCGTTGTGGTCGAAAAAAAGATAAACGGCTTTTCGGAATTTATACAATTATTTTACAAGCGTTATTTCATTGTCAATTATTATTCAAATATTGTGATAAAGGAAGGGCTAAATGAAAAAAACATATCTCATTATTAGAATAAATAATACAGCTGAGTACTGAAATTCCCAGCGGCGGAGAGCAGTGGTGGCCTAGTGGTACCGACCGCGACTTACAAGTTGTAGATCGTGGGTTCGAGCCCAGGCAGGCGCTTTACTTTGTGTAAATTATTTCATCACCACTGCTCTCAAAACGGTGAAGGAAAACATCATGAGGAAACCGGCATGTCCTAGAACCAAAAATTCGAAGACATGTGACATCCACCAACCCGCACTGGGCCCGCGTGGTGGATTACGGCCCATTCCCTCTCACAGAGAGGAGGCCTGTGTCCCAGCAGTGGGAACAATAATAGGCTGATGATGATGATGACTGAAATTCCCTGCCGGAATCTGTGTTCAATTTCAATTCAATTCAATTTATTCAGTAAGAATTCACATTACGTTCGAATATAATCTAGCATGAAACATTAACATAAACACAATGATATTCTAATATGTTATACACTCACAAAACAACAGAAAATAGTGTTCCGCATAGCAGCGGCAGCACACATACACACTTTTCATTCATATGACATTTCACCACAAGTCGAAAGGGATGGCTTGATAAAACCAACAAGAAAAAAAGAGACAGCGTGTTTGTCACTTGCGTGTAAATGTAAACAAACATTATTCTGACCACCAATGTTTTTTTCTTTTTCTAACCTCCAAATAACAGAATATTAGGGGAAAAAAAAAAAAAAATAGGTGTAATGCGTACTTACATATGGTATGAGATCCCTTCTGTTATATGTACTTTGATATCATAATTAGTACTTTTTCAAAATACACGTGCATTTTTTTAATTTAGACATAAAGACTATACGTCCTTATTAGGACGTATTCGAGTCTTCACAATGCGCGCGCTCATAACATATCTGTTAACTAGAATATTTATCATTGCATAAACAGCATTATTAGATGTAGGTACAAATATATGGCAACATTTCTAAAGATTTCGTTCTGAAGAGAGCTATGGTTTCGAATGACTTTGACAGATGTCAACTTGACGTAACACTAAGCACTAGTTTTTGGCGCAAACAAGGGGGAATCAGACAAGAGATCGAGTAAGAATATGGCGGGTTGGATTGAGTTGTGAATTCATGATAAAACCTAAGGAGAAATACAGTTAAAGTTACTGATTGTTCGTGTAGATCAAACTATATGATTAGGTGAATGTTGTTTAAGTTATTCGCCAATACGTAACGTGATTAGTTACATTGTGAGCCTACATACAAGCAAAGAAGTTGATTTGTTTAGCCTAGCCCGAAAAGAACCCATGCCAATAATGGCCTTTCCTAACAATTAGACAGTCTTCCCTACATATAAGAATGCATGCAATTCTATTTCAATTAGAAAAGATTATTGAAATGTATTTTATATAAATATGTAAATAACATGCAAATAAAAAAATAAATGTGTTTTTCCTGTCATAGCTACAACGTGGGGGTCTTTAAGTCAAGAGTGAATACTTCTAGACATAACTGCTATAGATCAAGCCTATCTAGAAGGTTGTAACCTGGATGTCGAGTAGGGATGGCATTGACCACATCATCGTTTACCATCAGGTGAGATTGTGGTCAAACGTAACCCTATAAAAAGCAAAAAGTATGGGCCCCAAAATTCGCTGCATACGAAAGTATGCAAGAAAGAGAAGTAAGAGAATGTAAGTATACTCTCTCTCTTTATCCATACTATATATATACTAACGCCTAAACCAATGAACGGAATTCAATGAAAGGAGATGTTCGATTTTGGGCCATCACTATGTACACTACATAGATACATAGAAAAAAAATAGGGGAATTCCATAAAAATACTAACAAATTAATTTGAAGAAGGGTACAGGAGTAACAAAAATGATCATTTATAGTTTTTTAATTAGATAACCCTATTTTTAGGGTAGCCATGACAGTTGTGTTTGACATGACGTCTGACGACTTTGACAGTTTTAAGAAGTGACTTCTTTGAGTCATTCTTTGCTTTGACTTTGATTTGGATATGTTTCGGAATTTTTAGTGATTGTTTTACAAGTACGGACATTAATTGATTGCTTTTCTATTGCAATTGAATTAGTGTTGTTTTTATTGACGCAGATATTACGATGACACGTCAAACAAATGTCATTGTCAAAATGACATTCTGCGCATACTCTCATTGTCAAAATGTCATTCTTCGCATACTGTCACTGTCAAAATGACTTTTTTCGCCTACTGCTGATCTGACCCACCATGTTTAGTTGTAAATTGTGTTGCTCTACTTGACAAAGTTAATTTGAGTTTACATTGAAACGAAGTGAAATTAAAGAAAATTAACAATAAAAAATAGTTACTATAATATACAGCAATTTTTACATAAATTGTACTTGGAGCTGGCCCAGGCTCCATAAATTTTTGGAACATCTCCTTTGGCAAGGATATTGATGGCATCCTGAGCAAGGACATAGGCTCCTGTTAGTACCAAAAAAACAATTAGGTTGGTAGGGTAGGATAGGTCGGTAGGATAGGATAGGTAGGTAGCCAGTTGACGGGAGTGAATCCGCGGGAGACTGGCTAGTAATATTATAAATGCGAAAGTAACTCTGTCTGTCTGTTAACTTTTCACGCCTGAACCACTGAAATAATTAGATGAAATTTGGTATGGAGGTAGTTTCAGACTCTGGGAAGGACATAGGAGGTTTTTATCCCGGGAATCATCCTTATGAGGGCGGCAAGGGGGGTGAAAGATTGTTTGGGGAACTAATAATTTCTCAAGTAAGGCGGTCCACCCATCTACAATATTATGGCGCGATATAAAAAAAAGGCTATTCTAAGTATTATTGCTGCGCAGACGAAGTCGCAGGCAACAGCTAGTACATTCATATCTAAAGCTTCAAATCTGCTTGCTTTCACGTTATATTAACTCACTTATCACTAACATAACGTTAAAACCACACACTTTCATCATTTACTCACCATCAAAAACCATTAAAAATCACTACAAAAACAGTAAATTAAAATCTGTATACAGATATAGTCGCCTCACACGGAATCTATCTTAGCTACTTCTTACTTCGTTACAGCCTCCTCGACACCGCTGAGAGCACTCTCGCTGAGTGTCCGCCGGCTTTGTCAGCTCTACGTGAGGAGCGACACGCCGATAGACATTCGCGACACTTGACACTAGGGAATAAATACTGTTTTGTTGAGACTGCAGTCTTCTGAGCGTTTGTTGTGATTGGGCGGTAATTTTCAATGAGTGAGTTTAGTATACCGTTTCCTTTCGCCTTAAGTTTTGGTAAAGGTTTCTTGTTATTGTATTTTGTAATCTTTTCCTTAACGATATAATATATTTTTTTTATCAATATCATTACTTCCGAACTTCAGTTTGCGTTTCATCTGTATGCAGATGACCTTCAGTTGTATTGTCAAGGGTCTGTCGACGAACTACCGGACGTTATCGGCAAGTTAAATGGGTACTTTATAGCGATAAAAGCCACACAAACACTTATTGGGGTTTACAACAACGCCAAACATATCAGACCTCTGATAGGTTTGGCGTTGCTGTAAACATCAAGAAGTGCCAAGCGATCATCATTGGGCGTCCTCGCAGCATCGCTAAGGTGGATGATGCAACTTTGCCGCCTGTTCTGTTCAACGGTACAATAGTTCCATTTGGCACTGACGTGAAGAACCTAGGCCTTGGGCATCGATAGTACCCTTAACTAGCGTATTCAACCCTAATTTTTCCTATCATCGATTTTGGTGACGTGTGCTATTATGACCTGAATGCAGATCTAAACGTCAGCGCAGAGAGCTAAGCTAACTACCTTGTTTTAATTGCTTGCCTCGTCTAATTCCCCTAGTTATCTGGCCCCTCACTTACAATATACTTGCGCCAACCACAACAAAAATCATCGCTCTTTACATAACCGTCTTCTTCAATGTCACACTCATCGCACTGACTTTATTCACTATTCTTTCTTCGTTCAGTCTGTCTCTCTGTGTTAAGCGCTCCCTCAAAAAACCAGGATGGCAATCAACCGATTGGCATTCAAAGTGAAAGCTCGCGAGCACGTTCGTAAGAAGTTGTCAGTAGTATCGTCACAGCGATAATGTTTTTCAATTATCTGCTACCACTAACTGTTTAAGAATGTTCGTGTCTTAAGTGTATTTGTTTGGATATATATTGTATGTATTGATAGTACGTATAGCTTTGTATTTGAATAAACCTACCTTGTCGTGAATACTTTCAATATTGCACTTACGACTATTTGTCTCTGCATCGCCCAAAGGTCGACTCGTAGAAAATGCCTATGTTATTAAGTCCGCCTCTGCACGTTCGTGTGCATGAAGTATTATAAATATAAATATAAGTCAGTCTTAAATAGAATTAATGTCACGTGGATATATCACAGTTTTTCGCAAACAGGTTATCTACTATTACATTGCATACAATATAAGCAGAAAGCATTATACGTTTATTTATGTAACATAAATATCAAATCACGCCCGTACTCGTCGAGCCCTGTTTCAATTTTGGTGTATCATAAAGTAGATAATATTGTATCTCCTAATTAGCAAAATATGGGTATTCTCTGCCTGCGTGATTTTACGTGTCGTGATTTTATGTTATGTTATGATATTTATATTGTATTTTTATACATTGTTTTTTACTCTAGACGCTTTTACGTGCACGCATACATCGTTCTCACAAATATGTATTTTCCAGCAAGAATGATGTAACCAAATATATGTAATTAAAACTGATGGAAAAGAGTGTCCATGGAGTTTCTTGCAAATTCTTCTCCATTGAGACCTACTGACACTTGCGAATTTACAACTAGAGTCATCTTTTTTTTATTTTCAATTCAAAAGTACTTCATGGGTTTTTTTGAAATAAACAATAACACTTTTGCAAGTCAATCTATTTTGCAAATTTAAACTAGATGAGACCAGTTTTTCACAGCTGACTGCTCTGACAAGAAACACTGTTCGTGCCGACTGATATATATTCGTGAAATTTCAGCCTTGTGTAGGGTCGTTGCCTCCTCTCCCAGATCGAAAATACCAAAATTATTTATGTACAAGTCTGGCCCAAAAAATTACGCCTCGTATATGAAAAAATGTTGTATATTTTATGTTTATGTGTTCCTACCCTTTTTATCGTTCATCTTGTTACAAGTATTCTTGACTGAGAAAATAATTGGATCCTTGTCAATACAATACTCTCTTTTATAATAAGGACGTTTTGTTTAACATGTTCGTGTAGATCTTAAAGTCGTGTTTCTTGAAGGGCTTTGACACAGAAACGATATTTTTTACATAATTTTAGTCATATAAGATTTTCTTGTGGAGTTGTGAAAGAAATGGCAATAACTTCATTTTCGGAAGCTCTTTTTATGTGCCTCGCTTTTCTATTGAGGTTATCAGTAACCAAATCAGAGAAAAATAACTAGTTACCCTATTTCACACCATAAATGTCATTGTGTAACAGGTTCCTATACTGCCTACGAATGAGCACTGTCAATTTTAAAGTAAACTTTTATAGAACCTTCATTCAGGTATCTCCTACAATATTCTTAATGCTTTACTTGTGAAGATATTATCACGACCACTGCGAACAGGGCATCGCTTAGTCAAATGCCCATACTAATAAAAAACAAAACATTTTTCACAGCATTCACACCGTAAATCTCTCTGAAGAACCAATAAATTACAACAATAAAATCTTATCACCTCCTTTGTTATCCTACAGTGCACATAATAACTTGTGACCCGCCGCAATGCCTTTGTGCACATCAGTGTCTGTGTTTCAGCACATTTTAGCGCTCCTTTGTTTTAGGCCAGTCACGCTTGCAGTAGGTACTGCGATTTTATGCTGTGTATTTTCGTGAGGCGGGTGCGATGCTTTTTTGTTAACTGGTGCTGAAATGGTAGAATTATTTCGGTTTGTCAGTAGGTATAACAAAAATACAATTTCAAGTAAGGTTGTAATGTAATAGAGGTTATAATGATGACACTTGCAAAGATTAGTATATAAACAAACAAATTGTACTTAAAGTGAAATAAATACTTAGGTCGAAATGGTCACGGTAATGATATCTAATAGTATTGTGACTCAGACCTGTCCTTGAAATAATTACCTACAAGCGCGCGTCACTTAAACAAGCGTTAGAGCTGCCCGCCTACTTGATATTATTTCTAGTTTTATGATTGTATTTTTTTATTGTACTTATTTTAAATCTTACTCGGTAGAAACCTACAATTTATAGTGTTTATAGTGTAGTTGTATTCGCTTATGGTTTCGCTCGTGTAAAATTCAGATGATTAAAGAAGTTAAGGTTGGAACTTAATATATGTTTATTCTTCTTCTTCTTCCTTCCCTGGTCTCATTATTTGGGTTTGAGTCTCCTTACTTTCTGGCGCCAATTTGTTCTGTCTTGGGTTGTCTATTCTGGTAATTGGGCTTGTATGCTTATTAATGAATACATATAATAAATCTGTACAAAAGTCGTTTTTGTACATCGAAAATATTTTCAAAACAAATAGCTAGGGTGTTAAAGGATAACCAATAGAACCCATTTCCAGCATTTTTGGAATTTTCATCTGTTTGTTTGTTTAGCATCACGAAAATGTACGAAACCAATGTAGATAACAGTAATACATGATACTGTAGATTTTATGTGTTGTGTTGTGTCTTTTGTGTGCACTAAATACATGATCTATCTATCTAAACATAAAAATTGTGAAGTATTACATTTGTTTCATCGCGATCGGTGCACTCTATCAAAAGTTAGATGAATTTAAAGTATTAAATAAGTAAAATATCACAACACACGCAATTCAGATACTCGGACAGTTGAACTCGATATTCGATATTGAAGTCAATTTCTGAATGGCGGTGTTAAAATTCTCCGCGAAAAAATAAGACTTATAATCAACAAATATGATCAAGGTTCATCCAAATCTCTTCAAAACGTCTGGCTCCATTCTGTACTCTAAAATGACGCCATAATATTTTATAGATCACCCAAAGCCGCGCATAAAATTACGCTCATTAAAATAAATCTTTTCACAAAAATACGGGCGAACGATATCATATTTTCCGGGAAAGCTGTAACGATCTCTCCTCTATTTATATTCTTAATGCTGTTTATTTTGAGATAAAATGGCACTTCAAACAGTTATCTACTTTGTTCGATTACTGGCGTATTGAATTTCAGGGGGATGAAATTACAGTAGGAGTGTTGTTAGTATAATAAGTCTGGTAGGACCATCTTTTTTCTGATTGTACCATTTAAATAGCTTTCTGCAAAAATTCTTCAGCTTTAAAACCCTGCGATCTAGGATGCGCGTTGTGTTGTGTGTCAGTGAATGGATGAAATGTGTTTTTATAAAATTGATTTATCTACACCCATGTTATAAATCCTCCATAAAAGTTTCTGAAACAGTTAGCTTATTACCAACATTAAAATAACCAGTATCATAGTATCCATAATATCATCCAAACGAGTGTTATGCTGTACTAAATTTCATTATGCAACTCCTTTGCCGTTTTGATCCCTTCCTTACTCATCAAACAGCCACATTCTCACTATTCAGTTCGTGGTATCTTTATAAATTTCAAAAAAAGGAATATTGTCATGCACTCGCGTTACACTACCACAGCGCCGTAATAAAAAAATACTTACAGATTATTCGAATTCACGTCGTATCCCGCCATTTTTGTTCGATATTACTATTGATAAAATTATAACTTTGTTGTTTACAAATATAAGTGAAGGAATCATATCATGGGTGTAGATGAAGTTTTGTATGCAACGATTCATAATTAGGTATTAGAGCACTCATGTGATACTATTATCACATTCTGCTTCCCCTCGTGTGATAAACCCATATTTGTGTTTTAGCACCCCTTATTATACAACAGTTGCATACATTACTATTATATTACTTTAGTATGTAAAAGCTTAAGTCATGATCATTATTTTAGCCGAAAGTACACTGCTGGACATAGGCCTTTCCCGAGAATCTTCACACTGATCAGTGTGTCTAGCTACATCAGATTCCCGCTGCCTTAACCAGGTCATCGGTCCACCTAGACGGAGGCCTTCTAACGATGCGTCTCCCGGTTCGCGGTCGCATTCCAGAACTAACAGGCTCAATCGTTCTGCGAGCAATGTGCCCTGTCCACTGCTATTTTAGCTTAAGTAACCAATAAAACAACACAGAATACAACGATCCATTTGGGTAGGGCCAACTTCCAGAAAGAGGTCAACCGTCGAATCCGACTCGGCTGGGCAGCGTTCGGGAAGTTGCGCCGTATCTTCTCGTCCACAGTGTCTCAAGACGAAAGTCTATGACCAGTGTGTTGCCAGTGATGACATATGGCTCTGAGACGTTGTCGCTCACAATGGGCCTCATCAGAAAGCTTACAGTCACCTAAAGGGCTATGCTCGGCGTTTGCTTGCGTGATCGAATCAGAAATGTAGAGATCCGCAAGAGAACTAGGGTTACCGACATAGCCCGAAAAATTGCGAAACTTAAGTGGCAGTGGGCAGGGCACATTGCTCGCAGAACGGATGGATCATGGGGCAGAAAGGTTCCATGAACCGGAAGACGTTGCGTTGGAAGGCGTCCCATTAGGTGAACCGATAACCTGGTGAAGATGGCGGGGATCCGATGGATGCGAGAGGCAAGAGATCGATCAATGTGGCGACGCTTAGGGGAAGCCTCTGTCCTGTGTCCAGTGGACGTCTTTTGGCTGATATGACCAATAGATACAAAACGGTTTAAAAATGTGTCTTAACCTTTTTTACTTTGACCCATAACATTCTCTTGCAGGATTAGATTCTTATCAGCACAAAACCAACTGCCAATAGGATTGTATATTTTGTAAAGAAAAATTAAATCCAATTCTAGGATTAACTAGGTTCCTTTGTAAGAACTTCAAATGCAGTTGTTCTTTTCTTCTCAGTCGAGCTTATGGCTATTCAAAGCATTTTTCTTTATGTTTCCTGGTACCCGCCTTGAAGACTGATCTCAAACACTCACTCCAATTTGTATAAAAGACACACGAGGTCTTGGATTAGGAATAAATACAGGCCAAACATTAAGAAAAACCGATCAAGTTCGTGTCGGACTTAGCACATTTAGGGTGCCGTACAAAACCGCAAAAAGAAGTTGGTTTTAATAGAAAATTAGGAAAATTTGATTTCGCAATATATTGGTATTTGTTAGTAAAATATACGTAATAATAAACATTGTTATTAAATTTGAAGTTCATTGGTCAAGGGGAAGTTAAAAATTCTTCGAAACAATTTTTTTTTAAAAAGCTGACTTCTCATTCCTTTATTGTCCAATATGTTTTACCCTCGATGGTCTAGGTCAAATTATTATTTTTGCGCCGTTTTAGCAGGTTTTAGCTGTATGGGGCTCCCATACAGCTAAAACCTTTTAAAATATTTTTTGACTATTCGTATCGCTTTGGGTGAATAATAATACTGTGAAAATTTGAAGACTGTAACTCCAACCGTTAGGCTGTAAGACCTCTGTGACAGATGCCAGTCAAACGGACGCCAGAGTGACAGCAAAAGGGCTCCGTTTGGACCCTTCGGATACGGAACCCTAAAAAACAAGCGTACAGTAAGCAGTTTATCGGACAGGGCAATCTCTTACAGGTTCCTACAGGACTGTATTTATTGTCTTGTTATACTTTGTATGAAACATGTTTCAAACGTGACCTTTTTCCGTTGTCTTGGTTTCCTAAAATAATGTTGTTATAAAATAATGTTGCTTATTAAATATTCATGTAATATGTAGTACATATTCTGCCTAACTTAGAAAATAAAACATGACTATACAATAAAATGAAAACGCGAAACGGAATACGAAATGTCGAATTTACACTCCTGCAAAGTTCAGCGGCAGCGACTTTAAAAAATATTTTTATTTTCTTTATGCTGCGGCAAAACTACTTCTACGTGTATAAACACTACCTACTGCTCGAGAAATTTGGGTTAAATTTCAAACACACTATTACGTAAAATAAGGAATGCCAGAGACCGCAGCTGCCATAGGTGCTCTAATTTTTCCTAAGTTAATATTTGCTCATTGGACAGTTGTTTTGGGGCTAAATTTAAATAGCTGATACAAGTACACTTTAGCAAATAACAATTTGACACGAAACGAGTATCATACCATAACATAAAACACGTAAAATTACGCCTGTATTTCCAGAAGGGTACGGCGGAGGTGTGCCTGTTAGTAGGTATACCCACATTTCGCCAGTCCCACCTAATAAGGAGTAACCCTATCGTCGTCAAACGGATGCAAAATAATCCAGACTCTGGATAGTGGTAGTGACTCCAGTTTCCGCACTTAGACTCCCATTTTGTCCGTTGAGCGTGGGGGCACTGGCTAACATAGTCAGCCTTTTTTTTTGGGTTGGATATCATCCAATGACTTCACCCGCTCTGGGTGAAGCAGCAGGGCGTTTCAGACTTTTACTGACTAAAACCCACCCTTGTTCCTTCAGTTGCTTGAGCCAGGGCCGCACTAACTCTTTTTCAAATTTATCCGTGACGAATATAGCCAGCCTAGCTAGCAGTCCAAAAGCACAGAGGCTTCCTAGAGGCCTCACTGCTTCACGGAGTCTCACTGTTCCAAGGATTTCTTTGTATTGAGATTCCCACGGCTTTGCATTCCAGTATGACGTGGAAAACTGATTCTTCGGCGTTAATACAGCCCCTGCAAAGTGTGCTGTCTGTGGCGCCCATGTTGAAAAGATGTTTGTTAAGGAGGGTGTGGCCCGTACTTGTCTAAAATTTTTAGGTTATTTCGACTTAGGCTGAGAAGTTTTTTAGTTAGACGCGGGTATGCATTTGGCAAAGCCATTTTTGACTGTCTACAGTATTTTGCCCGCGACCATCTGTTATAATGAAATTCCGGTGATCTTTGGCGAATCCACGCACGAAATTGCGAGAATGGCAGGCGGAAAAGTGGGTAAGGGCCTAGCACTAACATCTTGGAGCCCCTCTTCGAAAGTTCATCTGCAGCATCATTGCCTAGGATCCACTATCCAGACTCCGAGCTACCTGTGGAAATTCCAGAAGACTAATGCCATTATACCCTGAACTTTTTTTTTGATGTTGGAATTCATCCAATGACTTTGCCCGCTCTGGGTGGCCGTATTAAAATTTATCCGCGACCCAGACAGGCATCGGCCCTAGCGGACCCCGTCAGTTTTGTTGACACCTCTTTGAGACGCGCGTGGAAAACAACGCGCCGTCGACTCGGGCCTGGTCCTTATCAGACGGCGAGTTACCCGTTACTAGCCGTCCGCGCTTTTGGTGGCCGGGAATTGGATCGCGACTCCCGACGCTGAAAATATAACATAAGACGTCGTGCTTAGCAGTAGCACTTACAAACACTACGGCAAGTAAAAGTGTACAAGATACTTACTTATATATATTTCCAAGAACGTACCTAATTAACAAGACCCTCTTTAACACGAAAATACACCTAAATATCAAAAACATACATACCACACTCAGCAATTAACAATAATTGCTATAATTAGAATCACAGAGATGCCTACACCTCTGGCATATAACATTATTTGCTACATCGAGATTACGCCACACTAATTTGTTTGGCATCTAATAATATATTATGCTTATTACCTACGATATTTCTCCTTATCATTGTGAGAAATGTGGGAATGAAATATACGTCTTGTTAGATTAATTTTTGGTTTATTCGTTTTCTAAATGAGGGGAAATTAGTGACATAATAAGCCAAATTTGACTGATATGTGTTCTAATTAAGTGAAATCTGTGATGTTATCATTTAGAACAATAGATACCTAATGCCCGGCTTCCACTGCGTCCATTTATCTCGCAATGGCGAACTACATAGAAGTGCTTCCACTGAAAAAGAGTGAGCGGAGTGGAATAAACGAGCTCAAAGAGTCACGAAAGTGTTCGCAGAGTCGACTCGCAACACTGATTTTCATATAAGCACTTCTACCGCAAGCGAGTAAGCGGAGCGGATTGAGCGAGTTAAAATGGGTCCGCTGTGTCATGGCGTCGCACGCTAGTTTTGAACGGACTCGTACGCTCCGCAAAGTCCGCTGGCACTGCTGGCAGTGGACGGCAAATGCTAAAACTCTTTCTTAGTGGAAGTGCGCAACTATTTTACTCCGGTTCGCTCATTACCCTTTTTTACTGGAAGTAGGCATAAGGCAGAAAATAATAAAATATATTAATGAAAAGGGTGTAAAAGATAGCGTGGCAGTTGACAGGGTAAACTGGAAGAAGAAAACGTGCTGTACCGACTCCAAGGAACATGGCACTAGGGCAGGCAGATGATGACGGTGAAGACTGCGGTTGAGAAACGTGAATTGCACACTTGAATGTTACAGGCTGAAGGTTCAAATTCGTTCATTTTTATGGTGGGTCAGGTAATAGCTATCACCGACTATACTTTGGCTATACTTTATTCTGGTCACTATAGCAGAATGGCGAAGTGACAATAGCAAAATAGAGACGGCGACATACATTATTTAAGTTAAAGCATGTGTTAAGTATAAATTCCCAATCTTGAACCTAATATTGAGTACCGAACAATGAACAGTTTATAAATCAATCTGTCTGGTCTATTTCCAAGTACGGGGGTGTCTGTTAGACTGGAATAACCATATGCGGCCAAGGACCCTTGACCAGTAGGTATTTTATATAGAGCGAATGCCTATCTGACCTTCCTTTCACCAAGTAACTGCGAAACACGATAACCGTTGGCTAGAGTGGTGGTCAGTCATTCGGGCTTTTGGCTACCCGTAATCAAGCATGAATATGGGCCAAGGAATCATCTTCAGTTCGGCCTTATGTATAAGGTTCTTTCTTCGAAACATTTTAAGTACACTAGCCTTCAAAACTTAGTACTACACTTTTGAAATTGATATTTCGCCTAAACTATAAAACTCAGAGTTTTGAAATAAAAACCTTACTGGCAAAAACTCAAACAACATTTATAAGCATGTTTTTACGCCATTACATTTTTATTACTGGTATTACCTCCTCCTCTCCTATTGAAAAACTTCTAAAATCAAACTTTTTTATTTTCTATATTTTTTTAAGTTAAAAACGTTACTAATGTATAATAAATAAACTATAACATTTCCAAGGAAGTTGATGAAATTTTCTGTAAAACTTATTTCAAAACTGTGACTTCTATAGTTTAGAAGAAATTGCAATTTCAAAAGTGTGTATTAAGTTTTGAAGGCCAGTGTAATTTATATACGCCACACTTCTTTTTATCGCTATAGATCTAGAAAGCATTAATCACTAAGGTTCTTTTGTGAGTTGACGATTTCGTACCATTATAGATCTAGATTTTCCGTCATCCACCATCAGGTCATTTAACTTATGCTGCGGTATTTCGAAACCGGGTACCTATTCTTTGTCTTCAATATACTGTTACTACACAGTAGGTATATGAATAGAAATACAAATAAACGGCAAAACAATCAAGGATTGCGTGTGAAACACTCATTAGGAACCGTCTGTTTACTAGAACATAATAACGGACGGCCGGATTTAGGATTCCGTGGCCGGTTTTAGGTTTTGTTAGTTTGTTTTATTTGTCATGTTGTGCTAGACTTGTGTTTGGATTGAGGTTATTTGTGTTTGTTAGTATTGTTTGTAAAGCACTTAGTACTTTAGTAGTGGTTTATTTGAGATTGACATTAAAATTGATTTCTTTGTCAAACGGCGCAAATATAACAACCTTATTGGGAGTTATATGTTTGAGACGTTTGGGGTTGAAACATTAGGTCCATGGGGTCTGAGTGCGCATCGAGTTTTTCGAGAAATTAGTACAAAGCTCGTCGACTCTTCACGTGACCAGAGGGCTGGCCTTTTCTTCAGCCACAGAATCAGCATTGCCATCCAACGTGGCAATGCTGCCAGCGTTCTGGGCACGTTTCCCATTGACATCGATGTGGACGAATTTTTTGATGCACAATGAGGTCTTTTACGTCTCCCTTTTGTATTTGTATATAGGTTTGTTTTTGTTTTTAGAATTTTCTTTGTTTGTATAATAATTAAGCGACGACACGGTTGACGTAGTAGTTGAGCGATCGGCTGCTGCGCCGCGTATTGCGGTTTCCATTCCAGCACGGAACAAATATTAGTATGGCCTAGAGATAGTTAGTTTTTCCGGATCTGGGTGTATTGTGTATGTGAGTTTAAATGTTTGGAAACGCACCCACGATATAGGTAGAAATTCTTAGTGTGGGAAAAGTTTTCATAAAAAAATTAGTTTCAATAAAACTCATTTAAGTCGGCTTCATGTTTACTGTTCGCGACGATACGTCACCTTTAGATAGGTTGTCATATGTAAAATATAAATAGTATTGACAGACACACGTCTGCTCACCCCAGAGCGCCATCGCATACTAAGCGATGTCGGTAGGTGAAAAAACCTTTTATAGTAAAGCTCGTAACTAATTTTTGCTCATGTTTTTGAGACACTAAAATTATATTTTATGTGTCTATCAGTAGGTAATAGAATTATATAGTCTAATAACAATAAATTAGAAGCTTTAATATGCATACTGATTGTGTTATTACGGAAAGAAACAAGTATTTAACTCCGTAAAAAACAACCGTCCTCAACGAGCGTTTAGTTCACAATGACCTGTAAGAGGGCGGCACCTTATATTTATACTAAAACCAGTTTTTGTAGAATTTTGATAACTTTAAACTCATGTTTTGGGGGCTTTTACATAGTTTATAGTGTGAATATAGCGCTTATGTGTTAGAATTATACATAAGGTACCTTAGTTATATGATAAATGTATAGGTTTAAGGAAATAAAAATATTTTGTTTACTTATTTTAGACCCCCCGTTTTGAGCAGGGTATCAGGTGGTGCTATAGGTATTCTATTCACCAACCAATCAGATTGCTTCCTTACACATAATTGTTTTGTTAGGAAACACCACCTAGGTGTTCTAGATAGGATGGCTGGATACCATGACTGAGAAATTATACATAATAGCAGTACATGGCCAGTCATAGTGCATTTTCACTCTAAAAAGGGAAATATACATACATTTTACTCAAGTAAGTGTTTGGAAAATTCGATACAAGCCATTTAGCGCTTCTAGGTGACCTAGAATTTTGTCTAGGCCCTATAAATAGATAGCACCTGTGTAATTCTAGTACATAGACATCACTTGCTTGAAGTGATGTGTCTGTGTATGGACGTTTCTATGCGTCTGCCGACGGGTCACTACGTCCAGGGACACTTGGTGCCTGGTCAGTTATAGATATGCTGTCTGAAGCATTACCTTCGTGGACCCACAGGCGGGCGTCTAGACTCAGTCATGACACAAAACTAGTATATAGGTGTATATAACGCACACAGACACATTAAAGCTGTGAGACGACGTAAAATTTAGTATTCGGCCGCTTCCCGGCACCTTAAGCTGCGGAAGGGCTGGTGGTACACCCATCAGGGTACCGCCGTCAGACAGCCTAGTTTTCCAGCTGCCCAACCACACTTCCGGAAGGAGCTTAGCTCTGGTGGTTGAGGAGTTAAGCGACCTGATATGGTGCGAGGTTACATGGATTTGCTATGTAAACAAACTTGTAACAAACGATAACTCATCGGGGGTTGGACATGTAGCTACCGGACTTCTACCTTGGGATAGCCCATCACGAGGGCTACCCGGGTGTGAATGTAACTTGAAAATCCACCCAGCAGTCTGAGTAGGAATCGAGTTTATGTGCCAAGATCAGGGGCATAAGCTAACTTCTCGCACCATTTCGCGGCTGTACGCCTGAATGTTTTGAATATAACTGTAACACTTATGTGTGTCAACGGCCCAGTAGGAGGGCTCCAAGTCCCTCGCTGGTACCCTAGAGCTAACATGTCTAGTTTTAGGAGAAACTCGATTGTAAAGCTTCAAACTGGCGGGAATTCCCTTTCTTCGACATTCTCCTTACGAGAACTCCCTGATGGTAGGGGCTAGGGACCTGGATCAAAGACCGGAGGGAAGGTCTCCTCGAGACCTATCCAAAAGTACAAGTTTCACCAGAATCGGTCCAGTGGAAGGGTAGTTCCTGTCAGTTTCAAGCTACGAGTCTTAGCGTATATTTTTGAAAAATAAAAGTTTTTGCGGTCGGAATGTTGTGGTCCTCGTCGCAGTCGAGTTCGCCTCTTTAATAGTGCGCAGGCGCGTGAACATTTCGTAGCCATTATTTCACTTAAAGTATTTCCACGCATCATTGCGCTTCGAGGACCATGAAGGAACATCGCTTCTGGCCATGAACAAATAGTTTTATTTAACCTGGACATCACGTTTTTCACCTCAACCTACTTGGCAGCCTTCAAGTGTCTCCAAGGTCCATAGTTACCAGATGACAACTGAACAATAGGTGCAAGGGGCGTCAACGCGTTCAAGCAGGAGCCTTACAACCTCCTGATTGCCTGTCGGTCTTGGACGATCACGTCCGTCCCGTACATTTACCACGAAGTTTGGAATGTTTTGCCGACCCCAAATCAATTGGGATAGGTTGCAAGGAAAGGAGAATGATTATTATTTGGTAGATCAAGTAATAATAGATCTGTCATTATTACAATTTCAGACGTACAGTGTTTATAGGCCTCCCCTGGGTGTCGCTACATCGACAGGACCTGTGTCTCTCGCATTTAAATTCAGTCTGCTGATGCATTTTTAGAAGCAATCAATTTTTAGAAGTAATATACTAGCTCGAAAAACAGTTCCTGCTTCAAAAAAAATAATATAAACACATGATCTAGTTGAAAATTTATTCATTTTCTTTAAAAACCGGCCAAGTGAGTGTCGGACCATGCGCAGTAATAGGGTTCCGTAGTTGCACAATAATGCGGACTAAGACGAGGGTTTTTTGTTGTTTCATGAACATTTAAATGTTTTCAGCAGCTCACAGCGTCTTAAAACGGGCCCACATAGGACGATGGTAACTGAAGAAGGATTATAAAATTCAACTTCACAAGTGTAGTTAGAATAAATATTATCTATTTGAGTACCACCGCGTGTAGAGGCTAGCGTTTGTAATAAAAATGAATTAAAAAAACTGGTACTGTCAAACGCCGCCGCCCATTCCAATGTGTTATTCGAGCGTAAACATAATTAATTTAGAAATCATTATTATTAAGGATGTTGTGATTTTATTTTTGTATAGTTTCACATGGTTCATAAATGTATATCTTCAACATATTTTACACACCTAATCTATATAAGTAATTTTCAATGGAAATTGTACAAAATTTTTACTGTTCCAAGTACATTTTATAAGGTGATCGACTATTACTCGTAAACTTGTACAGCCTTCTTAGCTTTGATAGTTTTCCTTTTAATTTCGTTATATATACTACAGCCGTGAATTTTTTCACATAGCCAAAAGGAACCATTTAGCTGGCAGGGGGGAATACTTGACTCTTATAAAAATGAGCAATAATAAGCTTGATTTTACACAAACGGATTCCTGAATCACAAAATGGTTTCACAGACCCGTAATATTTTTGAATGACATTTCCAACGATACCCCACAACATGGGATAGACGAGAAAAATAAACATCCCTACTTTTTTATTTTGCCACTTTAATATATCAATATCTATCCATCATCTATATCATAATATGATATATCCATGCCGAATAATAGCTTTCTAGTACTAAGAGTCTCTGAGCTAAGCAACGGACGGATATACGGACATGGCGAAACTATAAGGGTTGTTGACTACGTACGGAATCCTAAAAATGACACTAAGAGTGCAGGCCCCTTTTGTTTTTTTTTTCAATCAACCTTCCCATATTAAATTGCTAGTGATAGACCAGAAAAAAAACGGAACTCACATCACGTGTGCCAAGGCAATAAAATAAAACAGTTAAAATAAATTAACTGTGAAATACTCGCGATAACTGTCGACTGTTGTAATTACTGTTTATTTATTTATATTTATAGCTGGCAATTAAGTCACCATGTTAATATATTTAAATTTCATGCACCGTAAGTACAAAGCCGGACTAAATATCTTAAGCATTCTCTACAGCCAACCGAGGTTCGTGAAGACACAACATGTCAGCAGGCTTATTACGTATATTTTGCAAGAGCAAAACGGGAGCGATTTTTGCGCAATAATTGCTCTTCAATACAAAAGTTTTAGAGTTGTTGGCGTTTTTTTTTAAATAAGTGCATTTGACAAACAGCGAGCGATTAGCAAACGATTTTGTAGGACCTACCATACCTACACTAAAGGTAATTCCGACTTTTATGACATAAAGCGTTTGATCGCTATCGTTTTGCTCTTGCAAAAGATACCGTAATAAGCCTGCGGGTATATACCTACGAGTAGTAGGTTTAAAAATTAATATTTTAGTTTATATATTTAAACAATACTGTCATTGGTTAAAGCCACGAGGTTGACAGCGACAGCTTCTGTCAAAGTAACATTATTGTGATCATTATCATCCCACTAAAAGCTGTTCACTGTTGAACTTAAATCGCCATGTCCACCTGTCTTGTAATTCGAACATGCATCACATAGCCATGATAATCGCAAATTATTGATACATCAAAACTTTCATGCTTATGTTAACGCCGAACTAGTCATGAGCCCGCTCAGAGCCAGAATATCAATATTGATCCTCCTTTTGGAATGTTTTGTTTGCAAAATATTCGTTTAATAGTGAAAAGTGTTTATATACCGAGATAAAAATAGCCTATGAGCCACGCCAAACTATAAACTATCTCTGTGCCAAATTTCATCCAGATCCGTTAAGCTGTTCTAGCGTAATTGAGTAACAAACATACATCCATTTATAGTAGGTATTATTAAGATTTAAATATACTATTTCAGTTTCTGGGTAAATATATTTTAAAAATTCATGTCATTTTCGAGGAGTATCCAAAAGTAGCGAAAAATTATCGTGTTGTATTTTTTTTTTTACTCCAAAACTATTAGTTACACGAAAAAGCTATGTTTCTTAAAGAACATGAGACAAAAAAATAAAAAATACTTTTTATCCTAGCAGTAAGGAGATTGATGATGATGATTTATGAGACGTAAATAAGAAGAAAATCATGTCAGCCAGCTCGCAAATATGTATCCTCCGACTGCACAGCATGATTTCTTTCTTGTTTACATCTTTGCAGTCGGATTTTTTGATGTTATTAACTTTTTTTTAGTTAAACTAACTCTACATACAGAACCATACATAAAATTACATACGTTACAGAACTACTGTATTGGCTTGGTCAACAATCATTACGAACAAAACTTATAAAGAACTATTTCTTTCCCTAATAGACTATTCCTGCTTACTATACTATTATTTTGTATTCAGAAACTAATGCACGCATACAAAACACAACTTTGATATAAGACTGATTGAAAAATTATGAAGTTTTCTTCGGAGTTATTTCCTGAATACGTATGTGAATTGCTGTAATCAAGGTGGAAGAAAATTATTGTTAGAAAAACCATACTTTTGATGGCTTTATTGAATCATTGACGTGTTAGTATTTTTTGTTATATTTGAATTATTTGGAGGTTTTACCATGGTACTCTCTCTTTTACATGGTTTTACTCTTAGTCATCTTCTCTGTTGTCATCCCTTTTCAAGTCATGTCACTTTCACCAGTTTCCATCCATCGCTTCTTTTGTAGTCCTCTCCTAGTCATCCATCACTATCATACTCAAAACCTTCTTCATGACATTCTCTTCATTATTCTACATCAAATACACCACACTACAACCACCGATTTTCACATAACTTTTGCCTCATTGCCTTAAAACCAACACTTCCAAACTTTTATGCTAGTACCAGAAACGTACGCTTGATACTCTAAAAAATGTAGTAGCCGAATGTTTAAAACAAGCCAGTATTTCAACTGTAACAAAGCTTTTGCCAATCAATATAATAACTAAAAACCAAAATCGAACACAGCTTATACCCAATTCCACAAACTTTTCCATTTCGCTACGTTCCCTTCGATCGCACAGTTCGTTACAAAATATCAAAGTAAAATGCAAATGGCGGACCAACTTTTCGGCATTCACTCTATATAGTCTACAATTTATTTATGCTGTAGCTTTTACTGTGGCTCACTTGTGTGCGTTCCCTGTGTTCATAAATATATAGACACAAGTCAGGCATACAACGACCTAGATACAAATGTCTAGATTTATCTATCTTTTTCTAGAATTATTTATTTGAAACGTTCATGAACTTAGATAATGTTGCGGTAGATAGACTTTTTGCTTTGGTTAGATGGATGGATGTTTGTCTAGATAGTCCATTATTCTTCTAGGTATTTAGTTATTTGGTCGCGGATAAATTTGAAAAAGAGTTACCGCGGCCCTGGCTCAAGCAACTGAAGGAACACGGGTGGGTTTTAGTCAGTAAAAGTCTGACACGCCCTCCCGCCTCACCCAGAGCGGGAGAAGTCATTGAATGATTTCCCACCCCAAAAGAAAAAAAAAAAAAAAAAAAGGTATTTAGTTATTTATTCTTTTTAGTTTTCGTATCGTTGTAAATTTCTAGAAGGTTACCCTTCTCTATTTGTGTATAATTTTTGTTTCTTTCTGTCAAAATAATAGGTCTTTTGTTTCACAGTGGTACATTAAATATAACTTTTTACTTACCTGCCGAAGGAGGTTAATGTGTTTATCAATCTATGTAAGTATGTTTGTTTGTTCCTATGTGGCGTTCTAGAGACCAAACACGTTGGCCGTTTTTGATGATACTTTCGTCAATTAATTCGTCTTAAGCTTGCGAGTGTCACTGGTTACATTAAAATTGGAAAATAGAAAAATGGCAGATTCAAGGCACCATATTGTGGGCGCCCAGTATTTTTTTCTTACAATCCCATTCTGTGTGATATCAAAATAAAGGCTTTAACGAGGTGATTTCAAAAATATATAACACTTGTATGTATGTTTAAATGTAGCAAATTCGAAAAAAAAAAAAAAGTAAAAAGTTATAGATAATAAATGTTAATTTAAAAAATCTAAAAACCCAACTACTTAAAAAGCGAACTAAAAATACATAAACAAGAAGAAAATCATGCTATGAAGTCGGCGGATACATCTGGTTTCGGACAGCCAGCTCGCGAATAAGAAAAAAAAGGGGTTGCAGACATGAGTATACGATATTAATTTCAATTTGATAGAACTTGACGGGCAGACAGATTGACAACGAAGTGATCCTATAAGGGTTCCTTTTATCCTTTTGAGCAACAGAACCCTAAAAAGAAGCAAACGTTGAAGTTTAAGTAAAGACAAGCAATAGAAAGGTTCACTTATTTTTACATAACGTGATGGTTCCTAGTGTATAAGTTTAGGAAACAAACGTAAATCAATTTGAGTGCCCGTTTAGAATTACAATGTAGAATAAACAGGTACTTGAAGCGACAAGGTTATCACTTTCAGAATAAAAATCACATTTGGAACCATGTATGAGTCCTGAGAGTGTCTTTTGTTTTGAAGTTATTGTGTTATGGTGGATCTATACTTCACAGAATTTCACCAAATTTTATTCTATAGAAGTTTGTATGTGCAACACAGCAGTACAGACAAAAGTTTGTGTAAATGTTACTGTAAAAGCCCGAAGTACGGTAAATCCTAGGATTTACCGTTAACATTTACCAAGTCAAACTGGTAAAGGCCCGAAATGTTTATTTTTATTTTTTTCTTTTACCCTTACATTAGAACGCCTTGCAGCAATTACACCAATGGAGCACAAACTTATAATAAACATACTATAAGTTCAGGTTTCCTCTCGATGTTTTTTTCCCACCGTTTTCAGCGATGTCCAAGATCAACTTACGAGATATGAATTGAAAAAGTCACATTGGTACTTGCCCGGATTTGAAACTACGGCCTCAAGCACGTGAGGCGACGTCTTAGCCATTGGGCAACCACGACATATATGATCTATGATGATCGTCGATTTTAAGCTTTTACACGCAAAATCACGGTAGTTGTTAGGATTTACCTCAAGGACTTGTGCATGTTGAAAATTTTAATTTCTGTGATACACTATAATGCTACGAATAGACGAATTCGCCGAAAAATCATCGTATAAAAACATGATACCAACTTTGGTAAAGCTAATCAGTCAGTCCTTAAATTGTTGTCGTAATTCCGTATCATAGTGTGCCATAGACATTATAATTGTTCAAACATTTACAAGTCCCTGTAAAAGCCGGCAATTAGCAATTATCATTGATCATTTTGGGCTTTTACCAGTCATCATCATAATTTCAGTCGAAAGACGTCCATTGCTGCACATAAGCCTTCCCCAGACGTCGCCACATTGACCAATCTCGTGCGTCTCGCATCCAGCACATTCCCGCAACCTTAACCAGGTCATCGGAACACCTAGTGGGAGGGCTTTCAACGCATTGTCGAACTTTTCGGGGCCCATCGGTCATCCGTTGTGCGAGCAATGTGCCCTGCCCACTGCCACCTAAGTTTCGCTTTTACCAGGATGGACTTGGTAAATCCTAGGATTTACCGTTCTTCGGGCTTTTACAGTAACATATATTATATTAATATTGGTGTAAAGTCTGTGTACTCTGGATCCAACATGAAACCTACTGTTTAAATAACAATACAAATATACAATGTCGCACTACTGGACATAAGTTCTACAACATAGCCTTCCAATCTTCTCAGTTTTGCCTTCTTTATTCTCCCTTACGCCGTGGTATATGATGAAAATTAAATTTCCACAAATCGGAATAACATACATACATACATAAACGCACGCCTTTTTCCCATGGGGGGTAGGCAGAAACTACAGAACGCCACCTGCTACGAATCGGAATAACCTTAAGGTAGAAACTTATTGTTAAATTTTATCGATATGAAGAAATTCCTATAACAAACAGTTATGGTCCGAAAGGCATTTACCTAAACATAGTCTAGGCACAGATAATATATTACTAGCATACAGATGTCACATCCCATACAAAGAAATCGTGCCGACGTAACTAGCGATTTTGGTCTGATTATTTTTCTATGAACATAGATTGCATTCGGTTCCGTTCCACGGATATAGATGATGTTAGCAACGACTTGCAAAGGGTTTACTCGGATAGTGAATACTTTTTTTTTAAATACAGCGTCAATTTGATGGAATGATGGATGGATGCCTCAAAACTTTAAAACCGCGCCATCTATAGGAATAAATTTTAAATGATCCATCCAAATAATCTTTAAAATGTGAAATGAAGACCCCACTATTCCTTAATTTTATGATTAGGAGAGTTAATTAAACAAGAACATATTTTTTTTATGATTGTCTATAGAAATACTTAATATTTCAAAAAACTCAATAACAAATCAAAGCTTATCACGCCATCTAGTGCAAATTATTTGACCCAAATTTTCTTTCTTCGCGTTGGGTGCCCGTAGTCTAGGATAGCATTAACGATAGATATAAAGATACCATTCCCGAATTAAAACACAATCAAATCACTAGCAAAAAACACTAACTCCGAAAGGCATTTACCTAAACATAGTCTAGGCACAGATAATATATTACTAGCATACAGATGTCACATCCCATACAAAGAAATCGTGCCGACGTAACTAGCGATTTTGGTCTGATTATTTTTCTATGAACATAGATTGCATTCGGTTCCGTTCCACGGATATAGATGATGTTAGCAACGACTTGCAAAGGGTTTACTCGGATAGTGAATACTTTTTTTTTAAATACAGCGTCAATTTGATGGAATGATGGATGGATGCCTCAAAACTTTAAAACCGCGCCATCTATAGGAATAAATTTTAAATGATCCATCCAAATAATCTTTAAAATGTGAAATGAAGACCCCACTATTCCTTAATTTTATGATTAGGAGAGTTAATTAAACAAGAACATATTTTTTTTATGATTGTCTATAGAAATACTTAATATTTCAAAAAACTCAATAACAAATCAAAGCTTATCACGCCATCTAGTGCAAATTATTGGACCCAAATTTTCTTTCTTCGCGTTGGGTGCCCGTAGTCTAGGATAGCATTAACGATAGATATAAAGATACCATTCCCGAATTAAAACACAATCAAATCACTAGCAAAAAACACTAACTCATTTATGTGCGTCTAAAATGTCGAATGACGAGGGACAGACCCTAACATTTAACAACATTATAAAGGTTACATTTAAGTGTCCCCACTATAAAAGGTGGCCCGGTTTTTATCCTCCACAAGAATTACTAAGCTAAGCAGTATTGTAGTATAAAAACAAAGGGATAAGGCCCTGTCTAGAGTGAACGCGTCATTAGTAGGGTAGGTGAGGCTCTAAGGTCCTAGACAAGTGAAATTATATCATGGAAAGCGTAGCAATAGCGATTGCTGAAATGACAAATATGTATGGGATTGTCAAACGCTATCGAAATGCCACGAGATTAATCCCTTACATTTTGAAATATTGGTCATTCGTCATCGCTTATAGAACGACACTATGATTAGAATCTTAAGGTACGAGTTCACCGGGCGACTGCGACGTGTGACGGAGACTTGTGGCCGAAACACCCTGCCTCGGTTTCTCCGCATTTTAGAGGCCTACTCCCCAAGCATGAAGTCCGAAGTTTCGGCCTTAGTTACGAGCGTTTCCTAACACCTACGGACGGATGATTCGTTCGTGGCCCGAACTAAGAATGAATATCAACACAATGTTGTGAAGTGTTTTTACCTGTCCGAAAAATTGAACCTAACACTTGTTATCAGTCTCTGTATGTATGTATGTATGTTTGTTCCTATGTGGCGTTCTAGAGACCAAACGCGTTGGCCAATTTTGATGATTCTTGCAACAATCGATTCGTCTTAACCTTGCGAGTGTCACTGGCTACATTATGGCTAATGGCGGCGATATCCCTATCTTGAAATATAATAGGTAATCATTTCAATTTAAAAGACTCCAGTTTCCAATCAAACTTAGTTTCGCTGTTATTATTAACAAAGCTTAAGAGTAGCAAGGGTGCATTTGGAAAAGCCATGCTTTACCCACGGCCAGCTACATGTAGCTGCTGATGTTCGTGTATGTCCAGGGCCCAAAATTTGTATGTTAATACATACACATTCTGGGCCTTGGAAAGGTATCAAATGAAAGGACATATAACATCGTATTTAGCAGCGTCATGAAATGTTATACCCATGATTAATGGAATAATTAAGGGATATAAATTAACTGTAGATACAATTAATAATAGAGTGGTATCTTCAATTCACAGCAACGAAGAACCTATGACTCTGTAGTTTATTTGTTTTATTTTGTAACTATTTTACCAATACCTGTATTGAGCAACTTCTTCAATTAAATAAGTTAATCGTTTTATGTAAATGCTTCCTATACCTACTGGCTGAGTTTTCCAAGAGCTCGTGGATGGCCAAATTATCACTATGAAGAGACAATCAAAGGAGTCAAGGGGCTGATTTTGCTTATAACTAAAACTGCAACATTGGATTTTTCTCACCCTGTATGTCTGCAACCAGAATTCATTGACAAAATCGATATAGATTTAGAATGACATCATGTTACCCGCAGCTTCAATACTAACGCGGACGAAACTGCGAGTAACAGCTAGTATGGAGATATAAAACACAAATAAAAGGCAATTAAAATACAAATAACATACGTTAATCTGTAACATTTAGCCAGGCCTTCAATCCAGACCAAACCAATAATTTAAAACATTAGACAGAAACCTCACCTCAACCTACATTTTAAAAACAAAGAGCGCCCAAATAAATTAAAAGAGACGTAATTCTAGCCACAAAAAGGTCTAGTCAGACTAGCCCCACGAAACCCAAATTTTTCACAGAGATAAAGGAATATTTCAGGCTAACGTTAACTCGGCGAATTATTCAAAAATGTGAGGACACAGACACTTTGCGAGTGAAAATTTAAAATAAAAGAGGTTATTTTATTTTAGGGGTAGTCCAGACTGGTCTCGGCGCGAAAATTACATGCCGTAAATTACAGAGACTTTTGGCTAACGTGTAATATGGTTTTTGTCTGGTACCTATTTAAGTGAGGGTAAGGTTAGGTATGTAGGTACTTTAAAAAAAAACTTGCATTTTAAAATGTAAAGTTGGTGGTAATTTTATTATTTCAATTAAACCATTCAAAAGTACTTATGAATTATCAACATAAAATACTAAAATTAAGTTAGTTGCACATTCGCAAGCGTCTCTATGGAGAAGAACGTGCAAAAAAATCCAGGGACACTCTTTTACATTAATAAAATTTAAATACAGGTACTTGGTTAGGTCATTCTTGTTGGAAAATTACATAAGAACGATGTAGAAAGACGTGCACGCAAAAGCGTCTAGCTAGATTAAAACAAACAACCCCAAAATACAATCATTCATTAAAAACAGGTCGAGGCAGCCAAGTTATGACATCCCAACTGATGGCGCTCGTTCACGAACATGACGCATGGATTGACACCTCTCAGCTCAACTATCATGAAGGGTACCGAATGATCCAAATCATGTGCCACCATCAGAGAGACATAGAGAGAGCATGATACACTCTTAACTGCCAGGGCACTTTCTAGTCAACGAACGACATAATAGTTGTCAAACATTATAGACCGTTTTGTGAACGTACTAATCCGAATAGTATTTTTTTTATATTGATAGTTATCGCTGAGTACCCGACACTACTTTTTATTCCGGGATAGGTCATGGGAACGAAACAGTATCGATTTGTAAAAATAATAAAATGAATACAATTGTATAAACCGACTTCCAAAGCAAAACACTAAAAAGTGCAAAAATATCTTGCGTTTCAGAAGTCGGTGTCTTTGGTACCTCTTGTTTTATCATTTTGCAACATCTTATCTTTACAAGTCGATTATGTTTCATGCATCAGATCGACCCTCCACGGGATTAAAACGACCAAAATATAACGGTAAAGGTAACACGAATATATTTTAGCAAAAATATAACCGCCTTTGGTTTTGGCAAACTCACAAGGTAAAGATAACAAGTAAAATTTCACAATTTAAAAACCCCCGACACATTTATGTTGGGAAAACACCCTGATTCTAACAGTAAAATACCCATAACTTTTGAACGGCTAAACCGATTTAATTCAAACATAGCTTAGAACACTCTCGACAAAATTACCTTTCAAACAAAAAAAACTAAATCGAAATCGGTTCATCCGTTTAGGCGCTATGATGCCACAGACAGACACACAGATACACAGATACACAGATACACAGATACACAGCAATACACGTGAAACTTATAACACCCCTTTTTTTCCGGCGGGGGTTAAAAATCTAAACCATTCCATTGCCGCAGTCTAATTTAGATATCAATCGAATATTTTTGCCCTACTTTTTCTCCAAAACACTGACTTTATATATCACAGAAGAATATATTCGCCTTCCCTTCTTGACCTACATTCAGAATATTACCCAACTCACGAAAAATTATAGTATTCTTCGACAATTCAGAAAAAGTTTTCTGCAATTTACTACAAAAGTGTTTGTTTGGCATCGAACTCAAGACTCAAACTACTTAAAACTTTTTGACAGGTGTAAGAAATAATGGCATTACTTTTTGTGCTTTTTCTTATTATGCATAAGGTTCCAAATTGCATGGCAATTTTAGTGTTTAGTGGAGGGTAGCAAAGGGCTATTTGGGGTAAATAGAAATGGTTGGCGAAAAGTTGAATTATTTTTTGGCAATAAATAAGGGTGGTAGAAAAGTTATTGGATTATATAATAAAACCGTTTACTGCCGATATTTGGGTAAATTGTTCAAACACAAAAAAAAACAGATCAGTAGCTAATGCTAGCTGAAAGGCATAGGTCTTCTCCAACTCTCTCCATTGTAGCCTTTCCTCTGCAATTCTAGTTAATAGGGCCCCAAAGGTGAACGGCAGATTTTGTGCCGCATACTTTTTCTGTTGTTCGGTTATAGAATTTGTACCACTTATTAAGGCAACTAAGCCATTTATTTTCATGTAAGTTTTCTATTTTTAAAACTTCGGATCAATTAATAACATCCATATAAAGATTTTGATAAATAAACGTAATAAAGGAGTTTTGGCGGGAACGTGATGGCGTCTATGTTGCTTCTCTGTTTTATTTTGCTAAAATTGTGTTTAACTGAATATTAATAGTGTAAAAATGGTGGTGTTTTGTTCTAATAATATTAGTGAACGTGCACGAGTGTGGGAAAGTGAAACACAGCTCTAGAACATGAGTTTGTTCATGTTGTCGACAAAACTCCGTGGAGGCTTCCAATAAAGTTACCGCCATTTTACTTGGGCCTAACTATTATATATTAGTCTATGGCTAGGACATTGGACTAAAAACTAAAGAAACTAGAACTTCTAAACTTGACACTGGCTAAATGCAAACAAACAAAAAAAAAATGCACAAAACGTGCGAAGGAAAAACAAAAAAAAAAAAACTTAATGAAATCGTACGCTAAACGCAGTTATGTTTTTAGAAATTGCCTCACGTAAAATAACACAAATATTGAATTGATAATTAATTATTTAGAAATAGAAATAACATTGAATACCAAATCAAACTCATCCTTATCAAACTGTTGCAGTCCGCTGCTAACTATAGGTATCTCCAAATGCTCTGAGTAGGTACGATCCTCATCTCAATCTACCTACTTAATGGTAAAGTAAAACACTGCAAAGATACAAATAATTTACTTTACACATTATGTAACAATATGCAACATTTACCTATACGTAACAATCTACGTTAGTACATAACCTTGAAAAATAAAACTGGTTATAACTTTTACATCCCAAGTTCATAAAATCTAAGAATTTAAAAAGGGATTATCTATTAACTACTACTAATCAATTTTTTTTTTTTTTTTTTTTTTTTTTTAAAAAAACGTTGCCCCACACTAGGAATTTCTTCCTGTATCGTGGGTGCGTTTACAAACATACAAACTCACATACACAACACCCAGAGCCGGAACAACTATCTGTAGGTCATACAAATATTTGTTCCGTGCGGGAATCGAACCCGCGACACGCAGCGCAGCAGTCAATCGCTCAACCACTGCGCCAACCATGCGCCCTTAGTGGTACGAAACTCCCATACAAGCCTGCCGTTCGCCTTTATGCGGTTATCGTCTTCCCATCTTGTTTTGGGCATCCCTGTTTTCTAGTCCCGTCTCTTGGGTACCATCATCATCAACATTTCATCCGAAAGACGACCACTGCTTGACATAGGCCTCCTCCAAGTCTCGCCACATTGACCGGTCCCTTGCGTCTGGCTTCCAGCGGATCCCCGCAACCTTCACCAGGTCATCGGTCCACCTAGAAGGCCTCCCTTCCAACCATAGGGTCACTTGTTTTATGGGTACACTATAATACATTTTATTATGTAAATAAATCATCATATACTGTCTCACAGCTTGGCTAAGCCTTACCTCCCCTCCTTACACTTCTCAGGGCTGTTAACTATTTATCATGCAGCTATCTATTTCGTCCCGACATTATAATAAATTGGGTTTGTAAAACTAGACCTAACGTGAAACCGTGCTGGAGTATTAACCATTACAGATCGATGAGAGCAATTCTCATTAATAATTTGAACATGAGTACGATGACGTTTTAGGGCTGTGCAGTGAAATAAGGCACTATTTGCTAGGTTTGGTTTCATTTAGGAAAAAAAATGTATGATTATTTTTTTCATTTAAGTATTTAATATTTTAAAGGGTGGAAACAGTTATTTTAGTAGTCGACTTTGGGAAAGAGTATTGTTTGTTAAAGTACTGACGTAAGGACTTGTGCTTGTGAAAAAAAACCGGCCAAGTGCGAGTCGGACTCGCACACGAAGGGTTCCGTACCATTATCGCAAGAAAAGGCGAAATAGCCACGTTTCTTGTATGGGAGCCCCAGTTATTTATTTATAGTTTCTGTTTTTAGTATTTCCACCACCTCCCAAAATTTAATTTAATTGTCTAAAACATATTTCAACAACGCCTTTTCTCTTGTCCAGAAGAGAAAGCAAAGAACACAGAGCCCAAGTCGGAAGAACAAGCAGCGACAAAGATCCAGGCAGCGTTCCGCGGGCACCGGACGAGGAAGTCAATGAGCATGAAGACCAGCAAGCCCCAGCAGCAGCAGCCGCAGCTGAAGCAGCAGCAGCAGCAGCAGCAGCAGAAGCAGCAGCAGCCGGAGCCGGAGCCGACCAAGGCCGAGCTCGAGGCGGAGTTCAGGGCTGATGATAAAGGTCAGTGACTTTTTTAACATTAGGGATATGAGAGATGATGATAAACTAAGTTTGTTATATTTAAGTTTAGTTCACGAGGGCGTTTTTAAAACCATTAAAATAATATCCATGAGTGTTAACTGTAGCGGAACCCATACCGCGACATACAAACTATAGAAATCCCTCCTCCTCGCGTCGTGTTCCTCATTACTGAGGGTCGTGATTGCCGCGACAGGAGATCAACTTTTCTCTGACGATGATTCTCCATCTGTGTCTATCCTTGGCGACGTGGAGTGCATCGTGCAGCTTGGTGTTCAGCGTTGCACGTATTTGAGCAGACCATCTGATCGGGCTGCGGCCCCTCGACCTCTTGCCTTCGATCTTGCTATTGATCATCAGCTGCTCGAGGTTATGACCATCCCTTCGGGCAATGTGACCAAAGAACTACAGGATTATTCGCAGGCAGATGGTGGACCACCCGCCTGCGAAGAATCCTGTAGTTCTTCCTCTTTTCAGAGCCTGGCCTTGAAGTTCAGTTGACGAAGGATAGACTCGTTTGTGTGGAACACAGTCCACGGAATTTAATGCATCCTTTGCCAACACTACATCTCGAAAGCGTCAATGCGATCACTATCAGCCTTCCTTAGCGTCCACGTTTCCGAGCCGTAACTAAAGATGGAGAACAGAAGAAGAGAGTTCTCAGCTTCATCTTTGGAATACCTGGCGTCAAACAAATCCTACATCGTGCAATCAAATTACTCCGCGTGATTTTTGGTACACCTGGGTGTGTACACACACCAGACGGTCGGAGATTGAAAAGGTATTCAATGGAATTTGCGGGACTTTACAACCGTGTTCCGCATATCTTTATATAACTATTCTTCACCTTAAAAATCTCAACCATGCTGTCCCGCCAGTGGCCACCTAGCCTTTAGCTTACGTCCGGTACAGCCAATTCCGTTGCCTCCTATCGAACCAGCTAATACTATAGGACATAAAAGTTTTATGCTGTTGCTATTACGTATGAACAAAGAACCAATATCATTAAAAGACCAACAGCAGAAGATGCCGATTTTTTGATCGATTTGATTATTCCTAGTTTATGTTGAACAAAATGCAAAAGCATTATACCTGAAGGATAAGGAGAAGCATTGCTACGAATACCAAGCTTAGTTTGCAATTACGAGGTCGGTTGGGAAAATTTGCCAATCTCCTAATCTGGCAGTTCAATCTGCTTCAGTCATAAGCTTTATATTGAGACAAAAAAGTTGATTAAACGAATTGGGTTCAGGGGTCGGTTATGTAAGTCTAGATTGTGAGATCCAGTGAGATTAGGTCAATCCTAATCAATATACCTACTTACTTATGCGAGAGGCATTCTGTCTACAATGTCTCCTTTGGCATCTGCAGCATTGATTGATTAAATTGTTCCCTCGATCCATTTAAGTCTAGGACTATCACCAAAAGGGCAAACCTATGTCAAAAGTTTTTGTAGAAGACTTTTTTGAATATGGACACAATGCTTGTCATCGGCTAAGGTTGATAGCAAAATAAAAACTGAGTAGGCAAGAAAGGAGATGTTCGATTTTGGGCCACCACTATGTACACTACATAGATAAATAGGAAAAAAAATAGGGGAATTCCATAAAAATACTAACAAATTAATTTGAAGAAGGGTACAGGAGTAACAAAAATGATCATTTATAGTTTTTTAATTAGATAACCCTATTTTTAGGGCAGCCATGACAGTTGTGTTTGACATGACGTCTGACGACTTTGACAGTTTGAAGAAGTGTCTTCTTTGAGTCATTCTTTGCTTTGACTTTGAATTGGATATGTTTCGGAGTTTTTAGTGATTGTTTTACTACTACGGACTGTAATTGATTGCTTCTCTATTGCAATTGAATTAGTGTTGTTTTTATTGACGCAGATATTACGATGACACGTCAAACAAATGTCATTGTTAAAATGACATTCTGCGCATACCTACTGTTATTGTCAAAATGTCATTCTTCGCATACTGTCATTGTCAAAATGACTTTTTTCGCCTACAGCTGATCTGACGCACCATGTTTAATTGTAAATTGTGTTGCTCTACTTGACAAAGTTAATTTGAGTTAACATTGAAACGAAGTGAAATTAAAAAAAATTAACAATAAAAAACAGTTACTATAATATACAGCAATTTTTACATAAAGTGTACATAGAGCTGGCCCAGGCTCCATACATTTCTGGAACATCTCCTTTACAGACATTTTTCGTCCAAATATAGAACTTGGTGGGTCTGATTTTTAAGGCCCGTATTCCGAATGCTCATACTCGACTCAAATTCAAAATTGGATACCTACCAATAAACTGCCAACCAATCATAACTCTCGAGTTTGGCATATGATTCTTCAGCTTGACATATCTTTGTGTACTCAATAGAGCAGAGCCCAGACGCCCCAGACGTTACCAAACTCTTTTAACACAAAATGTGTGGGAGGTATTGAATGAAAATGAAAGTCCAAGTAAGCAAGTACGAGTAAAAGTAAGTTCCAAATACCTGCTTACACTACTCAATTCCACAGATTTCGTGTTAAGAGTACGGTAACGTTTGGGGCGTTTGGCTTGGACTTGAGTTTACGACGCGCGTTAATGTATAAAAACACAAACTAACCAATCACAACTGTCCATTGCCAGTTTGAGTTGAGTTGAGCATGATCATGAGCATTTATAATACCAGCCTAAGTCTCTATATAGGATCTTGCAAAATAAATAATTCAATAAATAATATTTAACAAATCCTGGCTAGCTCATATACTTTATGCACAAGTAAATATACCTACTCAAAGGAGGACTTAGTGCATTGCCTTTTATGGTCAGCATAATGATTTTTATAATTATCTTGCCTGTATCCTTATGAGAGCTATCGCGTTTGAATTTGCCGGTAGGGACGCTGGTGTTGTGTGAGGTCTTTAAAATGTCAAATGTCTTAGTTTTTTTTGGCTTTTACCGCTAGTTTTACTACTACTTTGTATTGTTATGAATATTTTCCAAATATCACCCTCGCCGCTAACTGTCGTATCTGCACTGACATTACCTACGTGTTCACATCATTGTAACGAAGAAGTTCTCTCTAATCGTCGTTGTTGTATTGTTTACCATTACGAAGATAATCGCGTATTTTGTTTTGCGTATGTGCAGAAGTAGGGTCAAAATGTTCTTACTACCAGACATATGTACATAGGTCACTTAGTTAGAATTTTTGTCTGCAATGTTTACCCATTATTTTTTATTTACGTCGCTTAGAGCAAAAAGTTTTCATTCGAATAAGAAGCTTTTTGCCAAAGGATTAAGTCACATTTTGTACCGAGCCAGCTGCCACCAATTTTTTTACTGGCACGGATTAAAAAAACCGTACGAAGTCAATGTTCTTATACATACTCCGATATCCTTGATTCAAAAAAAAATGTCAGTCGATCTCAAGATGCTATCTGTTCGTAAAGACGATGAGGGCCGATGCTTGAATTGGTCAGAAATGATGGAATTTTCTGAAAAGAAGGCTGAACCTCAAAATATATTTTTAAGAGTAGTCACACAAAAATGGTTCTACGCTCTCTTTCACTTAGGAGGCAGGTTACTCCTTTCTTGAAAGAGGAATTAGGACTTCTCAACCTAACACCACCCAAAATTGCGATGGAAAAATATAGTAACTTGTTGTCACTGACAACAGGGGAAACCCCAGTCATTAAGGCGGTACCCCGAGCAAAACGCCGCGCAAGCCGTTTTTTGTGCTGTTTTTAGGAGCTATCTACTCGTTATTTAAAAAGAAATATCAATTAATAAAAATACATTAAATTTCTACATAATATTGATTCTAAAATGATAGATTTCGTTTTTTTTTTAAATGTTGTATATATTTTACTAATCTCCTTCCAAAAAAACATAAAAATGAGAAATAATTATTGATATTATGCATCTCCTCGTAAAGTGTTCATTAATAATTTTTTGTACTAACACTAATGGATAGACAATTTAATAACGAACATTTTTGTAGAATTATTTTTTTCATAAGACCAACTTTCGATTTTATAAAGATTTTATTCTAAAATCTGGGCGTATTCACTACAAAAATTCATGCGCCACCAGTGTCGCTAGACCAATAGGAATACTCATATCTCATGCAGATTTTTTGGTCAGGGTACCGTCTTAAGTTGCCATAGCATGTGGCATTTTATACATCACTTTCTCATTAATTAAGATACGTTTTTTATACCTTTTGATAAGGTACTAATTTACCATTGATTTTAAGAGATAGTAGTTTTTATAATTTAGCTCAAGACGTTGTATTCCTATAACACAATTATTAACCTGATTTCTAGTTCCTATGTACAATAAATAAGACTGATTGACTGTAGATACGCTTATACCTTAGGTAAACTAAGTCAAATTAAAGACTTATATTGTTTGCAAAGTCTCTGATTGTAATTACGAATTATTTTAAAGAAGATTAAGTCTCAACAAGATTGACCTTATAACTTCTCTCTTCTACGAGTACGATCATTTAAATGACCAAATATTTTATTTAACAAAAATTTTGTAACTTTTGAAACATAAGTTATACGAATCTGCTTACGAAAGAACATTTGTTTTACTTTAAATAAATATATACGAAATGAATAGAGTTTCATTTATATTTTTATACCAAAAAGTCACGTCGTAACAAACAAAGTTCTCTCAGAGTGACGTATCTGTTTTAAAGGAGTATAAATAAATAAATATATACCTTAAGAAATTTGAATTATTACTAATTTGAAGAATAAGCCACAAGCTATATAAAGAAGTTATTAATTCATTAATAAAGCAACAACTGATTCAACTACAGTAACATGATTGAACCTCCCGACCGAAAACCGCTTGCCCTGGAAAAAACAGCAAATGCTGGTTACGACAGTTAGCGGGGAGGGTGACGAGATTGAGGTAGGTACAGGTTTTACCAACCACTGCTATAAAACAGTTTTACATTTCGGAAAATTTTATCCTCTTTTTTTTTTCGAAAAAAGGGGCTGCACGAAACTGCAGCATATTTGATTTTATTTTAAATCCCACTTCTACGGCATTAGAAATGATTTTATATCAAATTTAGCTTCCGTGCGCGTAATAAAAACGTTTCACAGCTATATTTAACGACCTTACTCTCCAGTGGAGCCAACTGGTGAGCACAAAAATTGCCCTCATTTGTTAAGATTCGCCGCAATATGTGTCCTTCTTGCAAACATCCCGTTCATCGTTATTTCGGTAGTATCCCTTTCTAAAAAAATCATCTTTCCCACAAAACATCGTTTCTTTATTTGTATGGACAGCAATAACAAAGAAATTGTCTCAAAACCAAAGAGTCTAACCTTGGTACTAACAAGAAATCCTAACAAATATATGCTTTATAAATGGATAGTGACAAACACGTCGCTACATTTTCGTCACGTAAATCTATTTATCTTTTATGCTCTTTTTCTAGTCGTGATTTTCGGAATCCGCCATTTTATTTCCCATTCGTGAATCTCTGTGATAACATTTCAAGGTAAAGCCATTTTGTGATTCATTCGTAAAACTGTGACGCTCTGATCATGTCAAGGTACCGTCGACGTAAAGAACTATTCTCCTCATTTTATGCGCATTTCTTATTATGCGATGCGCACAGGACCGTTCGATATGGCGTCACTATAGCAATAGGGATGTTTCCTAGGTAGAAAAATGATAATTCTGTATAGTCCGTCAGTAAGATTATCAAATAATATTGGACACGTATTTTTTTGCTTTACCAAATCAATAAAAAGTTACAATGATAAAGCGCATCAAAGTTCAGGAGTGGGAGCTTGTGACGTCACAATGGCAGTATAAAATGTACTAACGGCGTGACATCACACGACATTTCGTCACTTTATGTTTCTTTTTGTTTTTGGTGTCAAAAGCAAAAATACTTGTCCAATATTTTTTATTAAAAAAAAATTTTTTGCTAACATCCCTATTGACGTCATTTGGCTGAAATGGCGATGATGATGCGCACAGTCAAAGACTCCACCTGCATTTGTTTTCCCTACCACCTACAAGCAACTGTCAACAGGCATCTTTTAGGCTCACACGCTCCATCGTAGGTGTGTAAAACCACAGAAGTTATTTTGTTACTTTCAGTGGTTAGAATTTGCGGGTTGGTTTTATAATAATAGTAACAAATGAACCCCGACCAATCTCACCTAACAGTGATTAATGATGTTTCCTTTCATTGTATCAGGCTAGGTACTGGTCTTCCTTTTCAATCTTAATTTATTTTATCAGTGATTATAAGCTTTAATATCAAGGTATGTTGGAAGTTATAGATGCCAAGTTGTAATCTAACAATCAATCTGCCTAGGCTTTTCCCAACTACATTGGGGTCGGCTTCCAGTCTTACCGGATTCAGTTGAGTACCATTGTTTTACATGGAGCGACCAAGTTGTAATCTAACGTACGAGTATTATTTGAAGTTTGAGATTCTCTGGACCCTAGGGTCCCGGAGCCGAAACCAACTCGCAGAGGCCTTGTTAGACATATAGGGTGAAATGGAACACCAACCGGCGATTATCCCTGTATTCACTAGTTACTACGCAAGAGCACCTAAGGAAAATTCCCGGCTGGTTCAGGACTATTGCAGAACTCATTATTGGTACCTTCTTGTCGTGATTATGATTAAGTGTCTTTAAATTAAATAGTTGCATATATTTCCCGGTTTCTGTTGGTGAGTATAGAGTAAGGGTATGGAGTAAGAGTATAGGTATAGAGTAAGACGAATTCTGAACTTCATATTCTCAATTCAGTAACCTTATTCATGTAATATGTAAACAAACAAAATATATATTTATACTTTTTTTTTAAATCCTACTTCCTACATATTACTTACTATTATAAACGTGAAAGTTTCCGAGGATAGATGGATGGATGTTTGTTACTCATTCACGCAAAAACTACTGAACGGATTTTGATGAAACTTAACAGAAATATAAATTATCGATCAGAATAATATACATACATACATAAACTCACGCCTTTTTCCCATGGGGGTAGGCAGAAACTACAGAACGCCACCTGCTACGATCCTTACATACTTCTTTTGCTTCACACACATTCATACATCTAGTCATACACACACGCCGGTTATGGGTACTGCGCACTTGGCCTTTCTGAAGAACATCACCTATAAGGTCTATATATGTCTTTCTAGGGCGTCCCCTTCCGGCGTTTCCATTCACGTCTGCCTTGTAAATACTTTTCGTTAGTCGCCTTTCATTCATCCTCTCAACATGGCCAAACCATCTTAACATACTCTTTTCAATTTTAGTCACTACATCTTCTTTTAAACCACAACGTTGTCTTATTACCTCATTCCTCAATCTATCATTTAAAGTTACACCACACATACTCCGCAAGGAGCGCATTTCTACTGCATTAATCCTACTTTCATGTATTTTTAGCCATACCCAACCTTCACTTCCATACATAAGTGTAGGCACCAGCACGCTGTTGTGAACGGCGAGTCGAGCTTCCTGAGACATCGACTTGCTGGTCACAACTGCATGTATAGCACCATTCACTTTATTCCCTGCATTCACTCTCCTTTCCACATCCTCTTCAATCTTTCCATCCCTTGTGAACATACTTCCCAGATATACAAATCAGAATAATATACAGGCTATAATTTATAAAGATATTGAGAGTAGTACTAATACCACGCGGGCGGAGCCACGGGCGGCCGCTAGTCAATAATATTGGTCTATATTCAACTCAAAAATCTTATACGAAACTTTTTACTCTGCATATGAAAGTTATATCGGAATGTGTGAAAATTTCCCCCAACTTGGATTCAGAGATTAGCGTTCCGCCCCAAGGTATAATAAATTTGAACTTTTTTTTCTTGTAAATGTTACTGCGTAAAAATTCCAAATTATTACGACGGGATTTTGCCTTCACTTCCCTTGTGGAGTTTAATTAAAGGACTTACGAAGGGAAAATAATAAGTGTCTCTTATTTTGCATATACTTTTTTTCGAACGTTTTATTGGGAAAGTAATTAGTGTCTAAACTTGATAGATGTAGGAAAAGAGTTCCAAAGTGATTAATGTTTGTGTCTGTTCTGGTCCGCCTAGCCACAGATAATATAATACTAGCAAACAGATGCCTCATCTCATAGACAGAAACCGCCCCGACGTAACTAGCGTTTTGACGCTAGAACCGTGCTGACGGACTAAGCGGACTTATTACTATAAGTACACCGAACGCGTTCAGTTCGTCCGTCCGTCTCACCGCGATAGATGGTGTTAGCAGTTAGCAGTGACTTGCAAGTAAAAGGGTTTACTCGGCTCGTGAATATTTGTTTCTTTAATTATAGTGTCGATTTGATTTATGGTTATTTTTAGACGTTTTTACAGTTTCATTGTTCCAAAATGTGTTACAATATCAATTAATAAAATCGATTGGGCAAACCTAAAAGTTTAATACAGCGCCATCTATTGTAATGGTTTTAAATAATCCATTCGAATTATCTTTCAAATATGAATTAAGAGCCCAATACTCCATAATGTTGTGCTTAGAAGAGTTAAATAAAAAAGAACATATATTTTTTATGATCAATTCTAGAAAATATTAATTTTAAACTAAATTCAATAACAAATCGATGCTTATCACGCCATCTAGTGCAATTTATTAGAATTAAAATTGCTTTCTTAGCGTCGGGTCCTCGTGGCCTTGTTTTTCTTTTTTTTTTTTTGGGTGGGTAATCATCCAATGACTTCCTCCCGCTCTGGGTGAAGCGGGAGGGCGTGTCAGACTTTTACTGACTAAAACCCACCCATGTTCCTTCATTTGCTTGAGCCAGGGCCGCGGTAACTCTTTTTCAAATTTATCCGCGACCCAGACTGGCATCGGCCCTAGCGGACCCCGTCAGTTTGCTGACATCTCTAGTCCTCATCCTAGCATAACATTCGGCAATGGCAAGTCTTAAATTACCAGAAGACGTAGCGTTGGAAGGTTTCCCACAAGGTGACCCAATAACCTGGTGGGGTGACGGGCGTCCGCTGATACGCTTGGGGGAGAGCTTTCAGCAGAGGTCGTCTTTCGGCTGTGTTGATAATGAATAATTAAACCAAATTAAGATAAATTTACAATCTTAACTCCAATCACCATAACAATACTAACAAGGAAAGGCATAATAATAGGTAAGTAGAGGTGATAAAATTTAATTTACTACTCAATAGCTAAGCTTAAAGGTCTTAGTCTTAATAGACCATTTTAAACTAAATGGCAAATGCCTGTGTTCCTGAAGCCATTACAGTTTAATTTCTATTACCTGTGCTTTATTTAAGTTTTTATTGTTATTGTGAATATCATCAGAATTAATTGGCATTAGAATTTCTTGTGATAATGATTTAACAAAAAAGTTTGACAGAGTATTCAGAAGAAACAGTTTTATGATGCAATTTTTATCATCTGAGCATAAATTACTCGAACATATACTGTGTTTTCCTGAAAATAACCTGTCAAAATACCTGTAGCTTTAAAATACACAAATAAAACTGACGTAGTAGCGGCGAGATTAAAAGTGTTACTAAATTAAGGTTTTCGCCACTTCCTCGCGCGCCAAAATATCAATTTTCACACGAAACTTTAGCAGAAAATATTTTCCAGCATCCTTTCAATAAATTGAAGATATGGCATCGTTTATACATAATAGAACGGTCGGCTATATTGAGCAGTTGGCAGTTTGGTCGCTAACTTAAATATTCATACTATGGAACGGCCAAGCATGAAAGTACCGCCACAGAATGGTACAGAAGGTCGACTGTATGCAACGAGCGAAAACGCACGCACACATTGACGCGCTTCACGTACAGCGAGTGCAAGCGCACTCGCGACCGGCATTTGTTTGAGATAGCCATACATACTCGTCTATATGTGCGTGCACCTGTTTTCGCTCATTGTATGGACTCGACCTTCTTTATTTCAGTATTTTGTGGTACCACGAAGCTTAGGAAAACGAAAAGTTCTTATTTTGCACGAAGAAAATAAAGTATGCAAATAAGTATCCTAAATGTTTAGAGAAGTAGGTGATTTGAAGTCTCCGAAGGACTATGTTTTTTTGGGTAACAAATCGAATTTGCTTTTATTTTAAATCGGAATAACAAAGTTTTAGGTTTTTGCTTACTTTGTATACAATTATGTTAAGATTACATTTTGGTTTTCTTTTAAAATTAGCTAGTTCTTCAATTTTCTCGTGGTGATTTTTAAAGTGGACTCTATAAATTTACATGATCTGTTAGGTTTTTAGGGTTCCGTACCCAAAGGGTAAAAACGGGTCCCTATTACAAAGACTCCGCGGTTCGCCTGTCTGTCTGTCTGTCTGTCTGTCGCCAGGCTGTATCTCATGAACCGTGATATTTATTCATTTGAAATTTTCACAGATGATGTATTTCTGTTGCCGCTATAACAATAAATACTAAAAAAAATAAAAAAAAAAAATTGGGGCCTCATACAACAAACGTGATAATGGTACGGAATCCTTCGTTCGCGAGTCCGACTCGTACTTGGCCAGTATTTAATTTATTTGTGCCTGTTATCTACACTTATAATATTATAAAGAGGAAATATTTTTTTGTAAGTTTGTTGCACGTTCGATCTGATTTTGAAAATTATTTCGCCAGTAGAAAAGTTATTTTGTCTTAGCCCATGTTAACCGGGCCTTAATAACGAATCAATTGACACCATATTCATCAAAATCGGCAGAATAGTTTAGGCGCTACGGAAGAACATACGTCAATACAAACATACATACGAGTACAGTAGGTACAGCTATTTTCTTGCTGTCCCTCGACAAACTTCGTGTTTCTACAGACGTCGGATTTCTATCAGACTTCCAAGTTGATTAAGAGCGCCCAGCTTGCACCAAGTACAAAAGGCAACTGATAGAAATCCCACGACTGACGAAACACGAAGTTTGCCGAGGGACGTTAAGAAAATAGTTGTACTGTACATATATTACTAAAATCATAACCCTTCCTTTTGGCTTCGCCGTGGTCTAGTAATAGTTGGATTATAACCGTTATAAGTTTGTTTTTTTTTTTTTCACCAGCGATTAGAGTATCAGTCCAGGGCTCCTGTGTAAGGGACAGATGTATATCACTTGTATACATCTGTCCCTTAAGCACACTCAAAATAACCTTATTATAAGAGCTTATGGTCACCCACCTGGCATCGTTTATAATTATCGTCCCTACACTGATCCCAATATAGTTTAAATCAGCTAGGCAGTATGATGACCAGGTAAACAGTGGTTTTGAACCAAAGCCTTCGTACCAGAAATAGCAAGACAATTAAATCATTTTATTACTATGTGTATTTTTCCTGAACCTGTAATATCACGTAAACAGGCTATGATTATACTGCCACAGCCAATCCGTCATACTGCCTGTCACCCAGCGCCCTCCTCCCACGGACTGACGGATAGCGCCTATTCTTAGCCGAAATCACGGGCCTCCTTCCAAATATAACTTCTCATTTTATTAATGTAAGGGCTCATTTACGTAGTTCATATTTATTGGGTCGAGGATTCGATTTTTAAATAAGTTAAATCACATTTTAATACGAGTTATTAAACTAGAATAAGTAAATAAATAAAAACTTTTTATTTAACAAAAATCAAACCGACTTCCAAAACAAAACACTACAAAGCGACAAGTAAAATTCCAAAATTTAAAAAACCCCCGACACATTTATCTTGCGAAAACATCCCGATTCAAACAGTAAAACGCCCATAACTTTTGAACGGCTTAACCGATTTTATTTAAACATAGCTAAGAACACTTTCGACAAAATTATCTTTCAAACAAAAAAAATTAAATCGAAATCGGTTCATCCGTTTAGGCGCTATGACGCCACAGACAGACACACAGATACACATATACACAGCAACACAAGTGAAACTTTAACACCCCTCTTTTTCCGGCGGGGGTTTAAAAAATAACTTTCTTTACCGAAGTCGGTGTCTTTTTTTTCCCATTGTTTGCCGTTATTCAACACCGACTTTGAAAAAGAAAGTAATTTTTCGCTTTGTAATGTTTTGTTTTGGAAGACGGCTTGATTTAATTTTGTTATTTTTTTTTTGATTTTCCCCTTTTTAGTTTTTGTAGGTGCCTCCAATTAACATGAAAATAAATAATAGCCAAAGTAAATCTCATGACAATTCCAATAAGCCCAAACACGACTGGATACATTGTTTTTTTTCGCAGTTCGAGTGGCCATTGTGGTCTTCTTCATCAGTCCCACTTCACCAAATGATACTTTTTGAGTGCAAATGATTGCATTATAGATAAAAATACCAAAATCGCTATATATATGCCTATAATATTTGAGGAGTTCCCTCGATTTCTCTAGGATGCCATCATCAGATCCTGGTTTTAATATTATAGTATTATCTTTCGGATATTTCCTTTCCAACAAACAAGAATCATCAAAATCGGTTCAAAAACGACGAAGTTATCCGCGAAAACACATAAAAAAAAAATATGTATGGTTGAATTGAGAAACGTCCTCCTTTTTGTGATGTCGGAAGTAAAAAATTGTAAGCAAGTATCACCTAAAATTATAACGATTCTTCAGTCTTGTATACATTTCTTGTAGGTGAGTTATTAAAAATGGTCTTGGGTCTAATTTCCTCAACAGTAGCCCGGAGTATGGATTTGTGCCCAGCTGATGGTAATAGGGTAGTTGACAAAAAATATCAATTTAGTCCGTCAGTTAGATAACCTAAAAATATTGGACTCGTATTTTTTCTTTTGCCACATAAACAAAAAAAAAACGACGATACAGTGCGTTGAAATATCGTGTGACGTCACGGTGTGCTACACTGTATACTGACAAAGTGACGTCACCAGCCCACACTCCTGAACCTTGATGCGCTTTATCTTTGTCAGTTTTTATTTATTTGATTTAGCAAAAAACACGGGTCCAATATTATTTTGATAAACTAACTTTCGGACTTTATTATTTTTTTACTCAGGAAACATCCCTATTGTCAATAGGCTCGCTTACGCATATTACAAATAACTATATGACATTATAAAGGCGGACCTGATGAAATATGGGTGTGTGTTACGACCGTAGTTCACCAGTTTCAGAGGCGCTCGAGGCTAAATCACTGGTCGATCTTCAAGTTTAAGTAACGCTTGACGAGGTCGCTCCGTAGATGGGTGACCATTTTCAACAAACCGAGATTCCCCCACCTCGGGTTCCTCTTCGCTTCACCGCGGGTTACCAAACCATGGCACCCGGTGAGTTCCCACATTGTCAACCCACGCCTCGACAATGCGGGAACCCACCGGGGAGGACAAGTTACACCCCTGCGTTACCTTTCGGGGCACACAGGCGTGATATAACATTTTTCCCTTAATTGGCTGAGAAGTATCGCTTCCAAGACTTTCATATATTTTTGTCATTTTAACCACCGACGTAAATAGAGGGGTTTTATAAGTTTGACTTGTGTACGTTTGTGTTTGTGTATCTGTGTATCATTCTGTGGACTGGTGCTACTACACGGATGAAACGATTTTTTTTTTTTTTTTTGTTTGAAATGTGACTTTATCGAGAGCGTTCTTAGCTATGTTTTATGAGAATCAGTTAAGTCGTTCAAAAGTTATGGGCGTTTTACTGTTTGAATCGGGGTGTTTTCGCAAGATATCGTGTCATAATTATCTACGTGTTCAATAGATTGTCGATCGAAGCGTGTCTACTACTAAATACATTATGTAGAATGAAAAATATGTGCCGCAGGTTTTAATTTTTTTAAATTTTACTTCTTACCAATCACTATCATTCTGTCAATAGCGAAGCGAAAACGAGAAGAGAGAGATCGCTTCGCTTTCGTTGAAAGAAAGTCACAGATATTCTCTCCACATAACTGTCAAAACACCATCTCCATATAAACGAACCCTAATACCCTACTAAATATTACATTCATTATTCAACTAGCGGTACCCACGTAGACAAAGTTCGTCGCTTTCTTGGATTAAAAGTAAGTTGTGATGATTTAGGAGACAACTTTGTCTCCTGGTGACAGTGATAATACAAAGGTAAGTAGCCACGTACAAGGGGACGTGAGCCAGGAGCGTATTGTAGAAGTAATGGGTGGAGGTGAGAAAGCTGCCTGTATCGGAAAATAAAAAAAAAGTTGCAGGTTTGTACTAAAAGTCACTTTTAGGAATATGAGGTGGCCAACCTTGGCTTAAGCAATAAGAGTAAACAAATTACCCTCTTCAACACATTTTATTTTTCATTTAAATGTTGTATTTATTATTTTCGTTTCAAGTATTTTGTTCTCTGATTGATAAGAACTTAGTTTAAAAAAATATTTTTATTAATATTTTATTTTTATTTTATCTTTTTAGTGTTCGTTCACCGTCAGTAAAGTACATAAAGTAAGGTACATAAAGGATTGACAATATACCCATAATAACTCAATTTACACATTAGTGCTGTTTGTCGCTAAAGAGTTCGGTTGTATACTCCATATCTTGAAAACTGCTTATCCAATTTTGATAAAACTTACACTATGGCCTAAGTTGAGAAATACTTAATCCAATAAAAAAATAATAGTCAAAATCAGTTTAGTCGCAATCATACAGATCAAACTGAAAACCTCCTTTTGAAGTCGGTTAAAAAGGGCAGACATCCAAACAATCTGCAATTTAGTTGATTACAGATTGGCTCGCCTACTTATTTCCATCGCAGTTTGTAGACTATTGTTTTATAACATCTTTGTGGAGTATGCTTTTCGTTTTAATCACCTGGAAGGTTCTAGCTTATTTTTAAAACTACTTGTACCTCATAATCTACGTCCATAATACAAGGCATTTCAAAAGGTCATTCCAAAAGGTAGCTGACTATTGACGGTAAAAAACACCCATAGGTAACCATTCTATCAAACTATAAATAGCACTACAATATTATACCCTTTTCATATTTTCAGGAAATAAAGTCCCCAGTGTTGCTGGGGGCATAATTCTTCCCAAAATATCAATTTACCGTCGCTACAAAATATAATTTTTAGTCAAAATATCTTCCAGTTCCAGCGAAAACTCAACTAAATTCATTTACAATTTAGAGAAACATCTGCGGAAATAAATCCCGTTCGAGTCGGGATCCGACACTTATTAGTAAAATGTTTACCTATTTTCAACGAAGATTTGTATATTTTATTCTAATTTTGGGTCTCGGAAATAACTGGTGTTTTGTTGTAAAGAGATTTAAGGGTATGGATTATTTTGTAGAATGATATTGCTGGACTTTGAGATTATCTGAAGAAGAATCTGGGTCACCGATTGAGCTGGAAGAGACAGCATGTTCAACTGTCAAGGACTAGTGAATAACCTGGCTATTTTTACCCGACTGCAAGGAAAGGGTTATGTTTTTCACGTGTATCTTGTATGTGTATGTTATATTCTTTATAACTGATATCTTCCAGACCGCTAGACGAATTCATATTGTTCCTAGATAAAATAAAATAAAATATATAATTATTTACATATCACACTAATATTATAAAGGCGAAAGTTTGTGAGTGTGTGTGCGTTTGTATGTTTGTTACTTCTTTACGCTCAAACGCCTGCACGAATCTGGATGAAATTTGGCACAGAGATAGTTTATAGTCAGGAATAGCACATAGATACTTTTATTCCCTTGGGATAATTTTAGAAATTCACGCGGTCGAAGCTGCTGGCAGATGCTAGTGATGAAGCACTTCCAAACATCTTTCATAATTTGCTCAGCAAAAGAGTGGAACTTACTATCTGAGTCTGTGTTTCCGAAAGCATTCAACACAAATCTCTTCAAAGTTAGAGTGGTCAGGCTTCTTCTGGGTAAGCTCACTCCATCGTAGACTCTGTCTCTGTCACCTCTGACCAAGACTAGAGTCAAGAGCAAATCAATCTCATATAAAAAAAATATGTTAAAAAATCCCCTGTCTTACTTACCTACCAGAAACTATGTTATTTCAGGCACCTTTTCCTTCTTTATTACAAATTTAAAATGGTCGACATTAAGCCGTTAGCTTAACATGTAATTTACAATGTTAGTTTCCTTTTCTACTTTCCACCACTTTGGCTGATTGCCAACAGTCTTCCTTCATTTTCACCAATTTTAAAAACGAATCTAGAAAAGATTTACGCTCACTTGAAAGATCGAATTAAATCTTAATTTAAGTTTAAATGTAGAGAGACTAGATAGCTATTCATTTTAACTTAAAATGAATCTTAAATCTATCTTTGTCTGAGAACGTTCATTCTAACGGTACAGGTAAAATCGTTTTTAAGGGATGAAAAATTTGTAAAAAAAAAATTTAAGCACTTTTGATTATTCTTATCCTCTCTAGACGAACACAACATAATTGGCTACCATTCTAGGTATTTCTAACCGACGAAAAAAAAGGAGGTGGTTCTCAATTCGACATGCATATTTTTTTGTTTTGCCGGAATTTGAAAGCATTTTTGTTTGTGTTCTAACACTAGCTTTTTCCCGTGATTTTGTTCTTGTCTCCTACATCACAGAAAACGTTCATCTTTTTTCTAGATAAAAAGCCTATTGTACTTAACAATTAAATAGTGTAGCTTATATTTAATGGAAAATATCGTATCTGAACTTTCAGAGATAACACCTCGCAAAAAAACAAATTACCTACCTTTTAATAATATTGTTTTAAATAACACTATTATTTCCATTATTCTATGTATGTTTATAATTTATAAGTACCATTATTGTGACTTAATTTAGAAGAGCCATATATCAGAAAAATAGGGCGGGCAGTTGGTTGATCCATTTCATCCCAACAAAATTGTACATACAGAACTACATACCTATTAGCTGAATCCGTACACGTCGAATTGGAGCTAGGTTGTAGGCTTACAAGAATATAATCATAAATACACCGTAATATTCGCGATATACACGATACTGTTCCGAGTTAACGGGATTAAGGCAGCGTCCGCATTGGTTGAGTAAACGGTGGAATACTGAAACTAGTACTAGTTCTATTATTTATGCTCTGTAGTTTAGGCTGGGCTTTCATTCTCGGCTTGTTTTGGAATAAAATAGAGCGTTGTTTCTGAAACGTAGATACGTAAGACGAGGTCAGTGGAAAACTCAGGCAAAGGGGAGAAAAATTATGATCACCACAATTTTTTTGCCAATTCACACAGCTAATGTCAACTAAGCTTTAAAATTGTGCTAGTCATTTTCTACTGTCCTTCATTGTAAATTTTGATATAGATACTATGGCTCCGATATCTACATTTTCTTATCTGTTTATCTAAGAAAGATGGATGAGTATGTGAAAAATGATACAGCTAGAAAAGAGCAGACAAGGCAAGAGTTGCGAAAACCCGTTTTAACCTAAAAAAGAGCTGACTTTTTACGATTATCAATAATAAAGAATTATGGACATATGACATATGTTCCGCCGACCCAAATAAATTTGGAAAAAGGCAAGAAAATGATGATTATTTCCAAAAATCAATGTCACGCACTAGCCAGCTGACTCAACCTATGAGAATACACCCTAAGTCTTAGCACAGTCATGCCCCAATAAGCTGTTGCCAGTGCAGGTGAGATTGGCACGGGTTACGGCTTTTCATGACAATGTATCTCAGTTTGATGTAATGTAGCTGTTGTATTGTCCTGATTTAGTTTATTCGTGTTATTTCATACTGCGATAACTGGCATTTCAGTACAATAATGCAAGTATAAAGGCTAGGGTTTAGTTAGAATTTGCCTTGAGTAAGTAGAAAATGTGTACTTTCTTATATAAATCTTTTACTATCCAAGCTACTCGTCTGTGGAATGCATTGCCCGACCCAATAAAACGCGCCCAGTCATCCGCCTGTATTTAAAAGACTCGTAAAACAATATTAACTATCACTGTGATTGTCGTGAGTTTAATTTGGTGTACCTACAATAAAGCATATATAAATAAGTAAAATGTGGGTTACTCCGTGACTCAGAGTGATCCACGTTTGGCTCTAGATAAAACACTTTCAACGAAAACATCGCAATAGCGACTGGTAAAAAGTCAATAATGTATAGGAATGGAAAACGCTTTCGGAATGTCACGTAATTAATCATTTTCTTTTGTCGACCATCGACCATCACCAGCGCTGAAAGAATCACAGTTTGTCGAGAGTATCTCAATTCTTTCCATGGATATCAATCCGAGATACAGGCTGCCACCTAGTTCGGATGCAGAAAATCTAATATGTACAAACTCCCAGCAGTACATTCTATTTTTTTTTTGTAATATGTGTGTAATTAATATCTTTGTTGAATAAATATTATTTGCTTTTATTTAATTTGATCTATTTAATTTCTAAAGACTTCTTCAGCACTATTAAGTGTAAGTATAATTATTTTCGCAATGGGTTAGTTGTTTTCTTCTTTCCTAGTTGGTGGAAAACTATTTTAATATTTTGGGCCCAGTATGAGGCCACGCCAAAGATTTGCCAAACTTAAGTGGCAGTGGGCAGGGCAAATTGCACGCAGAACGGATTTCCGTTGGGGCCGAAAAGTTCCGGAGTGGAGACCGCGGACAGTAAGACGCATCGTTTGAAGGCCTTCCTCTAGGTGGAGCGACCACCTAGTCAAGGCTGCGGGAGTCCGGTGGATGCGAAACGCACAGGACCGATCAGTGTGGTGACGCTTGGGGGAGGCTCCTTACAAGTTCCTTGCTGAACATTTTCTAAACAAGTCAATAGTGCCAACTTTATATTGGAAAACAAAAACTCAACATTGTAAAACTTCATACACCTCAAATTCGATACAAAAAATCCTGTTCCCAACGACGAAAGAATTTGCTCAAAAAAATAATGATGTAGCAATGAAACTACCATCAAAAACGATGTAACCCAGTTATTATTAAAACTTCCAACGAGGTTGAATAGTACCCGAAAAGTTGTGGAATTAACTGCCGGGAACCGACTCTCCTATATTTTATTCAGTAGCAGAGGTCGCAAACTGTGTCGTTAAAATAGTGGGTAAGAACCTTTTGCAACTTTGAAAAGGAAATAATGTCTGTTGAGAAACTCGGTTTATTAGTCATGATCTTGAATATAGTTTGGACTTTTATTAGGGAAAAATGTTGTCGTTTATATAGAGTGTGTGAGAAGCTACTAAGTAATATAAAAATGTAATAGTCTGTAAGTTTGTTAATCAATCACGTCTCAACAGCTCAACGGCTTTAATTAGACCATGGGCTTGATTACGACATAGGATAATTGCATCTCTTTATTGTTCCCGTGGGTTAATTTTAGACATACAAGCGAGCGAAACCTCGTTTGGGGCGAGTGAAACTGCGAATGAGGTGAGCGAAATTGTGATTAGGGCGAGCGAAACCGCGATTGGGGCGAGCGAAAGCGTGATTGGGGCGTGCGAAACCAAGATTGGGCCGAGCGAAAACGCGATTGGGGCGAGTGAAACCGGGATTGGGGCGAGCGAAATTGCGATTGGGGCGAGCGAGATCGCGATTGGGGCGAGCTAAAGCGTGATTGGGGCATGCGAAACCGAGATTGGGGCGAGCGAAACCGCGATTGGGGCGAGTGAAACCGGGATTAGGGTGAGCGAAATTGCGATTGGGGCGAGCGAAACTACTGGTAAAAGCTAGTGGGTGAATGTAATGACTGGGTCTATTGTGGTATTCGCGCCATGTAAACTACTGGTATTTATATGCTTCCAGCTCCTAGAGCAGAGCCCAGCTTAGTTGGGAAATTCTAGGCAGATGTCTTTTTACGTCTTCATCCAACTGCCTCAGAAGGTTGTAACTTTTATATGATTGTAAATTATACAACACTTAAAGGCACAAACTCAAAAGCAAAAGTATAATTTCGCCGCGTTTGTTCTAAGCTCCATAACTTGGTATAAGGCAAAATTGAACAAGTTATGGCTTGCCAGCGCGAATACTCGTGTATGTAGGGAATTAATAAACTAGCCTCAATCCGACCAATCAAACTGATGAGTTGGCTTCAAGCTGCAAACAATCGCGCCTTGTTAGTGATATGTCGGTTCATCACTTAAAATTATTCGTTAAATTGGGATTTATGAAATCCGCCTGGTTTTACTGTTTCAATTTGCTCAAAAATAAAACGCATTGCATGGAATAAATCCTAAATATTATTGCTATCAGTTCCTGCCCAAAACTTTTTTTTTCTTTTTCAAAATAAAATCAATCTGCCTGCCTGTTTTTTGGCAACTATATGTTGGCCAGCTTTCAGTTAAAAAATGTCGTTATACTTGGCGCAAATAAACAATTTTTCTTTTCTTCTTTCTTTCCATGGCTATGATGGCTATGAAAATATTAAATTATAATTAATTTTTATTTTTTATTTTAATATTATTATTAATTAAAAGTTTGACAGTTACCCAGACATTTAATAAATGTTGTTATATTTATTTTCTATGTAGGTTGGTCTGGGTATGCTTGGCATCGTGGAGACAGCCGCCTCGACGCTTAAAATGCCCATAATTCAGGCGGGACTCCAGGTTCATGGTTGGTCAGATTGGGGATTCTATCCGCCCACCAAGTGACTCCAGGACAGGCACAATGATTATGTGCTGCCGTACACGTCGAGGCTCAGGGGAGAAACTTCTTAGTCTCGCCAGAGCTGTACCCTAATAGGCGTTGCACAGGAGGAGTGGTATTTTAAGAGGTAACGGGACCCTCTTCCAAGTGCTGATGGTGATCACCATTGAAATTAGCGTTGTGGCTATGCTGTTAATTGACCTGGGCCGGCTTCTTTTGCCACACTGGAATCTATATTTGATATATTGAGATTGTATAGTGCTGGCAACAATTTTTTTCTTTTCTCTCTTTCTATAGCGACCAATTGTCCTGAAATAATCCTTTCTTAAAAACAATCACAGTTCATAAGACTCATTCTCAGTTCTTTGAAATTCTTGGCAAGAGGCCCAGAAAACATTGAACCAAGAAATCTTGTAACAAATCACCAGCGAGTCTCTGAAATATCCTGAAGTAACTAACAATTTCGTAAGCCGTATTTAGAGTAAAAATACGCTACTCTTTTACAACAGAATATTATGCAGTATTCCTTTGAGAGACATACAGAATACCAAGTTAGCGACGCTCGACAAAAATTCTGAAAACTTTGTTGGTATTAAATATTCGGAAACTTAATTTTGTCCTTCAGCGGTGTTGTATTCGAGGTTGTTCTGGACTAGCGTTTGCATAATAATGTAATTAAGGTTTTGTTTATTCAGTGGAATCTCTCCGAATCTTAAATACAAATTATACTGGTGGATGATCATTCGTACATTGCGCCAATAATACGAACTAATGACAATATAACGTCACATAAACAAATCCTGCATCGTGTAAACAAAGATTTTGGCGCGGTTTGAACGTATACAAATGGTCGACATCCCGTCGAGCAGCCCCAAGACCGTACCAGTACTAGCCACAACACCCGTCTGGTCGGATCCTCCCTTTTCTATGGAGATTTGTAGAATTTACACCATGTTCCACCCACCTTTAAACTGGTGACTATAGAACATGAATGTCAGCGCAGCCTTCGTGCAAAGCTACTTCATCTTCACTTCCTCAAGCCGACAAAAACCGACAAGTATTGGTGTTACATCTCTACCTACTACCTCTTTGAAGAAAGTAGGTGTGATATGTCTATAACTATTGGCTTTACAAAACGTTAAGCAGACTACTAAACTAATCAGAATATCAGTCAACAAGACATAGCGTGAAGTTATTTCCCTAGAGGGGTGAAATGTAATCGAGTGTTAAGATATGACCCATTGCATCTCTATTAGCTGCTCCAATGGTTTGTGTGTATCAACTAGACCGTGATAGTTATGTGAACTGAGATTAATTCGAAGAATGTTGTATTGATAGGTTTTCTAAAATCCTGTTGGTTAATTGTTACTAAGTCCTTGACACATGAAGTAAACATTGTTTAAGTCATAGAAACGTAAGTTGGTGTCAATAGAATTTAATTCATACAAACATTTCAGCTGAAAGGCGTCCACTCCAGAATATAGGCCTCCCCCAAGCGTCGCCACATTGATCGGTCCCGTGCCACAGATTACTTAATAGTTACTACGTAACCCGTGCGTTTCGCATCCAGCGGATCCCCGCAACCTTCAACAGGTCATCGGTCCACCTGGGAGCCCTTCCAACGCAACGTCCTTCGGTTTTGCGGTCGCCACTTCTTCTGCCCCATTGGCCATCCGTTCTGCGAGCAATGTGTCCTGCCCATCACTGCCTCTTAATTTTAAGGCAATTCTTCGGGCTATGTCGGTAACCCTGATTCTCTTGCGGATCTCTACATTTCTGATACGATCACGCAAGGAAACGCCGAGCATAGCCCACTCCATTGCCCTTTGGGTGACTGTAAGCTTTCTGATGAGGCCTTTGACCACGTCTCAGAGCTATATGTCATCACTGGCAACACACACGGTCATATAGCTGTATATACCACCATTATTTAAACACGAATGTTACCTTTTCTGTAACATTTTTTGTAAGAATAAACAATCATTATTATTAATAGTGTTAACGTAATCCAACCTCGTAAGGTCGTCTAGACAAATTGGTAAAAAGGCAAACATACTTTGATGTTTACTCCACTTGTCTACAAGAGCATTGGTGGCCCAGTGGTATTGGCCGCGACTTACAAGTTGTAGGTCGTGGGTTCGAACTCAAGCAGGCGATTTAGTTTGTTTGAATAATTTCATCACCACTGCTCTCAAAAACGGTGAAGGAAAACATCGTGAGGAAACCGGCATGTCGTAGAACCAAAAATTCGAAGATATGTGACGTCCACCAATACGCACTGGGCCTGCGTAGTGGATTACAGCCCATCCCTCTCACAGAGCGGAGGCCTGTGTCCCAGCAGTAGGAACATTAATAGGCTGATGATGATGATGTCTACAAAAAGTCTCAAAAACGTGCAATCGAGAGACCCTAGAGCCCTTCAAGTTTTATAACGTGAAGGTTGTAATTATGATGGCGGTTATTCTTCCAGCAAAAACTGGCAGTCTTAGCCTGCTACTTAAGTTAGAGCACAGAAAAATCGTGAAGCTTTACTTTAGTTCATACAAAACCATTTCACTTAAATTCAATCTCAGCCAAAAGAAACACATTATCGACCCTCATTTTGTCTCTAAAAAGATTACTTTCAGTTACACTACCCAACTATCTCCAAATTCGAAAGAGATTACGTAGCAAAATATACCAAATATTGGCTCAACCCTTAACCGCTGGATAATCGCAAACAAAAACTTTAGGCTCACAATAAGAGTACCATAGCAGTTTTTGCTTAGACTTCGCCTGTGTCAATTTCGGAATTTCATAAAGAGCTTTATCCCCTTTTTCATTCGAGAATTTCTTAGAATTCTTCTATAGTAGATTGGTTTATTATTTAGGTATCCTTGCGGTGATGGTTCACACCATTTTTTTAAAAGAGTAACCGTGGAGTTTCTTGCCGGGTCTTCTCCATAGGAATCGACCAACCCGAACCGTGCACCTTTTGTCAACGTTTTATAAGTGCCCATGTAGGACTAACTGAAATAAAAAAATTGATTTAGATTTTTGATTTTGGTGACTTTTTCAACTGACTGTTGACAATTTGGGTGATGATGGAACACGCTTACCTAGAAGATACTTTTCAACTCTTTTCTTAAAGCCCAACCCCCAGTTAATAGCTATCTGGAAACATAGACTCCGGTAGAATATTCCACTTATACATCCGTTTACATTATTCGGTTAGACTGTATACGGCTGCAGCCGATCTCGGTCACCGAATAATCTAAACGGGTATTCGGTTAGCCGTATTCGACTGCAGCTCGTTGTTGGTCACCGACTAGAGTAAACAGAGATTCGGTTGGCCATATTCGGTCTCAGCTCGTATTCGGTGACGATAGCGAGACTGGAGACGCTCGACGTCAGTTCGAACAGCACACACTTAAAATTCCTTGACGTAACACAAGACTGTCCATGATTATGCTTACAACTTAATTATTTTGTCAGTCTTTAGTTTTGCGGTCGCCTTTTAGGTGAACCAACCAATGTAAATAACCCAATTAAAGATAGCGGTTGCCGGATTCTGTGGCCGTAATTAGCTGTACGCGCAATTAAAGTGCTCAAAAAACGCAAAGGCAAGGCAAATGCCTCTTCTCATACAGAGAAGTATCGAGCATTAATGGTGATCAACCATTAATGCCCGCCTCTAGCAAGCGTGGTGATGATTGGCGATTGGCGATTTCAATCTTATTTTAATTATAAGTCCAGGTTTCTTCATGATGTTTTCCTTCACCGATATCAGTGTGATGTAAATCTAAGTTTCATCATCATCATATCAGCTGAAAGACATCCACTGCTGGACATAGGCCTCCCCCAAGCATCCAGCGGGTCTCCGCAACCTTCAACAGGTCATTGGTCCAGCTGGTGTGAGGCCATCCAACGCAACGTCTTCTTTTCTCTTCTTGAACGCTTCTAAGTTTAATTCATCGTCACACATCACATCGTCAGCCTATTAATGTTCCCACTCCTGGGACACAGGCCTCCATTCCCACTCCTGAGTGGGAATGGGCCGTAATCCACCACGCGGGCCCAGTGTGGGTTGGTGGATATCACTTCGATTTTTGGGTTCTAGGACATGCCGGTTTCCTCACGATGTTTTCTTTCACCGTTTTGAGAGCAGTGGTGAAGAAATCATTTACCCAAAGTAAAGCGCCTGCCTGGGCTTAAACCCACGACCTACAACTTGTAAGTCGCGGCCGATAACACTGTGCAACCACTGCTCTCCATCCAGTTTAATGCATATGAATTGATAAAGCTATATTAATTTCAAGATTCTAAACCCAGTGATATCAGCTGGGCGTTGATACGTCGACAAACATTTTCTCCTTTCTGTTTGTACAGACGTTTATCTAGAAATAGTAGACCCTTCATGAAACTGAGCGGATTACAATGAGCCCCCGATATTACGACACTTGGCCCCGAACTTAAGAAATTCTTGAGAACAATTTAGTATATTGGATATCTATTTTGTAGTAGTTTCGTCAGCTATTTTATTATTGTTTTCTAGGATAATCCTGATTACTTTTGTTATTTCATTTAGGTAATGATTCATTCTGATATTGTTCTCATGGTCGTGTAATTTGATTTCTTTTGTGATTTATGTTTAAGACCGCGTTGCTTATTTAATTCACTTCCTCTTATATTTTATTTTGCTTTTGTGATGCGTAGGTATAGTTAAATATAATATATTATTGGTACATCTTCTATGTCAGCTGCCTATGTGTGAACATAGTTTTATAAATATTTGACTACTTATAACTAATATACTTTAAAGTATTAAAAGGCGAATTAAAAAAAAAAAAAAATAAGCTACTCCCAAATTCCCTTTCATTTGATATCAAACGATATTCATATCATGGGGTTGCGTGAAAATAATTGGAGCACCATCTTTGGTATGCCGCCATTTTTTTAGATTAAGAAGTCATTTACCACAAATACATACGTGCAATGTCACCTTGTGTAAACTAAACGTATTTGCAAAATTTCTGCTCTTTTCGGGATAACTGTTTTAAAATTCAGTTGCAAGATTTGACCCACAAATAATACCAAGGCAAATAAAAATAAAAAAATACAACCGACTTCCAAATAAAAACACTACAAAGTGAAAAATTACTTCAATTTCGGCAGTCATTATTCCTGTTTTCCTTTTTTGACACCGCCTGCCGGAATTAAAGTTATTTTTCACTTTGTAGTGTTTTTATTTGGAAGTCGGTTGTATTTTGTTGCGAAAAAGTTTTATTTTTCTCTTTTTAGTGGTACAAAATGGATTACCCGAATAACGTGTAACTTGAACATAACCGGTAGAATGAGAGTGTACCAGAGTGAACTGTACACTTTTGCGTACCCGTTTTGAGCTTTCTGGCGTGATGGTATGTTATAAATGGTGTGAACAATAAAAAGACACGCGATTGCAGCAATCCCGAGAGATTTGCCGTCATTTATAGAAGAGTTCTGTTGTATATCTCCGTAGTTCTTCATATATAAAATCGAGTTTAAATCAATCCAAATAATCCAATAAAAAAATCCAAAAGAATACATAAAATCGACGTTACCTTTTTCGACTCTCATTCTTTCATTTCATATGTAAATAACAAATGTTCACCACTGTCCATTTCGACGGGCATTTTTAATTCGACCGGGCCGTTGGACCACGAAAATTGATAATGAAGAATGTTAACAGACATATTTCAGTGGTTTTTACTTCCATCTATAATGGATATCCGTGTTCTCGTTTCAGCCGGAAATTCTTTTTTGGTATTTTCAGAATGTTGAATTTTTCATCCATTCCTGTTTCATTTTCTTTGTGAACCAGATTGAAAAAATTATCGTTCGTTAGTATGTGCCTTTGCCTTTGTGGATTTGGACATGTTTTTGTGGACAATGACGATGTTATAGGTAGCAAGGCAAAGTCAAAGTCAAATTATATAAATAAATTAGGCCATTAAGCAGCACTTTAGAATATTATTGATATTATTAATTATTTAAATAATAATTATTTAATTATTATTATTAATTTATATAATTTAAAGTAAAAAATTAATAATAATTGATCCTACTCTCAAGGAAAGTTGATAATTTTATAATAACCACAGCTGACTAGTGGAAATAATAGATTCAGTTTTTGTCTGATTGTCATCTTAGAAAAACCTGTGGGATTTACCGACTTATAGCAAAATGCGCTGGCCTAGCCATGCCTGATCATATTTTGAACCAACACTACATTTCATATTCAAACTTAAGCTTCATGCATAATTCCTTTAATGCATCCATATTCAATTCATTCAATTCATTTATTTGTTCTCTCTTTACAATAATAGGTTACCTAAAAAATATCAATATTTTTGGCTAATGCTATATCCATCATTGTACGAGACTGGTGCCTGAAGTAGGTTTTTGAAAAAGCCTGTGTTACAGGTGATATTCAAACTATTGAACCACACGTAATCCGTGGTCAGCAAAAACAATTCATCACACCGACTAGATTTAAGGTACATGTTCCTCTAACAATTCGCCCGCTTAAACCACCATTTTGCGACCAAAAGCTCCTAAATACTGTTCCGAATACATGGAGAGGCATACACATGAGCTCATTACTAGGATAGCCACTCCAGCTTCCCCTTAAATTCGCCACTACTAACGAGAGTGTATAATGAACGGTCGCGTTTTGAGCTAGCGTAACTATTGTCTCTCGTGCTAGGTCGGTAATTGCATCATTGTGTTCTGACAGCGCAATGTATAGAGTGTATAACGGGATGGTCGCTTTTGGTATTCATTCGTATTCATATGGTTATGGGTAACGAAGGTCTAAGTTAAGGGTATCGGTATTGGTTGCCATACTCATTTTATACTATTCTTCTGACAGATGTTTCGTCCTTTTGACAGTCGGAAATTATTGCAAGAAAAACTCCTGAGATAAAAATATCATTTATTTATTGAATTGAGGTGCAAATTTATTTATTTATTTGTTTGTTTTTTTTTTTTTTTTTTTTTAAATTTACTTCTTATTCCAGGCCAAGATTGATTTAAATCCGGCCAGTTGTTAGGAAGTGTGAAACAGATACATGCAGTTACTTTTACATTTAAAATATCAGTATGGATCCAGCTATCCTTTTAAATGAAAGGGAAATATCGTAAATAAAAGAAAATTATTGGACCGCTAAGAACGTAAAAGTTTATAATCAGATAAGACAATCGAAAAGAATAAGATAAAGTATTCAGAAATGTTCCGGTTTCAACAAAAAAAACTTTAATATCGCGATGCGACAGTATCTAAGAAAAGTTTCTTTGAGGAAAACATAACTTTTAAGTATCTATTCTAGTTGATGTAACGTTTTTCTGTTTATCACAAGAGACAAAAATAAGGTATTTTGCACAAAATCAAGTCGGCATTTGACTTCGCTTAGCACATAGGTATCTTAACGATGACTGGTCGGAGATATCGGTAACTAATTTACCTGTTCCCGACGATTGGGTTTTTATCGGTGAATATCGGACGCTAACGATTACTGGCTATAATGTTGACCTATCCTTTAGAATACAGACTGTGTCCAAGTAACTATATGTGTTTATGTCGTACGTGTTTGTATGTCGTGTAGCTTTTCGGGAAAGCGTCAAATAATAAGGTATAATTGACTAGAAAAACTCTTCAATATTATTTTTACGGCTTTATCCTCCTACTTTTTACTATTAAATGTCTTGTGAAACCTATTTTATATCTTGTGAAACCTATTTTATATTGTGAAACATATTTTTTCTAACACTTATCTACTCTTCACTTGTCATGTCTAATATCGGTCCTAGGACAAGAAGTTTACCTAAAAGTTGTGTATGTTCGTCTTTATCTTGATTGATTGCCTGTTGTTTTCGATACAATGTTGGAGTATTCTTTTGTTTTCTATTTGAGAATAAATGCCTTGTAATTGATACTACTAATAAGTCTTCACTTCACTTTTTCTATGGAAAGGTGTTAGGTATTTTTCTTTGTCAAATGTTTGGTTGCTTTTTCGTTCGTTGCTCTATCAGTCAACCTAAGGTATTTTTATGGTACCAAAGGGTAAGAACGGGACCCTATTATTAAGACTCCAATGTCCGTCTGTCTGTCTGTAGGGCTGTATCACATGAACCGTGACAGCTAGACAGTTGAAATTTTCACAGATGATGTATTTCTGTTGCCGCTATAACAAAAAATACTAAAAACGGAATAAAATAAATATTTAAGTGGGGCTCCCATACAACAAACGTGTGTTTTTGCCATTTTTTGCGATAACGGTACAGATCCCTTCGTGCGTAAGTCCGACTGGCACTTGGCTGGTTTTTTTTATAGTCTATAGGCTCGCGTTTGACCACTACCTCACCCGATGGTAAGCGATGACGTGGTCGACGGTGAAGCACGCTTGCCTAGAAAAACCTATTCACTCTTGACTTAAAGACCCCTAGAATCCATCGGGAAACACAGACTCCGGCAGGGAGTTTCAGTTTCTTTTTTTTTTTTAATCTGTTATCTCGCGCTTGACCACTATCTCACGTGATGGTAAGCGATGATGTGGTCGACGGTGAAACACGCTTGCCTAGAAATAACCTATTCACTCTTGACTTAAAGACCCCTAGAGCTCCTTAGCTGTACGCACAATAAAAGAGTCCACAAAAAGTTTTGACACCATGATGCATCGCCGTACTTCAAGTGAGAAAGTACTGGTGCAGCAATAACACGGCAGGCATGGCATGGTATGACTATGACCTGTATTAGTATACAGGGTACTTATTATCGTGGTAATACGTTCCTTTTACATACTGAAACACTTTTCCTGTGGGCGAAGCAACGAGCGGAAACTAATTACCCGACAGCCGAACGAGGATAATGGTGTTTATCCAGTCTATGTATGTTTGTTCCTATGTGGCGTTCTAGAAACCAAACGCGTTTGCCGATTTTGATGATAATTACGTCAATCGATTCGTCGTAGATTAAAATTGGAAAATAGAAAAATGCCTGCTTTTGGGCGCCGTATTTTGGGGGCCCAATTTTTTTTCTTTCAACCCTATCGTGTGGGGTATCAAAATAAAGGGTTTAAAGAGGTGATTTCAAAACTTTATAACACTTATCAGTGTAAATGTATTTAATACGAAAAAAAAATGTTAACTAAAAAGTAATTAAAGTCGTCACAATCTAAGAAGTCCGTTGACGTTTCTCATTTTTCTTTAATAATAATTAAACTTGATGCTTGCGAATGATAATCGTTGGTATAGTGTTTGGGTATCATAGTAATTAATTAGGATTATGAATTTGATTTTTCAATTTCTTACGTGGAAAGTTATCGCGGCATGTAAAATGAGAAACGTTAATGGACTTCTTAGATTGTGAAGGCTTTAATAAAAAAAGTTAGGTAAACCAAAAAAACCCGACTGCTTCAGAAGCGAACTAAAAAGACGTAAACAAGAAGAAAGTCATGCTGTGCAGTCGGAGGATACATACTAGCTGGCAAATATGTTCCCTCCGACACAGCATAATGTTGATGAGTGATTGATGAGTTCGATTATTAATTTTGATATAATGGATGGCTATTAAAAGTAGATTGTATTCAAAATACAGCATGTATTGTGTTGCTATAGTAATATAAGCTACATTAATATCCATTGTTCAATAAACATAATTAACGCGCTTTTGTCACATGCATTAATTAATTTAATGCAGTGGTGTTACCAGACTTATTGACATCATTAATCATTTAAAACTATCAAAAGCCGGTAATATATTATTTCCGTTTCATATAAATTTAACAATAATCTGTTATTATTTCTACTGTAATTTTATATAATACTAGCTAAAACAGACTTTACAGGAAATCAATAAGAAACAGATCTCACTGAATTACAGGAACTTCTATATTTAGCTTCTCATCTCAAGATGCGGGTAGATTCACAACTTTGTTCTCAAGTACGTAAGAGATTAATTTGGAAGATATTGTCTCTTCAAGATTCAGTCCACTGTCACAGATTAGTACCTACAGAAGCAGAAGTTTAGCTTCATATAGCGGGCGAAAACAGGCGCACGCACACATAGACGCGTAGTACGGCGAACTAAAACAAATGCCGGTCGCGGGCGCGCGAGCACTTGCTGTACGTGAAGCGTGTCTATGTGTGTGTGCATTTTTGCTCGTTGTATGGTGTCGACTTTCTGTACCTGTCTATTTTGTGGCTTTGTAAGGGAAGGCAGGTATTTATACTTAACAACAAAGAGGTAATATGTTTTAGGAAATACGTTTGGGTCTTGCTTTGTGTAGGTAATTTAGTAATTGGCTTCTTTGAAGAATGTAGGAATGGGGTGGGTAAAGTAAAAACCGTCAGTCCATTTTTTTATTGACTTCATAAACAGGCTTCTATGTGAAACTTCAAAATCTTTCCTTTGGAGAAAACTTATGTTTGTATCAATAAAGTGATTGAGTGATTTGAGAAAACGATTCGTCCAGTCAAATACTTTAGTAAAACCACGTGATCGGAATGCATACTTATAAATGAACCATTTTATTCTTTCCTTTTGATAAAAATCCTCAACTTATTTATGTATCTTACAACAATGTCCTCGAACAATCGAAAAAACCCCTAAAGAAATTATGTCACAAACCCCTCAATTTCGAGTGTAAACGGATACCGAAACCGTACCTCCATCGAATCTAAACTTCGAGTGAATCTCGTAATACTACTCAAACAAATAACAAACGAGGAACCGAATCCCTGCGGTTCGTTATTGAGTTGCTAACTATTCGATAAGTAGATTATCAATATTTATGTTGTGGCATAGAATAAGAGTTTTGTAGAAGTGAAACCCTAAAGGTATTCAGTTTTTGGGCTTAGAATAGGGATGTAGAATAACAAAATATTTTTAATCCGTCAGTTAGATATCCAAAAAATATTGGACACGTATTTTATCTTTTGTTACGGTACATAAAAACAAGTACATAAAAAAATATATTAAAATATCGCATGACGTCATGCCTTGTTACACTTTTTACAAAGAAGTTACGTCACAAGCCCCCACTCCCGAACTTTGGTTCGCTTTATCTTGGTGATTTTTTTATTGATTTTAATAAGCAAAAAATACGTGTCCGATATTTTTGGAGAATTTAATCGGCAGACTAAATAGAATTTGCTCTTTCGTACCCCGTTATTATCCCTATTGGGGCGCAGAGTTAAATCACTTGAAGGGAATTCCACTCCTTAGCTGTACGCATAATAAAACTGCCTTGAGCCTTTGCGTCAATGTATGGCCTAACTTGAGAGTCGATGTCAACGTAACGCCAAGAAGCTCAAGATGGTCCGTCATTGGCACGGTCACATCTCGGAAAGTTGGAGCCGGTTTAAATTGGCTCCTTTTTTGCGGAAAAAGACACGCCTGGGTTTTAGCAGCATGACCATCGCCTCATTCGGAGATTGCCTGTAAGGACAAGTTCAAGCGCTACCATTGCCTCCCGGAGAGACTGGATCTAAGGCCCGGTAGCTCGAGCATTGGAAATGTATCTCTCAGCAACAGTGCTGTCGTCTGCATACCCAAAGGTGCCGGGTATGAGCAGGTCGTTAATGTGCAGCAAGAATAATGTTGCTGAGAGTACCGACCCCTGAGGGACCCCGGCATTGATATCCAATTGGTCCGATGAGCAGCCATCGATAACCACTCGAATAGACCAATCTCTCAGGAAGTCTGTAATCCAGTCACAAAGACCACCGGGCAGACCGAACGAAGGAAGCTTACCAATAAGGCTTCCAAGCCAGAACCAATCAAAAGCCTTCGAGATGTCAAGGGAAACAGCAAGGGCTTCCCCGTGGCTCTCGATGGCCTCACTCCATATGTGAATGGCATACGCTAGAAGATACGCAGTAGACCGATTTCGGCGAAAGCCGTATTGGCGGTCACTAAGGATCTCGTTAGTTTCTAGGTATGCCAGAAGCTTCGTGTTAAGTACACAGACGTTACAGAGATGGGTCTGTAGTTAGCCGAGTCAGCTCAACTTCCCTTCTTGGGCACAGGCTGTACGTTAGCGAGCTTCCAAGCATGCGGCACTTTTCCAGTCTCATACAAAAGGCGGAATAGGCGTGTCATGATCGGAGACAGTTCAGGCGCACAGGTTCTGAGAACTATCGCTATTATTCCGTCCGGGCCGCTAACCTTGTTCACGTCGAGTTTGCGCAGTACCTTCCGTGGGTCCTTTTGATGGATACGAATGTCCAACATACTCGTCTCGAATCCATCAGGATAAAGAGGGGGCCGCGCGTCACCAGGATTCAGACGTGAAGATTATGCAAAAAGAGACGCAAATAAATTTGCCATCTCCTCAGCGGAGTGGGCCAGCGACCCGTCGGGTTTCAGCAGTGGTGGTAGTGAGGGACGGCTGAATTTCGACTCGACCGACTTAGCCAGGGACCAAAACGCTTTACTACCTGCTGAGTAAAAAGCAAGTTTGGTCCCTATTCGGCCAATGTGGTCAATCCAAGCCCTTTGCAACACCATCTTGCAGGATTTGGCAGCCCTGTTGAAGGCCCACGTCACTCACTTTGCGCGATCGAGCGTCGACCCATGCCAGGTACGCCTCATGTTTAAGCGCGTCGGTGCGATAGCACTCGGCGCCAAACCATGGCCGGTCAACACTGGACATTGTTACGTCCGAGAACGAAATGTAGTACTCCATTCTCTGACGCAACACATCCGTCACGACGTCCGCGCACGCCCAAGGATCACCCGAAGAAAAGCAAGTAGTCTGCCAAGGATAGCATGCGAAGAAAGATCGCTTGCCATCCCAATGTGCTGACCTGTACCGCCAAACCCGCCGCGTGCCTCTTGGGCTGGGATCGGGCGGGGAGTAGACGGACACAGACTTCACCAGACAATGGTCTGAACTACCCAAAGATGAAGTTATCGACACAGAGTATCGGTCTGGCTCTGTTGTCAGCAGAAGGTCCAGGCAATTGGCCGTGTGTGAATCAACATCCGGCACCCTCATTGCCCCTGGACCAGCTGGGTAAGGTTAAGCGCAAGCGCAAGCTTACGCATCTCCCGTCTAGCATTGTTTGTGCACAGGTACGGAAAGAGCCACTCCTCAAGAAAAAAATAATAAACAGATACAGATGAAATTTGGCACAGAGATAGATTATAGTCTGGAATAGCACATAGGCTGTTCCCGTGAGATACTCGTAATTTCCGACTATCACGCGGGCGAAGCTACTGGTACAAACTTTGTTGTATATATTGTTCGTTTCTGCACAGATTTTTATTCTATGTCCCAGTTCGTTATCGAGTTGCTAACTATGTACTAAGTAGATGCCGCTTATTTCCGCCGCCGGAACAATATGGCGGAAATTGGATGCTAATATTATTATTAGTTAATATTAGTTTATAAGCCATTAGTCGGGTTTGTTTGTTTTTTGTTTGGCAGCTATTTACCAATTATATTAATTATTTTTCTATTTATAGCTAGAAACCATCACGCCTGTAATCCCCAAAGATTTAGGCAGAGATGTAAATCCAATTGGATGCCTAGGCCGATAGTTTATTGAACTAGGGTCATTCAATGTTTAACAACTTGGCGTATTCAAAGTCAGCCCTTTGAAGATGACTGACCAAAACTCAGCCAAGTGATTCAGATTTAGTGCAGTTTTTTTACCACTACAGCGCTAGTAGTCACCAAAACAAATAAAGCGTAAACAGCACACACCGTGAATGTTATTTTTCGTTCTTGTGTGCAATTTCAAGTGAAATTTAATTGTGATATTGTCAAAATTGTATGAAATCATGAAAATGCGAAAAAAAAAGTTTTCGTTAAATATTTGATTATAAACTGACTGTCACCCTATCCAAACATTACAAATCACGTCATTCAGCCATCTGGTTAAACGTTGCGCTCAATGACTTCGCTAGTTGTCTTTCAGCCATGTAATTGTATGCCGGCTGGCCTTTAATGAACGGCCTAGGCGTCCTATTAGCTGGCTAACTTAACCAGATGGCTGCGACATATATAAAAATATTAATAAGAAACAGCTAAATATAATCTCTACATGGGTACAATAGTCGAAAAAAACCTATAATAATACGGTCTTATAGTTGATATTACAATGAAATATACGACAGAAAATCGCCTCATACGTATAATATACGTAGTTATTGCCTTGGCAACAAAACCCTGGCAGAGAATATCACACATACACATTAGTATTTATATCTCAAGAATAATAAAATAAAACGACTCTTGATATTTTTTCTTTATTTTATTTGAAAGTTTTTTTTTTTGTTTCTGGGAACGTTTATCTGCTTTTGTCGGCTTGTTTACGGCCGCTAATATGAGAGAAGCTTTTATTTAACTTGCTATGTATGCATGTATGTAAGTTTGTTCGGGTCAAATCTTGCAACTGAATTTTAAAGCAGTTATCCTCCACCGTTTGTGATGAAATTTTGCATACACGTTTAGTTTGGATGACAATGCATGGTAAGCTAAGCAACGTCATTCTTAAGCCAATATGGCGTACGGCCCAAGATGGCGGACCAGTTATTTTAAGAGCACTGCCATGATATGGGTATCATATGAAAGGGTTTGCTGAGAAAAATACGAAAAAAAAATGTTTTAAGTAAAGATTTTTTATGAATAATTTAATGTTAAACTATTATTTTTTATGATATTTTCATTTATAACTAAAGTCAATTTAAAAGATATCCTTTTCATTATATACAAAGTTAACCATAGCGGTTGAAAGTTTTAATAAATTTTCGGAACGGCAAAGCTGACTCTTCTAGACAAAGGGGCCCATCAAATGTCAAAATCAAAATGAATGGGATTTAACACTGATAGCACTTACGATACGTCATGTGGCTAATCCCAAACATTTTGACTTTTTGAGAATCTCTTTAAAATACCTCTAAAAGCGTCTTGTGGTCCTGCTACGGAGCACCTTACACGATAACGTTGCTACGGCGTAGCTGACCGAAAGATAGTATTGCTACGGCGTAGTGGACCGAGAGATATTATTGCTACGGCGTAGGCGAGTCGATATCGATGCTGCGAATAATTTGCTTCACCTGCTACGCTTCTGTAGCGTGTAACCGAATAGCTATACGTCGAAGCTCTTAGCCACACTTTGTAGTTCGAGACCTGAGATAAATCGTTTGCTGATTGGTCAATTAAATGGAACGTGTGTAACAAGAGGCTTGAGACAAGTGGCATTCTATCACCTATAGTGATTGTTGAAAGTTCCAAAATATAACGTGTTTAATTCTTCATCATCATCAGCGTTTTAGTGTTTATTTATTTATGTAGACTTTATATACAAAGGTATATAGGCGGGATTAATGCCTTAGGCATTCTCTACCAGTCAACCAAGAGTGGTGAAGAGACAACATGGCAGGTAATGTTCACACTGATGGGACCCAGGCCTCCTCTCTGTGAGAGGGAATAACCGTAATCCACCACGCAGGCTCTGTGCGGGTTGGGGGATGTCACATGTCTTCGAATTTTTGGTTCTAGGACCTGCCGGTTTCCTCACGATGTTTTCCTTCACCGTTTTGAGAGTCAATTTTAGACAATTTTATTTTTTTATCATCACACTATAATAAACGATGTACGTCTTGCTGTGGAACCAGCCCATTGTTAAGTGTGTTTTTGTGAATTTTAATAAAAAGCAATTTATTTTATGGTAACGAGTGTGATTTAAACTTACGATTTCTGTCTTTCTAGTCCTATTTCATTCATCATCATATCAGCCAAAAGACGTCTACTGCTGGACATAGGCCTCCCCAAACGTCGCCACAGTGACGAGTCCCGTGCGTTCTGCATCCAGCGGATCCCCGCAACCTTCACCAGGTCATCGGTCCACCTGGTGGGAGGCCTTCAAACGCAACGTCTTCCGGTTCGCGGTCGCCATTCCAGAACTTTTCTGACACATCGGCCATCCGTTCTGCGAGCAATGTGCCCTGCCCACTGCCACTTAAGTTTGGCAATAATACACAAAAACCAGACTTATGTAATTATTCAAATCTACCTACATGAACGATATCAAATTAAAATATAATATGACAATAATGAAACAATTTTTATATCAATAACCATAAACTCATAATTTCACCCACGAGCTAACATTGGTCCTTCGAGCCGGATTTCATTAATAATCAATATTCTAATGAAAATTAATAATATTAAGCGAATAATAATCCTATTCTACAAAGTATTTAACAAACTATTCCAAATTGCCCCATATAACCTAACTTATCTAGTACTAAAAATAAAAACAATTGCCGAACACAATGTCTCAAAACACAGACCCTAGTAAACTGCCTACTCCTACAATATTGTTTGGCACTAACGCAGTACTTTTCCTAAGCTAAATTACCCCAATCTTGTTGACTTTGCTGCTCGGTCGCTGTAGGGTTTAGTCGGGTCTACTTTTGTATTTTTTTTAGGTCTAGGACTAAGTCTTAGGTCCAGATGGGTCAGTTGTTGAAAGAGATAAGTAAGTGACGAAAAGACAAAATATTGTGTTTTTTCTTTTGACATTATTAGGTAGCTTTAGGGTTATTTATTTTTATCTGAAAGTGTTGAAACTTACCTTAATGTTGTTTTCTCTTTTTTTCTGAAAGAAAAAACAGCTTTTTGCTGATAAGTAAATAAATTATTTTTGTTTGCTACTCTGAAAATACTTCAAGTATGTGTAAGTGTATTGTTGTCAAGTATCATCAGTCTTTTTAATGTTCCCACTGCTGGGACACAGACCTCTTTTCTGTGATATGGAATAGGCCGTAATCCTCCACGCGGGCCCAATGCGGTTTGTCTATAACTTTTACTAATGATGAAATCGAAATTTGGATATTTATTGACATGCTTCGATGTTTTTAGGGTTGCGTACCCAAAGGGTAAAAATGGGACCCTATTACTAAGACTCCACTGTCCATCTGTCTGTATGTCTGTCTGTCACCAGGCTGCATCTCATGAACCGTGATAGCCAGACAGTTGAAATTTTCACAGATGATGTATTTCTGCTGCCGCTATAACAACAAATACTACTACTACTGGGGCTCCCATACAACAAATTTGATTTTTTTGCCTTTTTTTGCGATAGTGGATACCCCGTTTTTTGCATACAGAACCCTTCGTGCGCGAGTCCGACTCGCACTTGGCCGGTTTTTTTTTTTGCATTGTGACTGAATCGATTGGAGTTGAGGAAGTTGCCGTCAAAGGACTTAGAATATAAGAATGCTATAGTAAAGTAAATAAATTTTATTGACATTTTAATTCTACTTATTCTAAATAAAAGCTTTCACTAAGATAAAGGGATTTCAATTGGTGCGGATAGATTTTGGCGGCCCGTGGCGGTTATTTTGTTTTGGCGATATCTATCAAATCTTTTGTTTAATATTCAGTTACTTATTGTCAAATCACCATGGCAAGTTACACCGTAACACACCGTAAGTTTGGAAGACGACCCCAATTTTGGACGCAAAATCATCTTTAGCGACGAAGCGCATTTTTGGATGACTGGCTCTGTTAACAAGCAGAATTTCCGTATATAGGACGACACAAACCCACGCGAGGTTCATCAGGTAATAATGCATTCTCAAAATGTTTCCATTTGATTTGGATTTCGGGCCGGCGGCATCATTGGTCCGTACTTCGAAAACGACGCTGCTGAGGCGGTCACCGTCAACGGCCAGCTCTACAGAACGATGATAACCAATTTTCATGGCCCAAATTGAACCATAAGGACCTAGACAACATTTGGTTCCAGCAGGACGGCGCTTCGTGCCACACAGCGGACGCTACGATTGACATTCTGCATGACTGATTTGAGGTTATCTCCCGTACGGGCGATGTGAATTGGTCACCAAGTTCATGAGATTTGACCCCGCTAGACTTTTTCTTGTGGGGTTTCTTGAAGTTGCAACCCTATGCAAACCAACCACAATCGACCGATGCCCTAAAGGTGAACATAACACAGACCATCGCTCAAATTCAGCCGGATCTATGCAGAAGAGTCCTTGAAAATTAGACCACTCGGATCCGTGCCACTGTTATAGCCGAGGCGGGCATTTGAACGTGTCATATTCCACAATTAATGGCACAAGTGGGCCTTTAATTTCAACATCTACCTTTACCCCTTTAATTAGGAAAACCCTTTATTATCTGTTGGCCTCATTACCATATTCATGTTTACAAGTAAATAAACCTCAGAACAAAATTAAAATTTGCATACAGATTCGTGACTCCTCGCAGTATAGTAAAACACAAGTTATTTACAACTTTATCATGATTAAGATAAGGTACAATTTGCATAACAAGCTATTTTGCTAGTCAGTGTTAGTAGGTTCGGTAAATTCAGGGTAGATCATTTTCCTTTGTTAAAACAATTGCACGTCAAAGATTCTTGCTGATGTATTTCAAACGTGAATAGTAAACAAAGCGTATACTTAATCAAGCAAGCAAAAAGTAAAAAAAACCGAAACGCCCGACAATTTTTTTTATTTCATACTTTTGAAACTACATAATTAATCTTGAATATTTTTTCAAAAATAATTGAGTTTTTTTTTTTGCTTTATGTACCGTATATTCTTTTATATGTTGTTAGTTAACAGCTGTTATTTTAACATAATAAGTGTTCGGAACGAAAACGTTTCGTTCCTTGTTTTGTTATTTTGTTGCAACTCTGTGTCAGCTCGCTGTCATTCAATTTGACAGCTTTTGCTTGAGTTGACAGTTGACACTTGACATTAGGACTAGTAAAAGTGTAACCGAGATGGATAGACATGATACGGTGTGGTCTTGCTTGGATTATTTGTTATCGCTATATAATCCACCCATCGTAAGTCGGAATTACGCTCGCCATTCGCGATTTGTATAGTGCTTCGCCCGCGCAGCCGTTTTGGTGTATATTTCGCGCGCAGCGAGGCAATTTTGGAAATCTGACGGTTCTTTCCTTATTAGACTTTAGCAATGCTTTTAACACCGTCGATTTTGATATCTTACTCGCCATACTTGGCTCTCTTAACATATCTCCAACGGCAATTGATTGGTTTCGTAGTTACCTGTGTGGCCGCCGACAACGTATTTGCATTGAAGGTTCTTCTTCGTCATGGTGCAATACTTCTGCAGGTGTACCACAGGGGGGCGTTCTATCTCCTCTTCTCTTCGCTATTTTTATTAATTCTATTTCCAATGCACTTCTCTCGTCCTACCACCTTTACGATGACGATCTGCAAATATTTTCTCAAGCTCCGGTAGAAGAATTGTCTGAGGCAGTTAATATGATCAATAAAGATTTGGCTAGTATTTCTGAGTGGAGTTTGGCACATGGTCTGAAGATAAATCCTACGAAGACTCAAGTCATTGTGGTCGGTAGTCCTAGGTTGCGCTTGAAAATTAACTGGTCGCAGCTCCCCCGGATTGTCTTTGATGGCTCAGCTATTCCATACAGCGACTCAGTGAAAGATCTGGGTATTTTAGTAGACAAAGACTTTTCGTGGGGTCCTCAGCTGCAGGCAGTTAGCCGCAAGATGTTTGCGTCTGCTGGGTCTTTGCGCAGACTGCGCAATTTCCTTCCGACTGCCACCAAAACTGCACTCGCCCAATCCCTCCTTCTCCCAATCCTCGATTATGCCGATGTCAGCTATTTAGACCTAACTGAAGTGCAGCTAGATAAGCTTGAGCGACTCCAGGACTTTTGTATTCGATTCATATTTGGTTTACGCAAATATGACCATGTTTCTGAATTTCGAATTAAGCTCAAGTGGCTGCCAATTCGCTTTCGACGGAATGCCCATATTTTATCATTACTCTACAGTATTCTGTTTATTCCTACAACCCCCACTTATCTCAAAGAACGCTTTAAGTTCCTTCATGACACACATTCTAGACACTTGAGATCATCGGAGAATTTGAAGCTGCCCATGCCTGCCCATTCCACTAAGTTTTACGACAAATCGTTTACAGTCCAGGCTGTGCGATTGTGGAATGAGTTGCCGTTGTCAGTTAGACAAGCCCAGTCACTGGTTTCTTTCAAAAACCTGGTTAAAAACCATTTCCTTTCTCTGTAATGCTTTTCTATTTAGATCTAATCTCTGTCAATTTAACCCTTTTTCTTTTTTGTTTCTCTCTCTTTCTATTACTTTCATGTCATATTATGTATGTATGTTTGTATATAGGTTTGTGCATTTATTATATTATTATAATCTTGTATATATTTATGTCTTATTCTAATAGCAGTACACCGACTACCCCCTTTTTATTCTAAGTTTTCTTTTTTCAGTCCATCCAAAGGTTGTCTGGTAGATATCGCTGTCAGCGATAAGACCGCCTTTGTACCCATTTATATAAGTTTTTTTTGTAAATGTCTATAATGTTATGGTGTACAATAAAGTATATTCTATTCTATTCTATTTTGGCGGGAGCGTGTCTAGGTGTCTGCAGGGAACCTTGCTTCAGACCACGTCCCTTATTCTTTTATTATATATATATCTTATCCCTAAAACCCTCGGCCAGACACGGGATTGAGCGAGCACAGAAGATTACCGCGGGAATCAAACGTGAGTATTATTTGTGAGTTGTGCCATCGTGTACTTGTCCCGCTTCCAACCTGTCAGACAGGAACCAGTATCTACCATAAAGAACAGACCCCTAAGGTATAGACCTGATAAGGTCCAAGAGTCACAGAGTTGCTATGGGCCCCAGCGTTGTCTCTTGGCTGTGATCCGCAGGCCTGTATTCAACAACAAGCATGATTGATTCAATTTTATTTATTACTAGCTGACCCGGCAAACTTTGTTTTGCCATAAAAACACCAAACATTTATCTACCCTACCTACCCTACCTTACACTAATACCTACCCTACCCTACCCTACACTACCCTACCCTACCCGACCCTACACTACTCTACCCTACACTACCCTACACTATCTTCCCTACCCTACGCTACACTACCCTACCCTACACTACCCTACCCTATCCAACACTACACTACACTACCCTACACTACTATACACTACCCTACACTACCCTACACTACCCTACACTACCCTACACTACCCTACACTACCCTACACTACCCTACACTACCCTACACTACCCTACACTACCCTACACTACCCTACACTACACTACCCTACCCTGCACTACCCTACGCTGCACTACCTTACCCTACACTACCCTATCCTACCCTACACTACCCTACCCTACCCTACACTACACTACCCTACCCTACACTACACTACCCTACCCTACACAAAGAAAAATAGCTTATACAATAGCAATAAAGCTCAAATTGACTCTATGTTTTAGTTAGAAAACTTTTGTATGGGAAAAAGAAAAGGGCTGCTTTTATTTTTTTTGCCGGCAATTATTCAAATTTTTCTCCCCGTAAAAACCATCTTGGAACTTCAACGAACATTTAAAAAAAAGAATTGGCCAAATTGGTGCAGGCGTTGTTGAGTTATGCGCTTACCAACACATTTTGCGATCCATTTTTATATTATAGAAGATAGATAATATAGTTTGACTACAGCTGAGAGAGGACCTTAACAACAAATCACACTTCACACTAATCAAACTATAATATTATAAAGGCGAAAGTTTGTGAGTGGGTGTATTTGTGTGTTTGTATGTTTGTTACATCTTCACGCTCAAATGGCTGGACGGATTTGGATGAAATTTGACAAAGAGATAGATTTTACTCAGAAATAGCACAAAGGATACTTTTTATCCCGGGAATATGTTCTCTCGGGATAATTTTCGACTTTCACGCGGGCAAAGCCGCTAGAAGCTAGTTGAATATAAAACTCTACCGTATAAATAAAAGTAATCCCATTTTGCATCCACACACAAACATGATATTTTATCAGAATACTGTCTGTACTGTCTACCTCCACTCTATGTAGCATTTCAGTCACTTGTCACTATGCGGCATAAAGGTTGTGAAAACTGACACTGAATGAATGGGCTTAGAGCTAGTATAGAGGATATTAAGGAAGAATTGACGTAAGAGTTGATTGGAACAGTGGTGTGTATTTCGGTTTACTAGGATTTTTTTAGTTTTATGTACTTTCCTTATTATTCTATGACTTAAAAAAAAAAAGCTTCAGATGAAAATTTAGATAATTAAATTGTCTTTGATATGGTGTCAATTTCATTAAAATACGCTCAGCGGTTTTGGTGCGATTGTCGTGTTTTTGTCCGTTTCAGACATAACTTTACAAATTAATTACACTATGTTATACGAATAAAACTCAAAATTTGCTCAAGTGAAATTATTAAGAAAATGGTTTAATATAACATATATTTTTTCTAATAAATTACGACTAGCCGTTTAGACGTGATTCTCATTTAAAAATCAGCTACTCATGGGAATCGGCGCCTTAATCAAAGACCATTAAAACTTGTATTTTTGATGAGAATCAATATTAGAAACTTTCAAAAACTGGTCACAATCTCATCTCAGGGATAAGAAATGTATTTTGTTTAACTAGTTATAACATACCTATTTCATACATTATCATAACATACATACTGAAATGAGAATTCAACCGTCCAAAGTACGGGAATTGTTCGGATTGTCCATCTGATTTTAGCCAACATTCGTGTGACTGTTTCCATTAATTATTTTTCTTTTCCATTCGACGGTAAATTTAGTTAAATTGTTCGGGCCCAATAGGTAGTTCAATTAATTAAATTACGATAACACACACAGCATTACGTCTGTACAGCTGTCGCTTGCATTGTTCACTATGACGTGAACTACTTTTTAGGGTTCCGTAGCCAAATGGCAAAAAACGGAACCCTTATAGATTCGTCATGTCTGTCTGTCTGTCTGTCTGTCTGTCTGTCTGTCCGTCCGTATGACACAGCCACTTTATTCCGAAACTATAAGAACTGTGCTGTTGAAACTTGGTAAGTAGATGTATTCTTTGAACCGCATTAAGATTTTGACACAAAAATAAAAATAAAACAATAAATTTTGGGGGTGCCCATACTTGAAACTAAAACTAAAAATTTTTTTTTTCATCAGACCCATACGTGTGGGGTATCTATGGATAGGTCTTCAAAAATGATATTGAGGTTTGTAATATCATTTTTTTCTAAACTGAATGGTTTGCGCGAGAGACTCTGCCAAAGTGGTAAAATGTGTGTCCCCCCCCCCTGTAACTTCTAAAATAAGAGAATTATAAAACTAAAAAAAATATATGATGTACATTACTATGTAAACTACCAGCGAAAATTGGTTTGAACGAGATCTAGCAAGTAGTTTTTTTTTAATACGTCATAAATCGTAAACCGCAATTTACCAAGTACGGAACCCTTCGTGCGCGAGTCTGACTCGCACTTGGCCGGTTTTCGTGAATATATTTGCTTAACAACCCGCAGTGGCGATGCATCACACAACATTTTACTACAACTACCCTTTTACTAAAACTGTTACAAAATTCCAATGTTTTACTACGTACTAAAGTTGTCAAAAATAAAGGGCCCTTTTTTTTTTCTTTTTTTTTATCGAACTTGATGCTTGCAAATGATACTCGTTGTTATAGTATATGGGTAACATAGTAATGCATTGGGATTATGAATTTGATTTTTCAATCTCTCACGTACATAATATTTAGTCGTATAATACTTAGTCGTTGGATTGTGACGACTTTAACCCACTACGCCAGTCGGATTCATTTATTTTAAGTTATAATATTGTATTTTCTCTGTAAGTGATTTTGTAAATCTATTGAGAAAATAAATGTCTAAAACCGTAACAAGAAAGTAGTTCATGTCATGTTCGTCCTACAAAAGCAAAGATTACTTAAAATACGCGCAGCAATTTAACACGTTCCCTGTGCGAGACCCACATATGAGATATTTCGAGGTTTAGATTAGGCGTCAGTGCACCACATGTGGGTCACTACCCTGTATAAAGTTTATGTCTTGGCAAATCTCGCACGTATGAGTTAAAGCATTCCAACTGCCCTACACGCGTGGTCTATAAAATTGAGGGGACAATGACTAATTTTTAGTTGCACAGTCAAGAAATTACTACAACAAATTAACCTAATTCTGTTTTTTCAGACTAACTTTCTTTACCCTACTGTTGTACGACAGTTGGACAATTGTGTTTCAGTAATTATAATTATGTAACATAACGGAGGAGATCACTGGCCCCTGAAACACGGGTGCTGTTACCTAGCTCAGGGGTCAGGGTTTCACGATTTTTGTAAAATTTTGAAGCTAATAAACAATTTGTTTATTTATTAAACAATTTATTTATTTATTTATAGGACAGTATCAAAACTACATTTACAGCTGACTCTAGTAGGCCTGAACTCGTAGTTTCACATAAATCATAAACCAACCACCCCTAAAAACCCTAATCTACATCGAACAACCCAATAAATTCAAAACCGACTGACCTCAAAAACTGCCAACCTTCAAGAAACTAAGGAGGGCGCAAAAACACCGAACTTTCCCTCAGACAACGTGTCGCCTAGGCAGATAAAAGGGGGAATATCGCAGTAGTTATATTGTGCTGGCTACATTTCAACTTCCTCAGTCGTTATTTTGTTTGTTCGGTTTCATGGGACGCGGCTATAGGGCTGAAATGATTTTAGACAGTTTATGATTTTTTTTATATAATTTTTCTTGTCTTTTCTTGTAGTATGAACTAAGTTTACAAGAACAATAATAACTATTTGTTTGAGCATTTTGCAATACCCATATCATGGAGTCCGCCATATTAAATTTAAAATGATGTCAATCAATTTGCCTAGCCTTTTCCCAACTATGTTGGAGTCGGCTTCCAGTCTAACCGGATTCAGCTGAATATCAGTTTTTTACATGGAGCGGCTGCCTATCTGACCTCCACAACCCAGTAACTGGGTAACACGTACGATACCCCTTGGCTAGACTGGTGCCAGATCTCAAGCTTCTGACTATTCGTAACGACTGTCAAAGATCTTCAAATGACAGCCGGGACCAACGACTTCACGTGCTTTCCGAGGCACGGAGGAAACTCGGTATGTTGAAAATGGTCACCCATCCACGGACCGACCTCGTCAAGCGTTGCTTAACCTTGATGATCGACCCGATATGATGAGAATATGAGCTCAATCGGTTATGGATAACTGTTCTACAATTCAATTGCTTTTGACCCATACATACTAACTACCTAACAAGTCAAGTTACAAAAAAATTGTGTAACAAGTAAAATTTAAAAAATCCTGTCTCATTTTTATTTCATGCTACATAATTTATCTAGTAGTAGATACGCTTCGATCGACAATCTATTGAACACGTAATTATGACACGATATCTTGCAAAAACACTCCGATTCAAACAATAAAACGCCCATAATTTTTGAACGGCTGTACCGATTTTCATCAAACAGGGCTAAAACACTCTCGATAAGATCACCATTCAAACAAAATAAAAATAATTTAAAATCGATACACAAACACACAGGTAAACACATGTCAAACTAATAACACCCCTCTTTTTCCGTCGGGGGTTAAAAACGGCTCGGCTTGTGGCAAAGTTTTAGATAATAATGTCAGTTAGCAAAGTAAAAGCGGTTTAAATTGCTAAAACTTTAAGTAACTCTAAATGTGTGGTATTTTTTGATATTCCAGTCACGTTTACAACTAAGGATATACCTAATCAAATACTCATTTGATATGCTATCATTCAAATTAATACTGGAAGTTAATGTTTTACCAAAATAGAAGCTTACCTGAACATAAATACAGATTGAGTATATTCTTTTTATATTAATGTACAAGGTTTTACTTTTACGATGAAAATACTGAGCAGATTACGAACAAAAAATATAAAATTAGGTACTAGCTTCTGCCAGCGGCTTCGCTCTTGTGAAAAGTTTTTATCATCCCAAGGAAAGATTATACCGGAATAAAAATTACCTATGTGCTATTCCAGACTATAATCTATCTCTGTGCCAAAGGACATGGCCAGAATTTGTATAGAGCTGTGCCCTAACAAAAAATATTCATGTACATTGACATACAGTACGTCGTATTAAAGCTTAGAGGTAAGGCTTTACAATAGTTTAAGTTTTATGATCATAGAAGAAGCGATAGACACTCTAAAAAATGAAACAAAAAAATGCCTAATCAATTTGAATAGCAATGATGTCGTTATGTGGCACGTGTGATAGTTGACAATGACAGTTGACAATGGAAGTTGACAATGACAGTTGACAATGACAGTTGACAATGACAGTTGACAATGACAGTTGACAATGACAGTTGATAATGACAGTTGACAATAACAGTTGACAATGACAGTTGACAATGACAGTTGACAATGACTGTTGACAATGACAGTTGACAATGACAGTTGACAATGACAGTTGACAATGACAGTTGACAATGACAGTTGACAATGACAGTAACAGATGAGTAATTGAGCGCCTTTCAGAATCTATGAAAAAAGAAAATGTATGTATGAAACACTCTCACTGTCGGTGTTCCAAGCATTGTCATAAAATTACGCTTCGACAGTCGGCTAGTGAAGAAACGTCGTTTACTTATATTACTGGGATATTATGACTATTATTTAAATCATACATCCTCATAGCGACTTAGCTAAAAATATACAATTAGATCTGCAACAAAACACTAAAATAGAATAGTAATTATCAACTGTAACAGTAACTGTCTTTATCTGTATTTTGTAACTGCGGTGTTAAAGATGTTACAATATGCCTTCGCATTCGAGTAGTGGCCACACTACAATTCAGGCACCTTGACATCATGAAATCGTGACTCGTGAGCGTCCAAATCCAAATGGTAAACAAACAAGTCCAGTAAGCACAGCACAAATATTCACGAAGAAGCGTAAACGAAAGGTCGATAAACGATAGCGTGGGGTTAAGCTAAAATATCCAACAGAATAATAAACAAGAACACGTGACATGATCAACGCAAGACTGCACGCACTAGTGCAGTCTAATCTGTGTGTAGTAGTGTAGTGTAGTGTGTAGTGCGCGCGCGTAGAAACGTCATATTGACTAGGACGTTCGGATACACACTGCAATATATTGTCGATGCATTCAGCATTATGGTGACGCGCGGTAGCTTGAAAAATGGTATCTGCGATATTCGTAAAACCTTACCTTTTATTTTAGAGGTAATTATCTTAGCAATACGATTCATGCAGTTGTAGTTGTTTTATTTTTTAATCTACCTTCAGGCGTACTTCAGAAACAGTGTTTGTCTTATTCGTGTATCCATACGCAAATCCATTACACAGAAACCGCACAAAAACAATTAACATACTTAATTTTTGGAATTTTTTGTTGCCTGTTCTAGAGTAATGTAATTGTTGCCATTAATTTTAATTTATTTTACAAGTCATTTTCACATATAAATAACTGCTGTACATTGCGTATTCTGAATTGATTCGTAGGGCAGAATCTGGCCATGTCTTTTCATCTAGATCTGTTCAGCCGTTCTGGTGTGATTTAGTTACAAACATACATCCGCACACACATCCAAACTTTCACATTTATAATAATATTAGTAAGAGGTAACTGATAAGCTGAATACATTATTGCTGAGTGCTACAGGCTACTATGTTCCTGAGAGAGAAAATAAGCCACTAGAACGAAACCGCGGTAAAAGCTAGTATATTATAATAAGCTGAAAATGGTATCCTCCTCTTAAATATACTTCGCTGAACTAATCCAATAACTATCTAAATTGAGAAATAGGTCGTCCTGTACCTATCTATACAGGTTGATTCAAACTTAAAGGCGGCTGTGAAGTTAGCTTTTTATTCGAAGTGCCCCACCGCTCACTCTCCCTTTCTCATGAATTTGCAAACTGCATAGCGACTCGCCTCGTGTTCCGAACCGCCACTAAGTTTGAATCGACCTGTACCTATGTTTGTCACTACCCAGTACCGATTTAAAACCAAATCATACTGTGTATGAAATGTCATCAATTTTCAAGGCACTATTTTCGCGTGTGGAACAATTGCATTCGAGAATGAATTCTATAGCAGTCGTGAGAAAATATCGTTGGGTTCAAATCGATTCCATTGCTTTAAATTGTGAGCAATTTGTCGATGAATTTTGAAGGAAGCATTGTAAACACTTCATGGTTGGAATGATGGTTTTAGCATCATCAAGAGCAAACAGGGTTGAATGTAAAACAGTTGCATTGATATAGACTCCACGAAAACCCTTCCGAAATCAAAGGCCTCAGTCGCCAACCTGGCTGAAAGAAAAATAAAATGTATTTATTTATTCACTCCAAACATACAAACATCCTTACAGGCTAGACCCAATGCGTGCCCATACAAATCACATAGTTCCACTGCTTGTACCATAACAAATTCTATAGGTGGCTACGAGTATTCTTTCAAACTCACCCAAAGGGCAACAGAATTATGTCGATGTCATCAGCAATGAGGTTGCAAATTGTACGTATTGGCACAACATTAAGGCGCTATATACGCCCTAATGTTAACGCAGTACTGAAAATCATTATTTCATTTACATATGCTATGTTAGATAAGAAGAAATTCCAGCCATCAATTTTTCTGTGTTAAAATATTTTTAAACATCTAAGTCTAAATCTAGAGGAGTTTCAAAAGTTGCGAAAAAATATCGTGTTTTTAATTATTTTTTTAAAGAAAAAGCATTAGCTACAAGGAAAACCTTGTGTTCAAAATTATGTACAAGATTTTTTTTATCCCTTTTAACCTAGCCGTTACTAAGGAGTATGCTTTAGAAAGTTACCGTTTTACGGCACTAAAGAGTATTTAGGCCCTTAAATAAAAACGAATTGGTACCTTTTACAGGACTTGCTAAAACCAATTAATCAATCGCTTCGCCGGTACTCGTCAACGTCTTTTCGGTTTTTCGGCGGTCACCACTGTTGTTTCTGGATTACAGGGAGTCCACAGAACCACTGCATTATTGGAAATAGTAGTAGGATTCCGGCATAAACTATTCGCATGCAAAGTTACTATTGTTAGTCAATATAAGAAAAGAACAACAATAAAAAATAAATAGACATCTAGGTCAATAAAAAGTTAATACTAGAAACAAAGTTCGGAATAAATAAAGAAAAACAACAGCTAAAGAAGCAAGCTCAACACAAAGAAAAACACAGAACAGTGCATTATTGACGTCAAAATAGAAATTAATTAAACGTATCGAGCTAATCCCAGCTTAGCGCGGTGAATGAACAATTATTGGGTAGCACCGCACCATCGCACCTTATGTGTGTGTGCATATATATTGTGTGTGAAACGATCGAATACAGCACTAATGCATAAAAGTGTTTTCTGTATGGCACCACGTATATTTAACCACCTACCACAAGCACTCAGAGTTTTAACTGTTACTAACCTATTTAAGAAAAAACTAAAGGAGTATTTAGCAGCCAAATGTTTCTATAGTATTGCTGAGTTTCTAATGGAGAAAACATAATAACTCTAATGTAGTGGCGAAGTTTGTTTCTGAACTATTGTATTTATTTTATTTTGATTTTGACATTTTAATTAATAATAATAATATGCATAGTAATGATAATATATTTTTGTTATTTCTACTTATCTAATTTAATTGATGTTTAAGCTTAATTACATTATATTCGAATTTAATTAATTTTATATGCATGATAATTAATGTTATTGTAATACATATTTGTACGCCGTTAAGGTAAAACATGACTGTGATCTTTTCTGCAATGTACTTTACATCTTGCATGCTTTGTGTGTGCATACTCATGTTTCTGACAAATAAATGATCTTTATCTTTATATTATATGTCATGAACCAAGTGATTAATCAGTGCACTATGTATAATGCCCGGGCATTATACACATTTTCACATTGTCTGGTTATTATTAATACTGTTACGTAACGGACCGTACCAAGAGCGAGCGAAGTGAGCTCAAGAGCTTAGGCACCTCGACACGGATAGGTTAGGTTCGAAGGAGATGACGGGAGCTGAAGTGAGCGAGCATGTTAAGTTACTTTAGGCCCTGCAGATAGAAATAGGGCTTCGTCGACTATTTGAGAGTAATCGCACTTATCTATTTTATATTAAAATAGATAAGTCAAATTTCAAATTAACTTGCCCAGATTTCGAAACCGCATCTTCGTGCTTCAAAAGCAGTCACCTTAAGACGGTACCCTGACCAAAAAATCGACATGAGATATGAGCGTTCCTATTGGTCTAGCGGCTCTGGTGGCGCATGAATTACAGAGTAGTGAATACGCCCAGATTTTAGAATAAATTTTTTATAAAATCGAATTTTGGTCTTTTGAAAAAAATAATTCTACAAAAATGTTCGTTATTAAATTGTCTATCCATTAGTGTTAGTACAAAAAATAATCAATGAACACTTTACGAGGAGATGCATAATATCAATAATTATTTCTCATTTTTATGTGTTTTTGGAAGTAGATTAGTGAAATATATACAACATTAAAAAAAAAACTAAATCTACCATTTTAGAATCAATATTATGTAGAAATTGAATAAATTTTTATTAATTGATATTTCTTTTTAAATAACGAGTAGATAGCTCCTAAAAACAGCACAAAAAACGGCTTGCGCGGCGTTTTGCTCGGGGTACCGCCTCTGAGCGATCACAATATCCAGCCCACAAAAACACCCGGATTTAATAAACCTTATTACAGATAAATAAGAGAACTTAATTGGCGGACGCTTCCATCCTCCTTAATATTAATACTCGTATAAATATGGATGGTGCTTGGTTTTCCTTGTTTGCGAGTGAGGTCACAGGATATGAACAGTGTAGCCAGGGCCACTAATTTGTTCGGATGAAGCGTTAACTATGTAAGATTTTCAAGCAATGTACCTATAGCTTAATGCCATCGAGCTTGAACTACCTACTTTATCAACGTGCTAATAGGGATATTTCCTGGGTAGAAAAATGATAATTCTATTTAGTCCATCAGTGAGACTATCAAATAATATTGGACCCGTATTTTTTGCTTTATCAAATAAATAAAAATAGACGAAGATAAAGCGCATCAAAGTTCAGGAGTCGGGGCTTGTGACGTCACTTTGTCAGTATAAAGTGTAGCACACCGTGACGTCACACGATATTTCAAAGCAATGTATCGTCGAAGTTTTTTGTTTACGTGGCAAAAGAAAAATACGTGTCCAATATTTTTAGGTTATCTAACTGATGGACTAAATATATATTTTTTGTCAACTACACTATTACTTTACTTTTCCACCTATATCCTCCAATAGGTTGGGCAGAGGTTCACATAAAGTACGAAAAAAAATCGTAGATGAAAGGGGATGTTCGATTTTGGGCCATCACTATGTACACTACATAGATAAATAGGAAAAAAATAGAGGAATTACATAAAAATACTAACAAATTAATTTGAAGAAGGGTACAGGAGTTACAAAAATAATAATTTATAGTTTTTTAATAAGATAATCCTATTTTTAGGGCAGCCATGACAGTTGTGTTTGACATGACGTCTGACGACTTTGACAGTTTTAAGAAGTGACTTCTTTGAGTCTTTCTTTGCTTTGACTTTGAATTGGATATGTTTCGGAGTTTTTAGGGATTGTTTTACTACTATGGACATTAATTGATTGCTTCTCTATTGCAATTGAATCAGTGTTGTTTTTTATTGACGCAGATATTCCGATGACACGTCAAACAAATGTCATTGTCAAAATGACATTCTGCGCATACTGTCGTTGTCAAACACATTTTTCGCCTACTGCTGATCTGACCCGCCATGTTTAATTGTAAATTGTGTTGCTCTACTTGACAAAGTTAATTTGAGTTTACATTGAAACGAAGTGAAATTGAAGAAAATTAACAATAAAAAACAGTTACTATATTATACAGCAATTTTTACTTAAAGTGTACATAGAGCTGGCCAAGAGTTGAGTTATAGTCTGTAATAGCAGATATGATGCTTTTAACCGGGATAAAAGGTATCATATGTGCTATTCCAGACTATGGGAATATGTTTCCATAGGATCATTTTTGACATTCACACAGGCGAAGCCGCTGGCAGAAGCTAGTGTTTGTACAACTTGCCGTAATGAAGTGCATAGGTGATTTCTTTTAACGATCAATTTTTTCTACCTAACCAAAAAGATTAGTATCAAAGAGTATTACAATAAATTCAAAAGGAAAAAAAACTTAATTCAAAAAATCAAAAAATTGGGCCCCCACAATATGGCACCCAAAAGGCGCCATTTTTCTATTGTCCAATTTTAATGTAGCCTATGACACACGCAGGGTTAAGATGCATCGATTGACGTATGAATCTTCAAAATCGGCCAACGCGTTTGGTCTCCGGAACGCTATATACATACATACATACTTACATACATACATGCATACATACATACATACTTACATACATACATAGACTGATAAACACATTACCTTCCTTCGGCAGTCGGGTAAAAAATCAACATTGGAATCTGATACTTTTTCAAATCCAGTCTGTCTCCACCGAAGAGAAAAGAAAAGCTCTAAAACAAAAGAGAACTAAAAAAAGATAAACTAAAACAGCGGAAAAGTAGGACTTGTTTGACATTTACTTCAAAGAATGTTGTTTGAAAATAAAACAAGGAATCGTACCCACGACGAAAATAACAGTTGTAAAAACTGAAATGAAATTTTGTCGCCATTTTTAGGGTTCCATCGAGAACTGAACGGAACCTTGATGTGGTGGCGGCATGGACGCTATGAGCGATTGAGAAAAACGCGTTAAATAATAGAAATATAATAGCGTTTATGAATTAAATAGTAACAGTTGGCAGGTGGCGTTCTTTAGTTTCTGCCTGACCCTATGGGAAAAGGCGTGAGTTTATGTGTGTAAGTAACAGTTAAATGTGACTTCTAAAAGTCCTTAAATTAATAAAAAAACAATTTATGTGGTGTATTCATTTAAACATCATGCACAAAGAACCAAGGGCGCATGCAACATAATACCTTCTGACGAACCGCTGGCTTCAGCTTGTCAACTTCTAAGCCTATTTCAGCCCGTTTTGACAAGGAGACTGGTCCCAGCCCAAGAACATTATTTATTTAATAACGACACCCTTCTCTGTATATGAAGAGGCCTTTGCCCTGCAGTGGAACAGTAACAGTCTGGTATTATAACATCACCCGTCGTTTTTATTAACGTTAGACACGAAGTGAATAACAATAATATAAAAGTATACAATATTTAACAAGTAAAATTTCAAAATTTAAAAAACCCCCGACACATTTATCTTGCGAAAACACTCTGATTCAAACAGTAAAACGCCCATAACTTTTGAACGGCTTAACCGATTTTAATCAAACACAGCTAAGAACACTCTCGACAAAATTACCTTTCAAAAAAAAAAAACTTAATCGAAATCGGTTCATCTGTTTAGGCGCTATGATGCTACAGACAGACACACAGATACACAGCTACACACGTGAAACTTATAACACCCCTCTTTTTCCGGCAGGGTTAAAAAAAATGATTTTGGCACTCTATAGAGCCAGATGGAGCAAGATGAAGCCAGATGAAATAACACTACCCGTATTTTATGCTGCTCCCATTTCGCAAGATGTAGAAAAAGAAACCCTTTTATGATACGGAACCATTACTAAAATCACGATCGAGCTTGACCAGTTTTATTTTTTCTCTACCAAATAAAATAATCTTATTTTTTCGTCACGAGATTCGGATTAAGTACCACTGAAGGAGATTTATCTTATTTACGTGATTTCGTGTTATTGACCTACATTTTGAAGGGCTGTAGGACCACGTTTATTATGTATTTGGGAATAAATGCAGCTGTATACACTTTCTAAAGGAAGGAAAGGATGAATTAGAAGGGGATTTTCCTGCTTCGCTAACGTTTTTGCGTAAATGTCGAATTGGATGCTGAATAGATGATGATCGTGGTACAGAAATAAGGTATAACTTCTAAATATGTGCTGTTATGACCAATACAGGCAAACAAAAGGCATAATAATAGACGAAAATAATACATACAACTAGTCGGCTCATTAGTGAGCGCGCTTCGCTCGCTCCTGCCGTTTATAGGATCGCTTCGCTTACTAGTCTTGGAAGTTTAGTAACAGTTCTGCTTCTAGTGGTAATATTAAAAACCGGCAGTGCGAGTCAGAATCGCGCACGAAGGGTTTATTTATTTATTTATTTGAAATAGAGCACAGCCAAATCACATGCATTACAAATCGACAAAACAATCTAAACAAATATTGGACCAATGCATATGACAAGTACGGCGTACATAACACTCATTGTAACATTGCCGCCTTGAGATAACTATAAATATACAATTCAAAACACAAATAGTTGATTACACAAAAAATACAAATGGATAAGTACATATAAATCAAACTTAAATAATTAAAATATATAAAAAAAATGTCCAGGGTTCTGTACCATTATCGCAAAAAACGGCAAAAAAATCACGTTTGTTGTATAGGAGCCCGACTTAAATATTTATTTTATTTTGTTTTTAGTATTTGTTGTTATAGCGGCAACAGAAATACATAATTTGTGAAAATTTCAACTGCCTAGCTTTCACGGTTCATGAGATACAGCCTGGTGACAGACAGACAGACGGACCTTTAGGGTCCTTTTGTTACCCTTTGGGTACGGAACCCTAAAAACACATGAAAGTCTTTGTCTTTCTCAAATTGCTTCAAAACAAAGTCTAAATTCATCAAATATAAAACATACATCTGCTACCATGTACCAGGGACACATAACAACAAAGTAGGTAAGTCTTCAAAACGTGTTCATTCCATTGAGTAGTCATTACTCTGATGGAAACTGTATAGTATTAACTCACCCGTACATTGTACCGGAATACTGTTAAAGTAACGCAATTACTTGAAACACTGAAACGGTTGGTCCTTAATAGGATTGAATTATATTTCTAGTTTTAGTACAATATTTTTTTAGAAAAAAGTTTTTGTTACCAATTCCATTTTGAGTTTTCTTTTTTATTCAGAATGTTACTTTGTGTAATTAAAAGAACTTCAGTCAATATTCAGCTGTATGTACCTATTTGGTTACATGAGGAAGTTATCTCAATAATGCTGAAAACATCTTGAATGAGGTTTTTCAGGAAAATTCACGCAACCAGTTGGAGCCATTTTGGCAAAAGGTCCTCCACTTGGTAAACCTGATTTATGTAGTAAAACATATGTATATTAAAAGGTGCCTGGACCTTATCTCTCAGTGCTGCCACCTAGTGCATATCATGTCAGAAAACACTAATTCTAGATTTGGAGTGCTTTTACCCTGGATTTCGTAGAAGGTATATAGATTTAGCCGACACAGAATATTTTCCGTGGCTTGTTCTCAGTTAGTTTTATAAAACATTTATTTTCTTTTTTATGTTCAATTGATCAATATTTTATCCTTCTATGATTAAATTAATTATTGTTAACATAATATCTGAACCAATTGGAGGTACTCGCTTCAATAAGTAAATAGAACAAGTGAATCCACAGTAGATCATTAGTTCTATCCGTGATCGACACGGATTGTTAACCGCGTACGGTCAGCACAAAAGTCGTTGTTTCATTTCATCCTTGTACAAAAATGTTTTACGGTATTTTTTCTGTTTTTCCTGTGAATAAAGTGTTCATAGTAGAGAAAAAGAAAAAGTTCATATACTTACTCGATGTTTTTTTTTGTTTCAGGTAAATATTTGAACTGATATTCTTTGAAGTCCTTCGACTGGAGTTTCTACCACAAGGTAAGATTAACTTCTGGACTTCTGGTAACTACTAAAGTTCAAGTGCAGATTTAGGAAGTATTAAAAATAATTGTGGAACATACTCATAAAAAATAATGTGATTTTATAACATTTCTATCTGAACGACTGGTTTTGAAAAACTTAGACCCGACCGTATGGACAGCTTCCACGAACCCGTCGCTGTATTCGTCCACGGAGCTCCCTAGGCACTCAAAACGATTCTGAAATTCGCGCTGAAAGCTCTCGTGGTTTTGGACCTGGATCTGTGCTGGACGGAGCGTGGACATCATCAGTTGAGACCATTCAAGCTTAATATTAATGTTCAATGTGCCTCTTACCATGCGGTGATCGCTCCCGGTTTTCCCGGATAGGTCAATGTGGCGACGCCTGGGAGACGCCTATCTCCACCAGTGGACGTCTTTCGGCTAAAATGATAATGATGATGATGATAACATCTTAAAAATAAATTGAAAAAATTGGTCATGTGCGAGTTGTCCTCACTCACGAGAAGCTTGTAAATCTGTTTAAACACAAAAATATCATTCAAATATTGCAATAAAAACATGATTGACCCTAAGCTACACATAAGAAGCCATTACCTCTAAAAGCTATTGTAAGTATTCTTAAATTAGTCCTCCATTTCGTCCAAATGGCCTCTCCCCGTAAAATGCTCGGTCACCTAATGACTCACCGTTTTTGCTGACGCTACAGAATCCAGGTGCTCCCGGATCGAGTTTAGTTTTAAATAATGTATAGTACGAAATTGAATAGCTTTAATTGAAATTCTCTGGGTGAGCTGGACCGTGAGATTAGCTTGCTGAATAAGTTTATTTTTTAATTATATCGGTTTTAATATGCTTCTTAGAATTCGAGGTTAATAGTTTGCATAACATCAAATTAAATAGTTTGGTTCTTGAGACACAATTCCCAGCAATAAGAAAGGAACTTCAATAAAAAACCGGCCCAGTGCGAGTCGGACTCGCGCAGGAAGGGTTCCGTACTTGGTAAATTGCGGTTTACGATTTATGACGTATTAAAAAAACTACTTACTAGATCTCGTTCAAACCAATTTTCGGTGGTAGTTTACATTCTCTTATTTTAGAAGTTACATGGGGGGGGACACACATTTTACCACTTTGGAAGTGTCTCTCGCGCAACCTATTCAGTTTAGAAAGAAATGATATTAGAAACCTCAATATAATTTTTGAAGACCTATCCATAATTTTTTTTTCTCTTTTTGAGTGAAAATCTTAATGCGGTTCACAGAATACATCTACTTACCAAGTTTCAACAGCATAGTTCTTATAGTTTCGGAAAAAGTGGCTGTGACATACGGACGGACAGACAGACAGACATGACGAATCTATAAGGGTTCCGTTTTTTGCCATTTGGCTACGGAACCCTAAAAATATGCTTGGGAATAATCAACTTCTTTGAAAGATAAGGGGACTTTTCAACCATTAATCTCAAAAAGTTTTATATCAAAGGAGAAGAGTAGACAGCATAAATCTGGGTTGTGATGACAACTCGTCATACTAGCTATCTCGCCGCTATCTCTAAAAGGTATCTTTCATTAATACGTAACTTTGTACATGTAGTCAGTTTCCCAACTCGTCTCAGGCCGTATTTTGTCTCTTTCCCAACTTGTCCGACGCATGTGCTATATGTACACTAACGTAAACTGGATGGAGGTCAGTTCAACTGGATATTAATTCCGGGGCAGGGGTCGGTACTCTCAACAACATTTTTCATGGTCCACATAAACGTTCTGCTTATACCCTTTGGGTATGCAGACCACAGCACTATAGCTAAGAGATACGTATCCGACGCACGGGCTACTGGGCCTCAGATCCGGTCTCGCCGGGAGGCCAGTTTCCGAATTTTCCTAAATATTTTATTTACATATTTTTTGCTTAATTGTACATAAGCGTCGGACGAGTTGTGAAAGAGACAAAATACGGCTTGAGACGAGTTGGGAAACTGACTACATGTATAAAATGACGTATTAGTCAAAGAGACCTATTAGGGATAGCGACGAGATAGCTAGTGTGACGAGTTGTCATCACAACCTAAATCTGTTATAATAAAGTAGGGTATTCACTGAGATCTGAGCGTCTGCTAATAGTAACAAATATTGGTAATAATTTCAATATCTCATAATATGTTAATAATTACAGTGATGAAATCAGATCTGCAGTCTTATTGCGTAATGAATTCGGCAAGGCAAAGGGCAAAGAGTATGAAAAATCGACTAATCACATAGACGGTAATCCACATCGCATCTTTCATCTCGCATGTGCTTGGTTGATTTTAGAAACCCTTGGTAACGCTAATGTAAAATTTTCTCACCCGAAACCACTTTCAAAGATCTACAGATGTCAGACGGGACCAACTGCATAAGAAGACGACAGTCGCCAACGACCTAGAGGGAACAAAACATGCACTCCTTGCACACCCGCGTGACATAAAATTCAGTTGTTTTTATACTTTCCTTATTATTCATAGATCAGTAATTAATACATTTAAATATGATGTGGCGGTGCGTTCGTATGTAAGCGACTGGCGAGCCGCAAGTTTTTTTTTTCCTTTATTTTTATCCTCGAGAAATTTTCACGCATACTGTGCTAATACGGGGATATAGCGCAGTTATGTGGGACTCCAACCCACTAAAAGGCGTTCCGGGCCGATGCCTGTCTGGGTCACGGATAAATTTGAAAGAGAGTTACCGCGGCCCTGGCACAAGCAACTGTAGGAACACGGTTGGGTTTTAGTCAGTAAAAGTCTGACACGCCTTTCCGCTTCGTCCAGAGCGGAAGAAGTCATTAGATAAATGATAAATAAATGATAAATGATTTTATTTCTGTAAGTTGGTTTGTACAAACACTTTTACATGTCTATCATATTTTTTAAAACTAGATGAGGTCGGCGTTTCCTATCTGACTACTCTGAGAAGAAAGGCCGAAACAAACTCAGAGGTCACAGTCTCTTTTAAAGTCTTGACAAAATCTTGGTTATATCATGTGAAGACCATGTAGATAGATGTCTGAAATGGTGATTTTGCACTCGAAAAAACAAAGGGTCCCTATACACACTCGTCCATGGGCCGACCGCCGCAAAGGTTGCTTAACCTGAAAGATTGACCTGTGTGGCTGTTATTATGTAACCATAAGTTTCAAACTAGTTCACCACAATCTAAAAATAAACATTTCAGCAAAGTCTAGATCGCAGTAATATCTTTATCACCTGTAATATTACCTTTACTGCCTTGTGGGTAGCTGTAACTTTTCACACAAAATGACGGTAATCCTAAACTTTTACAACTCGTGCGGGATCATAATCGCTTTATCGTCGCCTTATATTGACGCTTTGAACAATTTTAACTGAAATTTTTAGTCATTTTGCCTGAAATGTGAACTTTTCGCCTCTGGTGAACTTTTTGGGATTAAATATCGGAGAAAGGAAAGTTTTTAACTTGGTGATTTGTAGAGATATTTAATATACGTTCGGCTTATTATAGATTATCCTGCCTCAATTTTTTTTTTCATAATTTTGAATTAAAAATGATGGTGATGATGCGATATGCAACTGTGCGGAGAAAATGATGTAAAGTGCCTATAACTACTGTAAACGGCTTTTGTAGTGTATGTAGATATCAATAGTTCGCGCTACAAGCCGATAACAGTATTGTAACGTTGCCTCGGGCGCACACGTCGCTCAGTTGTAAATACCGGTCCGAGTGGTGGGGCAATCAGTTGTGCCTGGCTGGAGGCTATAGTTAGTCTCATCAGGATCGCCCGGTTGAGCAGTAGCCAATCAGTTGGATTGGCCTAGGAGACGCTATAAAATAATAAAAAACCGGCCAAGTGCGAGTCGGACTCGCGCACGAAGGGTTCCGTACTTGGTAAATTGCGGTTTACGATTTATGACGTATTAAAAAAAAACTACTGACTAGATCTCGTTCAAACCAATTTTCGCTGGTAGGTTACATAGTAATGTACATCATATATTTTTTTCAGTTTTATCATTCTCTTATTTTAGAAGTTACAGGGGGGGGGGCACACATTTTACCACTTTGAAAGAGTCTCTCGCGCAAACTATTCAGTTTAGAAAAAAGAGATATTAGAAACCTCTATATTATTTTTGAAGACCTATCCATAGATACCCCACACGTATGGGTTTGATGAAAAAATATTTTTTTAGTTTTAGTTTCAAGTATGGGAACCCCCAAAATTTATTGTTTTATTTTTATTTTTGTGTAAAAATCTTAATGCGGTTCACAGAATACATCTACTTACCAAGTTTCAACAGCATAGTTCTTATAGTTTCGGAAAAAAGTGGCTGTGACATACGGACGGACAGACAGACAGACAGACAGACAGACAGACAGACAGACATGACGAATCTATAAGGGTTCCGTTTTTTGCCATTTGGCTACGGAACCCTAAAAAATGGGGTGATCAGTCGTTATCGGACTGTCTGCCTGTGCGGTGGTGTGTTGGAGAGTCAACTATTAATATTGATAAATGAGCATATTTTACACACAGGAATGCAAAAATGATATGAAATCGAAAGTATTATAAGAAATTTATTTACTTTTGTGAAGAGCAGTGGTCAGTGGTAACGGCCCTGACTTACGTGTCGTAGGTCGTGAGTTCGAACCCAGGCAGGCGCTCTACTTTGTGTAAATTATTTCTTCACCACTGCTCTTAAACCGGTGAAGGAAAACATCGTGAGGAAACCGGCATGTTTTAGAACCAAAATTTCGAAGACATTTGACATCCACCAACCCGCACTGGGCCCGCTTGGTGGATGGCCCATTACCTCTCTCACAGAGAGGATGCCTGTGTCCCAGCAGTGATACAATACAGCAACATTATAAAGCTGATGATGACGATGACCTTTTGTGTCCAGTTTGCAACCTAAGTAGTACTTTGCCAGATGTATCCTCCGACTGCACAGCATGATTTTCTTCTTGTTTACGTCTTTTTAGTTCGCTTCTTAAGTAGACGGTTTTTTTAAGTACTACAGCCCAAAATCTGCCATATTTATATTTTCCAATTTTAATGTAGCCAGTGACACTTGCAAGGTTAAGACGAATCGATTGACGTAAGTATCATCAAAATCGGCCAACGCCTTTGGTCTCCAGAACATTTCCCTCCTTAGGCAGTCGGGTAAAAAGGAGTATGATAGGATCAAGCAGGTGGCGTGCCGTAGTTTCTGCCTGTCCCTATGGGAAAAAGGCGTGAGTCAATGTATGTATTTGTATCTACGTAAGTACGTAATAAAAGAACAAAGTGTTTTTTTTCCTTTGAGCACAAATAAAAATAAATTGCCTAAATTACTTTCGCTCCAAAAATTAAACAATTTAGAAATGTTTGTAGTCTTTGTATAAACCAAATGACAAACGATATTATATACAGGTTGTTCCAAGAATTGACGAAACAATTATTTTTTCTCCAATTAAAATGACTTTAGGCCTTTAAATGCTAAAAATAATAGACATTGTTAATTGCTATCAATACTGATGTTAATGGTTTGTTTTTTTTTCTTTTAGTTTACTTTAAGTTTATAATTATTTTATTTTATACTAGTGGTCTGTCCCGGCTTTGCCTGGGTCATAATAATTTATTTTATTATATGATTTATAGCGTTGGAATAAAAATAAAAAGTCTTGTAAAGTTTGGTCTTTTAAATGATGAAACACTTTTGGAATTTTGAAAGTTAGTACAGGCTTCTTGAGCTGCCATCAGAAAGACAAGGTTAATTTAGTGCCTAGTAAAATTAACTCAGATATTTTATAACAGGTTAAACTTTTGCCAAGACACAGGAACAGGTATTCGATTTTACTTAGAACAGGACTCCACAAAATTGATTACAAGTGCACTACGCACTACTGTAGTAATATAATAAGTATTCTGTAACAGTTCAGAGTACTACTAGATTATAGTCGTGACAATTTAAGAAGTCTGATTTGACAGCTATAAAAATACTTAATAATAATTAAATGTGATGCTTACGAATGATACTCGTTTTTATAGTGTATGGGTATTTGGGTAACATAATTAATAAGGATTATGAATTTGATTTATCAATTTCTTTCGAAATTATCGTGGCATGTAAAATGAGAAACGTCTTCAGACTTTTTAGATTTCACGATAGTACTTCTACAGATGTTTGCCTCATTGATTAAAATTATAAACTTCGCCGAAGCGAAGTATTTCAAAAATGCTTAAGACTCATTTGAGTGTTCCCCTCCACGGAAATCTTTAGTAAAAGGCGAAAGATTTATGCACATTGAAGGGAAACCAGAGATATTTTAAATAATCGGGGTGCGAGACACCCAACCAAACGACGGAGAATCTTAACATCGCGATTCAGTAATGCTGCGAAAGCGCACAGTGACATCTGTTAACGACATTAAAAACTAAAGACAAGTTTCTAGAAACGGGTTTGGCACCATATTTTTGCATAATGTCGCCTGTTGGTACACAAGTTCATTACAAGCCATTATAGTCTTGACTTCTGCCACATAAATTGCCAAATAATAAATAATAACTGTATTATTAAACGCTAAACGCCTAGTAATAAAATAAAAAATGCACACGCTGTAGCGTAAATAGGTAATATTACGCGATTGAATTCTTGGTCGATAACAGAGTTATGCAGAGTATTTAATTCTGTTTTAATGAAATATTGAGACATAAGAAACACTGTTTAGTGTTTTGCCCGACAAACACAAACATTAGTTTCACTTGGCAAATATTGGGTGTTAAGTTCCTCCATAGACCTTTCAAATTGGTGGTTCCAGAGATTACCCTACCCGTCTAAACAAACTCACAAAATTCGGGGTTTCTATTTATAATATTAGTTAAGATTTGTTAAAGTTTTCCGGCTTTCTTTTCTTCTTTTTAGGGTTCCGTACCTGAAGGGCCGAAAGCCCTACTGCTGTCACTCAGGTGTCCGTCTGTCTGTCGTCTGTCACACAGCACGACCCGAGCACAGTTCTACAGCCAAACAGGTGGAGCAGGAACACGAAATATTTTTGTTTGCGCGCCCCACCTTTAGATGAATGGAGAGTGCCAAAAAAAATAATTGACAATTCATATGGCTTTGGATCAAAAACACGCTTCTACTGTGTACATTTCAAGATTGTAATCTCAAAATATTTCGTGTGGGGTATCATTGTTTAGAACTTGTTGAGTAGATAACTGCTGTATTTCTTGTTTAAAAAATATTGGAAAACAAAGGAATGAGAAGCCACCAAAGTCAGAATTTAAAAAAAAAAATTGTCCTTAATAATTTTTCACTTCAAAATTGGTGATAATATTAACACTTATATTAGATACAAGACAAGACAGATATCGTAACAACATGTGTTACGCATATTTTGCGAAAAAAATACCAATCTCATTTTATTTTTAGATAAATCAGATTTTTGTTTGCAATTTCCTAATTTTTTCTATTAAAACCAACTTTTTTTTGCGGTTAAGTACGGAACCCTAAATATGCGTAGTCCGACTCGCACTTGGCCGGTTTTTCATTATTTCTTTCTTATCTTCCTAAAAAACTTAATAAAAAATAAAAGCTCTCGAAATATTTGCCGTAGAAACGAATCCTAAACGTGACGTCATCCCCCTTCCATTTAACTAAAGTAAGTAAAATGTTCTAATTTGTATACGTCTTTCTCGAGCACCATGTGTGCTTTCAACGAGGCAGCCGTTTTCTGGAATTTACTCTGTGTTCAATGTAGCGTTTTTGGTGGAATAAAGGCAAGATTTAGATTGAAAGTACTACAAATTTCGGTATGTAAAGCCGTTATTTTTAAGCTGGTTTCACTTTACTATTTAAAGCGGTTCTACTTTTCTGTAACATTTTATTATTGTATAATTTGCATTCCTTCTTTACAAGATTATGTTTGAAGGTTCCGTACCCGAAGGGTAAAAACGGGATCCTATTACTAAGACTCCGCTGTTCATCCGTCTGACTGTCACCAGGTTGTGTCTCATGAACCGTGACAGTTAGACAGTTGAAACAACAAATACTAAAAACGGAATGAGATAAATAATATTTAAGCAGGTCTCCTATACAACAATCGTGATTTTTGTACCGTTTTTTTTGCGATAGTGGTACGTGCCATTATAGCAAAAAATGCCCTTCGTGCACGACTCGCACTTGGCCGGTTTTTTTACACATTATTCATACGAGAATCTGTCAATCTGTAATGAAATTTCCCTTTATTACACTTACAAAGATGGTATCTTCGTTTGTTACTTATAAATTCAATGTGAACAGATTTAGTAAATAAATTTTGTACCATTCATCATCATCATCATCAGCCTATTAATGTTCCCACTGCTGGGGCACAGGGCAGAGAGGCAGAGAGGGAATGGGCCTTAATCCATCACGCGGGCCCAGAGTGGGCTGGTGGATGTCACATGTCTTCGAATTTTTGGTTCTTGGCCATGCCGGTTTCCTCACGATTTTTTCCTTCACCGTTTTAGAGCAGTGGTGATGAACTTATTTACACAAAGTAAAAAAAAGCGCCTGCCTGGGTTCGAACCCACAACCTTACGACACGTAAGTCAGGGTCGTTACCACTGGGCCACCACTACTTGTACCGATATTTACTCAAAATCATTCAAACAAAAAAGCCTCAGAATTTCAGAATGCCCCTTTTTGATACTAAAATGCTACCCATGCCCACGCGGCGTCCATTGATGCCTTTCCTCCATGTTTTCAGGCTCTTAAAATTCCATCTATAAAATAAGGCAACATCGATGCAAAACCTCTTTGTTCCGCAATTCCGCTGCCAGTACTAAAAAATGCAAGAGCTCAATAAATTTTAAATTCGAATTAAGAATTAATCTCTCAATTTCGCGGGAAGGCCCAACCCGGCTTTTTAACGACACTAATAAACGTTGATATAATTTTTATAGCTGTACTTAATCGACGAATAGGCTTAGTAAAAGAACTGTCATAAAATAAAATTTGAAATTCGAATAAAAAAGAAAAAAGATACGTAAATCTTTTGTTTGGATCGTGATTGGACATCAGCCTGTATAAAGATGAATATTTTTATTCCGTAAAATTAATAATACATTGAATTATTAAATGTATTATTTGCATTAGCAGCTTTTATTCAGAAAAGCCATTTTTACTTTTTTCTTTGAATTAAGTAGGGAAAAATGTAGCTTTGTTTTCTAGCGCCCGCGCCGTGAGTAAGACTTGAATTTAAATAATTAAATGCTATGCAACACCTGCAGCTTAGGTTTATTTTTTAGAACTGGGGGATACAAAGAAGATTAAGTGTGGTTTCTTTTTAGGGTTCCGTAGCCAAATGGCAAAATACGGAACCCTTATAGATTCGTCATGTCTGTCTGTCTGTCTGTCTATCTGTCTGTCTGTCCGTCCGTATGTCACAGCCACTTTTTTCCGAAACTAAAAGAACTATGCTGTTGAAACTTGGTAAGTAAATGTATTCTGTGAACCGCAATAAGATTTTCACACAAAAATAGAAAAAAAACAATAAATTTTGGGAGTTCCCATACTTGAAACTAAAACCAAAAATTTTTTTTTTCTTTGAACCCATACATGTGGGGTATCTATGAATAGGTCTTCAAAAATGATATTGAGGTTTCTAATATCATTTTTTTCTTAACTAAATAGTTTGCGCGAGAGACACTTCCAAAGTGGTATAATGTGTGTCCCTCCCCCTGTAACTTCTAAAATAAGAGAATGATAAAACTAAAAAAAAAATATTATGTACATTACCATGTAAACTTCCAACGAAAATTGGTTTGAACGAGATCTAGTAAGAAGTTTTTTTTTAATACGTCATAAATCGTAAACCGAACTTTACCAAGTACGGAACCCTTCGTGCGCGAGTCTGACTCGCACTTGGCCGGTTTTTTAAAGAATGAAAAGACAACTTTATCAGAGTATAACAAACAATTAGACAGAAATTTTCGACGATTTCTGCTCTGAATACATACAATTTGAATGATATTTTCTAATTACTCCTCCAATCGACTCAATCAAAGACTTTACAAAATCGACTCTAAGTGCATGTTCAGACACGGCGGATCTACGCAATAACCACGCGATAATCGCATGGTCATGTCTGAATGAATATGAAGATGGTCATGTAAATATAAGAACCACGCGGGTCCAGAATCGTGCGGAACCCGTGCGTTCCTGACGTGTCTGAACTAGCACTTAGTAATAGCACAGATAATATAATACTAGCAAAACAGATCATCTCATACAAAGGAACCGTGCCGACGTAACTAGCCTTTTTTTTCTGATTAAACCGATTATTTTTTGTCTATCAATCGCGTTCGGTTCCGTTCCACGGCGATAGATAGATGGTGTTAGCAGCAACTTGCAAGTAAAAGGGTTTACTCGTTTCGTGAATATTTTTTATGGTATTTTTTTGCACGTTTTAATAGTTTCTTTGCACTAAAATATGTTATAATGCAAATTTAAACAATCAAGTGGACTGCCTCAGAAATTACTGCGTCATCTATTGGCATCAATTTTAAATGGTCCATTCAAATAATCTTTGAAATATGAATTAAGATTCCAATATTGTTATGTTACCTACGTTGTCAAAAATAAGCGTCCTCTTACTGTGCATTCCATTTTTAAGCCCCAAAACAAATGAGCAACAATAAAAAATCCACGAGACAAAATTACTCAAGTCCATAACTTTTTTATCAAATAATTCCGCACGTACACTGAATCTTTGGGCAAATTGGGCAGCGCACAAATGGTGGAGCCTGCCATTGTAAATTGTCTTGGTAATTGGAAGCGAATCCGTCAAGGGGGAGTGGAGGGCGTAATGGGGGACGTTGTGAGAGAACCATGTTTTGAGTAAGACAAAAAAAAAAATATTTGTGGATGTCTTTTGGGTTTTTTTTTTTGTTTTTTTTTTCTATACTCATTATATCACATCTGTATCCTCCGAAGTGTTAGACAGAGATGCACTACGCACTATATCGATCCGTGTCCGTGAAAATTCGGTTCGGAAGTAGCCGTAGTACTTCTTGTAGGGAAGGTTACATACTACATTCGAACTGTATCCGTCATAATTCAGAATATTTTGAATTCGGAATTCAAATTATGGACACGGATCATGAGCACGGACGTGTAGTGCGTAACCGCCCTTACAGTTCACTATAGTTATGCTATACTCCATTTGAAATAACATTAGAAATTTCTACAACCCTTTTTTACAGTCCGTTCAACCGATTTTGAGTTCTATCCCATAAACTTAAGGATCGCATAAAAAGCATAAACCTGTTACTCAACTAACTGATACACAAAATCGGTTGAACGGGCTGTAAAATGGGATTATTTAAATGTGTAATGTTATTACAAATGGAGTAGTCCCAAGTAATAAGGAGCAATAATTCTAGCGTATTGTTATCTATGTATATAGCCTATTGTTATCAACTGCACAACTACTGAGTAGTTGCAGATGGCGAATCCCAACAAATCTTTGCCCAACCGGGTATCTTAACCAAGACCTTATGTTCACATGTAAAGCTCGCAACCACTAGATCGATGAGGTAGTGAATTCCCGTTTTGGTTTGCCTGCCTTAGAAAATAATAATTACATCATTCAACCCGTTAAACACCAATTAGTTCCTTTAAATATCCACCACGGCTGCTAATATAGGAAAACACCTTTTTCACTTTACGTGCTGTAAAGCTGTTGTAAATTAAAAACCAATAGGCAATCCCACCGCACTATTCCCAAACCACTACAACTCCTGAAAGCCAGAATCATCACTGGCGACCACCAGAAAAGCGCCGAGGCAATGAAGCTAGACTAAGTCCCGGCGAATGAATTTAACTGTCTTGGATTCCGCAACGGAATTAATCAGAAAAGAATAACAGAGGAGTAGGAAACAAAACATAATTTCCATTTCCCTCCATACCAAGCAAGGAGACAAAACAAACAAGGCCAATAGGCACAAAGGGTCGTTTACAACTGGAATTATCATTCATATTAAATGGGTACTAACATTGTGAGCTGTTATACTTGATTCCAATAATAGATATGGCAAAAATGCTTTAAAAAAATCGAATCTAATAACTAAAACTCGATTTGCTCTTGAATTGTATATAAAACATTAGAAAAAATTCAGCAAACCACTTTTAAATTTTCTTCTTTCTGGAACCAAATGGCCCCGCTTTTAATTAATTACATTGTTCATCTTATGCGTATTCTTCACTGCTGAATGTCGTGTCCGTCCTGAAAATCTTTGACGGATTTACTAACGAGCTGCTTCCAGGCCACTCTGCCTTCAGTTCTTCTTAGGGCAGTGGTCACCGTCAGTCCTGTTAATGCCTTGATTTGAACTGACCAGCGTGTAGGTGAACAGATTAGGAGAGCAGGTTTTCCAGGTTGTCTGGTTGTCTCCGGGCAATATGACCAAAGTTGAAGTCATTTGATTCATCATCGTCAGCTTTTTTTATGTGCCCACTGCTGGGACACAGGCATCCTCTCTGTGAAAGAGGTAATAGGCCTCAATCCTCCACGCGGGCCCAGTGCGGGTTGTTGAATGTCACATGTCTTCGAATTTTTGGTTCTAGGACATGCGGGTTAACTCACGATGTTTTCCTTCACTGTTTTGAGAGCAGTGGTGATGAAATAATTTACACAAAGTAAAGCGCCTGCCTGGGTTCAAACTCACAACCTACGATACGTAAGTCGGCCTACTCGTATTCTTTACGGAACCATCAAACGCGCAGAAATTAGATTATATTCTGCAGTACAGCACTGTGCAGTCACAAGCACTGATTATAGTCGCCAAACTTCTAGGCCGCACTGAAGTTGCCTTTCCGATGCGCAAGGCACGAAACGGTGCTGTTTTTGTATGAGATTTGCTACTGCGCAGCCGTTGTAGCCAATTTCAGGTCGGCCTAGAAATTTGGCGAGAACTATACTTAAACTTTATAGAAGAAGGTCACTGGTCCTCGTCTAGCTTCATCTCAATTTTGATAATTTAAAGATTATATCAGTTGGCTACTTTTGAACTTCTACAAAGAAACAATAAACACTAGGTTTGGGGGATTTCGACTGCATTTTTGACCCTTGGCTGTACATAACTTTACGCCAAAGCTACTCTTATATTTAGAAAAGCATACGACACCGACATTTTATCAGTTATATCGGTAGCCCAATATCAAAAGTGCCGTGAAAATGCGTTGCATTGTCGCATCGCACTTGTCTGCAGTAGTCACAAATCCGAACTCTGAGCTGAATTAAGAAAATCTTAAAGTAGAAACCACCAAGGGATCAACCTCATACATGATAACGGACACTCCCAGTCAATTACTTAACTTAATTTTTCTTTTTTAAAGAATCTGTTGTCATGTTACGGTCTAATTTAAAAGCACCGTTACTAGCATCAAAGAATCAGGTCTAACCTTCGTGATAGGGCGTGGACTTCATATCGGAAGTTTTAACCTTACCGCACGCTCCCCTTGAATTAGCTGAATTGAAGTGGGTCAACGATAACATTAGAAGGATAAAATGGTTTTGATAAAAACCTTCCATAATACCTAGTTATAGGTATTTTATCCAAAAATGTGCCGGTAAGTTTTGCAACAGACACATCACTTTTATCTAAAACAATATAATTAAAAAGAGAAAGATTGTATGTGTGAAAAGAAAGAAGAAATAAAGAAAAAGTGTTTAATTGTCACAAAACGACATACAATATAAATACATGCTTAACAGGTTATGCTAAACCCATAACATTAGTATTAGTAGTACTTAAAATAAGTTAGTAATGACAAGAATTACCTTTATCTAAAACAATAAAATTAAATTAGAAAGAATGTATGTGTGAAAAGAAAGGAAAGGTGTTTGTCTGTCACAAAACGACATATAATATAAATACATGCTTATGCTAAACCCATAAAATTAATATTAGTAGTACTTAAACTAAGTTAGTAAAGACGAGAAATAAATAAAACAATAAAAACATATACTACCTACAATTTGTATAAAACTGAAAAGAAATAGGACGTAACGTACGGAAACCAAATCTGTTGTGTATATAAAAATAGATAATGATATAGAGAAGCTCGTGGCTAAATAATAACAGCCGCACGGGTCGATCTTCAATGTTAAGCAACGCTTGACGAGGCCGGTCCGTGGATGGGTGACCATTTCAACATACCGAGATTCGTCCGTGCCTCGGCAAGCATGTTAAGCCGTTGGTGCCGGGTGTCATTTGAAGATCTTTGACAGTCGTTGCGGGTAGTGAGAAGCCTGAAATCTGACACCAGTCTTGCCAAGAGGTATCGTGTTACCCAGTTAATGGGTTGTGGAGTTCAGATAGTCAGTCGCTCCATGTAAAACACTGGTATACAGCTGAATCCGGTTAGACTGGAAGTCGACCCCAATATAGTTGGGAAAAGGCTAGGCAGATTGACATAAAAATAGATACACACAAAATTATATAAATACAGTAAGATATATACCACCTAAAATTATGATGTGACTAAAACCAAAAGCACGAGTATTCGTTAGTCAATTAAGGCGTACCGGCTGAATAGATTCGGATAAAATTTGGAACATAAGTAGACTGGACTGGTGGGCACTCACCAATAGTTCGCTTTCTATCAAAGAAATAATTTTCTGATTGAATCGGTTATTCCAGTGGTAACCTCATACAAACAAACAAATAAACAAGCAAGTTTATCTCTTTCTAGTATTGGTTATGAAAGTTTAGATTACCCACAAAAGCATAAAAATCTTTATCTTAACGAATAAAACCTCCGGAATACACCTTCAGCATGACATGACAGACATTTTGATGTCAGCCACTCACGCACTACCTCCGCCTGTCTAGATCTAGGCAAAGATTTCAGCCTAGGTCAAGGACCTGCAGACGTAACATCAGATATACTGAGAATTTATTACGGTCTGGAATACGGGGTTAAGTCGATAGGGTTTTATCATATTTTAAGGAAAGGTTGCTTTTAAAGTAAGGTTTATTTAGCATATTATTTATGATTGCTGGTTTCTTCGCAATATTATCCTTCACCGTTTTGAGAGCAGTGGTGAACATCGTGAGGAAAACGATACGTCCTAGAACCGACAATTCGAATATATGTGACATCCACCAAAACGCAACGGGCCCGTGTGGTGGATTACGGCCCTTCTCACAGAGAGGAGACCTGTGTCCCAGCAGTGGAGACATTAAAAAGACTGATGTTGATGATTTCTGGAGATTTTAATAATAATTTTCGTGTATTATGTTCTGAAGATGGTAAAATGAAATATAGTGAAATAAGGTTTCTATTCAAAGTACAATCAAGAATCGCACACTTTCTCAGTGTGATTTGTGCTACTTCAAATAATTAAGTTTGGATTATTCTTTCGATATTGGTCAGTTAATTAAATCATTTTTTACATGGTAAAATTACCTAAGTTTTTTTAATTCTTTTTAGTATTTTTTATAAATTTGATAGTTAAAAGTAATTTATTACACTTTCAAGATATGACCAAATTAAAGGCTTAAATAAAAAAAACATCCACGAATGTATAGTATCTCTCAAGCATTTTTGGCTAATAACATATTCAAAATACCAAACCGTCCCATTTCTTACAAATCGTAGGGTCACCCCGTAATGCTTTAAAATAGGATCGTCCTTTGCAGTCAGTGATGAATGGTCACTCTCACTCTTAGAATCTATGAACCAATCGATCTCTGGGTAAAAAGGGACCGTTTTATAGAAATGAAGGCTTTTGTATCTTCGTTTGATTTTATACGATGAAGTCAATTTGTATATTATATCTGGTTTGAGGGTAGGTTTTATTGAACACGGGAGTAATATTTCATTGGTTTGGTTTTGATATAATCCTTGATAGGGTTAAAAGAGGGGGTACAGTCATGTAAAAAGTGTATTAAAGATGTATCGTAACTATTTGAAAAGTGAAAAAGTTACCGAATTACTTTATTTAATTATTAATTAATAAATGGACTTGTTCAGGAATGGTGGAAATCGATAATTTGTCAACTTAGAATGGCAATGAAAATCTTTCGGTCGCCTATTTTCCATAGATGTGGCTGTTTGCTAGTCTTAATTATTTAGTAGTATTTTAATGTGACTGATGATCGTAAATGATGAAAAAGGAGTACTAGGATCGTAGCAGGTAAAAATCTGTAGTTTCTGCTTACCCCCATGGGTATACGTCCATTTATAGTATACGGCCTGGCCCAATATAAAAAAATTGTTTATTAATCTAACGTGTCAAATGTTGTTGAACTTTTATTGATTACTAGGTGGCCAATAATGTTGCAGCATTTCCTCCCAACATAAAGCGTCCGAAAGTAAATTTTATCGTTTGGATGACTTTAATACCTAATATGCTACGTTATTAAGACTGCTTTTTATGATTGGTAGCAGTTGTATGAGTCGTAACACTGACCAATAACGACCGATTAAATATTGAAACCCGGCCTGCCGAACGCTCAATTTTTCACCTACTAAATCAAACGTTGCTTTCTTGGTCTCGTGAACTCTAGTGGTTGAAACTGCTGAACTGGGATCGATTCTCGACTGGGGTGAAGTATTATTGCTTTTTAACTTATGGCTTTTTTCAGTGGCAACCCGGTCTCTGAATTTGTGTTGCTTGTTTGCAATATTTGTAAGTATGTGAGAACCATGTTCCTATTTAACAGATGAATGAATTTACTTTCTAGTGCTTGTAATACTTTATACCTATATGTAGTATAGTAGTGTTAGTCTGGGTGTATCGTCCTCGCGTATATGAATTAATATGTGTTTGTAAATGATGTAAAACATCTTTTTATAAAAGAGTAAGTGTGGCGTTTCTTGTCCGTTCTTCTCCATAACAAGCTTCTTTTCCGAATGGACTTGTGTGTACTGTATGTACTTTTAAATTTAAGTTTTTGACGTCCAAAAGTGCCACTTAATGCCCTTATTGAAATAAGACATTTTGACTTTTGTTCCCAATAGATGTCAAAGGGCTTGCCCCCCATTACATCTTATTAATATTAAAAATGTGAAAATAGGATGGATGGATATGTTTGTTACTCAATCACGCTAGAACGGCTGAACGGATCTGGATGAAATTTGGCACGGAGATAGATTATAGTCTAGAATAGAACATTTTTATCCCGGTATAGTGTTCCCCTGGGATGGTAAAACACTTCTCACGCGGGCGAAGCCGCTAACAGAAGCTAAGTAGGTCATAAAAATTACTGGAGTTTAGGTATACCTCTGACTAACTCTTCGTGGAAATTAGGCGTGATATTATTTTATGTATGTATAGTATCTCTGAAATATTTTTAATCGTTAAAGGAATCTGTTTTATCATCAAAATATATATGTTAACCAGTTTTTAGATAGACCGCGTTTTACCTAGTTAGTACTAGTTTTTACTAAATGCCTTTGTTAAAACTAGAAATACCTAGTCAAAACTAGCATTTACCACTGATATATTAGTTTCAGCTTGCGTTTCAGTTGCTGTTTTCAGATAAACTAGTTGTCACTACGAGCTTTAGCTAAAACTAGCATTAGAGCAACTAATCATGGACCAAGTGATTAATCAGAGCACTAAGTATAATCTCCGGTCGTTATGAATCTAGTCAAGTCAAATCAGGCAATGTAATGAATACTAATTTAAATTTCTATATTTATCACATCATATATATATTTATATTTCTATATTCATCATCACCAGTTTTTACTAGGGAAAACGAGTTGTCAGGTTTAATGCTGCTAAAACCCAGGCGTGTCTTTTTTTGTTAAAAGGAGCCAATTCCACCCGGCTCCTTCTTTCCGTGGTATGACCGTGCCGATAACGGACCATCTTGAAATTCTTGGTGTTTCGTTGACATCGACTCTCAATTTTGGCCCATACATAATTCTATATTCATCATCACCAGTTTTTACTAGGGAAAACGAGTTGTCAGGTTTAATGCTGCTAAAACCCAGGCGTGTCTTTTTTTGTTAAAAGGAGCCAATTCCACCCGGCTCCTTCTTTCCGTGGTATGACCGTGCCGATAACGGACCATCTTGAAATTCTTGGTGTTTCGTTGACATCGACTCTCAATTTTGGCCCATACATTGAGGCAAAGGCTCAGCCGGCTGCCAAAAAATTGGGGATCCTTGCGAAGTTGAGCGGGTACTTCACGCCGGAACAGCTGCTCAGCTTGTATCAAGAGCAAGTTCGATCATGCATGGAGTACTGTTCTCATCTCTGGGACGGATCTGCCGTATACCAGCATGATGCACTCGAGTCAATCGAAAAGTGGGCTAAGAGACTCATCGGCAATGAGGCACTGGTCAAGTCAAAGCTCCAGAGCCTTGAACATCGTCGCCGAGTTGCCAGCTTGTCGGATTTTTATTGGTTGCATTGTAGCGTTACGTATAGCGCCGGAGAGCTATACGTAAGCCACGTTAATAAAATTAAGTTAAAAAGATAAAAATTAAATTAAAGCTATGAAATTAAAATGATATAGAGTACAGAACTATGGGGTCGGTTTCGCACGTCGTGGGCAGCTAACCAGGCAGCAGCTCGGACAGGAAGTCGTGGAATGTCCGAGGTAGGCAGGTGATCAAGCAGCAACGACGGACATGCAGGCAATCGGGCAGGTAGGCAGGTCAGCAGTCAGGACGTGGCACGGTGAGATAGTACGGCTGATGGTGCACTATCAGTGTGTGCACCTAGTCAGCAGGTCGGTAGATGAGTAGGCAGCAGGAATCTGCGCGTGCTGGAACCGGCGCGCTGTGGTCTCGCGCGTCACCGTAGACTTGACTGCCACAACGACATAGATATGCAGCTAGGTGTTTTGAGGAATCAGACAGACGTTACACGCCGCAGATATGCAGGTACGTGGTAGGCAAAATTATACACAGTATAACACACATTAGTAATATATATTTAAACTAGAGCACTTCATAAATTGTTACACAAGCTCGATTTAAGGCTTTTAAAGAGTTTTAAGAATAGAAAATACACTTCGTAGTATAGTACTCAGTATCACCGTGTTTCGGCGTTCCGCCAGTTCCAAGACTGAAAAAAGCTGAAGCCCGTTTTTCATTCGATCTGCCATCTCTTCTCAATTTCAAATTCAAATCTCAATCAGAACAGAGCGAATAAAAACGGCTTTACAAAGGCGGGTCAGTCTGCTCTGACCTTACAATAATGTACAACTAGCTTAAGGAAAGGTCTAGGTATTATAGTCCATGGTACCCATGGTATGTCTATGGCTTTAAGAAAATAAAATAGACAGACATGTCATGTCAGATGAAAATGTCAGAGTATAAAAAATTCCATTATTTTGCAAATAAGCAATACAAATTAAGTTAAAGAAATAAAGAAACAATCAGAAATAACTAAAAATATGCTTTACAGGTAATAAGAATATCAAAGAATATATATAAAAATGAGTTACACAAATTGATGCAATATCAAAAGATGTGAAGATGGATTGTGGAGTGTTATGAAACGTAAGTAGATCTTGAATAAATACCACAGCATTTCGGAGAGTGTGCGATGGAATTGCATGATCTAACTCCGCCCAGCCTGTTCCATCATCGGACTACCAGACGTACGGCGATGCGTCATCGGTACATGCAAGACATTCCACCCATACGCACAAAACGTTTTGGGGACACTTTCATTATGCGTACAGCTAAGGAGTGGAATTCCCTGCCGGAGGCTGTTTCCCGATAGCTACAATCTTGGGGTCTTTAAGTCAAGAGTGAATAGGTTTTTCTAGGCAAGCGTGCTTCACCGTCGACCACATCATCGCTTACCATCAGGTGAGATAGTGGTCAAGCGCAAGCCTATAGAGGATAAAAAAAAGAATTTTAACGAAAAACAGGCGTTAAGGTTACACTAGTCGACAATTCTTCCATACAAACGTAGTCTAATTATTACTCCACTGTTTGACGATGTACGTTCAAAATTTAAAATGATATCAATTTGTCTCATCATTATCTAGCCCTGTATGGAAACAAAATTTTTTTTTTTTTTTTTTCTGTATCTTGGGTGCGTTTACAAACATATAAACTCACATACACAACACCCAGAGCCGGAACAACTATCTGTAGGTCATACAAATATGTGTTCCGTGCGGGAATCGAAACCGCGACACGCTCAACCACTGCGCCAACCGTGCGCCCATATTTAAAAGTTATGAGCGTCGAAAATTTCATATTTCAACACTAATTTTAACGCATCTTTGGGCAGAAATAAATACCATAAGAAGAAGGAAAATTGCAAAACGGCCTCCATACAGGGATAGATTAGTAATTCAACAATGCAAATTATTTTATTTTGTAAATATATATATTAGTCGTTTTGTCATGACATCTAGACTCCCAAAGGTCTGTTTATAAAATTTCGGGCGCTCGTTTTCTCTTAAATGATCATCCATTTCGATACAAATTTGCAAAAGTGCTAATTCGTACTCGAACTAGCTTCTTACTGCTCATCACAGTATCTATCTCTTTCGCACGTGTTGTCCGATGAGATAGCATGCACTTTAACCTCGCGAACAAAATAGTTCGTGCTGTTGACTAGACCTTAACTGTGACATTTACAAACTGCCCGCATCAACTTTGTTCGTAAAAAGCGTGTAAATGACCAACTTCTCATGTCCGACGAATGATAATAAAAGTTTATACACTTTTTTGCTTTCATCAAGTTTTTGTGATAAAAACGCGTGATATTTTACAGTACCTAACTAGGTAAGCACATGTAGCTGACTGTTAGAATAAATTATGAGGACTAGAAAATACATTTATCGTGGTGGAGATTGATTCTTATAATAAGATAAATTACGATGATAGACAGCCTAGCTAGAACGTTAGAAATCTGACTTATTTTTTCCGTTCTTTCAACGTGCATTGTAACGCGACAAAACATGTTTATTTTGCGAGTGGCTCAAGTTCAGTTTTTTATTAGGTACTTTTCGTTTTAACCCCCGAAGAAAAATAAAAGAGATTTATATTATTTTTGACGTGTGTATCTACGTATCTGTGTGCCTGTGTATCTATGCGCCTGTCTGTGGCATCATAGCTCTTAAACGGATGAACCCTTTTTTCATTAAATGTTTTTTTTTTGTAACATAGGTGACTTTGTTGTGAGTTAATTAAAATCGGTTCAGCCGTTCCAAAGTTATCTGCATTTTTCTCTTTGAATCTGGGTTTTTTCGCAAGACATCGTGTCATAATTACGTTTTTCGATGTATTGTCGATTGAAACGTGTCTACTACTAGGTACATTATACGCAGTTTAAAAATTATGAAATAAAAATTAAAAAAAACAAAACAACCAATTTATTTAAACTTATATTTTTCTACACAAAACCTCTAAAAAGCAAAAAATAAGGCTCGTACTCGCGTTGGGAAAAGCTAAGAAACTGCTGTAAACGTTGGCCGTTCCCCGATGCGAGTACGAGGCTTATTTTTTGCTTTTTATTGGTTTTTTATCGGGGGATTTTTACTCCCACAGTTCTAACGTACAACCGTCGCAAGCTAGGAGTAAACCTCACGTAGCTTTCTCCTTATATGTTAAGGTTATCTGTCTGTAGTATTATAAATATTATTTTATACAACTTATACCAGGTACAGTTTGCAAATAAATGACGAAATATAACAGATCTCACCACTGGTTAAATGAGTTTACTCTACCCCTCATTGACCAAGCAGACTTATTAATGAACTTGTAGGTTAGTTCATTTATTAACTCACACAAAGAGGAGGCCTGTGTCCCAGCAGTGGGAACATTTACGGGCTGATAATGATTTTAATGTTAGATCCTCTATACGTACCTAAATGCTATGTACCTACAGAGTACACACAATTCCGGAACTTGAAAATTAGGTGTCCACAGCACACCTAATTATCAAGTTCCGCTGATAGTTAATTTGCTTTCCTTAATAGAGGAAATTAACTTTAAGAACCCAACCGCAAAAAGTTGCTCTATAAACGTCTTTAAAGCCAAAAAGAAATGTTTATAAAGGCCATATTAGAGCTTATAAGAGTGTGTTTGGGCACAAATTATAAGGGTTAAAACCTTATAGAGATTATATAGATACCACATAATATAAGCCTCTTTTTCTTCGTAAAAAAAGACTGTTGAAGAAACTTACTGCTGGTGAAATTTAGTTTCATGAGGTTTTAGATTTTTCACATTATATTGAAACTATAATATAAGGACTTTAGGTACCAATCAAATGGTATTTTTTTTGCTTTTAGGAGGTAATCTCGGGAACTACTGATGCAATTACGATAAAATAGTGCTAAATGTCGTAGTCTACTTTTATCACGGACTAGCTGACTCCCGCGGCTTCGCTCCCGGTAAAATTATAGCTTTTATTACTCGAGAATAATCTAGCTTTCCATAGGTAAAGAATTTTTAAAATCGGTCCAGTAGTTTCGGAGCCTATTTGGTACAAACAAACAAAAAAATCTTTCCTCTTTATAATATTGGTATAGATAACATGCACGGTTGCTGAAGGATACAGCTGCCGCAGCGAAGCCGCAGGCAAAAGTTATGTACCTAGTGATAGAATTATTGAAACTTTAAAGCACACCCAAGCTACACATATAAACGCCATAAAGTAAAACACAAAAGTTACTCTTCGCAAGACCAACATAGGTTTTTCCGAAACAAAAATCTTCTCCAATATGAAACTTCCCGATCGATAAACGACGCAGGTGTCAAAATTATCTATCATTGTATAAAAATAACAATAATAAAAACTTCTGTCTATAAATAGCCCGAATATGTTTTGTCCTGACGAGTTCAAAGATGATAACAAAAACGTGAGCCATTTATAGTGATTTTATGAATGAATCATATTCAATATAAAATAGGTACAATTTTCACAAATATTCCTTTTCCACAGTTGGCGCATGTCACCTTTGCGAACTGTCATTTCATTTGAAATGTTATCAACACGAAGTTGGTAAATTAAAATCGTGGACGTGTGTGACATTCTGTTGACAAAATATGTAGACGAATCTATTATCAAAATGTATGAGATTGACTTGTGCTACCAAAATATAGCGTTATCATAGGCATAACATTTTTGACTTTGACAGTCCGCAATCGTTTTCGCTGAATTATTGTATTTTTCCTAAAGCCCTATGTGCAAGTCAGATTAAACTTTGGGTGTTTACTATTTTCATTGCTTGACTGACTGACCCGGCATGTAACTTGGCAAGGTTTTGGCGTAGTGAGGGTAAGTTCGCGCATAGTGCACGGACTGACCAACCACCATATAGAGCGAACGGAACGTGAACGCGACTCGATTGTTCAGAACTTGATCTTTGTGTCAACCTCGTATTTGTAAGTAATATTTGTAAGTACGTGAGAACCATGTTCCTATTTATCAAGTAAAGGCATTTACCTGTTATATATTATTTATTTATTATTATTATTTTCAGCCTATTCTGTCCCACTGCAGGGCAAAGGCCTCCCCTTCTTCCTTCCAATCCTCTCGGTTTAGGGCTATCGTAGACCAACCCTGTCGGTAGGCATCGAGTTCATCCCGCCATCTTCGCCTGGGTCTGCCGCGGTGTCGCTTAACATTTTCCGGGACCCACATTGTGGTTGATTTAGCCCATGAACCGTTTGACATGCGGCAGATGTGTCCGGCCCAGTCCCATTTTAACTTGGCTGCTTTTTTGGTGACGTCGGCGATTTGTGTTTTGGAGCGCAGCATTGTGTTTCTGATGCGGTCCGTTAATCTGACTCCCAGAATGCTGCGCTCCATTGCTCGCTGGTTAACCTCGAGCCTGCACCTCTGCTGCGCCGTCAAAGACCAGGTTTGAGCTCCATATGTAAGGATAGGGAGAATGCACATGTCCATCAATTTGCGTTTATAGCAAATAGGGAGGTCTCCCTTCATGAGCGCCTTCATCGACCAATAGCTCTTCCAGGCGTTGTCGGTGCGGCGAGCAATTTCCTTTTCTTGTCTCGCCTGGAAAGAAAATATTTGGCCGAGGTAGATATATTCTGGAACATATGCAATCTCCACACCTCCTAAACACAGCTTCTGCTGGACGCTATTGGTCATGAGTTTGGTCTTCGACATATTCATCCGAAGTCCAATCTCGAGGCTCGTCCTGTTAAGGTCGCTTAGCATTACGCCAAGTTCAGCTGCCGAAGATGAGAACAGAACGATATCGTCGGCGAAACGGAGGTTAGTCAACCTTTTTTCGCCAACCACAACGCCTTTATTTGCCCAGGGATCCGATAGTTTTCTAAAAACCTCTTCAAGAGTGGCAGTAAACAGCTTGGGGGACAGCGGGTCTCCTTGTTTGACGCCTCTTTCAATAGGAAAGGATGGTCCTGTGGTAGTAATTTTAATAGCTGCTGTACTATTACGATATATGGCCTTTAATAAGTTCACATAGGTGGTATCTATGTTTTGATTGAGTAGGGCTTCAAATAGTGAATCGTGGTGAATGCTATCAAAGGCTTTGGCGTAGTCCACGAACGCTAGATATAGAGGAATCCTAAATTCAGTGCACTTCTCTATCATCTGATTCAGGGCGTGCAGATGGTCAGTAGTGGAAAAGCCTCGTCGAAACCCTGCTTGTTCAGGTGGCTGTTGTGCGTCAAGTTGTCCGGAAATGCGGTTCTCAATCACTTTTACAAATGTCTTGTACAAATGCGAAACTAGACTGATTGGACGATAGTTACCGATTTCGGACTTGTCACCTTTTTTGTGTAACAGAATTATTGTAGAATGACAAAATTGATAAGGGAATGAACCAGTTCGCAATATTGAGTTGAAAAGATTTGTGATATGTGGAAGTAGTACTGGTTCCCCTATTTTGAGAGCTTCGGTAGAAATGCCATCCTCGCCTGGGCTTCTATTATATTTCAGACTGCGCAGAGCACAATGGACTTCAAAACCCGTGATCTGGGGTGATATCTGAGATGACTGTTGTAGAGTCAAAGCATCATAAAGCGCCTGGGAAGTAGAAGACCCCGTGTGCTCGGCTGAGTACATATTTTTATAAAAATCTGAGCAAATTTTCATAACTTTGTCTCTTTCACTATGAGTAATTCCTGCGTGGTCTTTGATTTTAGTGATGGTGGATGGACTTCTCTCTGCTGTACCTCTTAAGGCCAATTTTAGAGATCTGTTGCTTTCTAAAGCAACTTGCACCAGCTTGTCATTGTACTGCCGCACGTCCTTTCGGATGCTTCGTTTGACCCGTCTGTCTACCTGTCTGAACTCTGGGCTGTTGAAAACAAGACGCTGTCTCTCCTCTATTGCTTCAAGAGTTGTTTGGCTAAGTTTGAGGCATTTTTTATTCAAGGGTTTAACCTTAGTACTGGCGTTTTTTATACTGGTCTTGATATTACTGTACTGTTGTTCAGTGTCAACTAAATCTGTCGTTTTTAAGGAATCAAAGCTGTTTTTAAGTTCTAAATTGAATTTTTCACTACTAGTGATCAATGAAGTTTTATCTAGTTTTTTAATGCTGCTTCTAATTATTTGTGTCCTATAAATTTTGTGGTCAAAGGTTGCCACCACCCTTAGTGGACGGTGGTCGGAGGAGTAACGAATTTTGTTCAATATTTGTAATTTGGTTATGAATTGCTTGTTGGAGGATAGACAGAAATCGATTTCGTTCTTCGTTACTCCATCGGAAGACAGCCAGGTCCAGCGGCGTTGGGGTTTTTTGAAAAAGAAGCTATTACAGACGCTTAAACTTTGCCCGAAAGCAAATTGTAATAGACGCTCGCCGCGTATATTTCTTGTTCCCAAACCGTAAGGCCCCAAAATGTTGTTGTTGTCACTGTGATGTCTACTGCCCAGTTTTGCATTAAAGTCTCCCAGAATCATGGTCCAAGTGCCTCGATGGTCATCGTATGCTTTGTTCAGAAGGTCATAAAACTCCTCCACTTCTTCGTCTGGATGTGCTGACGTTGGAGCATAGACCTGTATGATGGTTAGAGTTTTCTTGTCCATAATTCGAAACTTCAGTAAGGCTATTCTGTCAGAGTAGGCAACGAATTCTAAGATATTGGATTTCCATTTCTTGGATACCAAAAATCCAACACCTGACTGACCTCCACTGATACCGTTAAAGTAGAAGATGGTATGATTCCGTTCCAAAGTGTCCTCACCTTCTCTTCTTACCTCTGATAGGCCCACGATGTCCCAGTTGACATAGTTTAGAGCATTCTCAAGTTCAATTAACCGCTCTTCAGTTCTTAGAGTGCGGACATTATACGTCAATATATTAAGTTTATCGGAGTCCTTGCAGCCAGCAGTATTCGTTTGACAGTTTATGAACCTCGCCCGGAGATTATCACCCCTGACTCCAGGGAGTTCCGGCATACTGTCGATAGCTTCCCCCCTGGAGCCGCCGAGCACTTGGGGATCGTTTCTTGTATTGTCCATGAAGAAAGGGGTTTAGACAAGAAAGCTCACCACGCTTGTCCATTGCGGGTTGGTGAGCGCGCAGTAAGCCTACTAACTTGGCTTGTGGGTGCCACCGTTGGTATATGATATACTCATCCGCCGCCAACCTGAGTCAACATCCTGCACTGATGCCAACTATCCTACTAGAAACCTCGTATGAACTTCCATGTTCTTGAGCTCTCTAGTTGGTATAAAATGGATATCCCGCCATTTGTCGGTAGCGAGAGCCTCGTTGGTAAGCAGCAGGGTGTACCGCGTGCAGGTGAGGCTGACATTTGGGGAGTCCAGTTGCTATATACTCCTCAAAGAAAGAAAGCTCACCACTCTTGACTATTGTGGGTTGGTGAGCGTGCAGTAAACCTGCTAACTTGGCTTGTGGGTGCCGCCGTTGTGGTATATGAAAATATTCCTCCTCCGCCACCCTAAGTCAACATCCTGCACTGATGCCAACTATCCTACTAGAAACCTCGTTTGAACTTCCACGTTCTTGAGCTCTCTAGTTGGTATAAAATGGATATCCCGCCATTTGTCGGTCGCCAGAGCCTCGTTGGTAAGCAGCAGGGTGTACCGCGTGCAGGTGAGGTTGACATTTGGGGAGTCCGGTTGTTGTGTAGTATAGTAGTGCTGGGTACATCGTCCTCACGTATATTAATTTATTAATGTATGTACATAAGTAAACATTGCATAAAACTTATTTATTAAAGAGTAGGTATGGAGTTTCTTGTGCGTTCTTCTCCATAACAAGCTACTTTTCCGAATGCACGGTAGAATTAATTTTTATTACTTGTAAATTTTAACGTTCAAAAGTGCCGGATAATGGCCTACTTGAAATAAACACATTTGACTTTGACTTTGACAACTGATCAACCAATTGCGCGCTCGGAACAGTACTAAACGTTCCCCGCGTCCCGCTTGGTAACCAAAGGGACCTAAAAATTAATTAAGCGCATCTAACGACTCCTGCCAACTTATATGCTACCTTCACTATACTGTTGCCACGATGTACTTTGGAATACCATAATAATTTTTTGATTGTTTGTTTCAGGTAATTGATGGCTCTTGTTTAAAAGGACCACGGGTTATTAAACCCACTACTGAAAAAGGTAAAGGTTATTACAGATATTTCGTTATTCACCTATTTACTCGGTAGGTCATTAAAACGACTACGGTGACAAAGTATTTTGGTACTCAGGAATTAATCAAAATCCAATTGTTTTCCGAATGCTTGTTTGTGAAAAGTTCTCCAACTGTAAATGGAGTTAGCCTAAAAGCTTGGTTTTGATCGGTGGAAATTACTGAATAATTAAAAAAGAAAGTTTGAAAACGTTCAACAACTTTTCAATCCTTTTAGAGTACCGAGCCAACGACTTTTTGGGTGTTTGCGTTGCGTGATCCAAAAACTGGGTATTGACCCGATTTCAACCCTACTCAACCCGTTTTTTGGTACTTTTTGCTGATCCCTTAATACCAAAAATAAACACGTAATCCTTTAAGCAAGAAACTTCCGAAATGTACCTAAAGTTATAACTGGAAGCCGGAAAACAAACTCTTACGTAACATATATGTTAAAAACAAACTTCAACAAAGATGTCACTGTGACAGAACGCAGGCCTTCCATCACAATCCCTCCCTTTCTAACAGCCCGAAAGTGAAGGAGAAACACACCGCGAATTCTCCAAATGGATTAACGCAAGAAGTAGGGAAGGAATTATACATGATGTTCTCATCCGTCACGTTGACTGGCGGCCATTTTGTTAAAGCTATACATGTTGTAGCGTGTCGCGAAAGGTAGGTATTCACTTTGAAGGGTAGTACGCAGGTGAAATGGGTGTTACATTTTGTAGATGAAGATACAATGTGTCATTTGACACTTACGTTGGTGAAAAAGGTTTTCTGTTGGCAGTTTGACCATTTAGTTGACAAAAATAATATCTTAGAGTATATTGATAGTGGGATGTTTGTGATCCCGCTCCCTGAGCTTAGAGATGTGTAAAGGTCGTAGCCGACTTATACGACACCGCTCCCACTCGGCAAAATAATGTTCATTGGAATGTGAGCTTCAGGGCGTCATCTGTAGACTTACTTTACATTGACAAAACAAATTATTAGACAGCTGCTCGCTTGAGGCACATTGCTAGCTTGTCGAAAATGTAAGGCGAAAGCGGTCGCCGCGGGGACAGCTAGTTGCCTGCTAGCTGTTGGCGCGTGAACTACGATCAGTCAACTCCATTTAAGGCGGAGTTGGGTCGTGTAAGTGAGCTACGACCTTTAAACTGCAAATTGGTAGTTGAAGGATGCACATTTTTTTTTATGAAGCATAAAATAATGTGTAATTTGTGAAGTGGAACATTTTTTGATCGTGGTATCAGAGGAAAAAGGTTTTCTCAGTCCATCCATTTGGCATAAGTGTGCACTTTCTTAAGTTTATGAAAGTTTTAGTAGTGATAAAGATCCCTCCTTTTGTGCTTACCAATTTGAGGTTTAAAACTTTTTAACTCTTAAGCGCCATGATTATAAGTTAAGTACTGTTTTCTAAGTATCCCAAAGCCTTTATGGAATTATAGTGAGAAACTTTGAGAAGTTCTGGATTTATTGGGTCAGACACATATTGCTGAAAAAACTAAACACAAAGATTGAACATTAAGATCGTAAACACACTGATTAAAGCACATATTTTTTCTTTAATTTTGATTATTATCCCTCACATATTGATAAGCGTTAAAGTAGTCAATAATGGAGTACGCTTACCTAAAAGTAACCTTTCCCTCTTGATTTCTCCCTGATTATGGCTATCAGGAAACACAGACACCTTCCGCGAATGCCACTCTTTTTCTTCATCATAATAGGTATTTAACTTTTCATTATCATAGAGCCTTATAGGATACATTTAATAAATTCAACACCTTATTATGTTAAATCTTCACATCACACAAAAATTATAAAGGCGAAAGTTTGTGAGTGTGTTTGTTACTTCTTCACGCTCAAACGGCTGGACGGATCTGGATGAAATTTGGCACAGAGATAGATTATAGTCAGAAATAGCACATAGGATACTTTTTATCGCGGGAATATATTGCCTTGGTCACGGGCACCCAACGTGAATAAAGAAAATTTAGTTCAAATAAATTGCACTAGATGGCGTGATAAGCTCCGATTTGTTATTGCATTTTATGAAATATTAAGATTTCCTAAAGACGATCATAAAAAAATGTATGTTCTTGCTTAATTAACTCTCCTAAGCACAAAATTAAGGAATATTGGGCTCTTAATTCACATTTCAAAGATTATTTGAATAGATCATTTAAAATTGATACCAATAGATGGCGCGGTTTTAAATTTCTGAGGCATCCACTCGTATTTTAAAATTTGTTTTGTGACACATTTTGTTACAATTAAACGTGAAAAAATACTATGAAACAAATCGTCGCTGTATTTAAAAGAAAAGTATTCACGAACCGAGAAAACCCTTTTACTTGCAAGGTGCTGCTAACACCATCTATAGCCGTAGAACGGAACCGAACGCGATCGATGTACTTTTGAAAATAATTATCTTAATCAGACGAAAAACGCTAGGTCCGTTGGTACGGTTTCTTTGTATTGGATGAGGCATCTGTATGCTAGTATTATATTATCTGTTCCTAGGGATAATTTTCAACAATCACACGGGCGAACCCGCTGCCAGAAGCTAGTAACACTATAAGTATCCCTATTTCCAACAATTCAACTTACGTTCAAAACAAATGAGTTCCCCGGTTTCCCCAGTAAGGTAAAGGCATGCCCTCACTTAAGTAATTCACCAGTACTTAAGCACTTGGCTAATGGGCCCGACGTTTGCTCCCGTCCTTATCTTGATGTATTGTCTACTTCAACCTTCATAATGGCCGATGTATTGAAAAGTTCTTGATGGGAAGTACTGATTTTAAGTTTTGTTTTAAGATTTTTATTTCGGTGTCTGAATTATGAACTTGAAGTTCATATGCTTAAGTAGAGTTTACAATGAACTCCCGTCAAACATTGGCATAAAAGTAGGGTCTAACACGTTTTTAAGAAGTTGAAAATAAGACGATGTCATCGGCGAAGTGCAGGTTGGTTAACCTTTTTTCGCCGATGACTACGCCTTTATTGCCCAGATATGGGACAGACTTTTAAAGACCTCGTCGAGGGTGGCAGTGAACAGCTTGGGGGACAGCGGGTCTCCTTGCTTGACTCCTCTTTCAATGGGAAATGATGGTCCTGTGGTGTTTATTTTCACTGCTGCTGAACTATTACGGTATATGTTTCGTAGAAGATTGATATAGGTGGAATACCTTGACTAAAAGAAAAGAAAGAAAGAAAAATATTTATTTGTGACCCGCACAGGAGACACGAGAAAATAAGCACACACTTAAACACTAATAAAATAAAAAACCCTGTGCGAGACCAAAAAGGCTCCTATCTCAGCATGTGCAGCGATATCCAAAAAGGTAATAACGCTGCGCTGATATTCTGATAGGGCCTACTGTTGATGCCACGGACACACTACCAACCAACTACTAAGGAGTGCCTTGAATGAAGAATCGCGATGGAGGCTATCAAAGTCTTTTGCGTAATCGACAAAAGCAAGATATATGCCTGTTCTGGTGGCAAAAATTCAGAAACCAGGTGATAGCCAGCCGGGTCTTAAAAAAATGTTTGTAACTTAACTTAAGTTTAATGCATAAATCTTGCAGCTTTGTTCCTAAAAGTAGCGACAAAAATTTAGAAGAAAAGTAAAGTTTGACACGTTCTTTAATCAAAATTCTCAAATCAGAATCCAAGATAGTCCACGAGGTCTTAAAAGGATTTCGAAACTTAAAAGTTTAATGCATAATATTAAATCTTGCAGCTTTGTCGTGATAAGTAAAGTGACAAAAATGGAGCTACAAAATAAATTAATGTTGAAAGTGCGATGGTTGGGCAACACTGCAAAGAAAAATGCATTTTTTTATTTAATCACTTTAAAGAAATAAGCTCTCTTTTTAAACAGAAAAGTATTATTTTTACTGTTTCTCAATCACATTAGCAAAGATTTGTGTAAACAATATTTGTACGCCTAGCAAGGCAGCACAGATTGAAACATTATTTTTGTAAATAACACTACGAACCATAACATTATGTCACAAATAAATATATATATATATATGACGGCGTTTATGTCAAACGTCAGGTTGACAGGACTGTCGATGTCAACCTAGCGAAGCGTCATTGTCGATGGTAGTGGGGGCGGCCATCTTAAAATTCACTTTTTGAACGGGACGGCGCCCACGCACCACGCTTGTGACGAATCGCTCAGAATCTTCGCCATCACGCTATTTCAAGATTAAATTAAGTTGATTTCGTATAGTAGTAATCACTAATTACATCATGATTCCTGTGAACACTGATTAAAATACGTCGATTGTGATATGTAGCCATTTATTCCTATTTCCGCGCCTACCCACATAATTAGAAGAAGATGAGTTCTGGTGAAGGGCCTCCAGGTCTTCCTGGCTCTACATATATATATAATTTCAATATGAAACATTGTTTAATGACCAACGCATACAAAAGCAAAGTTTTATTCAAACCGAACCAATCAAATATGTGACCACTCAAACATAAAAAATTCAAATGATGGAATTGACTGAACAAACCAACCAGCAAACAATTCGTCAGAATCAAATTTATTTATTTTAACTATTTTTTTTTATTGTTTGTACAGCTTGAACTTCATAAAAGTAACCAAACAGTTGAATCAAATAGATACATATACGTCGTGGGTTCGAACCCAGGCAGGTACTTTTCTTTGTGTAAGTTACTTCATCACCACTTCTCTAAAAACGGTGAAGGAAAACATCGTGAGGAAACCGGCATGTCCTAGAACCAAAAATTCAAAGACATGTGACATCCAACAACCCGCAATGGGCCCACGTGGTGGATTAAGGCCCATCTACTCTCCCACAGAGAAAAGGCCTGCGTCTCAGCAGTGGAAACATTAATAGGCTAAAGATAATGATGATGATGAAGTTTTATATCTTACCAATATTATAAATGCGAAAGATTGGATGGATATATGTTTGTTACTCAACCACGTCAGAATGGCTGAACGGTTCTGGATAAATTATTGCCTGGAAAAGCGCATAGGCTACTTTTTATTCCGGTATAATGTCTCCTTGGGATAATAAAACACTATTCACGCGGGCGAAGCCACTGCCAGAAGCTAGTAAATAAATAAATTAACGCTAAAAATTCCAAAAGCACTAAACTAATAGGCAGTATCGACATTTCAGTAATAAGACATCCGCTGCTGGACATAGGACTCTCTAAGTTACGCTACTTTGATTCCCACAGTCTTGACCAGGCCATCGGTACATCTTGTGGAATGCCTTGCAACGCTCTGCGTCTTCCAATACGCAGTTGCTACTCCAGAACTTTTTTGACTGGGTCATGTTAAGACGTTATTGCCTTGCCTACATGTCCATTGCAGTATGGTTTGTTGGAATATTAGTGTCAGTGGCAGGAAAATGTATATTTCTGCCGTCTACTCGCTTGCAGTAATTAGGGTGTTCATGTCAGGAACCTTGAAGAAATAGCTAACCGGAATGAATTTGCATTGAACATTAAACAAAAAACCGCCTGTATTTCGAAGGATTTTGGAATGGTGTCTACAACATAAGTGACAACATGTGGGTTTAATAAATGCATATAATACACCTAAATATTGTCAATTATGTTTATTTTATTTTATTATTCGTTGGCACACGCTTGACCATTATCTCACCTGATGGCAAGCGATGACATGGTCGACGCTTGCCTAGAAATTACCTATTCATTCTTGGCTTAAAGACCCCTAGGTTATAGCTAGCTGGAAACACAGCATAACATAAAACACCTCATTTTCTTTATAAACTCTCTAAAACCGGCCTCATTTAAAATATCTCTAACCCAGACAACTTTTCTATCTATCCAGACTCAACAAATGGGCTCCGTTAATCCCTTAAGTACGGTTAAGTTGATGAGTTACCTAGCAATGGACATTAATAGTACTTCAACCTCAAGTGTTTAGTCTGATGTCCTTCATCATAGACATAGAGCTAGACTAAACTATACCCTAACAAAATTTACCAATTCGTAGAAAGAGAAATACAATTATGCAGCCAATATCTTCTCTTTTCCCACTCTCTTATTCTATGTGCAGAAGAAGAGCAAGGGATCTCTCTCTATGAAAAAACATAGGAAATGCCAAACATAGCTCTCGCTATGTTTGGCATTACCTTGTGTAATCGTATCAGTAATGAAGATATCTACAGGAACACCAAAGTGACCGACATTGTCCGAAGAATTGCGAAACTTAAGTGACAGTGGGCAGGGGACGTTGCTCGCAGAACGGGTGGTTGATGAGACCGAAATGTTCTGGAATGGCGACCGCAAACCGAAATATGATACGTTGGAAGGCCTTCCACTGATTTCCTGAGACCGGCCAATGTGGAGCCACTTAGGGGAAGCCTATTTTTAACAGTAGATATTTATTTCGGCTGAAATAATGATGTGCAGAAATTATCCACTCCTGCAAGCCTGAATGACGATGACTCGACGTGGCCCAATCAGAATTCAATAAAAAGACAACTATAGAACGCGCTGTCAATTTATAAACTGTTACACTTTTTTATCCGCATTTACAAAGTATCTGGATAGGTGGATATCATTGGCAAAGCTCAGTCTATTTTCTATTTATAAAGCTTCGACACAGTTTTCATGTATGTATTTAATGGCGGGTACATACAAGTCTTTGAAAGAGGCATGCATCGTTGTTTATGTTCGCGAAACCTCACGTTCCAGTTTTCACTAAAACGTTCAAATGCTTTTGAGCGATGCTAACAAATCTGCAGTCTCTTTGACCCAACTAGACACTGCATACCGTAATTCAGAGGTGATTTTAAAAGGGGTGAAGAAATAAATGCCATTTGAAAAAAGTTGGCCCATATGTGTTTAAAAAAAAACTTTTGTATATTTTATGATAACTTTCGACTCGATCAACATAAAATTAATTGCATCCATAAATAACAAAATAATGAACAAGCCTATATAGTGAAGTACGGACTTATATTGGCATAGCAGACGCCCTCGACTTACTAGATTCTATCGTCGAAAGCGTGGCGATAGCGATTGGTAAAATGTCAAATTTGTATGGGCATGTCAAACGCTATCGAAATGTCACGTCACAATCTCTTACATTTTTGGCATTTCAAGAATTGCCATCGCTTACATCGAATGACACATGTCTAGAGCCTCAGGTCACTCTTGTTATCCTTCGTGTTGATTCCTTTTTATTATTTATTATATACAAGCTTTTATTTAACTTGCAATGTATTTTGTATGTATGTAAGTGTGTTCGGGTCAAATCTTGCAACTAAAGGAGATGTTTAATTTTGGGCCATCACTATGTACACTACATAGATAAATAGGAAAAAAATAGGGGAATTCCGTAAAAATACTAACAAATTAATTTAAAGAAGGTTACAGGAGTAACAAAAATGATCATTTTTTTTTTTAAATAAGATAACCCTATTTTTAGGGCAGCCATGACAGTTGTGTTTGACATGACGTCAGACGAGTTTGACAGTTTTAGGAAGTGACTTCTTTGAGTCTTTCTTTGCTTTGACTTTGAATTGGGTTGTTGAATTTTAAAAAATGACGATTTTTTTAATTTATTTCAAAACTTTACATAACTTAAATTATATTGTCGTTTCTAAAAACTCTTAAAATTTTTTTTCCTTTTTTTATAAGCAATTGAAAATCGATAAAATTTTTAAAAAAACCACGTGACTACAAACGGGCCACAATTGGTCGCCATGTTGGTGACGTCATAACGTTCAAGGAAATCATGATACTATAGTGTCAACTTCACGTAGATTGACTAAAAATAACCGAAAATTAGTTCAAATATATTAATAAACAACAAATTTTATTTAGTCATGTGTGATAAAAGATTTATAAAGGCTAATGTCGATAATATACCCACCTGATGGACGAATTGGAAGTTTTGAGCTTAAATAAAGTAGTCGATAATACGTGAGAGTGGACCGGTGTTAGATAATGTTGTTTACCAGGTACATTAGGAAACATAATTGTCATAATGTAATCGTTTTTACACATAGGTAGGTGATATCGGTGTAAAATAAAAAGTAAACAAACACGATTAGCGCGAAACTTTGACTTTGGTTAACAAAAAACTTCATTAGATACCACTAAATATGATACACATACACATAATTTTTTTGGTAATTCCCATTACTTACATATCCCTTAATAGAGGAGCTCGTGGCTAAATAATAACAGCCGCACTGCTCAATCATCAAGGTTAAGCAACGCTTGACGAGGTCGGTCCGTGGATGGGTGACCATTTCAATATACCGTGTTTCCTCCGTGCCTTGGAAAGCACACTAAGCCGTTGGTCCCGGCTGTCATTTGAAGATCTTTGACAGTCGTTACGGGTAGACAGAAGCTTGAGATCTGACACCAGCCTTGCCAAGGGGTACCGTGTTACCCAGTTACTGGGTTAAAGGCTAGGCAGATTGACAATATCCCTTAATAATATTGAACACTAATGTCTATATTATATATATACAAACACTAAAAAGTTTGTAGAACAGAAACGTAAATGGTAGGTACCTACTTAGATTTTCGTTACACTAATTCTTCAGTAAATATCTCTTAAATACGTCTTTCGATTCCCACAATTCAAACAGAAATGTTAGTTTAAAGCCTATATCTGTCATTTAAGTATAAAATAATTAATATATCACCATAAACAAAAAAACATATTTTCAAGTTACGTAATTATACAACAATGTCAACTTTGCTCGAAAGTTCCCTTATAAATTTACTATTATCAGTCTTTAATGATCAAAGTAAGAATTTAATACGAATTTAATACTAAATTAGAACAATATAACAACAGAATTAACACATTATACGTAATTGGAATCTAGTTAGACGTAGAACACTGCTCAAATTTAGTAGATTGCTAGGTACACACGAATCACATATATTTGGGATCTTTTTGTAGTATTCGTACATAATGGTGCGAAGCAAGCACGGTAACTTTCAAGGTTGGATATTTTTGATCAATATATTCGATATTCATCAATATATTGACGATAATAACAAGATTGAATCGGTTAAAAGTCAAAACAATGTATCAGCTATGTGCTACAATGAGTAGAAATGAACGTTGTGACGTCACACGGGCTCGGATTTGTTCGGCAAACTATCGGGGTGTTTTCGGTACTGGATTCAAAAATATATTTTCAATTGGATTTTACTTTGTAATTACAGTGAAAAAAAAAAAACTAAAAATAGTTTTGTACGGAAACTTATATATGATCTTTTCATTTTTTACAAAAAAAAAAATTGGTTCAACAAACCAATTGGATATGTTTCGGAGTTTTTAGTGATTGTTTTACTACTACGGGCCTTAATTGATTGCTTCTCTATTGCAATTGAATAGTATGTTGTTTTTATTGACGCAGATATTACGATGACACGTCAAACAAATGTCATTGTCTAAATAACATATTTTTGAATAATTAGCAGGACAGAAGGTCACTTAAACTGTATTTATTACCACAAAAGTGTATAAGATTTTTTTTTCTTTACGAGATACGTTGAGCCTTCCCATATCTCAAGTTAGGGTCCGATCTGTTTCTTAATTAACCACTGGGGGGTTATTGGGGTCAAATGAAACACCTCTGGGTGATCAAAGCAATCAATGGATTTAATTTGGGTGGCCCGTGGATGAACTATTTGTTTCCTTCTTCTCTCGTTGTATCTGTTGCTAGGTATCACCTAGATACCTTTGCAGACAAGAAATATTTGTAGAACTTTTGATCATGATATAATTCTAATCCACTGTTATCATGTATTTATTGATTTTTACCAGCGTAGATTGCTCTCCAATGCAATTTGCTCCAGGAATAAAATTTATACTCTATACTAATATTATAATGATCAAAGATTTGTTTTTTTTTATGTAAGGAATAAACTTAATAACTTATGGACCAATTTCAAAAATTCTTTCACCGTTGGGTAACTACACTATCCCCAGGTTACTTAAGCTACTTTTAATCCCTGTATTACCACGGGAACTACGCGGGTGAAACCGCGAGGCGTCCGCTAGTGAACAAATAAAACCATGATAGACTTTCAAGCTATTTAAATAAGTTGGTTAGACTATGACCAAATAAAGCTAAAACTTGACTGGTAGTTTAGGTGACATCGTATGCTTCTCTCCCACATTTGGTAACATATAATTGGTAGATCGTAGGAAAGAAAATCTTCTTCGTAATTTACTAAACATGCATCAAAAAAGTATGTCGTAGCAGATCTACAGTTTACGAATCTTACGCTCTTACCTTTACAACACTACATTTAGCCAAAATCTTCTACATTCCTTTTGTTCATACAAGCTTGTCTTATTTATGTTCAAACGGCAGTAAAACACAAGAACTCATAATATTCAAAGCAGTACGTCGTAAAACCGCGCATGCATCTCACAAAATATACCGCATTGTACAGCAAGACACAAGCTAGAAGCTACATCGGCAAAATTCATTCTAACACAATCGTTGTTTAAGTTGACTTGAGTTTAAAAAAAGAACTCACGTAGGAATTGGTTTTAGAACGGCTAACGACTCTTACGCTTACTACATACAAGATAGATTTTGATTTGGAGGTAATATAATTAAATTAAGCACAGCCGAAGAAAAATAAATAGGTATATATCAATGTAAATTTTGACTTTCACCGTGAATGTGAGTATTCATTAGAGTTTAGACATCTACTTACTGCAATACAAATGTCAAATTACTTTTCCAGAAAAATCTCAAAAAGTAAAACTGCAGCGCCTGTGAAGCATATAAATAATTATGTCATCATCATCAGCCTATTAATGTTTCCAATACTGGGACACAGGCCTTCTCTCTGTGAGAGGGAATGGGCCGTAATCCACCACGCTGGCCCAGTGCGGGTTGTTGGATGCCGTTTTCCTCATGATGTTTTCTTCCCCCGATAAATAATTAAGTGTCTAAAGAGAATTTTGCTAATCAATTGCTTAACAAATGCTAAACAATTCAGAGCTATAAATAAGCTAATTTATGTCTCCACTTTGGGCAAACGAAGACGTATCAAAACTGTTTAACCTTGTCGTTCCTCAAGTGTACATCGATGTAACCTTTACACCGTGCCGTACTTCACTCTCTTTATTCCGAATTTTATTCAGAGGAGGTCCCTTATTGAATTGTGTTGCTTTCAAAGTAAATGCGTTCTGTCTTTGTATTTTATTGTTCTACTGGATATGTCATTAGGTTCGTCGGTAGATATTTTTTGGAGTATAAGGTTTTAGTAGCTAATAATTTTATTTATATGCTTATTGGTACGGGTTGTTTCATTGTGGCATAACTTTTAGGAATATGATGTTGCTGAGTACGACTACTAAAACATGTCATGTAAAATGTCTAGCTCACTTTAATTCAGTTTGTATTGTACATTTTACTACCTATGTAGAAAATAAAGACTAGTTACTTCTCGATCGACACGACGAAATCCCCAGCAGGTAAACTTTTATCATTACCGACTAAGAAAAATCACTGGATCTGCGTGGTCGTGGTGCGGCGATAAAACCTGTCTCAGCAGTGGAAACGTTACTTTAAAGTCAAAAACTATTTATTTCTTCAATTAAGATAAGTAAGCGGCACTTTTGAAAAACAAAAATTTTAATTTAAAAGTTAAAATAATAGATTCTACCGTCCATTTGGAAAAGTAGCTTGCTATGAAGAAGAACGTACAAGAAAATCAACATTTAGGTACTATTTAAAAAAAAAGTTTTTTTCATTATTCACCTATTTACATTAATTCATACACGTGAGGACGATGCACCCAGACTAACACTATTATACTACATTTTACAAGTACAAGTATAAAGTATTACAAGCACTAACAGATAAATTCATTCATCTGATAAATAGGATTTCTTTCTTTCTATATGAGAGGCAATTTCTTAAACATGCATTAGCAGCTTACCCTATGTCCTAATGCTTACGATCTACACGTGTGTTCAGTTAAATCCAAATCAGTTTGGGAATTATTGATTAACAATCAAAAATCATCAAGACTTTCATATTATTTACAATATTTGTAGGAAATAGTAATAGTAAATTGATACCCGTTTGATGAACAAGAAAAAAATTAAAATATTAAAAACCCGCCACACAAAAACCTCTTTAAACTGCCTAATTTATCTAGCAGTAGACAAGCTTCGATGGACAATCCATCGTAACACTTCCTTATAACACGATATCTTGCGAAAATACCCCGATTCAAAGAGTAAAATGCGCATAACTTTTGGGCGGCTGAATCGATTTTCATCAAACCTAGCTAAGAACACTCTCGGTAAAGACACCTTTTAAACAAAAAAGGACTAAGGACGTTAGGAGGTTTAATGCCACAGATAGACACACGTCAATTTTATAACATCCCTCTTTTTCCGTCGGTGGTTAAAACTACTACGGCAACTAATTTTAAAACCCATTATTTCTTGTCCATTCACTCCACAAAAAGCCAAATAAAACAAACTCAATCTTGTAGCAACAAAGAAAGAAAATTAAACCACAATTAGTAACAAACTGCACTCGCCTGTACGTATTGCTTCGATTTCCGGAGGCGGACCACACGCGAGCTGGTACTTTAGAAAATATATAAATCTAAGACTGTATATGGGGAAGCCAGATGAAGACAGAGTATTGAAAGATGTTGAAGAATAATTCTGCTGTGTGGTTTATTGTTAAACTCTATATTTGTTTAAATATATTTATTAGGTAGCTTTTTGAACGTCAAAGATAGTCGTCTAAAACGCCCGTCCGTCAACACTTCCTACTGTTTTAGCTGGAAAGAAGACGATAAAGTAGCTGCATACATAAACCACATTTTGCTATCTACGTTAAGGGCCTGCCCCCGCGTCAGTGCCGTACAACGGTAACTTTCTAAAGCATACTCCTTAGGTAAAGGCTAGGTGAAAAGATTTGAAAAAAAAAAAGAAAGTGATTCATGTTGTAGCGAAATAAAGAAGAAACACTTCAAATAATGCTACTTTAATAATATTAAGTTAATACAGTTATGATTTAAAAAAGAAGTTTATAAAAACACACGACGATTTTTTTTTATTTAGTAAATCTGAACGTCTTTGGGAGTTATACCATTTATTAAAATTGAATATATATTAGTGATACGTGTCGAGTATAACTCGTTTGCAAACGAATCGTTTTACTTAATTTGATTAATATTAAAACGATGGTAAACGATGGTTTTAATGCACCAAGTCAATTCGTTATTAGCCAAGTTAATAATTTAAAAGATCGAATGATCTCAATATTACAATTGAAATTTACGAGCAAATTGAAATATAATAACTAAATAGGTTACAACTAAGAACTAAACTACGAATTATCTGAAATATCCAGTCCTGGGCTTCACGATGTCGATCAAAGAAACTTCTCGGTGGTTGAAAATCTGAATTCCTAAATTGGAAGTTTGTTGCTCAGAAGGCAGGAATTGATGTTAAAGCTTTTCGGGAATGAGGGGGGAGGGCGAATTTAGATCACCCTACAGTCTTCGGGCGAATCTACAGAAAAATAACGTAAAATGATGATCCGAGATGCAGGCATAATCTTTTATAACAAAGTAGCTGAAGAGAAAAAAAAAGTAAGTTACATACCAAGCTATATCGTCAACAGGAAACGTGACTCGCCTCGAGACAAGTCTTTGATGGTGTATATTCGAATTATTAAATAAGATTTACAGGAAAAAGCCTATGGCAAAGAAAAAGTAGGATAAAATAAAGGATCCGAAATTAACTAATGACAAGTAAAATTTCACAATTTAAAAACCCCCGACACATTTGTCTTGCGAAAACACCCTAATTCAAACAGTAAAATGCCCATAACTTTTGAAAGGCTGAACCGATTTTATTCAAACATAGCTAAGAACACTCTCGACAAAATTACCTTTCAAACAAAAAAAACTAAATTGAAATCGGTTCATCCGTTTAGGTGCTATGATGCCACAGACAGACACACAGATACACAGCAACACACGTGAAACTTATAACACCCCTTTTTTTCCGGCGGGGGTTAAACACAGATACACAGCAACACACGTGAAACTTATAACACCCCTTTTTTTCCGGCGGGGGTTAAAAATATCAATTGAAAAACAAACGTACCCTTAGGACATGTGAATCACCGCACACAACACGCTCGTTCAAACAGTAATTATAACACATACATGATTTTTTCAAGTAATCAAAAAAATTAACTTCGGGATCCGTCGTGTATAAAATAAATCCTTTAAATGAAAAAATCTCTGAAGGAAAAAAGGCATGACACTTTTAAATTCATAATTCAAACGAATTTTAAATAAAAAGAATTCTGGTTAAAAATAAGGTTGAATTTGTTATACAAGAAGGTTGAAAGCATTAGCTAACGCTGCAATGTGCATTTTTTGTAAAACATGTTTTTTTTCGTAAAACTAATAGTATTGCTTTAAAAAAACATTAACAACACGATATTTTTCCGCTACTTTTGGATACGCTTCCAAAATGACATGGATTTAAAAAAAAATATGTACGCAGAAAAATTTATGGCTAGAATTTTTTGACTGAAATACCTTATGTAAATGAAAGAATATTCAACAAACAAAACTGTCCAAAAGGAGGTGCTATACTGATATTCTGGTTCCGAGCGGACGCACGGCCAGTACTACGTTAACTTTAGGAAATATATATACGCCTTAATGCCTCTTGAAAAAGAGGGCGTGACATTAACCAACCATATATCCTGACCCTAATGCAAAGAAATTCCAGATAAAAAGAACCCTTGAAACTACTACCTCATTAGTTCAAAATTCGATAGTGAAAGTACATACATCACGTGATCAGAAACCTTTTAAATGTTCCCACTGCTGGGACACAGGCCTCCTCTCTGTGGGAATGGGTCGTTATCCACGCGGGCCTAGTGCTGGTTGGTGGGTATCACATGCCTTCGAATGTTTTCTTCTAGGACATGCCGGTTTTCTCAATGTTTTCCTTCACCGTTTTGAGAGCAGTGGTCGTGAAATAATTTACACAAAGTACAGCGGCAAATACCATTTTGAATATAAATAGGTAGATACTTAAAACCATATACTGGTTTTAAGTATTTACCTATTTATATTCAAAATGGTATTTTTAAGCTATTTGGAGGAAATCAGGAAAATCTTATCGAACTTTTCCTAAACCCTACTTGCTTTTAAGCAAGTATGGTTTCTATATATAAATGTCTTAGCGTACGCCTCGGGGTTTCACCCACATAGTGCCCTTTCACGTAGGAATACAGGGATAAAAAGTAGCCTATGTCACCCGGTGATAGTGTAGCTTCCCAACGGTGAAAGAATTTTTGAAATCGGTCCAGCCGTTTCGGAGTCTATAAGCAACATTCAAACATACTTTCTCTTTCATATATATATATAGATAGTCCTTCTGGTAAGTAAATGTAGATGCAGCTAGTTAGTTAAGATATATAAACGTATGTTATGCACCATTACACACTGCAGTACATTACATCTGGGTCGTGGTTCACAAAATTAGGTTAACTAAGAACAATAACGAACCGGGAGCTACGTGCATAGAATAACTGGTATCTCTAAGATAAACGGTAAATATTAGCTTATCTAGTTGTGTTTTGTTTCTTTGTGTATTTTCGCATTTATTAGTAACGTTAACATTAGTGTTGTATTTCGGTAATTGTTGCATACATGTTTTAATGTTCGTATGCACTTGTACCTCCTTGTCCTCTATCTCATTCCCTTATGTACTTTGTATATCCCTATCTCAGCCGCGCAATGCTACAGAAGATGCGAGTGTATTTTTTTATACTATGAACGTGCGTGAAGTGACAGTTTTAGTTCTACGTCTTCAAGCAAAACCCACAGCCTTATGCGCAAGAAAAATACCGTGGTAATCGAAAACCGCAAACCATCCAGGAGACGAGATCAGCAGCGCCAAGTAAGTGCATGTGATCCCATCCTTCCAGGCAGCTGCCGGCCATTTTTCTATTTTTCCTCGAGCAGTTGTCTATTCTAACATATTGTACAAGTAACCATACCTACAGTCCACTCGCCGCAATCATTGATATTATTTATGGAGTCATTTCTATAAAATCCCCATCATTTTGGTCCTTCGCCAGCAATAAGTAATCCATACTAGTAAGTGTAAAAGTAACTGTCTGTGTTACATTTTCACGCCTAAATTACTAAAGCAATTTTTATGAATTTTGGTTTAAAAATAGTTTTGGGCCTTGGAGAAAGACATGAGATACTTTTTGTCCCCCGAGTATGTTCTCTTGAGATAGTTTCCGAAATTCACGCTGGCAAAGCCAGAATCAAGTTAGGAATAAAAGGTGTTTTTTTATAGTCGCTTGACCACTATCTCAACTGATGGTAAGCGATGATGTGGTCGACGATGAAGCACGCTTGCCTATTCACGCTTGCATTAAGTCAAGAGTGAATAACCTATTCACTCTTTATGATTGTCAATTATGTTTGACATACACATTCATGTGTTTTTCATACAACTTCACTGAGTATAAAATGAACAAAACATTCTTTGAATACGAGCCTGCAGAAATGTTTTATGAAAAATACAACCACCTTTTATAATAGGTATTCAACTTGGAACAATTTTAATACAGATAAATTAAATATAACATAACATTTAAATAAATTAATCATGCAGTTTGTAATTTAGTTCGCTCGACTGAAACAGTTTTTTTTTGACAATTGTTAGTTCTGCGATTTATAGCGAAAAAAATCGTCATTTTTTACAAGAGAGAGATAACAAAACAAGATTAAGATTCTCATTTCAACATAACAGTAAAAAAAATATAAAATACTTTATTTTTTTGTGAAAACAGCAGAATGTGTGCATTATTCCACCTACTTGAAAAGCTTTTTTTAGCACAGAAAAATACGAGTATAAAGTTTAAAACAACAGGACTTACGAGATAGTCTACTACGTGCACATTCATGTGTTTTTCATACAACATCACTGAGTATAAAATGAACAAAACATTCTTTGAGTATGAGCCTTTAAAACTAACTCGTCACAAATTTTATGTGAAAAACACAAGCACCTTTTTTACGTAATACAGTTGACCTTATCTGTAAAGTTAGATGACATTTCAATAGTGAATTCACATAATTTTTTACCATAATTAATTATTATACTTCAACTATTTTTATTATCATCTCAAACGATCGTCCTCGCGGGATCAAACGTTTTTAATATCTTTCTCGAAGATCCAATGTTAAATTTATCAAAATTTGTTCAGCTGTTTAGGTGTGGCAACGTAATAAATAGACAGACAGAGCTACTTTCGCATTAATTTATAATATAAACGTTACTAGTATGGATTATTTATGTATACACAGAGAAACTGCGAGATTACAGATAATATAATTAATATCTGGACCATGTTTTGGTGTATTTGCTGCCTCATAAAAGTCCCTTTTTTGGCATACAATGGAATGTAACAAAACGTCAATTTACCCTGTGGTTCAAAGGAGGCTCATTAATCTTACTTGGCTTACAGTATATTCACGTGCCGACCAGAGACAATTATAATTCACAAATTTTATAGGGCAAATTAGAAAATTTGCCCTATAAAATTTGTGAATTATAATAAATATTATTATGTAAAGTAATTGGTTTTCGCGTAAGACTTTTCTTTTCGTGCGTCTCTTTTAAACAGCCGTCCAACATAAGAATACCTTAGCAAAATCGTCGAATGAAAAGATTTAAAACATCTACTACGTTATTTCAAACGTTTGGCAACAAAAGGAATAAATACTTCATAAAATTTAAATATTATGCAGAAAAGGAATTTATTTATCTTTACGTAAATGAACAAGACGTACAACGAAACTGGCCAATAATTATAAGACAAAAAACCTGTAAACCAAAGAAAATGCCTCTAGCAAGTAATCACCTTAGCGAGAATATATGGCGGGCTTAGTCACAGATCTTTATCTGAATCCCTACCTGTAATCATAGGGCATTAGTCTCACACTCGAAAGTACCGGCTTTTTGGCTTTCTCGGTCACTGAAACTAAGTTTGTACCTAATGTAGTAAAATCCTGAAACAATCTTATTCTTTAACGAAATCTTTCGTTTGCTTTATTTATGTAAACTTCATGCAAAAAGTAACAATGGCTGACTTAATGCCTTAGGCATTCCCTGCCAGTCAACCAAGGGTGGTGAAGAGATAACATGGCAGATGTAATGTTTAAACCATGGAATGCATATTGAAAGTGAGACATAAGGTAAGAAGGTGGGGTGGGAGTGTTGAATAGGGAGAAAAGCGTAGTTAAAGCGCGAAAACTTCTTCTCTGCCGAATGGACATTCATTTGAGCTCAGACATGTAGCAATATAATACGAACACAGTGGTTGAGGAACATTATCAAGCTTAACCAACAGAACCGCACTCAAGTCAAAATAGCAAACGTCACCATAGTTGATTATAGTTGTACAGACTTTAATTTTCCATTAAAGTCTGCACAAGCATAGTCTTTGTCTTTGCAAAAATTTCCTCACACGATACAGGTATCGCAAAGTGCTATTGATTCTTTGACTGACACTAGCAATCCGACTATGCCAGCCAAGCGTCGAATCAAGGTGCAAACCGAAATCTTTGATAAATAAAGATGATTCGTATCATCCTTATTGATCAACCGAAGACTGATAATTATAAAATTAATGAAGATAGAGAATAATAATGGAGAAAGAATACCGCCTTGTGGAACACCAACACCTAGATCACGCCTACTCGACGACTTCTCGTCATCGCGAACCGACTGCCGACGTACTCGAAAATAAGACGAGAGCCATTCCAGCGCCTCGGGAGAAACCATAAGATGTGAGAGGATAGATAAAAGAATGTTGTGACTGACGGCGTTAAAGGCATTGGAGAAATCAATAAGTACCAAAACGGTAACCTTCGTATCCTCCATTGCCTTTCTGATGTCACCAGTCACTTTGAGGAGAGCGGATGCAGTACCTTGCTGACAAGGTTGTTACGGTGCATGAACCCCGAAAACTGCTTGTGGACGCCGGCCTCGAGCATTTTTGATAGGAAAGGGAGTATAGAAATTATAATAATAAAATCTTACGTATATTGTTACAGTAAATGTGTTTAATCACACAGTTAATGGTGGATTCGGGTTTTATTGAAACTTTGGACACGGGTCGACCATGACCTGGATTAGGACTGATACATATAACCCGGTAATACGTTCTTGTTGTATAATTTACTCCCTTAACACGGACGAAGCAGCTGGTAAAAGCTTGTATTTGGAGAATAACCCTTGCCCAAATGAATTGGCAAAGCATCATCTTTTCTTTTGTGATAGATTTGATTTTGCTTTCAATCTAAAGAATATTTCGAAAATGGAAATTATATTCACAATTTCTGATTACTTTACAAATTAGGCTACAATAAGAAGTCTTTCAGCGTAAAGTAAATTGATGAGTTGAGTGATCGTCAAAGCTATCTATCGGTAAATGAATACAATAAAAGTTTTCTTTGAAACCTGTTTTGTTCAATTTTATTGTATTACTAAACATAAAGTTTATTCCACGAATCAAAAGAGTGGTGAATCGACAGCCCGCGTTTGAATTTGCCGTTAGAGGCACTAGTGGTCCCCAAAATGTCAAATGTCACTATTTGTGGACATAAAACGGATGTTTTAATTGAAACTTTGTTTCCGTGCCCGTAGTAAACACTTTTACATACTATATTTTAGAACATGACTCGCCAGTGGCGCCAACTGGTGAACAAAAAACACACTGTAATTGACAGCTGTCAATAATGAGACATATTTCAAATGTACCTATTGACAGGCGGACCGTGCGTTTTATGACGTCAGAATGTGGTCGTACTAGACCAAAGCGAACTCGCCACGCGGTCGACTATCTTCACGAGACATTCAAAAATCCCTGTTTCTTGTATGGCAAAGCAAACGACTGGACGGCCGGCCGTCCAGTAGTTTGCTTTTGCGGCCGCGGCCGTATCTATACTATTTTAAGTTTGACTATGTTCAAACATCAAAGTTAAAAACAACACATTTACGAAATGGCACATTCCGCGATAGAAAACATGCGTTAAAATTTCTTGTTCTACGAAAATTTCTTTTTAATATTTTGTGTGTTTTTTTTAATAAGAGTGACTATACGAATCGGATGGACCTTTATAATAAACGCTTTAACGGCCAACATTTATTTAGTAGCAAAAATATATTAGGTGCTTACTTACCTTCTTGCTCCGTCACCAAGGTTACCTTTACAAACCAAACTCCTGTTTTCTATACCCACAGAAGTTTTATTTAAATTCTGTCGGATGATTAATTGGCTTCAACGTGACATTCACTTTATACTCTTTGTTCAGACCTTTTGATGATATACAAATTAATGACCTCGGTGCGCCTCTCTTTCAGAACCTTTGTATGACTAAAAGCATTTTATTGTGGGCTTTGATGTATGTGGGATACTTCCTTTTCATACTTTATTAGGCAATGAAAATCATTTTTTGTTGTAAAAAATAAATCCTTTTTAGAGATAAATATTATGATAACTACAGTATAGTTAAGAAATCAGTGTTCTTCATATATTTTGCAGATAGATTTTTCCACACACTCTCCATTCCATATTTGCCAGTTACATAAACATAAGCTTAAGTTCCCTTCAAAAGTGCTTGAAGTCCTTTTAAAGGATTCTTCCTCCACTCCAATTGACACAGCCACCATGACAATGGAAAAATAAAAAACCGTTCATTTGAATGAACAACGATGACAAAATATGATGACTTAGAATGCAGAGGTTAGTCTACCAGACTATACCCATATTAAAATGCCCCGAATTCTCATAACATTTTCTCACTTTGAAATTCGAACAGTATTTCATTCTGAATCCGTAATGATCTACTTTTTAACCCCCGACGGAAAAAGACGGGTGTTATAAGTTTGACGTGTATACCTGTGTGTTCGTGTATTATGGCTCCTAAAAGGATGAACCGATTTTGAAATCGGTTCAGCCGTTCAAAAGTTATGGTTTTACTGTTTGAATCGGGGTGTTTTCGCAAGATATCGTGTCATAATTACGTGTTCAACAGTGTCGATCGAAGTGTGTCTAATATTAGATAAATTAAGTAGCATGCAATAAAAATGTGTAAGGGGATTTCTAAATTTCTCTTGCTTATCAAATGAATTCGCTTTCAACTTGCATGCGGTCACTTAAATGAGGTTTGAACTGACCTTTATAGCACTTCACTCCATGAACATCCACTCCTGAACGTAGAACATAATACAATCGATAAAAAACAGCCTTGAGGCGAAAATACATCGTCATTATATATAAAAGCTGCACGATGCGACCTTGTCACCGGTGCAGACATTTTTCTGCCATATTTTTTAACGAATTTTACTTGCCATTCAAAAGTATACATAATATTTGAAGCTTTTGCATCTTTTGTTCAACTAAAGTATTTTATTCATTTGGTATTATCAGTTATGTAACACATTTAAGTTCGATGTTTATTCTGTCCAGATTTTTACTTGGAAATATAAACCGACTTCAAAAACAAAACACTAAAAAGTGCAGAAAAAACTTTCGTTTCGGAAGTCGGTGTCTCTTGTTTTTATCATTTTTTGTTGTTTTTATCGTTGGAATTGAAGTAATTTTTAAATTTTTAGTGTTTTTATTTGGAAGTAAGTTGTATTTTTTTTTTAAACAGTTTTTTATTTTTCACTTCTTAGTTGTGGTACATAATAGACCAGCAGCCTTATTGCGTAATGAATTCGGAAAGAGCAAAGGGCAAAGAGTATAAAAAATCGATCAATCACATTGACGGAAAGCCACATAGCGTAATTCATCTCGCATGTGATTGGTCGATTTTTCATACTGTTTGCCCTTTGCTCTTTCCGAATTCATTACGCAATAAGGCTGCAGTTCTAATAGGTTAGCTACCTATAATGCCCAAAGTGATGCCAGAATAAATTTACCCAATAACATGGAACTTGAACAAAACCCGTGGAATGAGAGTATACCAGGGTGAACTGTTCACACCTGCGTACCCCTTTAGAGCGTACCAGTGTGATGCTATGTTATGAAATGGTGTAAACAAATAAACAGACATGCGATTGTAGCTTTTCCGTAGTGATTAGCCGTCATTTATGGCAGAGTTCTGATGTATATCTCCAAAGTTCATCATTAGATTTTCATGAAATGGGACCATATGACAAGCACCAGCTATCAAATAAAAAAGAATCATCAAAATCGGTTAACCTAGTACAAATTTCTGAGGTACCTAACTAGAAAAAATAAAAAAAATAAAAATGTCCTTTTTGAAGTCGGTTAAAAACAGAGTCCATTTTAGACCCTTTTTTTACATACCTAAGGAAACGGTATCGATTTGCCCCCAAAAGGTTCCGGTTCGACCCCTCTGACCAAGGTCATGCGTGTCAAGGTCATGGCTCAATACAGCCACACCCCTTGAGTGATCGCCTTGAATGTTAGATAGAAGATGACCTTGGACAACGGGGTATTTATTTTGTGGTTTTTGTTTTAATTTGTAGGAAGGGGTTGGTTTGTTCCTTAGTTAGGTAGTCTTTTCTTAAACTGATGTCAACGGTAATTGGTGTAAATGTATTTACGATCGGTCAAGGTAATGTACAAGAAAAATGTTATCAGGGTTTTGTTATAGCTTAGGATAGGCTTTTTAACAACCTTTTCTCTGCTGGGACAAAGACTACCAATTTGCACTGAACCAGCGTGGTTGCCTACTGGGAGTAGGCCACCACGCGCTGTCCAGTCTCACGAAGAGGTTTTTGTTATAACTTCATTTAAAATAGTGTCAATGGAATATCTTGCTGCAATATTTTTCTCAAAAAAAAGCGTTTTGCAACGGCTTCAACTTTTTGACTACCCTCGACTTCTTGATAATTCAAAAAAAACAGTAGAAAATAGGAAAAAATAATCGTGCTGCCCTCTGTTTAAAGATTCCCTAGCTATAAGATATGGTTACGACACACACGGGTGTAGTAATAATATTACCCTGAACGTATATCATCCCACTAAAGGGCAAAGACTTTCTTATATTTATGTAGAATAAATGCCTGAAATTATGGGTAGCAAAAGTGCGTGTAAGTTTTATTTTCTGACCTTCTGGATTGGGCACTGCGAGCTATCAATTTCATATCAAATCTTCCAAAGTGAATTTTAGCCGTAAGTCAGTAATGGATAAGTTTAACATAAAACTCATAAATACAAGCTGCCTAATTACGTTACTTTTTAGGGTTCTGTACCCAAAGGGTAAAAAAACGGGACCCTATTACTAAGACTCCACTGTCCGTCTTTCTATATCTGTCTTACTCACTCACCAGGCTATATCTCATGAACCGTGATAGCTAGACAGTTGAAATTTTCACAGATGATGTATTTCTGTTGCCGCTATGATAACACAAACAGAATAAAAATTAATATTTAAGTGGGGCTCCCATACAAGAAACATGTATTTTTGTCGTTTTTTGCGATTGTGGTACGGAACCCTTCGTGCGCGACTCCGACTCGCACTTGGCTGGTTTTTTTCATAGGTCAAAGCACGCGTACCCGACAATATCATTAATTGCTTCATATGTTTAAAAATCCGTTCACTCTACATCATAAAAAACGCATTGTATACTGTTAAATTGAAAATGAAAGTATTTGCGATCATTTCCATTTAAGCTGCAGTTATTCAAAGTGCTATCCATTATTTTACCAGATAAACATTCAAGCGTTAAATAAATGAAAAAAACCGTACTTCAATTTGCAATAAAAACAATTCGTAACAGCCATTTTTGTAATAACACTTTGACCCCCCATAAAGGGTAATTGCCGTAAACTTACCTAACCCTCAAACGCTGTACCTATATGGCCATATTTACCCCTGAAAGGCTTTTAACGTAACAGAGTTAGGGTTAGCTATAGTTAACTCAATCAAGTTGATGCATCTGCGATATATTTTGTAGTGTACTCTATACTGCTATCTGATTATAATTATTATTGAATTGCTATCCTTGACATTATATTAAATTATTCATAAATTATATAAATTCTTATTTTTATTAAAAATTATTGTTATTTAAAGGTTCTTTTTTTTTATTTCATTGTAATCTACTGTAATGTGTTAGTGGTCTTTTTACTTACCACTAATTTCGACACAATGTATTTTGTTACGAAATAAATGACTTATGACTTATTAATGCGTTGTGTAGCTTAATTGTAGGTAGATCGATAGTTTCAGAGAGATTAATATTGTTTTGATAGTCATTTGGAGTATTCCTCGAAGCGAACCAACTTTGAAGCGCACCAAATGTATTCCTCAAAACGCACTACCGATGAAACATAGAGAAGAGTATGATGGATTTGGTATAAATGATATCGATAGACATTTTAAAATTCAACTGTCCTAATTTTTTTATTTAATAAAATTATCAGGAAAGCAGAAATGAACTGAAACTATTTTCTTAAGCGAGTTTCTACTTAGCTCAATAATAGTAAACATTAATGGTGGAATAATTTTGGTGCGCTTCGCGGAATATCCAAGCAATTTGTGTTCGAATAGTATTTAGAGTAAATTGTTATTATGTTTTATGAGAATTAAATTAAATAAATTGTTGCTGGGCAGTACATGTTTCAATATTTTACTGCTCTTGTCCATGTTACTTGGGATGCCATAGGTACACGTCTTCTTATTGCATTCTTCCCTGTCAACCATCACGCTTCTATCTAGAAGTCTTTAAGTCATGAGTGAATAGGTTATTTCTAGGCAAGCGTGTTTCACCGTCGACTACATCATCGCTTACATACCATCAGGTGAGATATTTGTCAAGCGCGCGTCTATCAAATAACTAAGTACTGCCTTTCGTGTAATTCCGCACATAATCCACCCGTTTCCGTAGGGTTCCGTACCCGATGGGTCCAAACGGAGCCCTATTGCTGTCACTCACGTGTCCTTCTGTCTGTCAAATAGTCCTAGCTACAGTCTTCAAATTTTCACAGTATCTTACTGATCCAAAGCCATACAAATTGTCAAAAAATATTTGTAGAGGTTTTTAAGGGGGCTCCGATACCGGAAAGGGGGGTGGTGCGAAAACACCACACCAAACAACACCGCTACCCCTTCGAATCGTGTATCGTTGTTTAGAACTCGTTGAGTAGATATTTATCTACTCAACGAGCTGTACTTTTTGTTTTAAAAAATATTGTTAAACAAAGCAACAAAGTCGTTTTATTAACAAAAAAATAATCTGAAGAACTTTTTAACTTCCCACTGACATATGCACTTCAAATTTGGTGATAATGTTTATTATTACGTATTACTAATAAATACCAATATATTGATAAATCAATTGCTATTTCCTATTAAAACCGACTTGTTTTTGCGGTTTGGCACGGATCCCTAAATTTGCGAATTACGACACGCACATGGCTTTTTTTCTTTGCTTCCGTCTCCGTCACCATGCATCGACAATGTATCTCGCTACTGCCAAAAAGGCTTATAGCAGGAGACTTGGTTCGGTAAAAATGTCTAAAATATATTTTTGCTTTAGTTTTAAACAATCCAGTATTTTAGAATCGTGGCGCGTGGTGTTCAGTCTTAATCTGAGGAATAGACTCTGGGGCCATGTTCCATTTTAAAGCTATTTATATTCAGCTTACAAGGATAATCTGGAACGGATAGAGCCATTATTTTCAGATTACTGTTATAAAACTTTAATAAAAAGGAAGAATGAGTTAAAGTATGAAAAAGAAGTCATATTATTACAAGCTTTTAATTCTTGCAATGAATGAATTTTAAAGCAGTTATCCTCCACTGATTATGATGAAATTTTGCATACATGTTTGTTTGGATACCAATGCATGGTTAGCTATGTGACGTCATTCTACATCCAATATGGCGGACTAATTACTTTTTGTTCACTGTCATGATATTGGTTTCAAATGAAAGGGTTTGCTGAGAAGAATACAAAAAAGCTTGTATAAAAAAAAATTGAAGTTTTTTTTTTTTTTGATGTTCACTATGTTCGTAGACAAGTGAAAGATCTTGTCAGTATGACTGTCTTATAATTGAACATTTTATATACGTATAATGTTGTAAACGTGAAACAAAAATTTAAAAAATCTAAACAACTCATGGAAATTGGCTTGTGTTTTTCCAGAATAAAATAAATTATAGGATTTCTTTGAAAACGTGTTGACAATTCAAAAATCATCAGTGATTTTCACACCAATATACAAACATACACCCAAAGGCGTTTCCTCCAGAATATCCACCGGGAATTCACTAAAAGCGATCGTCGGAACCACATACGGGCTTCCGTTATGTCATCGTGTGTGCTTGGCTTAAGACGTCTCGTCGCCAGCTCGTGTGTACGGACTTTAGGTCGTGGGAGAATTATTGTATTTGCATTTTGACCTTCCGCTAGGGGTTTACGGGAAGCTACAGTTTGGGTTGCACTACAGTTTTATGAGCCTAGAATTTCCAGGATTTAAAATTTAATTTATTTTATAATTTTTATGATTGTAGCTATCATATCGTAGATAGCGATTGTCCCTTCAATCTTCCAGATTAAAAAAATAAAGATGCGAAGGCTCTTTATTCGTCCCTTTGTATTTTATTCTGAATTTCTGGCTAATTTAAATCCGTCAAGTGTCAACCATAAATAAATAACAAAAAATATCTGATATTAATATACAAATAATTTTACCTTACAACCAAGACGGCAATGTTTTTAGGCAGATTTAAGATCGGTTACTTCCTTCAAACTATAAAACTTCACATTGAAGCACGACTCAAAGCCCTGGGTGATACATACAAGGACTAATAGCCGTTAATAGTCATTTCCCGCACATTGTGGGTGTTTCGAACATAAATTCATTACTTACCAATAAGCTTTGTGAGCACAATATCATAACAGAACTGTACTTACTAGTGTAGGGTGACTATAAGGAATGCAGGACTATGACGACACAGACGCTTGAGAAAGACGAATACCTAAGCCAACAGTCTTGACAGATTTCAACAAAAATAACATAACAACACAAAAAACTGGCCAATTGCGAGTCGGACTCACGCAATAAGGGTTCCGTGCCATTATTGCAAAAAACGGCAAAAAAAACACTTTTATTGTATGGGAGCCCTACTTATATATTTATTTTATTTTGTTTTCAGTATTTGTTGTTATAGTGGCAACAGAAATACATCATCTGTGAAAATTTGTGTGCCAACAGAAATAATTAAACTGTCTAGCTATCACGGTTCATGAGATACAACCTGGTGACAGACGGATAGACAGACAGACATACGGATACATACAGGATCGTGGAGTCTTAGTAATAGGGTCCTGTTTTTACCCTTTGGGTACGGCACTCTCAATACGCAAAATTTAACGAAAACATATTCTTAGAAGATATAAAAATAATAGCAATTGAACCATTCTTATAATTGGATCACAGAAAACTGGAGAAACTGTAGAATGTATTTTGTAACCCTATAAATACTTACAAAAAAAACAAAAAAAAAACGCAAGATATATCGAAAACATATTCTAAGAGGGTATAAATATAATGGCAAATGAACCGTTCTGGTTCACTGATAATACTTATTAAAAACTGTAATTTGGTCAAGATGTTCGTAATGTGAGCAGGATACAATAGTTATGGAATTAATAATTAACCCCATATTTGTATTACAAAGAAGCACTTATTATACCTAGAACCAAAAATTCAAAGACATGTGACATTTACCAATCCGTACTGGGCCCGCGTAATGAATTAAGGCCCATTACCTCTCTAACAGAGAGGATGCCTGTGTCCCGGCAGTGGGAACATTATTTGTCTGAGAATAATGATGACTTATTATGATTTTTCAAATAGCAAAAAGTTTGATGAAGCGCATTGCACAAAAAAATACGGTAAAATCTAAAACCACGGTAACCCCACAACTCCCTACAGTCAGGACACGGCATCGACAGCTCATAACTCACAGATAGGCTCGCGATTAAACAACAGTGATTTATAACCCACCCTGTATACCGCCTCTCGAAATAAATACATTCTATATGTGCGGGAACAAAATCATTTTTCATACTTTTCACTCAATTGGCCTTGGAGAAATACTTTCTGTTGGAAATAAGATTAAGGAGAATTTCGTTTGATGTTTTTATTAGTTTCTAAAATTAAGTTTATTATGTTTAGCTTGAAATGTATCATTTATCTTGTCTTGGTTGTAATTTTTTACAGAATACATAACATCATGCCTTTATTTTTTTTTGCGTGGAGAAATGCTCATGCATACTGCACTACCACGGAGAGATAGTGCTGTTTTGTGGGATTCCAACCCACTAAAACTTCACGGTGTTCTGCTGTGCGGCCTATGGCGGGAACAGGGGAACGCGTTAGCACTCACCGCGATCCCGCCGCGGCTGTCCGTCACCGGACACCCCCTCACCGACGCACCAGAATATACTGTACGCCGTGACCACCCCAGAGACCAAACCACCTCATGGGTGCCAGGCGACCCCTTGTATGGCACCCTTGGTCCTCCCGTGACGGGTCAAGGTCAATGGCCCCGCCATCTACCATTTTTCGGCCGCAGGGAATAGGGAGAGCGGCCAACGCTAAACCGACACTCCTCCTCCCCTGCGGCCCTACCGCGTCTGCCATCAGACGGTGGCGACTCCATCCAGGCCGCGGAATGTATGGAGAGCGGCGCACCGCAACACGGCAATCCTCTCCCAGCGCGGCCTCCAACCCTCAGCCGCGATATCGTATGGGTTTGGGAGGCCCCATATGAAATCGCGGCCCGCCTCAGTTGCGATGTCGCCCAAGCGGCACCGCAACATACTTGTTGGCCGCTACGTCGTCGGCTTATCAACAAAAGCCCTGACGAGTGGCCCCTCCTCGGTTTTCTCTTCGTTTCACCATAGGTGACAAAGCCACGGCTACTGAGTCCCTCCGCTTCGACAATGCGGGAACCCCCGGTGGGAGGATAACATCACGCCTGGACTCCTTGAAGGATTAGGCAGAGTTGCAGGACCACATCCACATGGCCAATAAACGGAGTAAGCCGTTTCAGTGAAAAATCGTGAAAATTTAATGGATCAGAAACGGTGATAAATTCTGTGGCGTTTGCAATACGTTAGGTGGTCTACACACGGCGCTGAAACTGCTAAAATTGGCATGTAGATATTATGGCTCTTCATAACATGATATAAAGGGAGAAATAGTCAAAAGAAAGGTTGGATTGAGTGAATAATAACAGAAATGAAAATGGAGTGAGTGATAGCGTGACGGTTGACAGGAAGGAAAAGAAGAAGAAAACGTGTTGACCCGACCCCAAGTAACATTTGACAAGGCCAGGAAGATGATGAATATTGAGTACCAGCTGACCCAGCAAACTTTGTTTTGCCATAAAAAGACCAAACATTTATCTACCCTACCTACCCTACCTTACACTACCTACCCTACCCTACCCTACACTACCCTACCCTACCCTACCCGACCCTACACTATCCTACACTACCCGACCCTACTCTACCCTACCCTACCCCACCCTACCCTACCCTACCCGACCCTACACTACCCTACCCTACCCTACCCTACCGTACCCTACCCTACACTACCCTACCCTACCGTACCCTACCCTACCCGACACTACACTACCCTACACTACCCTACCCTACACTACCCTACCCTACACTACCCTACCCTACACTACCCTACCCTACCCTACCCTACAGTACCCTACCCTACCCTACACTAAGCAAAAATAGCTAGCTTAATTTAATATGAACTTTATAAAATAGCAATAAAGCTCAAATTGACTCTACGTTTTAGTTAGAAAACTTTTGTATGGGAAAAAGAAAATGGCTGTTTTTAGTGTTTTGCCGGCAATTATTAGATTTCTTCCCGCCGTAAAAACCATCTTTGAACTTCAACGAATATTAAAAAATATATTGGCCAAATTGGTCCATGCGCTTACCAACACATTTTGCGATTCATTTTTATATTATAGATTAGAGATGGAAAGGGTTTTGGAATGAAGTCTATCTAATCTTAGTTAGTTACCAGCAAATTAAAACTCGTAAACAAAACGAATGTCTTAATTCACAAACAAAAACAACTTTCAAAACGATATAATTTCGAAATAACCAACATTCTTAATCAACTTAGTCATGCAATCAAAATAGTTAACCAACTAATCAAATTGAATATTAGTCCGAATTAACGTCAAAACAGACTTAAAAATATTGGCAAAATTCTACTAAATAAACCCATTAGAAGCCAGATGTTTGAGTATTACGAAAGTGGCAAAGTTTTGAAACTTTCCAAGAAGTATAAAAATTATAGCAATTAAGGTAAGACTAATTTTGGAGCGGCTATAATTTATAATAGCATACTTTATGAACAGGCTTAATGGGCTTAGATTGGCTGTTTTGGACATTTCTTTTAAATATTTAAAAAGTAATTATGAAAGTACTTACCAATCTGTAAAATTGGTTGGTGAAATTCGTGACAGTTTTGAAATTACTTCACCATTTTCTAAACAAGCATATTTAAAAAAATAAACAAAATAAAAAGATTCTAGATAAAAACAAGTTTAAGTACATGGATTATTTTTAGTAAAGCAATGTGTATCAAAACCATACATAAGGCCGTACATATATTATTGGTAGGTCAGTACATAAAAGCACTGCTGCCAGCCTTTTGAGCACTTTTCCATTAACAGCGACGCGGACGAATTTTTTGATGTCCGTGTGAGCACTTTGTCCCTTTACTCTTTGCTTGCCTTCAGTAATACGTGGGCTAGAGGAGCCGTATCCTTGTAATTTATATCAGAATATAAATTTAATAAAAATAATTAGAATTCTGCCACGGAAACACCATCCAGCGACGCAGTCTTAAGGTCTTCATATGCACAGGTGACAGGGCAGACTGCACAAAACGAAAGGTTGACCATGGTCTGCGGGGAGACGCCGCACAAACACTGAAGGTTGGAGGCATCCGAGAATCCCCACCTGTAGAGGTTGTCTTTGGTGCGGCCGTCCGACGTGCCGAGTATATTTAGAGATTTCCAGGTCAGCCATGGCAATGCGTGCCCAGGTGGATAACTTTCCGATGGATTGGATTGGATTAGATGGATGGACTTTTCGATGAAGTAGTCAGGAGGCTGGGCTGAATATAATATTTAGACTATATTTACTATCGATACGCTAAGAAGAAGAAAATAATCAGAAATATTACTAACACCACAATGAGGTTAATAAGAGTCTCACTAAATAATATTTATACTAAAGACTAATCCAATACAAACAGATCCGTCATTCCATTTATCCTCGAGATTATTCCTCAACCACGAACGGAGCAAGCTCGAAAGATCCCTGTAGTAAAAGCTCCCTCAGACAGTCGCAATGCGACAGTGCGACAAAGATTTTTAAAAGAAAAATTGTTCTATCTTTAGAACCGTTTCAATTTTAATTATTTATTTATTAAAACTTCATGCATCATAAAGGTTTATAGGCGGACTTAAAGCCTGATGCATTCTCTACCAGTCAACCAAGGGTGGTGGAGAGATAACATGGCAGGTGCATAAAAAAAGATATTACAGTAAAATGGGTACAATAGTAGATATATAAAACTAAAATAAACCAAGAGATTATTCCTTAACCAAACTCGAACTCAGCTTCGCATCTATTTCTATCGCAGAAACAAAGACTCCGACAGACTGCATGACGCGACAATGTGGCAAAGTTTTTTAAAAGGTTTTGGTCGATCTTTCTGTAGTACAATTTCTGAATAATTTCTATGACAAGTAAAATTCCAAAATTTAAAAACCCCCGGCACATTTATCTTGCGAAAACACCCCGATTCAAACAGTAAAACGCCCATAACTTTTTAACGGCTTAACCGATTTTATTCAAACATAGCTAAGAATACTCTCGACAAAATTACCTTTCAAACAAAAAAAACTAAATCGAAATCGGTTCATCCGTTTAGGCGCTATGATGCCACAGACAGACACACAGATACACAGATACACACGTGAAACTTATAACACCCCTCTTTTTCCGGCGGGGGTTAAATAAAAAAGCGTCGCGTCGTCGCATCGTTGAAGCATTGTCGCAACCCCCTGTCTGTGGGCGTCTTAAAAGTCTTACGTTAAAGCAATCAATAGCAAAGCAGTAAGGTTTTATTTCAATGAGGGCAACTCGTAAAAGAGGAATAAAGTTTAACAATTACTAGCTTGGGTTATATGGGTTAAAGTTTGGAAAGAAAATCAATCAGTAGATACTTTTTCCTTTTTCTTTGCTGGCTTTTAGAGGAATAGTATTATTAAATAAATACCTTTTCAAATCACAGTCAAGACTACTGGAGCTGTTATTTTTTTAGGAACATTGAGAGATCATTAAATAAGTTCGCCATCATGCCCTGTATAAATTTTCAGATTGAATCATAGATTTCAGTTTGATCGTCACAAGATGCCCATATTTTCCTTCATTTTGACACATCTGGCACACAATATAAACGTGAATGTCACGGAAACTCACAGCGTGAGCTCCCATATGCCGCAAGTACTCGTATATGGCATACCTACTTACTCCCTTTCTCTTTCGAGTGTTGACGCTATTCGCGTGATATACATAGAGACGTCATACTCATTATAAAGAAATAAAAACATGGCGATATTTTACTATAGCTACCTACATTCGACCAATGGAACTGTGAAATTTATTTCTATCACTGAGTAGGTTAAAATATCACAGAGATATAAATAGGACCCCGTTTGTCAGAAAGAGATAAATAATGTTCAAACGTACGTTCGCGTTGCGGCCAGACGCAGGACGAACTGAGTTCACTCAAGCTGGTCAGCTTGTGTTTGTATTACAGCGCAGACGTCGGCAAAACGTATCTTCCTCAGTATATAACATCATTGGGGGTATATAATAAGTTGGGAGCAAATCTATCAGTTTGATTAATATCGCCGTAGTTACTTCAAAAACGTCCCTACCAGTGGTGATATTATACTTACTACCTTCAATCAACTCGACCTATCGCAGTCCACTACTGGATACAGGCCCATCCCAAGCTACGCCACTATACCCAGTTCCCCTTTATGCCTTTCTAGCTGGCTAACACTTTTGTCATAGCCTGATAAGCCGACACAAAAAAGTAAAATAGTATGAAGAATGTTCCTAAATAGATTAAAAATAGCTAGAATTTGTTAACACCATTCCCCGGCCATTCAAGATATAGGTCAGGGCAGGCAACATCTGCCACTACACTACATCAGTATTACATACCTTACACGTTTGGCCAAAGCAAATGACCTACAAATTACACTGCCGCCACACAAGATCGATTGTTGGGCCAGGCACTTATTGACTTTGACGCCGTGCATCGAATAATAAGGAGGTCCTTTCTGATGGAAGGAAAAAGGTCTTATTGATGATCCGAAGTATAATAGAATTTTTTATGCGTCTGCTTATTTATTTGATCTTTTAACCTTAGCTATATATCCTAGTTGCCTGTATGACGTTAAACTACAAAAAAATGCTACAGCGCAAAGAGTGTAGTATATTCTAAGACAGTTAAAAAAAAAAAAACGTAGCCCTACATGGGCACTTATACAACTTCGACAAAAGGTGCACGGTTCGGGTTGGTTGTTTCCTATGGAGAAGAACCGGCAAGAAACTCCACGGCTACTCTTTTGTTTTTTTTTTTTGTTTTTACAATATTTCCATGTTACAGCATTAGAACATATAGATATGGGGGGACAACGTAGGCCCGACAATAATTTGTAAGAAAGTAAAAAAAAGTTTATATATTAGATAAACAAAAAAAAAAGAAAGTAGTTAAAACGAAAAAAAAGAAAGTAAAACGTAAAACGTATTCTTGGAGTAGTGATGCGGTGAAATTGTCTAGAAATGTTTTGTAATGTATGAAGATTTCATCAACATCAGTCTAGGCCAGGGCCTCCCAATCTTTTTTATACTGTGACTCTCTAGACATAGTATATTTTTTGCAACGCCCTTTGTACCTTAGTATTGATTATTAGGAAAAAATGTAGTCAATGAGTTCGCTTTTCTGAGCATAACATTTAAAATCAGGGCTAAAATTTCGAAAAAGTTTATCTCCTTTATGTTTCTCAATTGATATGTAATCTATCCTCACCACCATGATCAGCCTGTAACAGTTCACTGCTGGCTTGTAATCTATACTACGACTTAATTACTGCAACTACAGAACTGTGAGTTTCGCATAACTAGGTGCAACGCGATGTTTCAAGCGGTACTAGGAATTTACAGTACCCAGAGTTGGATAATCTTAGGATACATTACTCTAAAATTGAATTACACTGTATTTATTGGGTAGTAATTATTTGTATTTATCGAGTAGTATGTTGTAGTTTCAGGCTCGTATTACATATATATCATAGTTCCAACAGCCGTTTTTTTCTCGTTTACGACGCCCGTGAGAGAGTACCACGACGCCGCGGGGCGTCGCGACGCACAGTTTGGGAACCACTGCCTTTCCTTACTATGTTGGGGTCGATTGCCAGTCTAAATATTTTACATGGAGTGCCTGCCTATCTGATCTCCACAATCAAGTACTGGATATCAGGATGGCACTTGGTGACGACCCTTGGTGGTACTAGGCTTTCAGACAAAATAAAGTATGAATGTTTTCTTATATTTTATCCCGTTCTATCCGGTTTTGAAGACGGTTTTATCCTGTGATGTTGTTTATTTTGCTTGCACACAGTGTATTGTTAAATATATTTCTTTGAAATCAATAATCCCGTTGGTACCAGGAACGCTCTTGATACGTTTTGTATAGCCTTCAAATCCACGTATTCTTCAGTAAAAGATGTTTTCGATGTGTGTTTGCCGAGATCAGTCTTTTTAACCTTCTTTCATGTATATTCATCGTTTTGTATTTATATATTTGTTGTATACGTTATACACATACATACGGAGACTCACCATCTGCGTTTATACTATTTCGTTATTATTTATCTTATTCTATTTTATTCCTTAAATATTGTATGTTCGGTTTCCGTGTTTTTTTTTTTTTTTTTTTTTTTTTTTATTTATCTATAGGCTCGCGTTTGACCACTATCTCGCCTGATGGTAAGTGATGATGTGGTCGACGGTGAAGCACGCTTGCCTAGAAGTAACCTATTCACTCTTGACTTAAAGACCCCAAGGTTGTAGCTATCAGGAAACAAAGACTCCGGCAGGGAATTCCACTCCTTAGCTGTGCGTACAATGAAAGTATTCGCAAAACGCTTTGTACGTATGGGTGGGATGTCCACCATGTACCGGTGGCGCATTGCCGTACGTCTTGTTGTCCGGTGATGGAAAGGGCTACGTGGAATCAAATTGTGCAGTTCCATCGCACACTCCCCGAAATGTAACCGATAAAAAACCGACAGACTGGCCACCCGGCGTCGATGTTCAAGGCTCTGGAGCTTTGAGGCGACCAGTGCATCGTTACCGATAAGCCTCTTGGCCCGTTTGTCAATCGACTCAAGTGCATCAAGCTGATATTTGGCAGATCCGTCCCAGAGGTGAGAGCAGTACTCCATGCATGACCGAACTTGCGCTTTATACAATTTGAGCAGCTGTTCAGGCGTGAAGTACCGTCTCACCTTTGCAAGGATCCCCAACTTTTTTGCAGCCAACTGAGCCTTTGCCTCAATGAAAGGACCAAAATTGAGGGTCGATGTTAACGTAACACCAAGAAGGTCGAGATGGTCCGTTATCGGCACGGTTACACCACGGAAAGATGGAGCCGGGTGGAATAAGCTCTTTTTTGCGGAAAAAAGACACGCCTGGGTCTTAGCAGCATTGAAACTGACTAGATTGGCATCGCCCCATTCGGAGACAGCCTCCAAAGACAGGTTCAAGCGCCCAACCATGGCCTCCCGGAGAGACCGGATCTCAGGCCCAGTAGCCCGTGCGCCGGACACGTATCTCTCAGCAACCGTGCTGTCGTCTGCGTACCCAAAGGTTCCGGGTTTTAGCAGGTCATTTATGTGCAGCAAAAACAGTGTAGCCGAGAGCACCGACCCCTGAGGGACTCCGGCGTTAATACCTAACTGACCGGACGAGCAGCCATCGATAACCACTCGAATTGACCGATCCCTCAGGAAGTCAGCAATCCAATCACACAGACCACTAGGCAGACCGAAGGAAGGAAGCTTACCAATAAGGCTCTCATGCCAGACCCTGTCGAAAGCCTTCGAGATGTCAAGGGAGACAGCAAGGGCTTCCCCATGCCTCTCGATGGCCTCACTCCAGATGTGAATGGCATACGCTAGAAGATCCCCAGTTGACCGATTTCGGCGGAAGCCGTATTGGCGGTCACTGAGGATATCGTTGTCTTCTAGGTATGCCAGGAGCTTATTGTTCAGCACACGTTCCATACTCTTACAGAGGATGGACGTTACCGAGATGGGTCTGTAGTTGGCCGGGTCAGCCCGACTACCCTTTTTGGGCACGGGCTGAACGTTAGCTTGCTTCCAAGCCTTCGGCACCTTTCCAGTCACTATCGAAAGGCGATATAGGCGTGTCAGGATTGGAGACAATTCAGGCGCACAAGTTTTTAGTACAATTGCCGGTATCCCATCGGGGCCACTAGCTTTGTTCACGTCAAGGTTACGCAACACCCTAAAGACTTCTCTCTGATGGATGCGAATATCCGACATACTCGTCCCACATCCAACAGGAGACGGAGGGGGCCGCGCGCCATCAGAGTTCAGACGTGAAGATTCCGCAAAAAGGGAGGCAAACAAGTTTGCCTTGTCCTCGGCGGAGTGGGCCAGTGACCCATCGGGTCTCAGCAGTGGTGGTAGTGAGGGGCGACAGAAGTTTGATTCAACCGACTTAGCCAGGGACCAAAACGCTTTGCTACCAGCAGGGTATGAAGCTAGTTTGTTCCCGATTCTGCTAATATGGTCAAAACGTGCCCTTCGCATCGCCTTTTTGCAAGACTTGGCAGCCCTATTGAAGGCTCTCTTCTTCTGAGTAACGTCACTTGCTTTGTGCACACGAGCGTTGACCCATGCCAGGTAAGCCTTGTGTTTAACTGCATTTGCGCGGTTACACTCGGCACCAAACCATGGTCGTTCAACACCGGACAGCGCTACGTCAGAGAATGGAATGTAGTACTCCATCCCCTGCCGCAACACATCAGTGACGGCGTCAGCGCATGACGATGGATCTTCCGAAGAGAAGCAAGTGGGCCGCCAAGGATAGCATGCGAAGAAAGATCGCATCCCATCCCAATCTGCTGACCTGTACCGCCAAACCCGCCGGGTGCCTCTCGGGCTAGGATCGGGCGGTGAGTAGACGGATACAGACTTCACCAGACAGTGGTCGGAACTACCCAAAGGTGATGATATCGACACTGAGTATCGGTCTGGATCTGTTGTCAGCAGAAGGTCCAAGCAATTGGCCGTATGCGAATCAACATCCGGCACCCTCGTAGCCCCCTGCACCAGCTGGGTGAGATTAAGCGCAATCGAAAGATTTCGTATCTCTCGTCCAGCATGGTCAGTGCACTGGTATGGGAAGAGCCACTCCTGGTGGTGGGCATTAAAGTCCCCCAGTAACACTAGTTGGGCGGAGGGGTACCGTAGCTGAGCCACATCTGCCGCCTCACTCAGGTACTGTGTGAGCCTGGTTGTCTCCAGATCACCGCTATGCGATCGGTAGACACAAGCATAGATGATCTTATCCAGACCTGTGTCCATCATCATCATCATCCAGAATGTGTCCGTGGCATCAACATTGGGCACTATCAGAATATCAGCGCAGCGTTATTTTCTTTTTAATATCGTTGCACATGCTGAGTTAGGAGCCTTTTTGGTCTCGCACGGGGTTACTTATTTTTATTTTTTATTATTGTTTATGTTTTGCTTATCTAGTGTCTCCTGTACGGGTCACAAATAAATATGTTTTCTTTCTTTTTCCCTTTTCTTTCTTTCAATGTATTTATACACCATAAGTTACATTTATAAAGGAAACTTAAAACTAAAAACACATACAATGGGTGGTCGTATATGCACGAGAAGTTCGAAAATAACTTATTATGATAAAAATAAGCAACATTCCTGATAGCTCAACGCGATTTGATAAAATTCACACTAATTAGATGTCAATAAGCGATTTTTACTAAGCGAAATTACAAGTACGCTAACATGGTCGTAATACGATGCATTTCGACAAAATTTTCTTAGAAAATACACGCGATATCTCCTGTCGACGCAATTTATATTTCGTTGCGCCATTATGAAAGTTCCTTGCAGCGAGGTAGAAACTCTTTTAAATCTTCAACTATTCCCATCTCATTTCCACGAAATACAATAAAAAAGCGAAAGGCCAATCTTTTTCCAGGTAAAATTCATTCGCCAGCAAGAACGTTTCTACATATTTCACTGTGCCAATTATATTACGAAAAATATGCGCAAGAATAAAGTTTCTGCAAATATTCCAGGCTGAAATTCTTCCGAAGAGTCGTCTAATATTTCAGAGACCGTTTATATTACGTAGCGTTTTAATTCTACAGGCAAATGAAGTAAAAATGTGAAGCATACTTTGTTATAATTAGGCTTTATTATGAGGAGAAGTTTTAATTGTGTTAGGTTCATTTTGTGCTAGTTCGGTTCGTAGGGGAAATTCTTTTGTTTGAGAAGTACATTATTTGAAACTGACTTTGATTAAATCCCTTTTGTGGATTCAACTTTCGATTTATCTGAAAATTCGATTCTGTACATGACATAATGTGTTATTACGAGTACAGTTTTTCACTGTCACAAGTAATCTAACCTTACTTTTTCGCTTTATGTCTTAAGACAGCCTTTTACAGATTCCATATAGATTTGGTTTTTGTTATCTCTCTTCTTATAGTTTGTCTTCATTCCTAAAGTTCGTGCTCGTCTTGAAATTTCTTTGACGTAGTCACTGATGAGCTGCTTCCACGTCACTCTGTCTAACAGACAGACCGTCACTCTAATGCTCTTCTCAGGGCAATGGTCACCGTGTGTCCTGTAATCGCTCTTATCTCTGGTCTTACCAGCGGTTTTAGTTATAAATGCATCAAAATGAAATAATTAGGAGCTGTTTTTTACCTGCAAAGCCACAACCTTCTCATCATTATCTTGTCCATATCCCAATTCATTTAAATTCGTTGTAGTGCGAAGTCTTCTCCTTCCATAATTCTTATTAATTCATCCTACCCCTAATCAAAGGCTCAACCTAGGTAGGTTATGCCTTTGCCTACAAAGCTAACACATTTTTTTCCATAATATTTTGCTTAATAACCCAACCATATTTTTTCAAAGGTGATGAAACAGCCCATTAGTATATGGTAATAACTTTTGACCAAAAGCCTCCATAGCGTTCAAACGAGCAAAAACCCCGTAACCCATAATTCATATAAAGTGGGGGACGTTGCGTGGTTGGAACCATTAACCAAATAGCCCCGACCAACCCTAACTTAAATGTGGAAGTACCTAATTGGAAAACTTGGGCTGAATCAGAAAAACTTGCGATTGAATAAAAACTTCTTGGTGACTTTAGTTCTTTTTGTGAGTGTGGAAAGGCAAGGGAATGTTGTAACAGTTTCAGCGATGGTTGGATCAAAGGAGAAAACTCAATTGCATATAAACCTTTCTATCATAGGCCTTTATTCTAAGCCGTTTTGAAGGGACTCCACTACACTCTAAACGATTTAGTCGCCATGGATACAGGCAAAATCCCTCAATTCATGACAATAAATAACAAGTTATTTGTTGTTAAATATATCTAAAATTTCTATAATCTGTTCATATATCTGTTTGTATAATCTGAGACCTGTGTTTTAAATAAAAAATTTCACTCTTCCTCTTGACATAAATAACGTCGTTTTACTTTAGGTTATTAAAAAGGAGTTTCGGACTAAAACAAGTGTTACAGGACTTTTTAAAACGTGTGTTCACTGTGTAGTCCGTTACTTAGATAACCTAAAAATATTGGACACGTATTTTTCTTTTGCCACGTAAACAAACAATTACGATTATACAGTGCCTTGAAATATCGTGTGACGTCACGATGTGCTACACTTTATACTGAAAAAGTGACGTCACAAGTCCCCACTCCTGAACTATGATGCGTTTAATCTTTGTCAGTTTTTGGTTATTTGATATAACAAAAAATACGTGTCCAATAATATTTGATAATCACGCTGACGGACTAAATATAATTATCGTTTTTCTACCCAGGAAACATCACGAATGCACTAATTGCAGCATTTTACGTAATACCTCGTGTTTCAATTCGACAATGTCTGCTAACTATCTATTACATATACCCAAGTTACGTGGTCGTAAAAATTACGGCAAGTGGTGTTCCGTGGTAGAGAATTTCCTAGTCCTTGAAGGCACGAAACACTGAAGAAACTGTGAAGCCAGAAGTAGGAGTGAACATAGGAGATGTAGATGACGAAAAAACAAAAGCCAAATTGATCATGACAATTGACCCGTCTTTGTACGTACACGGGAAGAGAGTCAAGACTGCAAGAGAATTGTGGGATAAACTACAACAATTATTATTAACTTAAACAAACGATTTTCGATTGTAAATTGTGCCTTCGACACTTATTTAACAGATATATTTTTACCCGATTGCCGAAGGAGGGTTGTGTTGTATTAACAAACTACGTAAAATAGACGAGACAAATTAAAGGATTCTGAAGGGAATTTGGAAATTTCTATTTCTTCATTGACTTCAAAAAGATCTGCTCGTTAATTTAAATATCGCAATGAACGTGTGTGACGCACTTGCCTCGCAGAATAGTGACTTCTATCCCGTGAATTACTTTTACATCCCGTAAATTTGTCATGTGCTGTAAAGGAGCATGCTAAAAACTCGTTCAACAAAATTGTTCTCATATACGAACAACATAATTCTAAGTTCAAAATAGGAATTGTAAGTCATATCTTCAACAGTTAAAATAATCAGCTCATATATGTTTTACGACCTCAAACATTATGACGATTCGCAAACGTTTTGTAAAGACACGCGAATAAATCATAACAGCAATTTAGATTCATATCGAATGGAAAGAAGTTGTGTGGCCTTTTTATGGTTCTCGTTCATTTGTTTTCTTTATGGTTTGCTAAGGTCAAATAGCTGTAGTGTGGTGTACCAGTGCTGGTCAAAACCCTCCCTACTCTCTCTCTCCACTCCTTTCTATTTAGAGCTGAGCTTCTAAGTACCAGTTGTTTTAAAGCGTCCAGCCGCCAACTACGTGTGGGGCTGCTTTGTAAAAAAAGCCAAGAGCTTCTATTAGGCATTTCCGTGTTTTACCCTTTGCCTACTTCAACCCCTAGGGACCGCCATTGTTTTCGCATATGGAGTTTAATGGAGTAATTTCGACTTCAATAATAATTCAATCAATCTTTACTACAAGATTGCATCATTCTGCTTATTCAAAATACGAATATCGCTTCGAAATTCGAACGGTGTCTCAATGTGAGTCCACTATGATTTACTTTTAAAAAGAAATAAATTCTAAGCGAAATTTACAGAATATCACTTCATTTCTTCACCTTCTTAACTTTCGATGCTAATGGTAGCAAAACTTACTTTTCTTATGACCCAATTTTCTAAGAATTCTTATTATTTGCATTGATAAAAGGCAGCTGTTCCCCCAACGATTTTCAATCGGGAAATTACCATAGAATCTTGGATAAGATTACTGAGAATGGAGAAATTAGGTCAGATTTCTTTATCAAGCTGACTGCTGTGGTTTCTGAATATTTATTCAGAAACCACAGCATATTAAGCTACAAAGAATTCTAGACAAATAGACTTTACAGAAGTGATAACGACTAAGACTGTCGAAAATTAAAAAATTTTAGAAGTCAATCCCCAAATCCCGAATTTGCGACAGTCATATGACTTTTCGGTAGGTAATCATACTTTTGGACATTTTAACAATCGTTTATAGATGATAGAATATCACTTAGTCTAAAATTTTGTCTTCATCATCAGCATTTCAGCCGCAAGATGTCCACTTCTGGACATAGGCCTGCCCCAAGCATCGCTATACTAATCGGTCCTGAGCGTCTCGCATACATCGTATTCCCTTAACTACTAAAATATAAATATATATTACATGGTTTAATTAACTTCTAAGAGTGTTTCAATTTCAATATTATAATCTCTACAAAAACTATTTAAAGAGCTTAAGTATTTTGGATTAAGGGTTAAGTTCGGGATCATTTAAATTATTTCGTAGATAAAAACGAAAGGTTTTAACCCTAGTTCTACAGCTTAAATAAATGGTATGCCTACTACTAAGTTGCTCCTTTATTTAGAGTACCTATTTTATCTCAACAAGGCTATTTATTATTGGATAGTGTGATATCCTTGGAAGCTAGCTTGAGTGGTGATACTTTGGAAATAGTGTTTATAAAGTTCAGTCAATTTGTCTATTCTTTTCCCAACTACGAGTTGTCATAATATAAGGTCACATCACAAGCGATGCGTCCCAACTCTAGAGGCTAATGAAGATTGTCTGTGGATAGCAACGCGGCCTGACCGGTCTCTTAAGTCTTGTAATCTAAGTTGAATCTATTATAATAAAACAATCCATCGTGCCTGAACCAGTCTTTTAATTATTACATGGTGTCAGAAGTTCAAGGAAATAATCGTCGTCAAAACCGTGTCGTAAAAAGAAAAATGTCGAAACCGGAAGAAAGTAAGGTTAAGTTGGAGTCGCACATGGTGAATTTCAACTCATCATTGCCAAGATTGAACATCTCATCGGATATAGCGAACAACAATGCTGCAGAATGGAGAAAGTGGTGGCAACAATTTGATTTGTATTTGATGGCAACGGGGCTAGACAAAGCACCTGAAAAACGACAGATTGCGATAATGCTACATACGATGGGAGAAAAAGGGTTAGAAATCTACAACTCATTCAATTTGAATATGGACAACGCTACAGTCACACAGGTCAAACAAAAATTTGACAACTATTTTGAGCCCAGAAAAAATCTAACCTTGGTTCGTCATGCATTTTTCACCAGAAAACAAAAAACAACAGAAAGCATCGATGATTTCATTACGGACCTGGAGAATATAAGCCGGCAGTGTGAATTCAAAGATCTCAGACAGTCGTTAGTCAAAGACATCCTTATAGCAAATATGAATTCAAATTTGTCACATGTCCGTCAGCGGCTACTTCAAGAAACGAGTCTCACCTTAGAAAAAGCAGTGGAAATTGCTAAGACAGTCATCATGGCACAACAAAATGCAGAAATAATGTCCAATGTTACTGAGAATGTTCTGCGAGTCGAGAGTCATAGTCATGAAAATCAAAGACAGCATCAACCATCAAGTCAGTCTGCAAGATCGTCCAATAGCAACTCAAGAAGCCAGTCATCCGGTCGACAGCCATCATCAAAGGAGTTCTGTGGAAGGTGTGGTCAGACACATCGCTACAGGTGTCCAGCAGCGAACCTCAAATGCAGGTCATGTAATCATTTTGGTCATTTTGCTCAATTTTGCTTTAAAAATAAAAATGTCAGAAACTTGGAGTCGCAAAATCTTAGTGATGAAAGTGCTAACTGCTCTGAAAGATTTTTTGTAGGTAATCTAACATCAAAAAAACTCAATGATGAAAGTGCTAACTGCGCTGAGAGTTATTTTTTAGGCACGATGGAGAATAGCCAAGAATACTATTCCAATAAGTCATGGCGTTTAAATATTAAAGTCAATAATGTCAATATTACTTGTATTTTAGATTCAGGAGCAGATATCAATATAATGTCAATAAAAACTTATAAAAAAAATAACTTGTCAAATTCTACCCTGCAGAAGTGTAATGTCAAAGTATCAGGTTTTGGAGGAAAGAATATCCCTATTATTGGACAGTGTCAAATAGAATGCATACTTAGCAATGATGTGAAAGAAAGTATCAAATTTATTGTAACAGATATAAATTGCCCAACTGTGTTAGGTCTACCCACTTGTCAAAAAATGGGTATAATAAAAAGAGTATTCACTTTAAACAAGTCTGATAGTAATACAATTCTAACAGAGTACAATGATGTGTTCCAGGGTCTTGGATGTCTTCCTCCTGTCTGTCATCTCAAACTCCGTCCAGATGCAGTTCCATGCGTAGACCCACCAAGGAAAGTTCCATTCGCCCTACTAGACAATCTTCCACGAGTCAGAGTAGATACAGAAAAAGTCATTAGGTTTTCTGATTACAAAAAATGTAGTGAAAAGACAAATGTGCAAAATGCTGCATATTACAATAGAGATAAAAGATCATTACCTTTGTTAAAACCAGGTGATCATGTCTATTATAAGAAAAATCCCAACTCTAATTGGCTTCCAGCTGTAGTTAAAGAAATGTTAAAATGTAAAAGATCATACATAATTGAAGATTCATATGGAGCCAGATATAGAAGGAATAGGATACACTTAAGATTTAGGGTAAATGAAAGTTGTCACAATTATGACCACCATACGACCATGCGATCCAGCGATTCACTGGATGCCATTGAGAAACCAGACAGACAGGTGGAAGCAGACAAAAACCCATACGTCACGATGTCAGGAAGAGTGGTAAAGCCAGTTCAAAAATATGGTTAACTTGTTATTTTAATGCATAGTTTAGTGTATACCTAGCAATGTTTTAATGAAATGTATTATTTGAAAATGTTTACTTAATATTGTCTTAAGAAGGGGGATGTCATAATATAAGGTCACATCACAAGCGATGCGTCCCAACTCTAGAGGCTAATGAAGATTGTCTGTGGATAGCAACGCGGCCTGACCGGTCTCTTAAGTCTTGTAATCTAAGTTGAATCTATTATAATAAAACAATCCATCGTGCCTGAACCAGTCTTTTAATTATTACACGAGTATATTGGGGGCAGCTTCCAGTCTAACCGGATTCATGTGAATCACATGCCTGTCTGATCAAATTACTGGGTTAAGGATTATTGCCTTGGTGACCCAGTAGCTAAGACCTCGTCTCTCACCTGCTTAAGTTCGTGAGTCCAAATCTGGTCAAGTACCGATGGGACTTTTTCAATTCATAGTACGTACTTCTAACTTTATCATAGACATCCCTGATAAATATGAAGGAAAATATCGTGAAGAAACCTGGACTTATGGTTAATATAAGTCTGAAATCGCAGACTCACCTTGAGAAAGTAAAAGAAAGAAAAAATTAAAAATATTTCTGTAGTAATATAAAAAAATATATAAAAAAATATCGTTATTTTTTCCTTTATTTTGATAAATGCTCGTGCCTTCTCTGTGTGAGAAGAGGCCTTTTCCTGCAGTGGAATAGTAACAGGCTGGTATTATATGTATTATAAAGTTCGAGCTTATAGTAACACTGTTGATAAAGAGTTCGTCTTTAAGCTGTACAATATAAATTAATCTCAAGATGAGATTAATGAATAAAATTTTTATGCAAAGTAAGTTTCCTTGTCGTTTAAATCTGTTAGGATATTTCTTACCTCCAGGAAAAGACAGACAGTTTTAACTAGCTCCTGCCGTGGCTTTCGCATCGAATATTTAATCCTACTCTTTGGGACTGTGGTTGAAAATATATTTAAAAAAACGGTGTCGGATATTTCGGTTCCGCATTAGCCGTAGTACGTCTTGTAGGGAAGCTTACGCACTACATGCGTCATAAGCTGTCATAAATCAGAACATTTTGAACTCGGAACTCAAAAAACGGACACGGACGTGTAGTGCGTAACCGCCCTTACAATTACAACATAGGCATTGTAACGGGTAACGCTATGTGTGTTAAGACATTATTTTAGGAACAGAAGCTCGCAGGTTTCTTCAGAACGTACTACAGGAAAGTAGGTATATTATGAACTTGAAGCGTCTGAGGTACCACATGTAAGTAAAAGGCGTGTTCAGATATTATAATTATAAGATTTCCTATAAAACAACGACTTTCTTTTACTATCAAAACCGGTATGTTAGAACTATTTAAAGTTTTCTTCTTTCAAAAATGGAATAGTGTTTGTTTCATGATGTGCCTTTATCTAACATCCAAGAAGGTTGGTTTGTAAGCCCACACAAGTAAATAGATTCTTTTATACCTATAATAGTTATAATTGTCTGTGAGTCCTTTACCGTAATCTTTTATAGTGTAGAATTTTCTCCTACATTAAAGAAGCTTATTAACAAAAGATTCTTCAGTTACATAGCAACGAATTTTTATATATTCACTGTCTTCTTCCCTTATTAATTAAATAATTGTCCTATAATATTAATAGCCCCTTTTGATAAGAGCTCAAAATTATTGTTTAGGCTTTCAGTGGCTTTGTTTTGTTAGTAACGTTTAGATAAGCCCCGTCTGTTGTGTTGGGAAAGGGTTACCTCTTATACATACAGAAATATTGTTGTATTATATTTTTGGGATCAAAATATTGTAGGCTGAACGGAGAATGTAGGTTACGGGGTGCGCCTTTCACTCAAATATATAACTTACTTGGTTTGTCATGCTCCTGTCCTTTATTCTAAATTATTTTTGCCATTTTTACTTTCTGATTTCATTTCTGAGTTATTTCATCAAGTTAACCACTTTTCAATCTTTCTATTACTCAATACATCTAACGCTTCTTTTATCGTACTTAGAATGTATTCTGTACATCTCAGTCAGTCGTCATTTCAGTATGTATGCAAATCGTCTTTTTACAGTAGCGTCTTCGTTTTCTATCAATTAGCTTTTTTATAGCAATACTGAACTGTTGAAATCTACAATATATAACTTATTAATAAATGATAATGAGAAAAGCCTTAGAAGAATGAAAGGGAGGCGAATAAAGATAAGCAACCAGAGATAAGCGGATGACACAACACTCTTTGCTGCTTCAGAAAAAGAGCTAGCTGATCTGTTTCGCAGAATAGAATATGAGAGTGGACTGGTTGGACTCACCTCAAGAAAGGCAAAAACAAAAGTCATGCTTATCGACAGAACCGGTCAACTCTCAAGAACGAAGGAACTCGCGGACCTAGAATTTGCCAGTGAGTTTATATAACTCGGATCGCTACTTACTGGGTATGTCCCAATAGTCCCATTGGCCCAGTCCCTTGATGGCTGACCAGGGAGGAACCGAAAGAGAGATCAGGAGAAGGACTCAAATGGCCAAAGCTGCGATGAGTAAGCTGACACATATTTGGCAGGACAGAAAGGTCTCTAAAATGAGACTAGTCCGGAAACCGGTCTTCTCGATACTCCTTTACGGATCGGAGTCCTGGACGATTCGGGCAATAAAACGGAGAAAGATAGCAGCTTTTGAGATGTGGTGTTGGCGAATAATGCTCCGCATACCATGAACTACCAAGAGAACGAACAAATCTGTCCTTGATCAACTAGGCCTAAAAGACAGACTAACCATGCTCTGCTACCGAAGGATTCTCAGCTACTTTGGTCACATTGCCCGTCAGGAACCAGACAATCTAGAGATGTTGGTGGTAATGGGCAAGGTGGATGGGAAAAGACCTCGCGGCTGGCCTCACCTATCCGCTGGTCAGACCAGGTAACCGCCCTTACTGGACTCTCTGTTAAAACCGCCCTGAGACAAGCTGAGAACCGATTGAAGTGGAAGAACATCGTGCATAAAGCCACAAGAACCTTTTAGGGACACGACCTGCAGTAATGAAGAACGCGACCAAGAAGAAGAATAAATGATAAATGATTTTAATTCTGTAAGTTGGTTTGTACAAACACTTTTACATGTCGATCATATTTTTTAAAACTAGATGAGGTCAGCGTTTCCTATCTGACTACTCTGAGAAGAAAGGCCGAAACAAACTCAGAGGTCACAGTCTCTTTTTAAAAGAGACAAACAAACAGACAGGTACAAACTACTCAAACTGCCAGACCATGATTAAAAACTAACTTAGATAAATTAAAATTAAAAACAAAAAAATTATGATACACATAGTCTTCACATTCACAATATATATATAAATTTATTATACAATCTGCTTCCTATCTTAACCGCCATAATTCATCAAAGGCTTGGCTTGCCAGCAAATCCAAGTAGACTTCATATAAAACTCTTTACGTCAGAAACCGTCGGGAAAGGCTCAAAGATTCACAAACTAGCTAGAACTAAGATTGATAGAGTGGGCTAACCTTTTGAACGTTAATATGAACGAACCTATGTGTGGGGAAACGATTTATCATCATTGTTAAAGTTGCTTTTACATTAGGTCTATGGCTGTCAGAATATATGCTGGCTTGGCTTTCTGTATTATACTCAAATCAAATACGTTTATATGTGCTCACAGGTATAAGGTAGATGTTATTAAATATCATTGTTAAAGCGGCTTTTATTTTAGGTCTATGGCTGGCAGAATGTATGCTGGCTTGTCTTTCTGTATTATACTCAAATCAAATACGTTTGTTTGTGCTCACAGGTATAAGGTAGATGTTATTAAATATCATTGTTAAAGCGGCTTCTAGTTTAGGTCTATGGCTTGGCCTATTGTATTATACTCAAATCAAATACGTTTATATGTGCTCACAGGTATAAGGTAGATGTTATTAAATAGTATGGTTGTCTCTGTGCTCTGTCACAGTTAGTTGCATACAAATCTTTTTGTGCATAAAAAAAGTTGGGTTATTTATCCCGACCGGTAATAATTGGATTTCGAATAGCAAACTTTGCAAATTAAATATAATTAAATAAAATGTATTTAATATCACATAACTAACATGCATACCTTTACATTGTAATATTATTATCCTAAAAAATATTACGGTAGTATTAGTAGTATTTCAATTAACGTAAAAATACAACTAAAGTGAGCCGGAAGCCGAAACGACAATCCCACCGCACTATTCCCAAAACACTCCAACTCCTGAAAGTCAGAATCAATAGTAGCGACCACCAGAAAAGCGCCATGGCAATGAAGCTCGACGAAGTCCCGCAGAATGAATTTAACTGTCTTGCTTGGATCCCGCAACGAAATTAATCAGAAAAGAATAATGGAGGAGCAGGAAAATACAAATATCCACTTCCCTCCATATCAAGCACAGAAAAAACAAGGCTAATAGGCACAAAGGGTCGTTTATGGGATAAGCCCAGTTGCGTAGCACTACGGATAAAAATTAGGATTAATATTAATGGGTCCTAACATTGTGAGCTGTTATATTTGATTCCAATAATAGGTACGGCAAAAATGCTTGAACGCACGGAAATTTGTTCTAGTTTCCACAAGGTCCGTATAGTAAACAACTGCTGATGCAGCCTGTACATTATTCAACATAATATTGCGTTCATTCTGCCAAAGAATACACTCCCTTAAGATATGTTATGCAGATTGTACATATTCGCAGTCAGATGTAGAACACTGGCATAAAGGCGAGGCAAGGAGCTTAAAATAAAATAATTTACTTTTTAAGGAAACGAGACGGAATAGGTATACATTCGTATCGGAAGGGACCTGGAAAATGCAAGTTTACGGTTTTGCTGAATAATAAATTATTATTACGTCCCCATAAAATTAACATAAAATCCAAATTCAGGGAAAATATTCTATAAATTCTCCCTAATTCGCTAAAATAATCGTAAATAATTAAATCTGAAACAATTAAACAGTTCCGCTCTACAAGATCCGAGCCACCTCCATTATTTACGAAAGTTCTGAACTTTTCACTTTGTATACAGGGTGCTTTCACTTTACACTTTGTATACAGGCTGCTCCCGTTTCGGTAACCGCGGTATTTTAGTTACGAGCTCGTTAACGGTTGTGTAAACTCACGCGTGTGTTGTTGAGGGTGAGCAGAGATCAAAGTGGGGCGTGTATGATGGATTTTAATGGCAAACTTTGATGTTTAGACGTGGTATTTAGTAATGGATTGTGAATTGTGACATGTTATATGTCCGTGGTTAATTTGCTAATGATATATGCTCTTGTATAGCATTGGGTTTCAAAGCGTCCCTTCTTCATATTTGTAAAAGCGCTAGCAAGGCGTAAAGTTGTACAGTACAACTAGTAATAGTGGTTTATGCAATGGTCATATAATAGGGGTTATTAAAACACGAGCGTGGGTTTATCACATGAGGCGAAGCCAAATGTGATAATATTAACACGCGAGTGTTTTAATACCTAATTATATGCCGTTGCATACACTATTTTATCTTCACTCATACAGATGAAATTAAATAAAAGTGGAAAAGAAATATGCAGTATGGCGGGCAATTTAGATTCTCATGGCACCATGACTGTCAATATCAATGAGCCTAGCGCCAATAAATTAAAAAGTACCTATAAGTGTGCTATAAAAATTAAAAAGTTATTTTATGATGCAGTTGTTTGAAAATTGAAGGAACATGTTGAACTGTAATGGTTTTGTTTTTTTAATTTTGCCTATCCACGAATATAAAGTACGTTTTTATGCAATATTTTTTGAATTCATCTTTGGAACATTACGTTGTGAGTGTAGATAAAAAAAGTTTATTTAGTTTTGTAGGTAAATAAATCAACATAAGTGTCAATAATTCACTCTGAGTTGCCTAACCTAAATTTAGACTTTTATTTACTATACTCCATTTGAAATAACATTAGAAATTTAAATAATGCCAAATCGGTTAAACGGGCTGTGCGTTTAACCGATTTTGACTTCTATTGCGTTGGTGATATGACAAATGGCAGCTGTATTAAACCGTTAGTTTTGGTAACAGGTTTATGCTTATGACGTTATCCTTTATATTTACGGAATAGAACTCAAAATCAGTTAAAAGGACTGTAAAAAGGGTTGTAGAAATTTCTAATGTTATTTCAAATAGAGTAGTATTGGTATGTACCATATATTTTCATCATCTTCATGTCGTTGTCACATATAACTTGGAGATATTTTATCTATGCTTGAGGTCTTTGCTACACGCTTTATTATTTCTACCTGTCCTGTCATCGTTTTCATCTAGAGAAACAATTAATAACTCTCAAAACTCACCTAAACAACCGACAAATTCCTTCTACATCTAAACAAAAAACTTTTCATACAAAAAATCTCGTTAGTGCATAAAACAATGCTGCCATATTAAAACAAATTTTAGTGAGTAGAACAATGCCCCACTATATTCACACTACCACAACTTAAGGTTGTCCTAGTCGGCGAAACGAACTATTTTGTGGTCGGGGTTAAAATGCATGCTATCTCATCCGACAACACGTACGAAAGGGATAGACGCTGTGATGAGCAGTTAGGAGCTAGTGCGCGTACCAATACACACTCATGGTAGAAACATAATAAATGGATGATGATTTAGAACGAAAGGGAGCGCGCGAAATTTTATTAATAGATCTTTAGGAGTATCTAATGATAGAATGTTGACATGCTAATGAGATACATAACTGTTTCTGCTTATAAATAATTTTGTATATTTAACATTAGTATTGCATATTGACATCAGTATTGTATATTGACATTAGAATTGTATATTAACATTAGTATTGGATATTGACATTTGTAATTTTTACCTATATTGATATTAGTATTGTATATTGACATCAGTATTGTATATTGACATTAGAATTGTATATTAACATTAGTATTGATTATTGACATTTGTAATTTTTTGCCTATATTGACATAGCCTTATTATTTGTTTTCAGTCTGTGTCTTGACATGTACTGTTTTGACATTTTGTTTTCGTTATAATATTGTTCCTATTATTATTTGTTTCTCTTTTTATTGACATTGATTTCTATTGATATTTACATTGACATTGATTTCTATTAATTTGGATTATGCAATTCTTTATAATTGTTGTTTAATTGTCCAGGCCTATTTTATTTCATTATTTTGATTTTGCTGGCTTGATTTTATTTAATTTCTTTTTTTAAATACTTGCAAACATTTGTACGCTCTCTGGCATAACATAGCGCACTCTTTATTACCTGTATATACCATTATTATTGTACCTATGTTAAACAAATGGAGAAAAACAACTGAATGTATTTGTTCAAAACAATTCTCTTTGCATTTTTTAACAGCTAATCTATTCCTGTATGGTGAATGTTTTGCAAATTTTCTTCTTTATATGGTATTTATTTCCTTCCTAAAATGTGTTGAAATTAGTGTTGAAATATGGAACTGTCGACTCTCATAACTTTCAAATACAACATTTTATTTCCATACAGGGCTAGATAATGATGAGACATATTGAAAACATTTTTTATTTTGTGCGTATACACTCAAACAGTGGAGTAACCGCCAAACTACGTTTGTATGGAAGAATGACTGACTAGGGCAAACTTAAATATAGCGGTTAGCTCAAGGAAACTCCACTACCCTCATAGTTTAGAATACCGCTATTTCAGCACAGATAAAAACAGAGAGAGAGATAGTTTAGTACTGGCACTCGGCCAGAGTTGATGCATCTAATAACTGTCGCAATAAATTGGTTTGCCAGAATAGGACCTCGTTTGTTGGGAGGAACAGTTTCTTGAGATACTGTACGGTTTTGGTACTAATGTACTTCTGTTATTTCCAGAAGGAAGTTATTTTATATAGCTACGGTGTCCTAGGCAGATACTTTGACAAATTCGACTCCGCATCAAAGTTGCGACAAACAAATACGCGACAAATATTAGGGCGACAGTACCATACGTCGACCATCAATGGTGGTGATTGTTTTCACGACAAACGATGGGACGACGAAACTTTTGATCGACGAACGATGGCGTGACACAATTCTCGCTCAACAAACTAAAGAGCTACTGTTATAATAATAATAATAATAATAAAGCCTTTTTATTTCCTATAAACCTTACATATGTAGTTACAATGTTTTTTATATTATCTTAAATCTATGTTAGTAGCTCTATGTTTAGTTGATTCTAATGTTAGTTTTTATTAATTTTATTATAGGAACCCCTTGGTAGGGTATAGGCCTCCTCCAACTTCTTCCATTTTGCTCTGTTCTGTGCTATTTTTGTCCAGTTTTTTCCTGCCACCGATACTATGTCGTCCGCCCATCGTTTTTGTGGTCTGCCCACGTTTCTTTTTCTTTGTGGGCCAGTCCATTTCGTGCTCTTGAGAGTCCATCGCTGGTCTGTGCATCTCGCTACATGGCCGGCCCAGCTCCATTTTAGTTTTAGTGCTTGGTGTAACGCGTCTGTCAGTTTCGTCTTTTTTCTTATTTCTTGACTTCTTGTTTTTTGAATTTTTCTTAGGCGTAGCATGCTTCTCTCCATTGCCCGCTGACAAGTTCTTATTTTGTTGGCTATATTGTTTGTAAACGCATCTGAAGGCATCCCAATTAACAACGAACGTCTCACCCACCTAAGAGCTACTGTTACAAACGATTAATTATACGTAAGGTACTTTATCTCATCATCTCTCAGGCTTTCAGTCTTACCGGACCTGAATACCACACTAATAGGTACAAGATAAGGAGTACAATCCTTTCAACAAGTTTCTTTTACTTAATTTTACTGAAGCTTTTTGGCAACTATACAAATTATTTTCATCATCATCATTTCAGCCGAAAGACTTCTACTGTACATAAGCCTCACACAAGCGTCGCCTCACTGATCGGCCCTGTGCGTTTCGCACCCCATTTCTTTATACAATAATAGCTTTTAAAAAACCATTACTATTCCAACCTGTCATTTGCCAAATAAGTTCTTCTTCTTAGCGATAGAAAATATAAAAAAATATGTTCGGCCCAAAATTCCGCTACGGTAACACCATTCGGTGACGCTGTCATAAGGTCATCTGCATGCCCTGTCACCAGCTGTAGGTACGTGTGAGACAAATCACTATACTCTCTGCGCTGTAGCATGGTGCGGGTGACAGTTTCAATAACATTTTTTACGCATATACATATACGCATTTGTTTGTTGTTTAACGTCATACAAGCAACTATGGTATAACTATGGTATATTGAAACTGTCACCCGCACCATGCTATAATACTCACAACGGATCTTTGTGTCTCTGAATTGGCTGCAAGAGGCTGCGCAGTAGCTATTTTTGTGTCAATATTGAAAGTGAAAATAGCATTGTATAACTGTCTCTTTCACTCGCACACGTTTGTCGCATCATCCTATCTCGCTTACTCTATGCAGTTAATCTGTTTCATGCGCAATAGTTGACAGAGCCAACTTCAGAGAAACAAAGATCCGCTGTGAATATTATACAGCGCAGAGTGTAGTCTAACAAACTTTTTGCTTACAAACTCTACAAAATACTGGGCAATCTAAAACCCACTTCAACCTACCTACAAATTTAATAAACCGATTGGAGAGCCACAAAAAAACCATTCGATGTTACACGGAGTATAATATAATTTAATCGATTCAATTAGCTTCCGCGCCATCGAGTCTGCGGAGGCAGCGGTTATTCGGTTCGCTATCGAATCGATAAGATCGTGTCGGTACGTCTCGGCGCCGAGATTCGATTGAGGTAGGTAGCGAAATAAGCTGGCTTGGAAAGTGGGGGACGCGCCGGGCGTGTACCGGTGCACGGAGCTTTGATTAATTTAGAATTATAAAAGGTACCATTATAAGTAGACACGAGTGCTCGCCCAGTAATTTGATCGTAATGCATTTAAAAAATATCTTTCGGCATAATCAATGAGATTTGGTCTCACTGGCTATGTAGTGTGCAGCTCGCCCAACCTTATATTTGTAACTGCACACACCTTTTATGGGCATTATTACACGAATCGTTGAATCGAACACTTCTCTTTTATTTCGATTACATCACTCTAATACATGGCGACCCTTAGCCAGCAATTAAAATTTTGCAACTTACGTAAAATGCGAGGACGACAATAGTTGAAGAAATCCTGAAAAATATACTGATATAAGTTTATGAAGACGGAAAATTTAGAAGGAAGAAACAAAAGAAGAAAAAAAAAAAGAAAAAAAACAGAATCCAAGAATAAGTGTGAAGCGGTGAAAATATTAAATAAGAAGACAGAAAAGGAACGTTGCTGCCGGGTGCCGGGAGAATGCTCAAGCCTTATGATGAGAGGATATGCAGGGCGCCGGGAGATAAATCGTTCGGGTCCGATGTGGAGCAGCTGGGAGTCAGTTCGAGTCCAGTGCTGAGGAAACCGTACATCACACCATGTAAGACGTCGTGACCTACGGAGTCAGTTCGAGTCCAGTGCTGAGGAGTCCGTTCATCCACGCCACGTGACACGTCGTGACCTACTTATACGTTGTCAGTACAATACGTACCTACTGCAATGTAAGTTTTGCACTGCAATTTTTTTTTTAATATTCTACAATAATCCATAATATTGAAATTAGATCATGTTGCATTATTTTATATTTCGATTTGGGGAATAGGAATGTCCCAACAATTGCAAGATTTGCACGCTAAATTAAAATATTTAAGGGAATATTTAGTGAAACTAGGTCCAGATAGGCGTAGACAAGATTTAGATTTAGATTTTTTCATCACTCTAATACAGCTACATTAAAATTAAAAAAGACATGTTGGATTTTGGGGGCCAAATTGTGGAAGGACGAATTTCTTTTTTTTCCGAACCCATCGTGTGGGGTATCAAAATGAAGGGTTTTAAGAGGTGATTACAAAAATATATACGATAGAATTGAATTTCTCTTTATTCGAGTATCCATGACTCAAAAGATGGTTAGTAAAACTTACAACTATGTTAGTAACACAGTCACTATGTCAACTGACACTACAAAAACAAAACAACAAATAAAAGTGGATCACCGTTGCGACAACCCATGTTAGATGGCACAACAGCGACCCACAAAAACACAGTCTAGGCGACACGAAATCATACTTAGGATACTGTTGGAGTTGCCTCACACCCTGCGCACCATGGACTATGTATTCGAAAAGAAAATGATAACGAAAAAGTTCAAAAAAAGTCGACTGTTTATGAAAGCGGTTTATGCGGTTGGCAAGATGTACGATCTTTTTTACCCGACTGCCGAAGGAGGGTAATGTGTTTATCAGTCTATGTATGTATGTATGTATGTATGTATGTTTGTTCCTATATGGCATTCCAGAGACCAAATGCGTTAGCCGATTTTGATGATTCACACGTCAATCGATTCGTCTTAACCCTGCGAGTGTCATAGGCTACATTAAAATTGGACAATTGAAAAATTGCGACTTTTGGGCGCCATATTGTGGGGGCCCAAATTTTTTTTTGGGTCCAAACCCATCGTGTGGGGTATCAAAATAAAAGGTTTTAAGAGGTGATTTCAAAAATACATAACACTTATATGTGTAATTGTATCTAATTCGAAAAAACTAAAAAGGTAATAAATAAAAAAAGTTAAATCAAAACATCAAAAAACCCGACTGCTTCAAAAGCGGACTAAAAAGTCGTAAACAAGGGAAAAATCATGCTGTGCAGGCGGAGGATACACCATATTTTGGTCAACCAGCCCGCGAATATGTATCCTCCGACTGCACAGCATGATTTTTTCCTTGTTTACGACTTTTTAGTCCGCTTTTGAAGCAGTCGGGTTTTTTGATGTTTTGATTTAACTTTTTTTCAATTTACGTCTTGATGCCCCAACTAGCAAAAACGTCGTATAATTCTAGTCTTATAAGACTTCATGGTATATAACAGTTATATAGTGGTATGTAGTTAACTATTTTGATATATACACGTTTATCTTACGACGGTTCAGTCGCGGGACTGTAATGTCTTAATATAAAGCTGAGTAAACGTTTTCAGGACTAACTTATACAACGTTGTAGAATGGTGTCAGTACATATGTTGAGTAAATGTTTTCAGGACTAACTTATACAACGTTGTAGAATGGTGTCAGTAAATATGTTGAGTAAATGTTTACAGGACTAACTTATATGACGTCGGATAATGGTGCCAGTGCATATGTTGGGTAAACGTTTTCAGGACTAACTTATACGACGTTGTAGAATGGTGTCAGTGCATATGTTGAGTAAATGTTTTCAAGACTATCTTATATGACGTCGGATAGTGGTGTCAGTGCATATGTAGAGTAGACGTTTTCAGAACTAACTTATATGACGTCGGATAGTGGTGCCAGTGCATATGTTGAATAAAAGTTTTCAGGACTAACATATATGACGTCGGCGCCAGCCATGACGTTTATTGGACAATGTATTGGTCATATCAACGTTTCGGTTAAATAAAAGGTTTTTGTAAGACAACCATCGTCGTGTGTGAATCTTAACATAACTTTTATATGATTAAAACGCCACTTAAACGTTTGCGTATGACCTTTTTATAACAAAACTATTTTGATCGTATGGAAGACTTACTAAGACTTGTATGCAACTAAAATGTTGAATTTCTACGGTTACATTACTTTAAGTAGACTTTTGAATGATTTAAAGGTCAAATCCACACTTTAATTGAACTATTTCTATTGTTGTGTTGTGTTGTTTTGTCTTTTAAAAAAGGGATAGAACGAATTAATGTTGCCGAAAAAGATTCCGTATATATATATTTTTTTAATTATCATTTAATGTAAACAACAACAATAAAATTAAACAATTAACAGTAGCAATGGAACTGTGACAGTTATAACATTTGTTTGAAAAGGTAAAATAAATGCTTCGCCAAGGCCATTTTTCTCTTTTAAGATGTTTTAAATAATTTCAGATCAAAAATTTATCGATGTCCAAGAACACTACCATACTTCATTGATATCCTATGTTAGACCTGAAAAAAAAACATTTAAATAAATTAATCTGGGCTAAACGTACTATTTGATTAGATAGCCATTGACAAGAAAAGAAGATGAATTTATAATCATAAAGGGCCGAGTTAGTTCTCTGTTCAAGTTATGCAATGTTTATTAGATCTGTAAGTAATGCATATGGAACCCTAAAGTAAACTGAATATGGCCGCGGCGTCATAGACTCAAGAAAATGTATACGACCTTTTTGTTATATTAGTGTTATATAAAGGTCGCTATACAACGTAAACAAGATGGTTGATGCTTTATTATGAAAACATATTTTGGATAATTAATTAAAACGTATCAAATACAAAGAAATAGAGGAGGGCGTTAAAAACTTCACAAAAACACATATATACATTGTCATAAAACTAAAGTTCCCTGAAAGATTAACACAACTATCATTATCTCACACTCATTTAAATAATGCATAATAAATCGATATTTTGATTATTTGAAAGGAAATAGACATTTACTTACCTTTTTTTATTTAAACACCGGCACAATATTTAACAAACGAAATAAAACGGTTGCCGTTGAGCAGTCTTTTGTAAACGTCATTGTAACAGCTATGTGACATAAGCGGTCACATAAAAAACTCATCATAACCAGTATTGGACCGTAAAGTCGGTCTCTGTACTTTTATTTAACTTGTATACAACGTTTAAACGGTCATTGGCTGACTTCTACTTAACTACTAAACGAAAATATTGTCGTGTAATTTGGGCCTAATTCGCGTTATTTATACGTTTATATTTACGTTTATGCGACCAATCTTAAAAACTAGACTCAAAGTGTAAAACGTTAAATTGACTATTATAAAACATTGATTTGTTAGTTCAGCTTCACTTGATTTCAATAGATTAGAAGTCGATTAAAACTAGATGACTCGAGGGAGAATGTTTCAATGATATGAGGAGCTAATGTGCACTGTGAGTATTAATTTAATTCGTCTGAACATTCACACATTGTATCAACCGTGTGCGTTTGGAATCTCATCATGTCTTTTCTTCTCGGCAGGGTCTTTAGGACATTTATTTAAACTTATACATATAATTATCATCATCTCAATCTAACATATTTAACAAAATCTCATGAGGATGATGTCTTGAGAAAATCACATCCCAAGACATGTGCAGCAGGATCCCAATACAGATATCCTCATGGTGTAGTTGAGGCATAGATACAACTGCACAGGCATATATCCAGTGTAGAATCTTAAGGGTATATGTATCGCTTCTAATATAAGTTCTGCTTATTAAATATATATATCAGGAACCTTCAGTGACTAACTAACTAACTAATATGTATGAGTAAACAAACCACCAGAAGATATAATAAAACCATCCATTTTTTTTTCAGTACCTATCCAAGTTTTACGATTTCCAACTTTATTCCAATCATCACTAAGTACAAAACCGAAACGCTAAGCGAAACTCCTCCATTACAACATTGGTTCCTGTCTCGCATCTTTCGTACATCATTTATCATTGGAAGGGAAACAAAGTGGGAAGATCCACACTCTATTTGTCATGAGTCAGCAAGTAATCAAGGAGCAAGCTTATCGGGGGGAAGCTAATAAACGAAGAGGATAATTTGATTTCTCGTCATAACATACAACAGACATACTTTTATATCTATATATTTGTTTTCAGAGCCTTGTTAGATTCATGTAAACACCTTATTTTACTTATTCACTTCTCTTCGCTTCTGCCAGCGGCTTCACCGGGTGAATGTCGATAATTATCCTAAGGGAACATATTTCCGGGATAAAAAGTATCATATGTGCTATTCCATACTATAATCTATATCTGTGCCAAATTTCATCCAGATCCGTTCAGTTGTTTTTGCGTGTAAGAGTAACAAACATACTTACACAGACACTTACACAGTCTCAAACTTTCGCCTTTATAATATTAGTGTAACAAGAGAACATATTCGCGGGATAAAATGTACCCAGTGAGCTATTCCAGACTATTATCTATCTCTATGCCAAATTTCATCCAGTGCCTTCAAGCCGTTTAAGCGTGAAGAAGAAACAAACATACAAACACACACTACACACTTTCGCCTCTATAATATTAATGTGATTGTGATTAGAGTAACAAGGAAACATATTCCTGGGATAAAAAGTATCAATGTGCTATTCCAGACTATAATCTATCTCTGTGCCAAATTTCATATAGATTCGTTCAGTAGTTTTTGCGTGAAAGAGTAATAAACATACAAACACACTTACATACTCATAAACTTTAGCCTTAATAATATTAGTTTAATTAGGAATATTTGTTTTCTTAGCATGTCGATGGCAAATATTGTATTTAAATATTATGTTTGATCTAGTATTCAGCTAAGGCAACACCATTCACTGACGCAGCCATAAGATCCTCACAGGTACAGGTTAAAGAGCATGTGGTACAGGATGAAAAGTGGGTCAAGGTCAGCGGAGAGACGCCGCACAAGCACTAGACATCAAAACCACCTGAGTACGGATTCATTAGGAATTTAACAGTCTTAAAAACAAATAGAGTTTTACTATCGCAGGCTATTAAAAGTACTTTTAATCGAAGACATTCTTGGCTAGACGTAGGGAAGGATGCCAATTTAAAATATCTTGAAGGTCTTCACTTCCGATAGTTCAAATTCAAGTCGCATTCTCATCACGGCGACAAGCAGTGTCAAAGACTTGTCAAAAATGATACAAAAATCACAGGTTTTTTGAGAGATTGAGACTGAATTGAAATAATGCAAACGGTTCTAAAAAGTTCGAGAGTTGAAAGTTCGAAGATTAAAAACATGAATGGTCTTAAACACTCTTAAACTTCTCATTTCATAAACGCATCAATTAAAAAACCTATATTTTTTGTACCATGAAAGGACTCTGAAATCTGAAAAACTTTACTGACTAAAACCCACCCGTGTTCCTTCAGTTGCTTGTGCCAGGGCCGCGGTAACTCTCTTTCAAATTTATCCGCGACCCACCATGGAAGGTCTACAGTACACATTAGAATCAATTTCTACATGAGAAACCTTATTTAACTATGATGCTGCCCAGCTACTTAGATATATTTAGTATAACATATACATAAGCTCCGGAATACCGAACGTAAGTTCGTTTAAACTTAGCCCTAGCACTATTGCCCGCAAGCATGTTTAGCTAAGTTAGTTTGTAACTTAGAGAAAGGAGAGTAGCCTCCTCGTGTGCTTTGATGTATATTCCAATTGGTCCGACTACCTAATAATTGTACCACGGTATCGTTCAGGTCGCGGTAATGCGAGAAGCTAAACTTCTCAGTGATCATGCCGATGTGATGTGATGTGTTTGTGTGTGATGTCGCTTTGGGCACGCTAGTCTATGACCAGCAGTGGACGTCTTGCAGCTGAAATGATCATTAGCTTATGTCATTAAGTTCGTGCCAATACGAGTGAATCGAAACAAATAACTTGCATCATCAGCCTTATAATGTTTCCAATGCTGGGGCACTGGCATCCTCTCTGTGAGAGAGCTAATGGGCTTCAATCCACCACAGGGGCCCAGTGCGGGTTGGTGAATTGCACATGTCTTCGATTTTTTGGATTCTTCTAGGACATATCGGTTTCCTTCACCGTTTGAGGAGCAGTGGTGATAAATAATTTACACAAAGTAAACCGCCTGCCTGGGTTCGAATCACGTCCTACGACACGTAAGTCGTGGCCGTTACCACTGCTCCTTATAATAATTTTACAATAACAGATTTTGACAATCAAAGTAATTTACATTTATCCAATCATTCCGATCAAAATGTGCCTATTCAACAGCGATGATCACTCATTAAACTCGCTTCAAAATTAGATTTGAATATAGATTAGAATTTAATCTGTTCCAGTGTACGTACCTATCAAGAATTTGGGTCGTAAAATTATTCAAACGATCGCTTTTCCCATCAAAACCATGAGGTACAAAATACCCGTGAAACAAAGAACAAACTTGTATGTTTACTACATGGATACGTTTCGGGTACAAATTGGATTGTGTGCCGTATGTCACACGGGTTGTGTGTCGTCGGAGTGGCGATTGATGAGTCCCTCCTAACTTTGGATTGGTACTTGTATATGTCATGGTTAAGTATACTTACCGGCTTATATATTCGGATTCCTACCTACCTGTTCGAGGCGTTCGGTATATTCTCATACATCTTCTTCGTCGTGTTTATGATTTGAAATTAAATGTGTTTTGACCAGAATTCAGCCACATTGACAGCGTTAGCATTTGCCTCGTAAAGGTATTTCAAGATGGCCGGTATTTTTTCACAGAGAGCAGCATAAGAGGTAAGGCTTTAATACTGAGTTTTAGAAATGGGACTTCAGGTCTAAATGAAAAACTACGCGTGTGAAGTAAAGCAACAAAATTATGATATTTTATAATCTAAAAAATCTACCTACCTTTAACTAGCAATTCTTGTATATATATATATGTCGCCGCGTAGGCGTGAATTTGCTAATTTATTATTCTAATTAATCATTTTAAGTGTCAATATCTATTTAAGTATTGAGTTCAGCGCCATCTATTGACTCACTGTGGAATCAGTTAATAATCTGTTCGAATGATCATTATTATGCTAATTTCAATGTTTAATTAATACGAGATGTTTAAATAAAACAGGAACACTTATTGTAGGACTTTTGGATTTGTTCTCATTTTAACTATTGCACATTTGACGAAGTAAATGTGTTTGATTATGTTATTCTTATTAAGTTGTCAAACAATGGCGGATGTTATAATTTGTATGACCAATAACCAGATTTAATAATTTAATACGAGAACTAAACAAATTTGAGTAAATGATTAAATACTAAGAAGTCATAAGACTATTTTACACAGCTGTGTAATAATGAGAAACTTTCTAATTAGTAAGATTGTTAGATCACCGGAAACTTGAATAGTTTTGTTATTAGATTACTATTTCAATAATAAACTACAAGCCACTTTGTATTTGTGAGTATTGAGGTTGTTTAATGTTAAAATAATTAACTGATCAGCATTTTAGTATTGTTTGCTAACTTTACTCAACTATCCAAGTAATAAGTGTCTAAACAAAAACAATATGGAAGTCCCGCCGACTTAGAACGCACATGGCGCGTACGGTGCACGGTGTGTGTAAGAATAATAACTGTAAAACTGTTTAATAAATCTGCTGACTGATTAGATGTTTGAAAACCTAATAAACATGTAACGCTAATTGTCATAAAGTGATTGTGTAAAGATTTAAAAGAGTATCCTGGAGTTTCTTGCTTGATCTCCGAGGCTTTGTAATCTAGCGAGCCACAAGATGTGGTTTTAGCTTCAAGTTCATTTTAAAACTGTAAAGTGTCTGTAACTAAGTCAAATAAATGCTCTTGAGTTTCAATCCAGTGTTGTGTGTAATTGAAGTTCACCTGTTCCTATCAAGAATAAAGGAATTGCCTCTAGGCAATGGGAGTAATGATGGCGGTCCTATGATACATAAGTACTTCGACGTGACATATATATATATATATATCACATCACATCATCAGCCTATTAATGTTGCCACTGCTGGGACACAGGCCTCCTCTCTGTGAGAGGGAATATATATATATAACCAGTATCTCGGAAACGGCTCAAACGATTTTCATGAAATTCATTAAGCGGGGGGTTTCGAGGGCGATACATCGATCTAGCTAGGTTTATTTTTTAGAAAAAGTCGTTTTCTCTATTTTCATCCGAACAGAGCTCGGTCGCCCAGGTACTTAATATTAAAAAGTGGTAACATTTTTTGTCTGTTTAATTTTTTTTATAGGTTTAATGTAAGATTTCCTTGGCGAAAGAAAATATTATATAACTTTTCTTTTCCTAAGTACGTGTAATGATAAATTTCATTGATAAACGGTTAAAAGGTTTATAGATTTTCCGTAAGAATCATTGGTCTGTTCAAATCTAAAAGATTAAAATACTGAGAGTAAAGAAGCCTATTTAAAATTAGCCAACCATTTCTTACCAGGTTATATAACATCTAAGACTTCAATGGCCTTCCACTTACTTCTATACAAAATCCTCAACTTCCATTCACGTTATTCAACAAAAAAAACTTGGGAATCCAAAAATGGCTTTACAAAAAACGGCATTCTAAACTAATAAAACGGCATCAAAGGTTGCCCGGGCAACCACCAAGTTGGCACAAGCAGATAGGGCAAAACGGGCAAGAATTCTGTGCTTTATTAAATTTTCATTTAATCTGCTGAAAGTCGATGTACTCGAGTTTTGGGATTAAAAAATCATACCGCTCGGATGATGGTTTTCTTTGAGTTTTTTTTGGTATCTTTTCTTGATTTTTTTAGGCTTCAGTGAAAAGTTGATTGAGAGCGTAGTGCGTGCTTTTTGGAACACTAGTATACCCTTCTTTTTTTTTAAACTACACGTCACTTCACGCTCAAATATTGGATTTTCTGATGCTATCTTCTATTGTACACATATTTTTCAAATCAACGGCTAAATATTGCACTAGTCTGAAGCAATGGAATTTATACGTAAGCCTATAGATAACCACTCTGATTTTATCAGCCACAATGCGAAATTGTGATGGCTGAAATAATAATTTATAATTAATAACTTGTACGAACGAAGCATGTTAGTAAAATCTTGTAAAAAGAAATAAGCTATGGTCTTTACGACATTGATTCAATACAACATTTATCAAATTGATTGAACGAAACAGAAAACTACTTATCATGACCGAATCAAATCTCCTCCCGCTAAGAATATTAAAACACTCTCTATAATATAATACTGTCCATAATTTTATACGCTTGGTGGTTTGAGCAACGTATAATATTACATTACATTTTTGTACTCTTGCCAAGTTTGGTTTGGCATTACATGTACAGCTATGATTAACCCGTCAGGGGAAATTAAATTGATATATTATAATAATACATAATGTGTAATAGGCATCTAATTTACATTTGCTGCTGAAAATTGGTTTCATGAATTAATTTTGTATAAATTATTACATCACCACTGCTCCTAAAAACGGTGAAGGAAAACATTGAGAGGAAACCGGCAAGTCTTAGAACCAAAAATTCGAAGACATGTGACATCCACCAACATTCTCTGGGCCCGCGAGGTGGATAACGGCCCTTTCCCTCTCACAGAGAGGAGGCCTGCACGTACAACGGACCAAATGCGAGTCTAAGTGCGGAAAAGGGGTCCATCTAGGAGGATAGGATAGGTCCTATCCTGGATAATGCATAACTAATCCTAGTAGTTTTTAAAAGACAGGAGAACGTTCCTAATTCATCATCGTTGTTACTATGATTTCAACTGAAAGACGTCGACAGCTGGACATAGGTATCCCCCACCGTAACTATATAAACCGGTCCTGTAAAACTTCCAATATACCATCTTCCGGTTCGTGGTCACCATCCCTGAACTTTTCGGCCTTATCAGTTTGCCTTTCTGCAAGCAATCTGCCCTGACAATCGCCATTAACTCCTCCTGCCTTATTAAGTGTTTTAGTATTATTATTTTTTATTTGTAATAGGCTCACGTTTGACCACTATCTCGCCTGTTGTCATAAGTGATGGTGTGGTCGACGGTGAAGCAAGCTTGCCTAGAAGTAACCTATTCACTCTTGACTTAAAGTCGTAATCGTCGTAGTAATTATATCTAATACGACTTTTATGACAGTGATGTGTGGTATCTTATTCTTTTGCAAAACTTTACAAGGCCTTAACTCTACTTTACCTCTAAACAATCATATTTAATACTTTATTCGTTCTTTTCTGGAAACTGACACAGAACCATTGTACTTTGAATTAGTAGATCTCAACATCATCGACTTGTCCTTTGGGAACTCAGATTAACTCTCTAACCATCAGTGCCTACTTTGCCCAGTGAGACTCCCATCCATCAAACCTTGCCCACAATTTAACGCAAACACATTTTCAATTTTCTAAATACTTTTCCAATCAGTATTAAAAACAAAATATTTACATTTCAAGCCCATCAAAAGAAAAACAAAAGCCTACCAGCTGAAAAAACAGAAACTCTATTAAAAATAAATTCTTTAAATACCCTCTCAGAAATTGCTATCATTTTCAGCAGACGTTGATTGAGGCCACAGAATAGATAGATACAGAATGCTGACTCTATACACGAGGAAAACGCACGCCCATATAGACACGCTTCACGTACAGCGAGTGCAAGTGAACTCGTGACCGGCATTTGTTTGATATGACTGTACATACGCGTCTATGTGTGCGTGCGTATGTTTTCGCTTGTTGTAAGAAGGTGGCCTTCTGTACCCGTTTTCTATAGTCGGTGAACACCGAGACATTTCGAGGCTCTATTGTGTTACTTTCGTGGCGTGAGAACAAAGGGCTGTCGGTAAAAATGTGTACTCTGTCGATATCGAGTCGATCGATAGCATTTTGTACGGCCATTCTTGTTAAGGTATTGTTGCTTTGAGCTTATTTTTTCTTATTCTTAAGATGGTGTATTTTATTTGTAAGGATATTTTTGTAGCTTCACCTGGAGCTAACTTAACCACCAAATTTGTCCAATAGAAGCCTAACCCTCTTACAAATAAACGCAGAATAAAGTTATACCAGGTATAAACCTATGAAAATGTATGGGTATACCTTAGTTATACCTGGTATAACTTTATTCCGCGTTTATTAGTAAGAGGGTTATACTATAATTGATTTATGGACGAAAAATAAATATACCTGGTCATTTTTTATTTTTGCTAATTTGTACTCATTACAATCATAAATTATTCTACAATACAGTTCGGTTGAGCCATTTAAATAACACAAGTAAACAAAATCATTCTCAAGAAATTATTGATAAACCATTATATAATACTCGTATGTAATTTACTTCAGCAAAATGTTAATACACTTATCAAACTGTGACACATATATTATACTTGGGCTCACAAGTAATTTACCAACGTAATGTATAATATTATGGAGAATATTGTTGATCGATGAGCTTCGAATTTTAACAACAAGCTAGTACCAGTTGGTACCTTGCCTATGAATTGAAGTTGGATTTAAATACTGACCTCGGAGGTTTCGTTTTAGTACATGAGATAGGCGGGCCAATAAATTCTCCGAAACCATAAATTTAGTATTCTACGCTAAACCATCATATGCCTTTTCCTCATGTGAGCTTTGGATCTAAGTCTAACCAATATATTTTAGCACTATATTGAAGCGCCTACCTCCAGAACCCTGCAGTCACTCTATAATGCGGTACCCCTTGGTTTGTTCTAATCTATCAAATATTCGAGAGTCTGGTTACGTACCAACACTGTCAGTTCTTGACATATTAATTTAACCATGTCTTGTATTAAATCTGCCTAAAAAATACCAAAACTACCATTCCGCTAGTGCTATGCGAGGCTAGGAAAAGCTATCAGTAAGATTGCTTAATTTTCCAATCACTGCACAGAGCAATTTTGGTCTAAAAGGATTGAGATTCCTTGCTCGCTTCCTTTTGTATAAAATTGTGTTTGCACATTTTAGGTACTGTAGAGGCTATGTTGGCTTCCCAACCAACTTCTTGAGTATTAGAGATCAGGTTTCCTTAGTAACACGAGGTACCTCTAGTAGGTACTATCTCACTTCGCTTAGCTTTGGTGTGAACTTACATTCTGATTGTTCTGGCTTACATTGACTAGTCCATTGTAAACCATACTTTTTGGTATGTCAATGACAAATCAATGTATTTATAATGAACGAAAGTATTGGTGGTATTTATTTTATTTATTTGTGAAAACATACGGTAACACATGTAATAGTTTGGCATCAGAGCGAAACAAACATCTAGACCTCTCGGCTCAAAGGGCGTATAGCACAAAATATCCCATATTGTTTTGTGCTTTACGCCCTTTGAGCAAAGCACAAAATAACAAATGTTTGTATTGTGCTTTACGCCCTTTGGGCCCAGAGGTATCGATATGCAATACCAACGACATTCTCCACAGAATATAAAACCATTTTACAAAACAATTTTGCTATCAACTAGCCAAAAAATAAACTAATCAGAAGGATATCATTTTCAAAAAAATCGATTGAAATGGCATTGATTGTGTGTTACGCAATTATCCCGGTGCTCAGATTGGCAACTTACCCTACCAGTAAGCCACCCTTGCTTTGATCCCTATCAGAAATAAATAAAAATACCGAACAAACAGGTGTTCAGAAGTATTGTGGCGGCGGTATTTATGGTAAAATACATTTACATATAATTGTATAAATTGTTGCTGATCTCTCTTCCCTTTCTGTTTATTTTCGATACAAGGTAGGAATAAGTATTGGTTTTATAAATGGCCGCCTATTCTTGGCATTTTTTGAATCAATATTGATGTAGCGTGGGGACGCTTTCTTGTGAGTACTGCACCTGATAGTCTGCAGTAAATCAAATCTGCAAATGTCCTTCTAGGGTGATTCCACCCTGCGTTTCCATTCAGGATTTATTTAATTTCTGAAATACTAATGTTTTTTATGCATGTTGAGATGCACAGTTAACCTACTTCAAATACTAGTTTTCTTTGTAATTATTAGTGGCAGCCCGCAGTCTGTATTTGTTCTCAGTTGATGGCAAAATGTTTGTCACTTAAAACTTTACCGTTGAAAAGTGGAAGTTAATACACACGTCTGGCTAACCCTTCGGGGAATATTAGGCGTCATATTCTGCTAAGCTCTCGTCTCTTGAATCTGTAAACTTTTTCCCAATAACAACAAATATAAAAATTAATCCACCCTGCAAACAAAGGCAGTAAATGTCGCTGATGATATTTTACGACTCCATTTTATTGGCTCAAATCAATTCATGTTCTGTTAATGGCATCCATTTAATTGACCTATCTCGATTGCCCTGGCCTATCATAATTATTCCTCTATAGGCCAGTCTCTTTGGAAAGGTTAGTATACACTAGCGAATTTTCTTAAGCATTTCCATGAAATGAAATGAAATGAAATCGTTTATTTGCTAAATGTAGGTGTACAGATTAGATGTTCTTTTTGTAAAGAGTCCCTATACATTTTGCATTACGGCATGCAAATTTTTATATTTGTTTAATTTAATACACAGAAACACCAATATTTTTATAAATTATCATCTCTCCAAAGCAGTAAACAGTCCAAACATAAAACATATAAAATGGCTTGAAATTGGAAATGAAAAATGATTTAGATGATGATTTAGGAAATGATTTACAATAATCAACAATATAGACATTAATATAATAATAATAAATCATAACAAAGAAATTTCACCACAATAAATGCAAGTTATAAGATTCAGATAAATAATAGGTAATGTCAAAATAATAATCAAATGTCTGTTAAAATCTCTACAATTATGTATGTCAATTTAATATAAAATTACAATACGTGCTAAAATATACATCAAATGTCAAATAAAATCAATATAATTACGTCATTCCTCTTTAAAATTTGTCAAATGTCAAAAATAGTAAAATACAAATGTCAAAACAAAAGAATTTACCATAAAATCGGAATTAAATAGAAAATAATAAATGTCAACAAAATAATTACAATGTTCAAGCGAAAGTTTTATCATTTAAAAAATCAGTAATAGTGTAGTAACACTTGTCCAATAAAATTTTTGTTAACTGTTTTTTAAATACATTGGTGGGTGATTATATTAGAGTATTGGGTAGCTTATTATAAATAAGACGACCCATGGATAAAATATTTTAACAATGCATGTCCTCGAAAAGAGCGGTTTTCCAAGCAGCCAAACTGTGCGGAAAGTGTCACTTTTTTTCACTAGTGCTTTTTACTTTCCTGTACTTTTTTAATTTTAACTCCAACGTCAGCCCGACGCATAGAGTTTTTATTATTTGAGAAAAGTTTTAAAAATTAGTTATGTACAGATTATCATTCATATAAAAGGTAAAATAAAACTAATACTTTATTTTAGGCGTTTTTAATTACTCTAGATTTAGTTTTTGATCAATAAATTAATTTTAAATATTCATTAAATATGTTTGGCAGAACGTATATTTTACTCGTGCCTTATTGCGTTACGATGTGAAAGCAATTCGCACATGCGCAGTAGATATGCCCGAGGAACTATTAGTTAATCTGTGGATATGTTGAACGCGCTTGAATAAGCCCGCCATTTTATTAATTTCATTTTATTAATTTTGTTTATTTCCTCGCACAATGCATAGTAAAATATTGTATGATACACGTACGTAAGATGATTTCCGACTCGTGTCGATTTATCCACTCACTCGCTTCGCTCGCTCGTGAATAAAATGCTACTCATCGGAAATCACCTACCTTCCGCACTTGTAGCATAAATAACTATTTCTTAATAGGGCTGTTTTGTGACCACCTGTATAAAGTTGATGTTTATATATAGACCTTATGGGTCCTGTGCGTTTTCTTATATCAATCAATGAGGTAAATAACGTTTTATTAGTTTTAACGAATAGGGCAATTTCAAGAATATATAAAGATGGTAATGTGAGAATTTTTTGTGATTTAAATACTGGTACACAGCTTTCTGTAGACTTCAGACCGGTCATCGATCTAAGGCAACGTTTTTGAGCCCTAAATATTCTTTCCCTTTCACTACAATTACCCCAAAATATGACTCCGTATCTTAACATTGACGCAACTAAGCCATGGTATGCTGTCACTAGTGTTTTTAATTTACTTTTTTGGAAAGAATGTAAAGTAGATAGGCAGATTTACTTAGTTTTTGGCAAACGTATTCAGCATGGGGTTTCTACGTCAGTTGACTGTCGATATGTACTCCTAGGAATTTTGCCACTGAGGTTGTATCTACGTTTTGGTCTTTATATTTAGTAATTATGTCATCTGGCTGTAGCCGCTGATAATAATGCATCACTTTGGTTTTATGTAGATTTATGACTAGGTTATTTTTATTGAGCCAATCAATTATTGCTTTAAGTGTGCTGTTTATGTCTTTGTCGTATTCTGTTTTGTCTACGCTTGCAATTATGGCTGTGCTGTCATCCGCAAATAATGTCATTGGATGACGAATTTGGCGCGGCAGGTCGTTGATATAAAGTAGAAATAACAGTGGCCCAAGTACACTACCTTGCGGCACCCCAAATTTGGTTGTTCTACATGTAGATCGATATTTGAATTCACGTTTAGTTTTGGTGCATACTCTTGATATCTCTGTGTATTGATTTCGATCAGTAAGGTATGATTTTATTAGGTTTAATACGTTGCCTCTTATACCATGATCGTTTAGCTTTTTTAGGAGCGTGTCATGTTTTACGTAGTCGAATGCTTTCGTCATGTCTGTAAATATAGCACAAACAGGGTTTTTAATATCCACATTAGTCATAATCACCTTAATAAGCTCAAATATAGCCATATTGATGTTTTTATTTTTTCGAAAGCCTTTTTGCTCTTCGCATAATATATTATGTTTTGTAACAAATTTATAGATAGACTCATAAATTATCTTTTCAAATATTTTAGAAAATACCGAAATTAAAGCTACCGGACTATAATTTGCCATATCTTCCTTGATGCTTTTTTTAAGTAATGGTTTTATGATAGTTGTCTTTAGTTTATACGGAAATATACCTGCGCTTATAGATGCATTCATAATATGACTTAGAGGATTTGCTATTATATCAGCAACAAATTTTACAACAACGGTAGAAACGCCATCAATATTTTTTTTTATCAATTTGTCTCATCATTATCTAGCCCTGTATGGAAACAAAATAGTAAAAAAACAAAATTTGAAAGTTATGAGCGTCGAAAGTTCCATATTTCAACACTAATTTTAACGCATCTTTGGGCGGAAATAAATACCATCAGATAAAGGAAAATTGCAAAACGGCTTCCATACAGGAATGCATGCATTCCATGCATTGTTGAATTACTAATCTAAATTAGCAATTCAACAATGCAAATAATTTTATTTTGAAAATAAACATTTATTTTAGAAAATACCGAAATTAAAGCTACCGGACTATAATTTGCCATATCTTCCTTGATGCTTTTTTTAAGTAATGGTTTTATGATAGTTGTCTTTAGTTTATACGGAAATATACCTGCGCTTATAGATGCATTCATAATATGACTTAGAGGATTTGCTATTATATCAGCAACAAATTTTACAACAACGGTAGAAACGCCATCACAACCAAAACTTTTTTTATTTTTTAAGTTTTTTATTACCCGTATGATATCTCATGAACAAAAAATTTTCATTTATTTCATGTAATGTAACGTTCCTGCGTATGCTTGACATGGTGTTCGACGTAAATCTTACGACGAGTTAGCATTTACATGTAACACATAGTACAACAAGAGTCATCATCTTCCTGCCCTAGTCCCATGTTACTTGGGGTCGGCACAACACGTATTCTTCTTCCATACCGTTCTGTCCCCTGTCACGCCATCACTGACTCCCTTTTCTTTTATATCACTTCTCACACAGTCCATCCATCTTTTATTCGGCCGTCCCATCCCTCTCTATCCATCCACATTTATCTTCGTAACTCTTTTAAGTAACATGCATTTCGTCCCTCCTCATCACATGACCATACCAGGATAATCGGTTTCCTTTCAACTTTTCTGTCACTGGCGACACTTTCCAACTGCCACTAATATACTCATTTCTCACGTTATCCATCTCAACATTATCATCTCTGCTACATGCAATCTCTTTTCATCCATATTTTTCACAGCCCAACATTCTGATCCATACATTACGACAGGTTTAATCAAGCACTTGGAAATTTTCTTCTTTAACTTGATAGTACAATAAGAACACCTTTCAATTTTGCGTTTACTTTTCGTTGACATTCTCTTCTTCTTCTTGCACTCGCACTCATGTCTTTGTTCGAAAAAATGTTACACAAATTGGCTCGTTTTTAAGAGCCTCGTTCTTATTGTTCGGTTCGGTAACGAGCATATTAGAGCAGCTCGAAATTTCGATACAAAAAATGCTATAGTATATACTTACCTTTAAAGCAATTGAACGCCCAAAATTTGGGTAAATTATATTGTTTCGAAAGTAAGTCGACTAATTACCTAGCTATACATTTTTAAGTATGTTTTTAGTATGTTTTAATTAATGTAATTTTTATGTTCGTTATTTAAGTACCTATAAGTTTTATGTACCTCTCTCTTACCATATAAAAGGTTATTTAGTACCTAATTAGAGTACCCACCGCTAAAGCTACTAGTACCTAATTAGAATAATTAGCATTTTGGTACAATAGTCCAATATTAGTAAGGCATTTGCTTTGAAACACTTTTTAAGTAGTACTTTTTTGAGTTTAATTACCTACCAAAATTACTTTATTACACATTTTTCAAGCACGATTATCTTCTATATATATATAAAAATCAATGCCACTTTTCCTTGTTATTTTATAACTCAAGAACGGGCTCACCTATACAAACCAAATTTTTTGGCTTTATTCGGACTATTTAGCAGATGGTTTATGTGAAGAAAAATAAAATAAAATATATTGAAACTTAGGGTAGGGTAGGGTAGGGAAGGTAGTGTAGGGTAGGGAAGTGTAGGGTAGGGTAGGGTAGTGTAGGGTAGGGTAGTGTAGGGTCGGGTAGGGTATGGTAGGGTAGGTAGTGTAAGGTAGGGTAGGTAGGGTGGATAAATGTTTGGTGTTTTTATGGCAAAACAAAGTTTGCCGGGTCAGCTAGTATTTATATAATTTTAATGTTCAAGGCTAAGTACCTCATAACTTTTATCCTGCTGAATGAAAATCGGAAAACGATCAAGTACTTCCTTCTTTTTTAAAGCCCAGCTAAACTTCGAAGCTACTAAGCGAAACTGTAAATGTACTCCTTGCATCCGAAATGTCGACAAACACTTAAATATGTCTAACTGCACATTTAAACTCCATTGACCAAAAACGAGTTCAGGTACGAAAATAAACACATTGAAAACAGATTTCCGTGTAACTGAGTACACAAAATAGAACCAGACTACGCTAACCCAAGCACCAAATAGACAAGCACAGAAGGCTAGATAGTAGGTATCTATAATATAATGATAAGGTTACGCTAGTCGTAAATTCTTCCATACAAACGTAGTCTAGCGATTACTTCACTGTTTGACGATGTACGTTTTAAATATATTTTTTTATCAATTTGTCTCATCATTATCTAGCCCTGTATGGAAACAAAATAGTAAAAAAAAACTCACTCGCGAGCGGCATTTGTTTTAAATCGCCGTACGTATGCGTCTATGCGCCTGTTTTTGCTCGTTGAATGGAGTCGGGCTTCTGTATCTATTTACTGCATGATCCAAACCCGTTGGGTTGAACTAAATAAATAGAGCAAAAATTGCGGATTTTTTTTTCAAACAACTGACAGGTTTGGAAAAGTGTCAACGTGCGGGTTTGTTTGTTTCGATATGCGGGTGTCGACAGGGTTTTGTTTATATCGTGTAGGGATTTTGTATGGTTTTTTATTAAATGTAGATGGAATATTGAAACATATTATAAAGAGGTGTAGTTTCGGGATGTTAATATACGGGCAAGGAATTAATCATTTGTAAAAGATCTTTACTGATGAACAGAGGTCTGCCTTACATCAATTCAGAAAATATATATCAAATTTAACTTACAAATATTGATAAAAATCTGTTTTGAAAGATATTTATAAATTGTTCGCAACTGTAGTTTTACAGTTTCTTGAACCCTGCCATAAATTAAACCTTTATGTTAATGTAAATAATCGAGCCTAACACTTTCTAAAACTCTGCCATAAATTACACTCTAATAAAAAAACTACATGAGCCTACAAACTATTTTCCCAATTCCACATAGGTAAAACTGTTTGTTTGTTTGTAAAAGAGTAGTCTCAAAGTTCAGATTCAATTATGAAATTTTTCACACAATTCTGTAAGAATGCTACACTATCGCTGAGTCTTTCATGAGTGACAGGCCACAGTAGCAAAGCTGCTAAAAGAGGTTTATAAATATGAATAAAAAATTTAGGGCTAAAGACAATTTATACACATAAATACTGCGTGCACGGCACCGGTGCCGGCTGCGTCGTAGCTGACCGACACGAAATTAAAGAGCCCTTGCACAGTGTTAAGTAAACCATAAAAATAAGGTACCTCCTTAAGAGACTTTCTGTATAGCTAAAGAAATTATAACAAGGAAAAAGTAAATTTTATCTAAAGAAAAGACTGAATACCATATCTCTTTTTGGGACAAGCCCGCCAAACTCTAGTCAATGAAGCTCGGTGAGTCCCTGAGAAACTACTACTGGCTTAGATCCCGCAACGAACTTAATTAGAAAAGAATGACAGGAGTAAGAAAAACCAAATATCGTTTGCTGAAAGTTTAGCTTTGAAGAAGAGAGGTTTGAAGAAGTTGCCAAATATTCGAACATCTCGAGTACCAGCAACGATTGAGCAAAAGCCCCAATCAAGCCTTATCTCAACAGGCAAAACAAACCTCTATTTATAACACGAACTAATCGAGGGGCCACAATTACACAAATAACAGTCGACGAACAGACGACAAGGGTGGTTTTCCACCAAAGACACGCTAATTATTGCGAGGCTAAGCGAGGATGCGAAACTGTGAATATATGTAATGGTTTCCACAAAAGAAGACTAATTTATTTATTTTAGGCCAATGAACGGCACTTTTGAATGTCAAAAATTTAAGTTTGAAAAGAAATGCTTCGACTTTAACATTAGAAACGGGATATTTACCATGTTTACTGTTTAGTAAATATCCCGTCTCTAATAATATAATGCTTCGACTGTCCATTCGCAAAGGTGGTTTGTTATGGAGAAGAATGGACAAGAAACTCCACCAGTGAAGCTGTGAAAATATGTGACTGTTTTCAATCAAGCTATAAGAGGTAGCGAGGCAATGCGAGGATGCATAGAAAAGTTGGAAACGATCGTCGCACACATCCCTAACACATATCTCTCGGACGCATCACTAGCTTATTCTTATTTAAAAATACATAGCAGTGCTAACCATTTTCCACCAGAGCTGTACTAAGTCTGGCTAAGAATACAAAGTAACCCCATTGCTGGATATTTGCCTCATTCACCGCCTCGCTGCACCGCGCATCTTTGTGTGGAAAAGCCCCCTAAGTCTCGATGGCCGGTGGGATGGTAACTCGGTATCTATGAATAAACAACAGGCCAGGAGGCTGGGCACAACCCTACGCTCGATAACGAAAGTATTCGAGAGTTAGGGTTGACAGGTGACACTGATATTTTAGGTGGTAAAATTAGGACTCGTTTTTTTTTGTAAATTAGGCTGAGAATTTGCACTTTTTGGACGTTAATAATACTACAGTCCCGTATAAAAGGTTTCACTAACTTGTTTGCTTGTGTCTGAGGTATGCAGGAAAAAACAGTGCAGATTTGAGGGAGTCTCCATAAATGACGAATTTCGTACTTACGTATTGGCACTATTTTATACGAGAATACATAAATGCATGATGCGGTTAAAATATTGAGTGGTCGCCAAGAAATCTTAATTTTTTAGACAAGATTTTTTTGTTCGAGTCAATCTGCCTAGCCTTTTCCCAACAATGTTGGGGTCGGCTTCCAGTCTAACCGGATTCAGCAGAGTACCAGTGTTTTACATGGAGCGACTGCCTATCTGGCCTCCACAAGCCAGTAACTGGGTAACACGGTACCTCTTGGCTAGACTGGTGTCAGATCTCAAGCTTCTGACCACTCGTAACGACTGTCAAAGATCTTCAAATGACTCGGTTTGTTGAAATGGTCACCCATCCACGGACCGACCTCGTCAAGCGTTGCTTAACCTTGATGATGGACCCGTGCGGCTGTTATTATTTAGCCACGAGCTTCTCCTCTCCTGAGCTTTGTTCAAGTTAAAAAGAAGGAAAATTGATCCTTTATAAGATCACTTTTGTCCTTTTGTGATTGAAGTGAAAAATTACGATATGAATTTTATTTCTTTCAAAATCAATAGGCTGACGAAGACCAACGATGACATGGCTAGAAGTTTTGACACTTTCAGGAAATTGCCACATCATGCTATACAATTGGCCTAGTTAGAAGATGGGCAGCGATATATATTCCATACGTGTGTTCCATTTATTTTAAGTTTCACAAATGGTGAAAGGAAATATCGTATCCTCATGTTAGAGAAAATTGTGTAATGTTTGACTATACTATCTTATAGATTGTCCTGTTTAAAGTTTAACTTTGGTTTCTTGTGTTTAATCTGTAAGTCAGGTGTCTTAGCATGGTTGTGAGTTGTTGAATATAATTACACCATGTTATCATATATTAAGTTATTACTTACTAAGTTTTTCTTATGTCTTCGCTCCTGTGTTTCATCCAACAGGAACCCTGTATTTTTGAGATAATACAAACCTTTTTTAACAAAAAAAAAAAAAAAACATTAAAAACCTTTTTTTATAAACATGTTTTTTTGTATTCTCCTCAGAAAACCCTTTCATTTGATACTCATTGCACAAAAATAACTAGTCCGCCATCTTGGGCCGTCCGCCATATTGAATTTATAATGACGTCACTTAGCTAACCATGCATTGCCATCCAGACTAAACGTTTATAAAAATTGGTAATTATTAAAATTCAGTTGCAAGATTTGACCCGATCACACCTACTTACATACATATATACATTGCAAGTTAAATATATAGACTATATAGCTTGTAAAATTAAACCGTGTCTTTGGTACCTATTTTTAACCCCCGCCGGAAAAAGAGGGGTGTTATAAATTTCACGTGTATTGCTGTGTATCTGTGTGTCTGTCTGTGGCATCATAGCGCCTAAACGAATGAACCGATTCTGATTTAGTTTTTTTGAAAGGTAATTTTGTCGAGAGTTTTCTTAGCTATGTTTGAATAAAATCGGTTCAGCCGTTCAAAAGTAATGGGTGTTTTACTGTTTGAATCGGGGTGTTTTCGCAAGATAATTGTGTTGGGGGTTTTTTTAATTTTGAAATTTTACTTGTTTCCGTTTATAATACCGTCTTCCGAAAAGAAAGTTATTTTTCGCTTTGTAGTGTTTTTTTTTTTTTTTGGTAAAAGTTTTTTTTTATATTTCTCTTTTTAGTTTTGGTACCTTCTTTATTACCATGAAAATAAGCATTATTAAAGATAACTCAAAAACTACTTGTCAGATATTGATCAAATATAAATGGGAATAGTATGGGCATAGTGGGTGTATGTAGTATGACTCTTTTTTTATTTGCGTGTTTTGCGATATATCGCTTACATCGAATGAGACTTCTCTAGGACCCCAGATCTTTCAGAGATTACCTCTTACGATATTTTTTACCACTTCATAATATTTAGTTCAAGCAGATTTAAAAGCATAAAGCATAAACATTGGAAAGGTTCAAATACCCAGTATTTAAACTTTCCTGAAACGTTTCATTTATTTCTACCAGGAAAGGAAATATCCGCAATCACAAAACACACAATTCTCTATTTCGAACGAAACTCTTGGCAATCAAAGAAGTTACATTCAGCCATATAGAATCTGCCAAGTTAGTAGTAAAACATCGTGCGACGTGCATGCGTTTCGTGCCAAGTTTCCTCTGAAACAAATGACTGCAGATACAAAGGAACGAGCGAAAATTGAATAGTCTTACTCAATTTTGGAAATAGTCTCGTCTGTTTTGAGTAAAGTTGTGGTTCTGTAGCAGCCTGCCAGCTACAGAAGACCTGTCAACGCAATACAATACTGGTTTCTATGATTTTCTAGGCAAGCGCCGTTTTGCTAGCTACAGAAAGAGTTTCATAGAAATACACAAACACCAGGGGTCTTACTCTCACGGGCTTGCGGACGGCGAGTTATGGGATAAGGACCAGGCCAGAGTCGACGGCGCGTAGTGTTCCACGCGTGCCTCAAAGAGATGTCAGCAAAAACTGACGGGGTCTGCTAGGGCCAATGCCTGTCTGGGTCGCGGATAAATTTGAAAGAGAGTTACCGCGGCCCTGGCACAAGTAACTGAAGGAACACGGGTATTAGTTAGTAAAAGTCTGACACGCCCTCCCGCTTCACCCAGAGCGGGCAAAGTCACTAGATGATTTGCTAAACAAAAAAAGGGGCCTTACTCTGACGTGTCAAAACTGTTTTAGTTCAAATGTGACAGAGAGATGAAGTTATACAGAGTGAAGAGCACTATCCATTATTGACAGCGGTGTCATGATGGCTACACGTTATAGTGTGGTCCAAGTAATGTTACGGGGACATGATGCCTGCTGCTGCCGCTTGCAATCGACTACTACGGCATTACATCTTTAAACCCCCTAGTCGACGGCACGAACTATTTTGTGCGCGGGGTTAAAATGCATGCTATCTCATCCGACAACACGTGCGAAAGAGATAGTGCTGTGATGAGCAGTAAGCAATACGAATACACACTTTTGCAAATTTGTAGCGAAATGGATGATGATTTAAGACGAAAACGATCGAAATTTTATAAACAGACCTTTGGAAATATGGATATCATGAAAAAAATACTAAATGTATTGCTGACTGTTTAGCAATTTTCCTTCTTCTTATGGTATATATTTGCGCCCAAAGATGCGTTAAAATTAGTGTTGAAATATGGAACTTTCGATGCTCATAACTTTCAAATATATATTCTTTTTTACTTTTTTGTTTCCATGCAGGGCTAGATAATGATGAGACAAATTGATATATTTTTTTATTTCGAATGTACACCGTCAAACAGTGGAGTAATCGCCAGACTACGTTTGCATGGAAGAATGATCGACTAGGCCAACATTAAGCGTCGAACAGACTTTATAACATTTTTATTTGCTTACGAAGAACGTTGCGTGGTGGAGATTTGTGTTGCATCGTTGCATGTAATGTCCGTTCCAAGTGTAATGTCTTAGCTTGATAGCTCCAGCATTATTTATATCTTAGTTAAACATTGTTTTCCACTATGGATACCTCTCTTTATTATATCGTTAACCACAATTTAAAGATTGTACTGGACAGACTTTTCACTGAGATTATAAAGCAACCAATCCATTGAAGTTGCCTTAAGAGTGTAGTTTTTTAATCTTTTTAATTTCCCTTGCAAGCTGATTCCTGAAAAATTATATTAAGTCCATCAGTTGGATTTCCAAAAAATATTGAACACGCTAATTTGTCACGTGAACAAATAGCGACGAAACAGTGAGTTGAAATTTTACGTGACGTTGCGCTCTTCTGAGGCCTTAGTGCGAGTTTTTACTCACACGCTCACTCGTGAAACGTAAACGTCAATTTGTATTGAAACTGGATAAGCGCCGTCTGGGGACAGTAAGGAGAAACCTCTTTTTTTGTATACATTTTGACATAAGAGATCGTTTACGTTAACGCGATTGAGCGTGAATAAAAACTCGCACTAAGGCCTCTGAACGTTGGTACGCTTGATCTTTTTTATTTTCTTGATAAAGTAAAAAGTACGCGTCCAATATAATTTGATAATCTAACTAGCAGACTAAATAGAACTATTATTTTTTTATCAATGTATCATCGCTATTGCTCGTTACCTACTCCTGCGAAAAAACGCACAGCCAAATAATTTAAATAGGTTTGTATGTAACTCAAAGAAAACGCTGCTATACTGCCCAAATAATAAAGCAAAACGGTCATAAATCAAGGAATTTATCAGTTATATCTCTTGCCAGCCCTGTAGCCACAATCAATCCGCTGTCAGCACAGATTGTTAAGCTCTGATGAAATACCGCGAGAGGTCGCTACTGTCCGAAATATTTGATATTGTCGGCTCAAACACTGCAGGTGAAACAGATTGGACCGGTGTTTGTAATGAACGAAATGGATGGGAAAAGTTTTTGACTATTCGGTTTCATTATGATTTTCGGTGTAGAAATGAGGAACGGCATTGTGCCTCCGAAAAAAATATTTATCAAAATTTGATCGTAGTCAACCTATGTACGGTAATAATTGATAATAATATCTACACTGGAGCGTAGAATTTTCGTAATCACTGATTCTAAAGTGATAATGAAAATGTGTGTATTGTTTTGATCTATTCATTTAATCGTTCATTGGAAGACACACGATGACAGTTGGTCGAAACATTTGCAGGCAATCATGATACATCCAGAATTGGTTGCTCGTCGAAGTGACCTTTTCAACCCCCGACAGAGGGGTATTATATTTTTGACGTGTGTACCTGTGTGTTTGTGTATTTCTATATCTGTCTGTGGTATCATAGCTCTTAAACGTATGAACCGATTTTGATTTTGTTGTTTTTACAGAGTGTTCAGCCGTTCCAAAGTTATGAGCGTTTTACTGTTTGAGTCGGGGTGTTTTCGCAAGATACAGAGTCATAATTACGTGTTCAATAGATTGTTGATCGAAGCGTGTCTACTACTAGATAAATTATTTTGCATGAAATAAAAATGTGCTGTGGGTTTTTTAATTTACTTGTTAACAATGTTTTTTTCTGTGAGAATCTATTCCTACGATTCTATCACCTCCTGATTCTGCTGTTGCTTCACAGTGCTAACATCTTCATTTCTTCTTGTTCACAGAGCTATGCAGCGCCGCAACCAAGATCCAGGCGTCGTTCAGAGGTCACCAGGCCCGCAAGGAGAAGGAGCAGGCTGACCAGGCCGTAAAGGATCAGGAGCAGCAGGATAAGGTCAGTAATGTTAAAGATGGCGTTGTTTAGAGGTCACTAGGCCCGCAATGAGAAGGAGCAGGCTGATCAGGCCGTAAAGGATCAGCAGGAGCAGCAGGATTAGGTCAGTGCTTCATGTTAAAGATGGTGTCGTTCAGAGGTCACCAGGCCCGTAAGGAGAAGCAGCACGCAGACCAGGCCGTAAAGGATCAGGAGCAGCAGGATAAGGTCAGTAATGTTAAAGATGGCATTGATCAGAGGTCACTAGGCCTGCAATGAGAAGGAGCAGGCCTTGGCCTGATCAGCCTGCTCCTTCTCATGGGGTTTAGCAATTAGGTCAGTACACCATGTTAAAGATGGCGTCGTTCAAAGGTCACCTTCGTGGCATCGTTCAGAGGTTCGTAAACCTTTTTAATTCTTATCTAGACCAAAACTAGGAATAGCCAGACAAAACCAGAAGACTTGACTTGATGTCTTGTTTATTTTAATTTTATTTTTGATGGGCTAGCGTTTGACCACTAACTCACCTGATGGTAAGCGATGATATGGTCGATGATGAGCTACGCTTGCCTAGAAGTAACCTATTCACTCTTGACTTAAGGACTCCCAGGTTGTAGCTATCAAGTAATACAGACTCCAGTAGGGAATTCTCACAGACATAAATCTAACTAGAAAACGCAAGTCCCTCCATCTGCATGAAAACCAAGCGTGCCACTTTTTCGCACTCAATTTAAGAACAAATTTACTTACCGATGAAAGAAAATATTTCCAATGCCTCGGCCAACTTTTTTCCGTACTATTACATTTTTCTAGATCATCATATCAGCCGAAAGACGTCCACTGCTGGACATAGGCCTCCCCCAAGTGTCGCCACATTGACCGGTCCCGTGCGTCCCGCATCCAGCAAATCCCCGCAACCTTCACCAGGTCATCGGTCCACCTGGTGGGAGGCCTTCCAACGCATCGTCTTCCGGTTCGCGGTCACCACTCCAGAACTTTTCTGCCCCATCGGCCATCCGTTCTGCGAGCAATGTGCCCTGCCCACTGCCACTTAAGTTTGGCAATTCTTCGGGCTATGTCGGTAACCCTGGTTCTCTTGCGGATCTCTACATTACTGATTCGATCACGCAAGGATACTCCGAGCATAGCCCTCTCCATTGCCCTTTGCGTGACTGCAAGCTTTCTGATGAGGCCCATTGTGAGCGACCACGTCTCAGAGCCATAGGTCATCACTGGCAACACACACTCGTCATAGACCTTCGTCTTGAGACACTGTGGTAAGTTGGACGAGAAGACACCGCGCAAAATTTCCGAACGCTGCCCAGCCGAGTCGGATTCGACGGTTAACCTCTTTCTCGAAGTCGGCCCTACCCAACTGGATCGTTTGTCCCAGGTAGACATACTCTTCCACAACTTCGAGTGTAGAGTCTCCAACCTTGATAGGAGTGGGTGTTACATGGGCATTCAACATTACCTTGGTTTTGTCCATGTTCATTTTAAGACCCACTCTTTCGGAAGCTCTACTGAGGTCATCGAGCATTATACTGAGGGTTTTTCTAGATGTATGTATATTTTTCGATGGTTGTCCGGTGCCGATAATGCTAAATGAAACAGCTCAAAGTACGATTATTGATCATACTTTACTTTACTCCCTTTTTTGACACGCAAAGTACATACAATCGCGTCATCTAATTAGATTTATATCTGTGGGAATACCACTCCTTTGCTGTTCGCACAATAATAGCATTTCTCAAGGTGTATACAAAGGTATATAATAATCGTAAGTAGAAGTACACCTGCTTATTGGCTGGAGTGTATGTTATAAGTCTTAGGTTGGTAATAGAAGAAGCTTATTATTATCATCCGGACAAATGTCCAGACTCTGAGCTGCAACAAAAAATTTCAGGGCCTCAAGCAATTTAGTCTATAAATACTTATACTAATCTACCTATTGCGAACAGAGAGGCGTTCGGTTTTTATAGTTTTCATAAATTCCCTAGAATTGATTAAAAAAATGAACGATAAATTAATACATAAACACTAGATTTTGTTGAATTACAAGATTTTTCAACTATAGTAAACAATCGACTATCGCAATTAGTTAGACATTTGCTAGACATAGACCACTTCAAAGTTAAACAAAACTTTCATTAATCACAAGATTTGACGTAATCTTTGCACAATAGATTTAATCTTAAAGTTAAGAAGTTTGTTTTAGAAGTTTATACTTTTGTATAACACTATAAATAGCATTCTATAACATAAATGGTTTCTTCTTTGTGTTACTTATTTATTTTTACTGCTCTATTGGCTGGTACTCCCAGTGCGGGCAAAATGTTAAAGGTGTTTTCCACAGGACTTTCTAATAGGCAATTCGAAGTTGGAAAGGTGTGACACCTCCGACCCAGGCAAGCTCATATAGTTTTTGGTCATACTGCTCCGGTCGTGCGAACTGCCAATCTCCCTGAGAACTAAGTAGGGATCAACAGATATTTTTACTAACACTTCAAATCACTTTTAGAGCACATTGGCAATATATTGTAACATCCAAACCGAATACGATTCCGATTCTGAATAAGGGTACCGAAAAATTACACTTCAACAAAATTCTAACATAACGTTTTTCTAACCTTACAGGAAGACATCGAAAAGATTGACCTCGCCGATCCTAATCTCAACAAAGCTGCAACTAAGATCCAGGCCTCTTTCCGTGGTCACAAAGTGCGCAAGGACGTCAAATAAGGTGACCATGTGGTCTAAACAGGGCTGGGCCGTCTCTGGCTTTGCAAACATGATATTTATTTTAAAAAAAATCCCCCACTTAACTATGCTTGAAAAAATATATATTGGACTTCTCCACTGATTGTTTCTTTTCGATTAAAAAAAAAGCTTGTATGTCGTTTCCTCAAAAAAAAGAAACTATATTCAGTTGTAAAATTTATCCTCGACTGGTCGCTTTGTTAGGATATAACTGTCAAATTGCGTATTTTCAAGGTCTAAATTCGGAGATGTTTGAGGAAACGTCTTGAAATAAAATGGGTGTAAATTGTTAACTAATATTATCGAATATGTGTGTGAATTGAACTTTGAACGATTGATAACATATTGTTAACGGATAGGTGGTTTGATCGTCCACCTATCCATTTGTCATCTTACAATGTGTTGGCAATTATTGCGGTTCCCTCAAGTGTAAAGATACGGATATCTTTGGTAAATGTTAGTAAAGGGTACATCTCTAGTCTGCATGTGAAAATTTATATTAACGATTTCGTGTTTGCAAAGTCATTACATTTGAAATGTTTACTAGTAAAGTAAAGTGAGTAATCGTGTAGAGTATGTCAATTCTCTACTGTATATTTGTCAATTTATGTCTCGTACTTCTTGTTGTTGAATATCCAAAGGTGGTTTCTTGCAAAAAAAAAAACGTTTGACATGTAAATGCATGTACCTACCATTTTTTGTTTTATTATTGAGTTTCTAAAAAAATTAAGCATCTGTGTGATTTATGTAAAATGGTTTCCGAGGCAAAAAAAAATATTCTTCTTCTAACTTATTTTAGTTTTTTTACAAAAAGTAAACATTATACATCTTTTTCATAGCATTGGATTGACGTGTCTCATGAATACCAAAGAGTAGAAAATACTGAAAGGAGTGAATTGAACTATTTATAACATAATAGATATCTATCCCGTTTTTTCTATTATAAATTTTGATCACACTACTTCGTGTACCTATTTAAGTAAAATATGGGCATTTTTATATTATTTTCATTAATTAAATAACATTCCATCTTCTTTCAAATTCAATGTTTGTTGAGAAATTAATATTTTAATTTAGATTATTGTAGTTTTAAGATTACATAGTTTTAGTAGCATACCAAAAAGCTTCATTTTAAAATTATTATTTAAATAATTTGTTGTGGGCAAACCACAATAATCTTTCAAGTAATTTATTTGTTTATAAAGATATCATGTGTTTGTTTATTATTACACAATTTCGCTGGATTTTCCTGTAAATTGCTGGTATATTTAGGGTTTATATTAAATAAAATATTTAATATTCGCCTATATTACATGTTCGTTTTATTTATTCACCTAACTTTACCAGCTAAACCGATATAGGAACGTGCTTTATTTTTTTAGGCAGGGGTAAGTAAGTAGGCAGTTAAGTCTGATAGGCTTGCCGAAAAATACTTTTATTAAAGTCATAACCCAAAAACCTGCTATGATAAAGTGGGATTGGGCTGAATATTTTTACCGCATATCATATGAAAAATGTGCCAAAAAACCACCGAAAAGTAAGTCTCATTAAACGGTAGACAACAACGAGCAAGTTAAAGATGGCGAGACGAGCTCGACGCCTACCGCAAGCACAGGCCCGCACTAGCAGAAAACCGAAATTTGTGAAAAGGGACAAAGGGCCTTTGCCTTTGCGGCAGAATAGGCTAGTTTCGTCGAGCTTCATTTACTTGACGCTTTTCTACGTTAGCCACTGTTGATTCTGGCTTCCAGGAGTTGCAATGGTTGGGAATGGTGTGATGCACTTGTCCGAAAGAAAAATAGGCAAGTGGGATTCAACACTAATATGGTTTCACGACAATTTACAAAGTCTCGAATATTTTTAAATAAAATATCTGCCGTTTACATTACAAGCTTCACATCGTTTATCAAAGGATGGATTTCCACCCACATCAATGTCAGTATTTGATTATTAATGTTTGCATTATATTCCACTAATTGAAATAATACCTCAAACGATTATAACACTAGTGTTGTAAAGTATTAAGCTGAAAACTGCGTGTATATTTTGACGCAATGATAGCTATGAACAATTTTTAGTTATAGCAAGTGATTGGTAGTGCTTTGTTTTCATATTCAATATGAAAAGGCTTTGTTTTATGAGCGAATATTTCATTAGTATTTCTCGCTGGACTAATTACAAATGTTATTATTCATGGTTCATTTAATGTTGATATTAATCAAAGTTATTATGACACATTGTTTTTTACGACAGCATGACTTTCTAGATTGTTCTCTCTTTATCTCTTTCTAAAACTTGGTGTAAATAATGGTAGGCCATATTTAGGCCAAAATATCAACCAAAAAGTTAAGAGTTTAACAAAGATACGTGTACTTGAAAAATTACTCCGGTTAACCAATAATCAATCTTACCTACTACATGTAGGTAATATAATAAGAGGTAAAATGTGTAACCCTTTACTGATTTATTTTATTTATTTAAATAGTATACATGTATAACATTACAGTCCACTCCCAAGGCGTTATACAATGAGAAAAAACAAATGAAACAGAAGAATCAGGCAAAATTAAATGTATCTATATATAAATAAAAAAACTAGTTAAAAAAAACACGATTGAACAAAAAAAATAGAAGAAAAAAATAACAGAAGAACTTACAGAAGTATAAAAAATGTACAAAGAATACATATACAATTCACTAATCTAACTTTCCATCCATACATTGTTATCCATCTTCTCACAAAAACTTAAACATCCACGACACACATCTATCCATCTCCCAGCAAACAGCTCACACTCGGTGCTGATGTCAGAAGGGCATATAGCATTGTAAGCGCCCGAACTAGAGGCGAGTTAGCTCGGAACACCGTACATACCGAAGGAACGACCAAAAGCCGGTGGCTTCGTGGTCTAAGCTGTTGTTTGGGCACCACAGGAACAAGCAGCCTCAACAACTGCGCCACGAGCTCCTGGCAATCGGACTCTCCCCGCATAATACGGCAGGCAGAGATAAGCAAGAAGTACTTACGCCTTACTTCGAGGGAATTAAAATTTAAATCACCAAGTAGAAATTTCGTAGGGTATAGGAAGGGGTAATATCCGCAGAGTTTTTTATAAAGATATCGAAGAAAGGCTTTTTGGATTTTTTCAAGAAGTAAGGCGTAAGTACTCTCATACGGGTTCCAGATCACTGCTGCTGATTCGAGTTTACTCCTGACTAACGCCATATATACAAGTTTAATGGCATGCGGATTGGTAAATTCTAGTCCTAGTAATCCTAGTCTTCGATATGATTCAGCAGCAAGGTCCTATATGCTCATGAAAGGTGAGCTTCGTGTCGAACAGAACTCCGAGATCTTTTACAGAATTAACGCGGGCTATGATATCACTGCCTAAAAAGTACTTTTCATGCCAGGGATTACGCTTGCAACTGAAGGTCATAACGCTGCATTTAGCAATATTGAAGAGTAACTTATTATCCATGCTCCACCGATAGACCGGGTCAATGTCATCCTGCAGAGTAGTTGAGTCTGCTACTTTTTCCAAGCCATATATTAACTTAAGATCATCAGCGTAAAGTAAACATTTGGCGTGTTTGAGGACCTTCTCAAGGTCATCATCACATATAATGATTAATAGCAAGGGTCCCAATACAGAACCCTGACTTACTCCAGATCGAATATTATATGGTGCGGCCACAAAGCAACCGTGTTGAACATACTGCTGACAATCTCTTAAGTAACTTGACTTAAGCTCTTCCACCGTGCAGTTACCTGTTGAACACAGCTTTTGCAGGTAAGATTGAATATCAGCGACTCCTGACATCATGATCCATAGATGTACGTATTTGCGAAATTCCACGGATTTAAGTGGGGTAATCTCGGGTCCCGCGGTACCACGAACAGAGTTATACCGCTTAGACTTACGATTACGTACCTCTACCCACTTCTCATTCACAACATTATCATCAGCTGTTGGTGGTGGAATTTCGTCATGGTCACCCAGGTGTACAGTTTCCGTAACAGGTCCGATAGTCTGTGTAGAGTTAATGGGTTGCAAGGGTGTATCTGAGAAATCGTTTTCTATTTGCACAGAGATGGTACTGGTCAGTGGTACTAACTTTTGGTTGTTTTTCGGTGAGCTATGGTGCTTTATCTTAGGAAGGTTAGGTATCTTAGGTTTAGTAATGTGACTATACAACTGTTTGTCATTTACATTTACAGACTCTAGTTGGGTAGGTATGCCTGGAGCAATGATGAGGCAGCGGGTACATTCTCGTGTTTGCTCTAATTTGTGTAGATTTTCGTTGCAAGTTTCAATCATTCAATAGTAGAGACAGCGTCAGTAAGCTGCTCTTTTAGAACATTTATTTGTACGCGGAGTTGCTGCATTTCTAATCTCGAAGCAAAGGGCGAGTCTCCCGGAGATAGCGGAGATAGCGGCGGCGAGGAGAAGACTTTTTTTCCGAAACGTTTTCAGTATGATCGGCGTGCTTATTGAGATCGGCAGCTCATAGTTCCGGGCACCTTTCCTAGCAGCACAGCAACATTCTGGGCAAACCTAAGTGGCTCTTTCCTCAAGCGTAAGCTGCCGATTATTGCATATGTAATGACTTCTGACTGACTAAAACTTTATTAGTCTGCCACCCCACATTCAAGAAAAGCTTCATCCGATACCAATTAAATATTGCATGCAGAGCAAATCAAAATGACGCTTATTACGAGTTAGCCAGCAAGTCAAATAAAATTATTAGATATAAATAAAAACCGGCCAAATGCGAGTCGGACTCGCGCACGAAGGGTTTCGTACCATTTTCGTAAAAAACGGCAAAAAATAACGTTTGTTGTATGGGAGCCCCCCTTAAATATTAATTTTATTTTGTTTTTAGTATTTGTTGTTGTAGCGGCAACGAACAAAATACATCACCTGTGAAAATTTCAACTGTCTAGCTATCACGGTTCATGAGATACAGCCTGGTGACAGACAGATAGACAGACAGACAGACAGACAGACGGACCGCGGAGTCTCAGTAATAGGGTCCCGTTTTTACCCTTTGAGTACGGAACCCTAAAAAAGTGCGTCCTCCAAGCGAAGCTTCGGCCGGTCACTCAGAACACCTGTGCGTGCACCTGCGTGCGTCCCGCGCCTCCCGCACCTCCCGCACGTACGTGTGAGCAAGCGATGCATCTGTGTGCGTAGCAGCGAGGCAACCGCGAGTTGTCGTAGGTCAGGGATTGTAGACGTTAGGTGAATATTTTGAAAATTATTGTCTAATTACTCACGATCTACGTGGAGTTTTAGATTAGCATAAATTGTATACGAAAGTCCTTTTCTTCAACTTTCACAGGTATAACTCACTTCTAAATACAATCACTTTAAACTGTTTTTATGATTAAAAACTACGGAGCAAATAAAAAACCGGCCAAGTGCGAGTCGGACTCGCGCACGAAGGGTTCCGTACTTGGTAAATTGCGGTTTACGATTTATGACGTATTAAAAAAAAACTACTTGCTAGATCTCGTTCAAACCAATTTTCGCTGGTAGTTTACATAGTAATGTACATCATATATTTTTTTTAGTTTTATAATTCTCTTATTTTAGAAGTTACAGGGGGGGGGGGGACACATTTTACCACTTTGGCAGAGTCTCTCGCGCAAACTATTCAGTTTAGAAAAAAATGATATTAGAAACCTCAATATCATTTTTGAAGACCTATCCATAGATACCCCACACGTATGGGTCTGATGAAAAAAAATATTTTTAGTTTTAGTTTCAAGTATGGGAACCCCCAAAATTTATTGTTTTATTTTTATTTTTGTGTCAAAATCTCAATGCGGTTCACAGAATACATCTACTTACCAAGTTTCAACAGCATAGTTCTTATAGTTTCTGAATAAAGTGGCTGTGACATACGGACGGACAGACAGACAGACAGACAGACATGACGAATCTATAAGGGTTCCGTTTTTTGCCATTTGGCTACGGAACCCTAAAAACGGTGTTGCTCGAACTTCGAGAGTTGCCAAAAAAAAGATTAAATGGTGGAAGACTATACTATCGCTGACTGTCATAGGCTACATTTTTTACAGGAAAAATGCATGCCTCCTGTTGGAGCGAAGGGGAAAAGCTGCTAAGCATAAATTAACCCGCCTTTAATAAGTCGGGTAAAAAAAACTGCATCGCTACACAAACATTAAAAATATAATTCAAACTATTACAAATTATGCTAAATTTAACAAACAATTCACCATCAACGCATATACCGGTAACCTGGATTCATATATGGATATACTAACGCACCGTTTATGTTGATAGGCAGAGTTGACGCTGCATATGGATTAACCACCTTACCGATTCCATTTTCACCGTTGTTCCCGTCGATACTTCCATCATAATCTCTTCTAATATCAATACCGTATGGTACTTCAGTTTCATTAGCTTGGTAATTCCTTACCTTTATTTCAACATCTTTCCAGGGTTTCCAAATCCTATCTAACGTATTCTCTGAACGAACATCTTGATGATAAGGACCTGCAGTATTAGCCATTTCTGGTTGATTTTCATTAGCATTAGGATTGTATGGATATTGAACTGGATCAGTGTCTATTTTTTTACTTAAATTTGGATAGTACGGCTGGGTAATTTCTGGTGCATATGGTTCGACAGTTGCATGGATTGGTCGATTGACTTGACCACCGTAATTTCTAGGGTCTATAACTTCTTGTCCGTAAATATTTGGAGTGTTTTGTGCTAATCCATAGTTCGTTCTACATTGGTCATAGATATTTTGATAGTATGCATTGTAATACGGGTTTTGAAGGTAGTTCCAAGATTCTTGATTTAAACCAGTGTAAGTCGTATGTGGGTTGGTCGGTTGAAGAGATACTGGAGGTGAACATGGTGTTTTTTCTTCAATTTCATCATAATTATGTTTTGATATTGTAGTGACGCGGTCGTTTTGGGCTAAAAGATAAAAATAATTTAATAAATCTGTAAACCTAGTTGGTTACGTTTATAAAAATATAAAATTACAATATTTGAGATAATTATAAAACTTTGATTTGATTTTCATTAAAAATCAAACATATAGTACAAAATCATCTTAAAATCAAGACTATACTTATGTACAAAACAAACAATTGAAAAGGACACAAGCATGTTATTTTGTTTGTCCTCTCATCAGTAGAATAAAACCGCCTAAATTGAAAAAAAGTTGTCAAAAAACAACTTACCAAAATGAAACTAGTCTTATTTAATGTTTTGTGTCTAACAACGATCATCACTAAACGGCTGATCTTACGCACTGACAGCAGCAATGTCCTGAAATATTAGGACAAGTATAAGAAACTTTAATCTTGAAACAAACTAAGACTAGTTTCATTTCCAGTAGTAAAAAGACTGAGCTCTCTTCTGATGCAGAATGCCTTGGAAAGTACAACCGCCATACTTATATCTGACACCAAGCAGCGTTACTGTGTTCCTAATTGAATCTCAGTGTAATTTTTATCATCGCATCTAGGATTAAAAACACCTACAATGCAGTGGCACCATCCGGTGGGCCTCCTGAGTTTCTGGACAGTATCATTCTATCAGCTATGGCGATTGTCGAAACACTAAAATTGATCACATGACATTTTGATAGAGCTTGGTACCTATTCCCATATTTTTTTTACTTTGTCCAAACGCCATCGTGATGTTTTCGTTGATAGAATGTCACTTGTCTAGAGCAACTAGTGTATGATAGCCAACTAACATCATTAAAATTGAGGTATTGATGAATTACTAACCTTTTTCTTCCTTATTTTTGATGTCTCTAAATGCGAGTCCAGTTAAACCCACAGTGTTTTCTTTGATAGCACTACTTGTGTCTAAAACACTGAAAGAGTGTTTATCTGGTTTATCTACCGACTGCACTGGTTTTGGTTTAGGCGGTGCCCGATTCACAATTCTTTCTTCAGTAGGAGCATTGTCTTCTTCTCCTAACCGTTCGATTTTATACATTTCCTGGTCTGGAATCTTTTTTATACTTATAAGATGTGTTCCATTTGATATCTTTACAACATCTGCGTCATTGTCATCGTCAATTTTTCTTGTGTCATCTTTCTTAGGTTTTTTATTCCCCTTTTTCGTTATAGGCATTTCTTTTATTTTACTTGGTGGCTCTTCTTTGCTTTGAGAAGCAGTGTTATCATATTTTTGTCTTCTAAATGATGGTGGTAACGGTTCGGGTTCGTCTACGAAGAAATAAGCGGGTTTTTTCACAGATTCTTTTCTTTCGGTAGTCTGAGTGACTTGATCATCTTTACCTTCTTTTGTATAATCATTTCTATCTTTAATTACGGGATTTTTTCCATCAACGCTCGGTGTTTCTTTACCATCTTTATTTAAAGTTACATTGCTATCTAGACCAGTTTTTTCATAATCTGGACTTTCTGACTTACGAGTTGATTTGTCTTCTATAGTAAAGTCTTTATTTGGAGTTGGCGGAGCATTATTTAGCAACAAATTTTCAAACTTTTCTTTATTCACATTACATTTGGTCTGGTTTATCATGTTTTCTAACATCTTCATTCGTATAGCATGTGCTCGACCTGGTAAAACATTTGCAGTTTTAAGAATAACTGGTATTTTTGTTGGTATTCGGTGAGGTCCAGGTTTTATGGCTTGCTTGGGTGCTGCCAGAATATTTGGATGGGGAGCAAGGCGTAAGTTTATTATTCTTGAGTCTCCTTTGGGATCAAGATTACGAAGATTTTTAGATGGAGAACTTTGTCGTTCATCTCGTTTTTGTTCAGGTCCTTCGCTAGGATCATCTTCTATTAGATACTGCTTCTCGCGTTTCTGGACGTTTAATTGTTGCTCCAATTTTGTCTGTAATAAAAAATTACTCAATTTACCTTAGATTGTAAGAAAAATACCGTATTGTTCTTTTATTTATTTGTTTTGAATCACAAAACAGAAATAATTTGTGCTATCATGATTGATAGAAGCTGTGTAGCTTTTAGTAGACCTTATGGTTTAGTTTAGAGATTGTAAATACACAACATTTTCAAATGTATCCGTCATGATTCACTCACACTTGAAGCAAACAGCTTGCTTTCAATAAAGTCAATGATGATATCATTATTATATTATTTTGTGTTATTATAACGCATCGTATAAAATTTAAAACGTGTACATTTAATTGAATTTATACAATCGAAACTTGTTTCAATATTTATATTAAATCAAGTCATGTGTAACAAAATATTAAAATTTGATAAAATATTTTTAATTTGACACACTTATAAGTCAAAAATTACATATTTTGCAAAATTAATATGAAGATCATAACTATTTTAATTAAATTACTTATACATATTAAAATCATAAATAAACAAACAGATGAGTTTTTTTACTTTTTGCTGATATATGATGAAGAAATATGTAATAACTGAATCAATACGAATAAATCCTCTACAGATATTTATGTACAATGAAAGTTACTTACGGTTAAATTTTCGACTGCAAAACATGTTGTCATTAAAAACAAACACACTGGAACCACGATCTTCATGATTTCCATAATATATCCAATAAAACAGTAATTTAACACACAGGGGATCGTTCCATCGCAGCGTATGAAGAACAATGGCGATCAACACTGTAATCTTATGTTTGTACTAATTTCCAAAAACATAATTAATCGATTTTCTATGGTGACTAGAATTATAATTACTAGATTGTGTTTTGCGATTTAGTCTATTTATATAAAAAATTGATATTCTGCTCAGAAATTTGGAATTGAAAGTATGAGTCACATGAACAATAGATATAAAGAAATCGATCTCCCTTGGAACGCTGCTTTAATCTTTGACAAGAATGGCTGATGAAAATGATAAATGACTAGACAAATTAAAAGAATTAATATGCACTATAGATAAATTTACATGCTTGCAAATACCTAGGTACATGGCATACAACTTGCAAAACAGGCAATAATGAACTGGCAAGAGCTACGTGATTCCGCTGGATGCAAGAAGCACAGATTTGGTGAAGCTTGAGGGAGACCTCTATGGGCTGCAGTGGATAAGTTTCAGTTGAAACGATGATGAAGATACAATATCTAATCTCATTTCAATCAATAATTCTCTTGTTAATTACATTCATAAAGATAATGATACATCTTAAATGGAAGGAATTCAAAGTACAAGCCTAAATCAAAAGTGAAAAATTAAGAAAGAAAGAAAGTTTAGACCATTAATTCAAATCTTTATTTAGCATACATAAATCTAACAATATTACAAATCAAACGATGAAGGGTGGGGTAGAACTCCAACACTGCTGATACAAACACTACAAGAAGAGTGACAACTCTACTGATGCTTCGTATTAGTAAAATGGTTGATTGTGGTGCGAAAGATCTTCTCAAAGATTTCTGTTCAAACGTTAATACTGCGTCTTCGGGTGGTGTTACCTGAAATAACAGAAAGATTTCATACGAATTACAAATGAAATAGATCTGGAGGATAATATTATCTGAATTAATATGGATGAAGACTTTCTCAATCCATTTTCAAATAAATACTCAAAAATATCTTTACAATATTGTGAAACATTATGTTCACTTATATGACATCTACACGTATATTAATTACCTTAAATCCTACGCCTGGTTCAATGTGTGCCGGGCCACTACCTTTGGGGCAAGGCTGGAAATTATCAAATGCTGTACTAACCTCTTTTATATCAATATACTTGGTTGATCGGCTCATTGAACACTCATAATTTTCGTTATCTATATCTTAATTAACATCATTATTATCATTCTAGACTTAATCCCTCTCTAAGACAAGGTTTGCTTGTTCTTCCTCCCGATCCATTTTTGGCTAATTCCTAATTCAAATATATAAACTTATTTACCTTTTCACTGACCTTCTCAGCATTATCATTAGTAGTTTCAGACTTCACGTCCGCGTGTATGGGTTGTGCATGATTCGTTACTATATGCAGTGCACCCGACGCTCCTCTTTTCATCCGAGGCTGCAATAACTGCTGGAAGAAATCGGTAACTGAATTTGAGGTGTCCAGATCCTATCGAATATCATGAATTTCTTCTTCATCGTGTCGATGATTGATGATTCCATTTACAATTTTTAATTTAGATGTTGTGCGACCAGTATTCAGCCACGAATTATGTATTTGTTTTATTTCATATTTCTGAAGGAAAGAGTAATAGGGCTGTACTCTGAGTTACTTTGCATGTACGAATCAGAAATGAGGAGATCCTAAAGAATTGCCCAAAATTAAGTGGCAGTGATGAGGGTACATTACTCGAAGAACGGATGGTCGATGAGGCCTGGGTGGATGACAATTGGCGACGCTTAGGGGACACCTATGTCCAGCAGTGGACGTCTTTCGACTGAAATGATGATGATGATACACATTTTTGTGATCTTTTACATAGTATAATGCAAACATAGTATGAACCAAAGTTGTCAACATAGCTCAGAGAGTAAGCAAGCTGAAGTGGCAATGGGCCGGCCATATTAGCCGTAGAACCGATTACAGTTGCGGTCGACGTGTTCTTGAGTGGAAACTGCGAACTGGTAAACGTAAGGTAGGAAACCCTCAGGCGGAGTAACAATTTTAGCAGGTTAGCTGGTAGCAGCTGGATGAGAGTTGCCAAAGATCGAAGCAAATGGCGTGCAATTGGAGAGGCCTATGTCCATCGGTGGACTGCAATAGGCTGATGATGATGATGAATGAAATCAGCGTAAAGATTACTACTATTCTTCAGTAATAATAGACATCTACACAATATTGAATATTCTTACCTGGTCATCCACATCAATGTGTGCAAGCACAGACGAAATTATTAAAAATAAAAGAACTTCAAACGTCATCTTTTTGTTCGTATTTTTTCAGAAAATCGTACTCAGTTTTTATATTGAACATAAAAATGCTTAGGTATAACCATGTTGTTATCAAAACGGTTTATATGATATATAAAATAAACTATTTTATACTGTTTCCTACTTTTTTTATAACTCTATTGGTTTTAGTTTGTATAGTAACGGCGATTTCACTAAAATACAATGTTGAAATTACTGTCTCTTTTTCTGCTTTTCGGCATATCATGTGACGTTCGAGGACACAGCTTCGGTGTAAGTAGTATCTTGTTTATTTATTAACTTATTTATAAAAGTAGCACGCGCAAGATGTTCGAAAATAGCCATTCAGCCAATTACGTTAATATTTTGGGACAATGTGGCCTTTATTGTTGATTGAAAGTTTAAAAGAGAGCATATAAAATAATTGCCAGGTTTAGAGATATAATCATTTTAATGTTGACGTCAGGAAGAGAATCCACGTACTTAGTTACTGCTGAAAAATAAAGTAACATAAATGAAACAAATCACAACTAAGTAGTCCCTCTTCAGATTACAATCAAATCAGAAATATTTACGTTGAGGATGCGTTTGCACCAAGCTTTACAAGGAAGCTAAGTGATACGTAGACGCATTCTAGTAATTGCATTTTACGTTGTCCATTACCGTTCTTACTTTTGTAAACCTAATTTTCTTTGTTGAATGGTACAGAACCTTTGTTATTCGTTGGACTAAATTGAGATGTATATCTCTCTGGAACTAACTAGGGTCTAGATTTTTGTTATTATATAAAACATTGCTGGAAAACTCACTGAGGGTACGTGTTACGTGTAGGAAACGTACGTAAAGAAAATTTTTATTTTGTGGTGTTTGCTATTTTTTTAGGTGTAACTACCTATCTATCTTATGAAAAAATAAAATGGTTTGACAATCAATGTAATTTGGTATTTGATATCCAAGCGTAGCATTTATTGGAAATCCCTTAAGTGGAAAAGAAGGACAAACGATTTATTGCCAAAAAGCAGACGGAATCTGACAAAGATAAGTAAGATATTATCTAGAACCATCTTTAGGAATCTATATAATCTAATACCCGGTTTCTTTTTACTACAACAGTGCCTTGATTCTTACCAATAGCACGGATCAGATTTTTGACACGTTTCGAATTTTTCGTTATATTTTTTAACCGAAGAATTTCTCCTTCTTACCTCAGATCAAATTAAAACTCAAGATGGAACGTTGCAAACAACAAAGTGAAGCCGGTTCAAACTATGCCTTGCCGTATTAATACACAACAAACGAAACTAACCCTTAGCTTGTCAGTTGAGCTTTTGTTATTTGATCTGTGAGCTCGAATGACAAGCTAAGGCGTAATTTCGTTGTACGTGAGTGCGTGTAATTGTGTATTTGTACGGCAAGGTATAGTTTGAGCCGGCTTCACTTTGTTGTTTGCAACGTTCCATCTTGACTTTTTATTTTATCTGAGCTTCTTACAAAAACATAATCAGAATCTGTTCTAAGACAGATGTTGTATTTCTTCACCCCATAGCTGCATTAGAGCCCAGTCTACTTGTACTAAAAACCACTACAGTGCGTGCATTAAAACTTGCCCCGTGACGCGATTGGTAGCACTGTTACTACGATATATTATTAGTTTTAATATTGAAACTAAGGCGTCAAACAGACGAGCAGCACTTTGCTCTCGACAGAGCGAACTCCAACTATCGACAGAGGCAACTGCAGCTGTTGACAGAAGCAACTGCTACATGACGGCAAGGGACGTTATAGTAAACGTAGTGTACCTATATTCTAAGTCATTTTTGCCACTCGACTCAACGACGACTCAACCTGCCCAAATCAAATTGACAAATTAATATAGCTTGCTATTTATTAACATAAGTCGAGGGTGTTTACGTTGTCGTGGCGACTAAGGCCCAGTTTTTATTTCCGTAGTTAACTCAACTAATAGTCAAATGTGCTAACCAAAGGTTCAAAATTTCGGTAAAACGCGTTTATTCTTAAATTTTTGGCATCACAGATGGTCAAATAAGTTGAAGAGTTAATTACTTGATCATTTGTTAGACTAACAATCACACTAATATTATACAGGCGAAGGTTTGTGAGTGTGTGCGTGTGTTTGTAAGTTTGTTACTTCTTCACGCTCAAACGGCTGGACGGATCTGGATGAAATAAGAATAGATTATAGTCTGGAAAGAAAGAAAAGAAAGCTTAAAGTCACCCAAAGGGCAATGGAGAGGGCTATGCTCGGAATTTCCATGCGTGATCACGTCAGAAATGATGATATCCGCAGAAGAACCAAAAAGTTCTGGAATGGCGACCGCGAACTGGAAGACGATACGTTGGAAGGCCTCCCACTAGGTGGCTGATGACCTGCTTAAGGTTGCGGGAAGGCACTGGATGCGAGACGCACGGGATCGGTCAATATGGCGACGCCTGGGGGAGGCCTATGTCCAGCAGTGGACGTCTTTCGGCTGAAATGATGATAATGATGATAGTCTGGAATAGCACATAGGATAATTTTTATCCCGGGAATATGTTTCCATGTGATATTTTAGAAATTCACGCGGGCGTAACCGCTAGCAGGAGCTAGTTGATGAAGAAACGCGTTTTACCGAAATTTGAAACCATTGGTTAGCATATTTAACCTTAATTTTGTAAGAGTCCTACGGATAAAGAAATGGGCCTGAATCAAGTAGAGTGGAAGATGTCACATACTGACATACTGAGACAGGAGCATATTTGGTCTCGCACGGGGTTCTTTTTCTAAAAAAAAATATTTATCTAGTTTTATTTATACCTAGCGGATGCCTCGCGGTTTCAACCGCGTAGTTCCCGTTCCCGTGGGAAAACAGGGATAAAAAGTAGCCTATGTCACCCGGGAATAATGTAGCTTCCCAACGGTGAAAGAATTTAAGAATTTAGGTGAAGTAATACAAATCTTTCCTCTTTATAATAAAAAATATATATAGAATATAGTATAGAAGTATAGTTAGTATTATTACAGTAATATAGTAAAGTATAGATATAGAAGCATACATATAGATTATATCGGTCACTCGTCATTACATCTATGAAGTTGCGGTATTTGTTAAAATAAATAAAAATCTATTCGGTGAACTAAAATCAAAAAGATATACACTTAAAATATCTAGTTTACCACATAGAACTGCTCTTCTGAGCAAAAGTCATTTTGGGATGGCATCAAAAATTTACAATAGGATACCTGTGGACATTTTAAACACTAAGGAACTGCCACTATTCAAATATAAATTACGTAATTTTTTAATTGACAAAGCTTACTATACGATCCAAGATTTTCTTAATAATTAGTACTTACTACAATCTGTCACCACGCATCTAATTATTTTTTTGTAAGATTTGCTATAAATGTGATATGTGATACCTATGATAAAGATCTCCTGGATCTATAGTAGCAATGGGAGTCCCGCAGGGCTCGATTCTTGGTCCTTTCTTGTTTCTTATTTATATTAATGATTTGCCTTACCTCATAAAGGATAACCATAATATAGTGTTGTTTGCGGATGATACTTCACTTTTGTTTAAACTTAAACGTCAGCAGCTGATTACTGACGATGTAAATAGCGCGATCTCAAAAGTAGTTCACTGGTTCAATGTTAACAATTTACTTCTTAATGAAAAAAAAACGAAATGCATTAAGTTTACCCTACCTCACGTTAGGCAGGTGAAAACTGACGTGCTGATAAAGGGCGAAGAATTGAATCCTGAAAATAGCACAGTATTCTTAGGTTTAACTTTGGATGCTAAGCTTCAGTGGGGCCCACATATAGATAATTGTCAAAGAAGCTAAGCTCCGCAGCATATGCTGTTAGAAAAATTCGTAATTTAACGGACATAGAGACAGCCCGTTTAGTATACTTTAGCTATTTTCATAGTGTAATGTCGTACGGTATTCTGTTGTGGGGAAATGCCGCCGACATCCAGACTATCTTTGTTTTGCAGAAAAGAGCTGTTTGATCAATTTATAAATTATTCCCGAGACACTCTCTCAGAGAGAAATTTAAGGAGATTAATGTAATGACTGTGCCTTCTCAGTATATTTATGAAAATCTTTTATATGCCCATAAAATATAAAATTGTTTAAAAAATACAGTGATATCCATAATATAAATACTAGGAACAAACACAAATTTGTAATACCTACAACAAGGCTCAAGAAAATAGGTGGCTCGTTTAGATTTCAATGTGTGCGCTTTTATAATATGCTTCCAAGCCACGTACAAAATCTAAGTCTTAATAAATTTAAATCATTCATTAAACGTAAGTTGTGCCAAAAAGCGTTTTATAGCATTAAAGATTACGTTGAGGATAAAACGGCTTGGGAGTGAGCTGCTCCAATTAAATTAATTTAGTTCTTTTTTGTTTAAATATTTTGCACCATGAATTTTGTTATTTTTTAAATTTTTAAATTTTTTTTTATTTGTTTTCTTGCAATGACAAGAATATTTACTTTTTAAAGTATTATATTATTTTATTTTAATTATTGTGAATGTGAAGACTATGTGGATCATTATTTTGTTTTTTAATTTATCTTAGTTTTTAATCATGGTCTGGCAGTTTGAGTTGTTTATGCGGCCTACCCGAATGTCCTTTCTTTGGTATTGTTCGTCGAATCGTTGAGCTCCTTAAATTCTGAGTTGAGCTGCTCGGTTATTGACAAATGCGTGCACTGACTGGACAGGTCCACTCAATCTGGCTGGTTCTTTCCTCAAAAGACCATTTCAGACATCAGTCTACATGGTCTTCACATGATCGAACCAAGATTTTGTCAGGACTTTAAAAGAGACTGTGACCTCTGAGTTTGTTTCGGCCTTTCTTCTCAGAGTAGTCAGATAGGAAACGCCGACCTCATCTAGTTTAAAAAAAAAAATATGTTAGACATGTAAAAGCGTTTGTACAAACCAACTTACAGAAATAAAATCATTTATCATTTATCATTTATGATTATTTTGCATGTTGACTTAATTATTTTAAGCCAACTAGGCAGGACATAATGGAACTGTAATTTACCTAACATCTGTCTGTATAACCTATGCCCACAATAAAAAGATTTGATTTGATTTGATTCGTGTCTCCTGTGCGGGTCACAAATAAATATTTTCTCTTTCTTATACTTTGGTATTATGCTACAAATCTGGAGCAATAAATACTAACAAATATCTATGGTGATGAATGCGTAGGGGAGATAAAGAGCCGTTGTCAGGTACTCGTGTCCCGGTAAATTTAAAGTGCCCTCGGGAAATCAATGGGCAGTAGGCTTATTATAGTGAGGCCGGGCTTAGAGAGGTGGCAACCACCATATTTATAGCCCTGATGAAATAAAGCCAGTGGCGTATTGGATTAACGATTGGTTTGTTTGTATTTGAGAGTAGGTAATGAAGGATACATAAAGAAGAGTGAATTTGTACCAAGTATGATGCAAATGGGAAACGGACATAAAAACAATCATACAAATAAGGAAAATATGGGCCCGCGCACTGGGCTCGCGTGGTGGGTTAAGGCCCGTTCCCTTCCCCTCAGAGAGGAGGCTCGTGTCCGTGGGAACATTAAAAGGATGATGATGTACATTATGGAGGCAATAAATTGAATTTACCTATCTAACCTCCACAACCCAATAACTGGGTTAAAAGAATCCTCTCTTGGTAAGACTTTCGGGCATCTTACAGTGGCTGGCATTGCTGTGGTGGCTTTACACACCGATTGAATTACTAAAATACACCGCGATATAATGTCACCCGTTACCGGTAGAATCCTTAAAGTTCTACCAATACGTTTGTTATTACACGAGTCCCTAAATAAAGGAAATATTTTTCTAGCCATAAAATAAGTCTTCTGATAAAAATATTATCACAGATCTCTCAAAAGACAGCTTCGAAAGGATATATTTGTAATCGATACCTATTGAAGTGATCTCGTTCATTGTTTTCCATTTCAATGTACCTTTGCGAACCAATTTATATTTTTTTAGTTGTTATTTTTTCCGTTCAAAAGTGCCCTTTCATGGCCTAGTTGAAATAAATGATTTAATTTGACTTTGACCATACCCACCATTATTCTATACCTCGGCCTTCGTTTGCCTTATTCGAAGGCCTATCGATAAAGTTCGTGCAAATGCCTTCCAACCGCTGACACGGTAACCTATCGACCGCTGAATATATTAGTGGCATGAAACAATGTCTTGACATGACAGCCTTACGTTCGGGAAGGAAAATCTATGAGGATTGTACCGATAACTTTATAGTTGTAAGGAATTCAATGAAATGGTGAAAATTTTGTGAGGTAAATTATAAGGGAGGAGAACTTATGGCACACCGACACGGCAAAGTTAGGTTTGAAAAAATTATACATATGATGATTCTGAAATGACGATCAATTGAGAAAAATGGGAGAAGAAGCAAGAGTATACAAATGATGATTAAAGACTTGCTAAGGAAGACAATTCAGGAAGAACCTTTTTAAAGACGGCGTAAACCCGGCGCGGCGGGGCCCGTGCCCGGTTGCGCGGTGAGCCGGCGCTTGCGCCCGGCGTCGTGTGAATGGTTTCATAGTGTCCCATACATTACTGACGACCGGACGTAGACACGGTTTGACGCCGGGCTTAGCTCCGGCGAAAAACCGTCTCGAGAGCATGAGCGCTTAGGCATTCAGATTTAGAAAATCACAAAATGGCGATTGGGAGAAAATCCCAAGTGGATTATACAGTTTTTGTGATATTAAATTGTGCTTTGAAGGAAAATAATGATCATTCAATTTATTTCTTTACTTAAAACACTGCAGACAAAATACCCGTCAAACGAAACTCGATTCCACGTCATAATTCTGAAAACTGAATCACAACTAAACATAACAGTCAACAGTGAACTTTTATTCAAAAAACCCTACAGGTAAAAACCCTTAACACACAACACGACAAAACACTTGTGAATGGAAAGGCCGTTCTCAGATGAATATTTTATGAAATAGATCTCAAGTGACCGCATGCACTTGTCAAGTCATTACTTATTCACTTACAGCAGTGTGCGCTTGGTGTTATTTTTCTCGTGAAATGGTGTGTCGCTCGCTTTGTAGTGTTTTGTTTTGGAAGTCAGTTTTTGATCGGAGCACATAAAAACCACCAGCTTTCAAATAAAATAATCATCCAAATCAGTTCATAATTGGCGGAGTAATCACGTAACAAACATATACAACAGTCGAATCGAAAACCTTCTGCTTTTTGAAGTCGGTTGAAAAACTATAAGGATTGTTTTCGATATGATAAAAATAAGAAAACTTTGCCACACACTAGGAATTTTGCATGTATCGTCGTTAGTGCGTTTAAAAACATATTAACTAACATACACGAACACCCAGAGCCACTGTTTGTGCCCAAATTAGATTGGATAGGATCGGAAACACTAAGAAACAAATGACAGTAGCAGATATAAAAATTCAAATTAAATTAATTAGTGATACTGCCTGGACGTGCCATAAATACAAACCACATTTATAAACCTGTAACGTTATTTTATCTACACTCACAACGTAAAATTCCAAATATGAATTCAAAAATATTGTATAAACACATACTTTATATTCGTGGATAGGTAAAATAAATAAAAAACCATTACAGTGCAACATTTTCCTTCGATTTTCAAATTACTGCATCATAAAATAGTTTACAATGCATGTCCTCGAAAAGAGCGGTTTTCAAAGCAGCCAAACTGTGCGGAAAGTGTCACTTTTTTTCACTAGTGCTTTTTACTTTCCTGTACTTTTTTAATTTTTAACCCCAACGTCAACCCGACGCATATAGTTTTTATTATTTGAGAAAAGTTTTAAAATTAGTTATGTACAGATTATCATTCATATAAAAGGTAAAATAAAACTAATACTTTATTTTAGGCGTTTTTAATTACTCTAGATTTAGTTTTTTATCAATAAATTAATTTTAAATATTCATTAAATATGTTTGGCAGAACGTATATTATGCTCGTGCCTTATTGCGTTACGATGTGAAAGCAATTCGCACATGCGCAGTAGATATGCCCGAGGAACTATTAGTTAATCTGTGGATATGTTGAACGCGCTTGAATAAGCCCGCCATTTTATTAATTTCATTTTATTAATTTTGTTTATTTCCTCGCACAATGCATAGTAAAATATTGTATGATACACATACGTAAGATGATTTCCGACTTGTGTCGATTTATCCATTCACTCGCTTCGCTCGCTCGTGAATAAAAATGCCACTCATCGGAAATCACCTACCTTCCGCACTTGTAGCATTAATAACTATTACAATGCATGTCCTCGAAAAGAGCGGTTTTCCAAGCAGCCAAACTGTGCGGCAAGTGTCACTTTTTTTCACTAGTGCTTTTTACTTTCCTGTATTTTTTTTAATTTTAACTCCAACGTCTGCCCGACGCATAGAGTTTTTATTAATTGAGAAAAGTTTTAAAAATTAGTTATGTACAGATTATCATTCATATAAAAGATAAAATAAAACTAATACTTTATTTTAGGCGTTTTTAATTACTCTAGATTTAGATTTTGATCAATAAATTAATTTTAAATATTAATTATATATGTTTGGCAGAACGTATATTTTGCTCGTGCCTTATTGCGTTACGATGTGAAAGCAATTCGCACATGCGCAGTAGATATGCCCGAGGAACTATTAGTTAATCTGTGGATATGTTGAACGCGCTTGAATAAGCCCGCCATTTTATTAATTTCATTTTATTAATTTTGTTTATTTCCTCGCACAATGCATAGTAAAATATTGTATGATACACATACGTAAGATGATTTCCGACTTGTGTCGATTTATCCATTCACTCGCTTCGCTCGCTCGTGAATAAAAATGCCACTCATCGGAAATCACCTACCTTCCGCACTTGTAGCATAAATAACTATTACAATGCATGTCCTCGAAAAGAGCGGTTTTCCAAGCAGCCAAACTGTGCGGCAAGTGTCACTTTTTTTCACTAGTGCTTTTTACTTTCCTGTATTTTTTTTAATTTTAACTCCAACGTCTGCCCGACGCATAGAGTTTTTATTAATTGAGAAAAGTTTTAAAAATTAGTTATGTACAGATTATCATTCATATAAAAGATAAAATAAAACTAATACTTTATTTTAGGCGTTTTTAATTACTCTAGATTTAGATTTTGATCAATAAATTAATTTTAAATATTAATTATATATGTTTGGCAGAACGTATATTTTGCTCGTGCCTTATTGCGTTACGATGTGAAAGCAATTCGCACATGCGCAGTAGATATGCCCGAGGAACTATTAGTTAATCTGTGGATATGTTGAACGCGCTTGAATAAGCCCGCCATTTTATTAATTTCATTTTATTAATTTTGTTTATTTCCTCGCACAATGCATAGTAAAATATTGTATGATACACGTACGTAAGATGATTTCCGACTTGTGTCGATTTATCCATTCACTCGCTTCGCTCGCTCGTGAATAAAAATGCCACTCATCGGAAATCACCTACCTTCCGCACTTGTAGCATAAATAACTATTACAATGCATGTCCTCGAAAAGAGCGGTTTTCCAAGCAGCCAAACTGTGCGGCAAGTGTCACTTTTTTTCAGTAGTGCTTTTTACTTTCCTGTATTTTTTTAATTTTAACTCCAACGTCTGCCCGACGCATAGAGTTTTTATTAATTGAGAAAAGTTTTAAAAATTAGTTATGTACAGATTATCATTCATATAAAAGATAAAATAAAACTAATACTTTATTTTAGGCGTTTTTAATTACTCTAGATTTAGATTTTGATCAATAAATTAATTTTAAATATTAATTATATATGTTTGGCAGAACGTATATTTTGCTCGTGCCTTATTGCGTTACGATGTGACAACTATTCGCACATGCGCAGTAGATATGCCCGAGGAACTATTAGTTAATCTGTGGATATGCTGAACGCGCTTGAATAAGCCCGCCATTTTATTAATTTATTTATTTCCTCGCACAATGCATAGTAAAATGTTGTATGATACACGTAACGTAAGATGATTTCAGACTTGTGTCGATTTATCCAAACCCTGACCCCTGAGCTAGGTAACAGCTCCTGTGTTTCAGGGGCCGGTGACCACCTCCGTTACCTTACATAATTATAATTAATTAAACACCATTGTAATTAATATTAGAATTACAATCCAAATAAGTATTCAATAAATATCCTAGACTAAAATCAAAATCATTAGTTAAATCCTAAATATAAAAAAACTCCTAATTAAAATCAAAGATGGAGTTTGAAAGTCGAGAATTCTCTGCACAAGAAGTTTGTATCGAGTATTTTTTGCGCAAGGAGGCGCAAGGAGGTTATATAGCATTGAGATGGAGGTCTAATACATTGATGTGTTCCAAATTCAAACACCAAAACAGTGATTAAAAGTGCTTTTTATTCACTGTTTTCAGTGAATAAAATAAGCTTTTTAGAGGGGAAATGGTATAAATTAATTTACAATGCATGTCCTCGAAAAGAGTGGTTTTCCAAGCAGCCAAACTGTGCGGAAAGTGTCACTTTTTTTCACTAGTGCTTTTTACTTTCCTGTATTTTTTTAATTTTTAACTCCAACGTCAGTCCGACGCATAGAGGTTTTATTATTTGAGATAAGTTTTACAAATTACTTATGTACAGATTATCATTCATATGAAAGGTAAAATAAAACTAATACTTAATTTTAGGCGTTTTTAATTACTCTAGATTTAGATTTTGATCAATAAGTTAATTTTAAATATTCATTAAATATGTTTGGCAGAACGTATATTTTGCTCGTGCCTTATTGCATTACGATGTGACAGCTATTTGCACATGCGCAGTAGATATGCCCGAGGAACTATTAGTTAATCTGTGGATATGCTGAACGCGCTTGAATACGCCCGCCATTTTATTAATTTTATTTTATTAATTTATTTATTTCCTCGCACAATGCATAGTAAAATGTTGTATGATACACGTACGTAAGATGATTTCCGACTCGTGTCGATTTATACACTCACTCGCTACGCTCGCTCGTGAATAAAAATGCCACTCATCGGAAATCACCTACCTTCCGCACTTGTAGCATAAATAACTATTTTCTTCCAACTACGTAGTAATGTTATCATTAATCACTACAAAACTAATCACAAAGGACGTATTTATTTCTTAGAACCAAAACAATGCAGAAAAGTTATATGAAATCTCATTGTTGCACTGTTTTACTTTAATGCACTGTTTTGTATATTTTATCTAAACTAATATAAAGCCGAAGAAGAGTAGGTAGAGAAGGAAGCTAGAGTAAATAGAGTAGGAAGAGAAGGTAGAGTTTAGAGTAGGTAGAGAAGGTAAAGTAAGTAGAGAAGATTAAGTAAGTAAAGTAGGTAGAGTAAGTAGAGTAGGTAGAGAAGGTAGAATAAGTAGAGTAGGTAGAGAAGGTAGAGTTAGTAGATTATGTAGAGTAAGTAGAGTAGATAGAGAAGGTAGAGAAGGTAGAGTAAGTAGAGTAGGTAGGGTAGGGAGGGTAGGCAGGTTAGACTAGGCAGGTTAGGCTAGGCAGGGTAGGCAGGATAAGCTAGGCAGGGTAGCCAGGGTAGGCAGAGTAGGTAAAGAAGGCAGGGTAGGTAGGTAGTGGTAGGTAGATTGGTAGCCAGTTGACGGGCGCGAAGCCGCGGGGGTTAGCTAGTTTAGATATAAATTTACCACAGAGGTTTAATGTCTCCCATTAATTTTATTATAAAATATATGCAGTAGATCGAAAAAGGTACTGGCGTGGTACGAGTACTGGCTGAGAAAAAAATCCGCGTATAAAACCAATTAGGTGAAAAAAATGCCCCGCATTTTGTACCATTGTAAAACTCTGATAGGTAGGTACTTCATATTTAGCAAGAAAAGTATAAAAAATGGCAATAGATGAGAGATAGATTGGTAGTTGAAAGAAAAGTAGATTACGCACCTCGCTAAAGTGAGTAATTAATGCACTCGTGTTAATTTAGTGCCCTCGCGTGCGCTCGGGCACCAACATTACACTCGTGCATTAATAACTCACTTTGCGCTCGATGCAACAATCTACTATTAAATATTAATTAAATATGTTTGGCAGAACGTATATTTTGCTCGTGTTACGATGTGACAGCTATTTGCACATGCGTAGTAGATATGCCCGAGGAATTATTAGTTAATCTGTGGATATGCTGAGCGCGCTTGAATAAGCCCGCCATTTTTTTCTTTCTTTTTTATTTTATTTTATTAATTACATTTTGTTAATTTATATATTTTTTAATTTCCTCGCACAATGCATAGTAAAATGTTGTATGATACACGTACGTAAGATGATTTCCGACTCGTGTCGATTTATACACTCACTCGCTTCGCTCGCTCGTGAATAAAAATGCCACTCATCGGAAATCACCTACCTTCCGCATTTGTAGCATAAATAACTATTTTTAATTTTTATAGCAAACTTTTACTTTTTAATATTGGCGCGTATGGGCTCATTAAAAGTAGTGTCATTGTCTATGGATGCGCGCGCTGTGCAGTCATGCACATTGAGAATCTAAATTGCCCGCCATTCCACATATTTTTGCCGTTTCAACTTTTGTTTTATTTCAACTGTATGAGTGACTGCATAAACTACTATTAAAAAAATCTTAACATACATTGTTAACCGACATAAACCGACTACAATTCAATGCAAATACAACCCCGCTCTTAAATATTTTATAAGCTCATCAATATACGGCCATAATTGGTGCATTAGTTTTCTTCGAAGGCCGACCCAATCCATCACACATTACACTGTCATAAAAATGATAAATATTCCTTTTAGTAGTGAAAAATGAGCTGGAATATATTATTAAAACGGGGCAAATTACAGGCTTTAGTCGTATTTTTTAACAGTAATGAGAATAAATGGGATGTGTTTATTATAAGTATTTGTGTAGTGGCCTAGTAATATCGGCCGCGACTTATAAGTTGTAGGTCGTGGATTCAAACCCAGGCAGGTAGGTGCTTTACTATGTGTAAATTATTTCGCCACCAATGCTCTCAAAACAGTCAAGGAAAAAAACATGAGGAAACCGGCATGTCCATCAACCCGCATTGGGCCCGCGTGGTGTATTACGGCCCATTCCCTCTCACAGAGAGGAGGCCAGGGTCCCAGCAGTGGGGACATTAAAAAGGCTGATGATGATGATGATGTCTAGTTACTGCAACGGAAGAGCTTGTGGCTAAATATAACAACAGCCTCACGGATAAATTCTTGAAGGTCAAACAACACATGCCGAGGTCGACTCGTGAATAGGTAGAGGCTCTTTCCTGCTTCGGAAAGCTTAACTGCGTTACCGACTGCGTTAGTGTCGCTGTGCTGTGTGTTGCGCAATTAAAAAACCGACCTCATAAGTAATACCGCGGGTTGGAGCGGTAATTCCAACACGTTTGCTAGATTTTTCAACAGAGTTGTTGTTGATAATAACGATTGTTCATTAACTAGGTTGATTAGGTCTAGGTCGAGGTAGGTGGGTTTATTCAATAAGGTTTTTGCTGAGTATATTTCGACCTTATGCCTAAGAAATGGTTGAAACCAAAATTGGTTGTTTGGAACCCCAGCGGGCAGTTTTGCAAAACGACGACATGAAGCAGTGCACTGTGTGAGTGACGGTATGAATTCGAATTTGATATTGAAGTTCCATCCGAATAAGGCCGATTCTTATGAGGCCAAAGTTTGGTTTACTAAAGGCTGACAAATAGGTAGCTCCACTATCAACCTTTCTGCTTCCTTTCATGAGATCTTGTTACTAATTACAAATGAATAATCTCATCAAGACGATTCAAATGAGCTCAAACATGATGAGTATCTAAAGTATTACAAAGATTTTACTTTTTATTGCGATGGCTAATGTAAATCGCATATGCGTTATATCGGCCTTGAGTATGTCTTCAGACGATATATAAAAAAAATATTTTCCATCCACTCGTACTACGGTACTGGTAAGTAAAATATTTGTAATACTTTAGATGAGAATTATGATCTAATAACAACCCCTCCCTCAAATAAAATAGTAACTACGTAGCAAACTTTTCGTATTGAATAGCCTAGGCATCCACAATCACGTTTACCACCCTAATGTAGCTCTAAAAACCTAACAGTAAACCCTAATAAGGCCTTTATATTACCTTCTTGTTATTTTTGGAATGTTTCTAGAATAAAATACTGAGCGATGCGGATCTTCAGTCAGCGTTGATGCCTCAAGAGTTGAATCCAGCCGTCGTTTTCGATAAGGTACTCGTTGAAAATTCATACCTACACTCATTGCGCCGTAGCGTGCTGCGAGTGACAGTTTCAATAACATTTCTTACGCATATACGTATACGCATTTTTTGTAGTTAAACGTCATACCATAGTTATGCCATATACCATAGTTGCCTGTATGACATTAAACTACAAAAAATGCGTATACGTATATGCGTAAAAAATATTATTGAAACTGTCAACCGCACCATGCTACAGCGCAAAGAGTATAGTATATTTTCTTCCTTGTCACATTTTATACATTACTTATGATCAGGTAATTTGAGAGGAGTTAACATTGGGTGTATGTGCATAAAGCCATTTTTTTCCAAGTTGTATCTTAAATCAATGGATTAAGCTGTTCTAAAGCAGCTTACCTGTGTGGCAACCGATTGACTGATTGCAATATAGGCCACTGAGGGAGCTAATATAAAGGGTGTTTCAGATTTTTTTTCGTTTTAGATACTTAAGAATGAATTGAATTAATGAGCAGAATTTCACTTTTATTTGTAAAAAACGAAATTAAGTGAATTCGCACCCTCCACTTCCTGACACACGTTTGGCCTGGAACTAAAATTAAAAAAAAAAAACAAAAAAATTTGTCTGTGAGTCTTTGCTTGATTTTAAACATTCAGGTTGGGTGGCACTAGTTTGTAAACTTTACTTTTTAGGTTAAAATCAGCAAGCGTTTAATCTGGGTGATTTGTGCTGCCATATTACGTCAAGGAATAGTCGGACCCTCACTTTTTTGCGTGTGATTCAAGATTTAAGTTACAGGAAAATTGAGTGTCAGGAAGTGGAGGATGCACATTTACATTTTCCGCACGGAACAAATATTTGTATGACCTACAGATAGTTGTTCCGGCTCTGGGTGTTTGTGTATGTGAGTTTATATGTTTGTAAACGCACCCACGATACAGGAAGAAATTCCTAGTGTGGGGCAACGTTTAAAAAAAAAAAAAAAAAAAATATATATATAAAACACTAGCTGACCCGGCAAACTTTGTTTTGCCATAAAAAGACCAAACATTTATCTACCCTACCCTATAGGTCTACCGGAATCTCATGGCAAATGTGGAAATAAAAATTTGTTGTGTGCAATACTGGGGAAATTGGATTAAACGATCTTGATACTGTTTAATTTTTATATATGTCTTTAGTATTAATGAACATGAGGTACCTATATTATAGTAGTACAGCGGATCTTTGTGTCTTTGAACTTGGTCCTGCCAACCATTGCGTAAGAAACAGTTTGCCATCGAGTATATTGCATAGAGTAAGCGAGATAGGACGATGTGACATACATAAGCGAGTGAAAGAGACAGTTATACAATGCTATCTTCACCTTCAATATTGACACAAAAATAGCTACTGCGCGGGGTCTTGCAACCAATTCAGAGACACACTACTCACAAAAATCCACTGTGAGTATTATAGGTATGTGTATGAATAATGTTGTTATACATCGGGTTCTTAACATAGGAAAAATAAATCAATTGAATATTAATTTATGTACTTATTTATTATATATCATTTAAATCATACTAATAACTTAAAACCTCATTCAGAACTAGAAAACTAGAATACGATTCCATGAACTCCACTGGCATTTCAAAAACTTGTATCTTTGTAGTTTTATGTCATCTCTCTCCATCAAAATGGTTCTTTTTCATTGGCATTTAACATATTCAAAACCAATCTCTTTATGTATAAAGTCTGTAAAAAATAATAAAATGTATCATGTTACTTAAAGACATTCATCATCATCAGTCTATATATAATTTTTTTTTATGTAAGTTTTATGGCCTGGTTGCTAGGACCTTTTAGCCACGTCTTTGGGAAGAGTTTTGGATCTTATATTTATTCTTTAGTATGCATTTCAAAGTCAAAGTCAAATATATTTATTCAATTAGGCCAATAAACGGCACTTTTGAACGTCACATAAATTAAAATTAAAATTTACAAGTAATAAAAAAATAATGATTCTGCAGTGCATTCGGAAAGTAGATTATTATGGAAAAGAACGCACAAGAAACTCTATCATTTCTCATTAGAATGCGGATGTAACAGAGTCTAATGTTTTTTGGAGTATTCGGCAGCAAATTGTATCGAGTCAGTCTTCCCAGTAATCTTTGCAGAGGCAGTCAATACCACAATAAAATACTCCGCTCAAACTATCCCGCGATCGCTTCTGTCAATGATTTTACAAATTGACCAGTTGCGTAGACAGTTGAGACACAAAACTACACCAATAATATATCACAATATTCACTAGGAATCAATTTGCAAATAATATTAACTGCCACTGAACTTCACTCGACAAAATCCCGCCAAAAACTCCCGTCTATATACACGTCCCACTGCAGGGCGCAGATTATTACTTAATATTTTTCTTACGTCAAAGATTCTCAATCTCCGTTAAAATCAAAATCTTGTCAAAGAATTAGTAACAGTCACATTACTGTTGCCATTTCCTTCCGGCCATCATTCGATGTGCCCTGACCTACGATTTACCATATGATAGTCATCATCTGCCTAGCCTTTTTCCCAATTATGTTGGGGTCGGCTTCCAGTCTTACCGGATTCAGCTGAGTACCAGTGTTTTACATTGAGCGACTGCCTATCTGACCTCCACAACCCAGTACCTGGGTAACACGATACCCCTTGGCTAGACTGGTGTCAGATCTCAGACTTCTGACTACCCGTAACGACTATCAAAGATCTTCAAATGACAGCCGGGACCAACGGCTTAACGTGCTTTCCGAGGCACGGAGGAAACTCGGTATGTTGAAATGGTCACCCATCCACAGACCGACCTCGTCAAGCGTTGCTTAACCTTGAAGATCGACCAGTGCGGCTGTTATTATTTAGCCACGAGCTCCACCATATGATAGTAATGGAAAGAAATAAAAATTTAGTAAGAAAATATAAAATAAACTAAAAGTATCAAAACAAGTCAGTCCAACTTACCGGTCCACTCTACGAAGCACTTTAAAATCAAAGATTGAGTTTGATTTACGCCTTCTTCTTCCCTTATTTTACGATACACATTGAAAACAATATGTCTCGCTTGAGATCGAAGTGGGTTTTTCGACATTTTCACAAAAATAACAAATTTTCAAGATAATATCAAAAAATTTCAGCAGCGGTTGACACATCAAGTACTTTGATTTGACAGGTGACAATTGACATTGCCATATGAAAATCACAATTTAAAAAAAAAAAAATGCCATGACATTCTGGTAGACCTATAAGATTTAAGTTACAGGAAAATTGAGTGTCAGGAAGTGGAGGATGCACATTTATAAAACACTAGCTGACCCGGCAAACTTTGTTTTGCCATAAAAAGACCAAACATTTATCTACCCTACCCTACCTTACCCTACACTACCCTACCCTACCCTACCTTACCCAACCCTATACTACCCTACACTACCCTACCCTACCCTACCCTACACTACCCTACCCTACCCTACCCTACCCTACCCTACCCTACCCGACCCTACACTACCCTACACTACCCTACCCTACACTACCTTACCCTACACTACCATACCCTACCCTACCCTACCCTACCTATAAACCTCACGGAGCCCGAGACCTTTCCAACGAATGCAAAACCATGGAAATCGGTTCGTGCGTTCTGGAGTTATAGCGTCAGGGAGAAAACCTGACTTATTTTTATATATTAGACAATACAGGTTTGTCACTTGAAATTAACTGATCAGAGAACAATTAGTAGCTGTCAAACGATGTATCACGCACCGGCGCCATCTTTGTAGTACATGCTATGTATCAGAGATGGCGCTGTATGTGAAAAATGATTTTCCCGCTTGAAAAGGCTTTTTTTCAAAAAAAAACCTGAATTTTCTTTGCTATAAACCTCACGGAGCCAGAGACCTTTCCAACGAATGCAAAACCATCGAAATCGGTTCGTGCGTTCTGGAGTTATATCGTCAGGAAAAAACCCGACTTATTTTTATATAGTAGATTGTTTTTAATAAACATAATTGGAAAACTGCGCATTAATTCAACAGTAAATAAACCGAGTTTTAACTAATTCTGGTACCTTTTTATTAAGTATCAAAAACGAAAAACATTCTGAGCCACCCTTTATTATATGGTTTTCGGCAACAATGGTACTCCTTCAGTTAGATGGACATGGGTTTAAGAAAAGAAAGAGTCAGGTTTTAAAAACAGACAGTTTTTCCTAGGATGCTCCATGGCGCGCAGTCATCCCACTGGGCCGACAAAGACGGGAAACAGAAGTGGCTACCGATACGATGCCGCTACCAGTTGAGTCAACTGTACCGCAGACTCTGAAGCTTTACAGCCGAATTGTTACCTTTGTAGCCCTTGCCGTCGGAGCGTTCGTTGAAGTTATACTGTACATAATTGAGTTTAATTCTGTTGTTTGAATAAATAATATATTAGTATTGGTATGTGTGTTTTATTTGACCTGCATCTCCATGAGATTCTCCGCAGATGATGGAGAAACAAGAATTTGGAGTAGACGCTGAAAAGTAGAGGTAACTAAAGAACAACGTAAAACCACGGCGGACAGTCAAAAATGGCTCTGCCAAATGTATACCCACGTCTAACTTAGAAACTTATCTGCAAAAGTATCATAAAAAAAAACAATTTTGTTTTCGTATTCTTCTCAAAAAACCCTTTTATTTGATACCTATATCAAGGCAGAGCACACAAAATAACTAGTCCGCCATCTTGAGCCGTCCGCTATATTAAATTTGGAACGACGTCACTTAGCTAACCATGCATTGTCATTCAAACTAAACGTGTATGCAAAACTCCATATTAATTGGTGGAGGATAACTGCTTTAAAATACAGTTGCAAGATTTGACCCGAACACACTTACATATATATATATACAGTGCAAGTTAAATAAAAGCTTGTAATAATCATAGGGACAATAACAGGCCACACCCTCTTTAACTAACACATTTTTAACATAGGCGCCACAGACAGCCCACTTTGCAGGGGCTGCTTTAACGCCGAAGAATCAGCCGCCCAAGTAATCCTGAAATGCGAAGCCGTGGCATCTCAACACAAAGAAATCCTCGGAACAGTGAGGTCGCTCCGTGAAGCCTGTGAAGCCCCGAGGACTGGCTACTAGGCTGGCTATGTTGCCTACGCACAACGGATCGAATGAGAGTCTAGAGGCAACGGGAGTCCCTACTACTACTACTACCGCGGCGGCCAATTTTAGTTTTCAGACAAAGAGTAAGTAAAAGGCAAAACTGACTGACTGACTGACTGACCTATCAACGCAGAGCTGAAACTGCTGAGTTGAAGCCATATGCCGCAAGTGAGGACTGAGATGGATTTCTGGAATTTCATCCACAGTGTGTGAAAAAGGTGCTGAGTTGTGAAAAAGGTAACTATATACGTAGGTGCAGGGGTGCAACTGTAGTACACAAACATGTCACCAGTTATTTTTAAGGCCATGTATTAGTTTATTTAAAATTCAGACGATTTACAGTCCATTTCTTGCGAGGAACAAATACTTATACAACTAGTATTAGTAAGAGGTACATTCCAAATCAAATAAAATTTACAAAATATTGGATATTTGGACGAGAAATTGACTAAAAACATCACATTAATCAAAAAAATGTAAATTTAAAATAAATATGTCAAAAATAAAAATATTTAAAATGGCAGGAAGATATTATGTATAATAGAATTTTAAATTAACATGACAAAAATAATAAAGCTAAACAAATAAAATCAAATATATTAGGGTATATTGCAGCCGGACACAAATCAATACTCCAAGGTTATACGGAGAAATTCCATCTGAACCAAGTACCCAGCGGTAGAGCTTAGGACCAGTAAACCAGCGAGACAGTCTTCTTGTAGAGCAGAGAGCCAGCCAGACGGTGTGGAGGCCTAGCTTTAGCAATGTCCCACGCAGTGGATGGACAGGTTAGGTTGGCACGTTGCAGGTGTCGAGCGTAATAAAACTAACTCAATCACGTAGTACAATAGTTATTATTGTCCAGTGAAGAAAAATACATTTACACAATATGATTAGCATTAAATTTAAAGATACAGAAAAACAGCTAAGCAGACATGATGCATGGGCTATTCAGAATCAGAGAGAGTATTACAAACAAAAATGGACGTTCGTTCAGACGTTGCAATAGACAAAGGAACCGTTTTGAGAGTCTGGTACTGTCAGTGTCATCGAGACAACATTGACAGATATAAGGCATGGATTTAATCATAAACCCTTACCATAATCTCAGCCTCATAGACAAGTTGAATGGTGTACCGATTCATAGCTGGGTTCAATATTCCAACACTTCCCCTTACACCATACAACGGAACTCCAACCCTCATTACAGTTATACAACTTCATGGAGTTCTTACATTTAAATGAAACCTAAACTCATTATGTTTACAGGAAGACAAAGCTTTTGTTAGAATGTCAGCTATCATTTTTGTAGTAGGCATATAAGAAACAGAAATACAGTTTTTAGAAATTAAATCTCTTACAAAGTGATAGCGTATATCAATGTGCTTTGTCCTCTTATGACACTGAATAGATTTCAAGATCTTCTGGGCACTCTGATTATCATTAAATAGTTTACACACAATATTCCTATTCATTATCTCAAACCAAAACTGTTTGATAAACAGAATGTCTTTACAGGCGTCACTAATGGCTAGGTACTCTGCTTCAGTACTTGACATAGCGACGCAGCGCTGCTTTCTGCTCTCCCAATTAACAGTATTAGACCCTAACTTAATTACAAAACCAGTATAAGATTTTCGGTCAATAGGATCATTCGCCCAATCAGCATCAGCATAAGCTATAAGATCTAAATTGTTACACTTGATGAAAACTAAACCATAATCAATAGTTTCAGCTAAATAGCGTAGGATCCTTTTACCTGCTAACCAATGAGCCTTTTTATAACAATTATTAAATTGACTTAAAATATTACATGCATATGTTATATCTGGCCTAGTACAGACACTCAGGTACATCAAACTACCTATCAATTCTCTAAAATTATAATCATTATCAGATACATTATTATCACATTTATAAAATTTTTCATTTAATTGCATTGGTGTTGAAATACCTTTGCAGTCTGACATTCCAAAACGACATAGCAGTCTTTTAATATAATCTTTTTGACTCAACAATATAGTACCCTTTTCTCTATTTCTAACAATGTTTATTCCAAGACAATTTTTAATTGAACCTAAATTTTTTATATTAAATTTATTACTTAGATTGGACAATAATTGCTTTTTCTCTACATTATCATTAGTGAATAGAAAAAAATCATCGACATATACAGCTAAAATAGTTAAATTGCTAGAGTTTCTTTTATTAACATACACACAAGGTTCACATTTTGTTTGAGAATAACCATTAGTAAGTAGCAATTTATTTACAGAATCATTCCACACCCTACTTGCTTGTTTTAACCCATAGATGCTTTTCTGCAATAAACACACCTTATTACTATCATTTTTATAACCCATAGGTTGTTCCATAAATATTTCCTCCTTTAGTTCACTATGAAGGAAAGCAGTAGTTACATCTATGTGCTCTATGTCCATGTCTAACTCATTTGCCAAATTAAACAATATACGCATTGTTGAGTGTCTGACTACTGGTGAAAAAGTCTCATTAAAATCAATACCAGGTTTTTGACTAAAACCACGAGCCACTAGGCGAGCCTTATACTTGTCAAAATTTCCGGAAGTATCTTGCTTGATTTTATATACCCACTTACATTTAACTACGTTTTTATCCAGTGGTCTCTCGACTAATATCCAGACACCATTGCGTAACAAAGAGTCATACTCGGCTTGCATGGCTGCCTGCCACTTCACGCGAAAAGGACTGGCCATTGCATCCTCATAAGACAAAGGTTCGTCAAACGCAATCTGCCCATGAGAGTAGAGAGAATAATCATATTCGTAGTCACCATACCTTTTAGGTGGGATACCCCTTGTACTCCGTACAGGACGTTGACTTGGCAACTCATTATTGCTAGGTCTGCGTTCAGTATCCAGCATAGAGTTGCCCTCAGACTCTACCATAGGGTCGCTCTCCTCTGCCCAAGACTGCTCATTTTCTTCCACCTGGTCGCAGTCGACGAATATAGATGGTAATGCTGATCCATCAGCATTGGAAGATGTGTTTGTGCTGGGGGCCTCAGTCCCAACACTTTCACTCTCCATTTCACCACCTGAAATTGCAGAAGGAGGTATCAATTCACTAGAACTATTATTATTATTACAGTTCAACATTGGAACACAAACATTGTTATTCATATTAAAATTATTATTATTTATCATTTTGGAATTATTAGTATTTATGTCACAATCCAACTTATTACAATTAATATCACAGTTTATCATATTAGATTTTATATTAGAGTCTGTCAATTCAATAAAATGGACATTTCTAGATTTAATTATTTTCTTTGGTTCAGTTGGATCTACTAGTCTATAACCCTTGGACATTTCACAATAACCCACAAAAATACACTCCTTTGACTTTGCATCAAGCTTGTGACGGTTATGTTCTGGAATCAATGAAAAAGCTTTACAACCAAATACTCTCAAGTGGCTTAGGGTCACTTTGGATCCCGTCCACACCTGTTCAGGAATACCGCCGGACAAAGCTGCCGTGGGGCTTCGATTCTTTAGATATATTGCAGTAGCAATAGCCTCTCCCCAAAAACGCTTGTCGAGACAGGCCTCAGAGAGCATACATCTGGCTTTTTCCATAAGGGTTCTATTAAGGCGTTCAGATACGCCGTTCTGCTGAGGACTGTAGGGAATACTAGTTTCATGAATAATGCCCTCGCTAGACAGAAACTTTTCAAAGATTTTACTACAATATTCCCCTCCATTATCTGTTCTGAAACGCTTGATTGTTTTACCCACCTGTTTCTCAACTAAATTTTTAAATTGTATAAAACATTTCATGACTTCATTCTTATGATACATAAGATAACCAAAACTTTTTCTAGAGAAGTCATCAGTAAATGTAACTAAATAACGTGCACCACCCCAGCTATTAATTGACATAGGTCCACAAACATCTGAGTGTATTAACTCTAAAAGATCATGAGCTCTTTTTGCTTGGCCCTTAGGGAAAGATTTCACTGTAAGCTTCCCCTTAATACATGAGATACAATTTTTCAACTTACCATGACAGTCATCTTCAAAAACAACATCATCTGCAAGGCTCCGTATCCCATACATACCATGCAAACTCAAATGCCCAAGTCGCTTGTGCCATACTTCCAATGGCACACTAGAAGTAGCTGCTAAAGAAATTTGTTGTGCTTGCTTGTTAGCACTTGTGGTAGCAACATTACATTCTGTAATACAATTTAGGCTAGAAAAACAATCAAGTTTATAAATACCCCTGAAACATGTTGCATTAGCAAAAGGCTGGCCTTGAGGATCACTTATTTTGCAATTATCTTGTTTGAATACTACACTAAAACCTGACTTAGTCAGTTGACTAACTGATATAAGATTAGTAGTCAATTTAGGAACAAACATTACTTTTGGCAAAATCTTTAGATCACTATTATTATTGAGATTCAAAGAGACGGCACCAAGACCTTGACATTTTAACACTTCTCCATTAGCAACTGTCACTTTTGACTTAAAATTCATGTCAATGTCTCTAAAAAGGTCCATATCACAGCACATGTGCGAAGTACACCCGGAGTCCACAATCCAGTCCACGCTTCCATAAACAGATAAGAGTGACACTGACACCAACAGTGTGTCTGCAGACCCCGCAGCTAAGTTATGATCGCTACTGCCTTGCTTCTTCAAATCATTCTTCAATTTGAAACATTTTGATTTGATATGCCCTTGCTTCTGGCAGTAATGGCACTTAAGTGGCTTCCTCTTTGTAAATAAAACCACATCATCATTTGATTTGCCATTATTAGTGGATTTCCGGAACTCCTCTTGAAGTAGTCGAGCTCGCACTGCTTCACTCGTGAGAGTTTCAGAGAGGTTTGCTGTTTCCAGACCAGAAACCAAAACATCAAAATCCTGTGGTAAACCACTAAGTAAAATTTCTGCAACTTCTTTATCATCGATGACTCTTCCGATGTCTGCAAGTTGTTGTACTAGGGTCATTATACCTTCGATGTAAGCACCCATTGAATTATAATCATGGTAGTCAGATCTATGAAGTTTTCTTAAAAGCACAACCCTCCGATAAAGTCCTTTATCCTCAAACACATCCTGCAGCTTTTGCCAAGCTTGCTTTGCGCTTGTAGCATTGCGCAAATACTGAATGCAATTCGGCTTTACTGCCAAGCATATTCTAGCCAAAGCTTTTTGATCCATGCTGCTGCTAGTCTCAGAACCATCAATACATGACCATAAGCCTTCCATGATAAGCGCCATTCGCATCTGGAACTTCCAGTTGTGATACGAGCCAATTCCATCCAATTTATCAAAAGTGTACAAACCTGCTGACGACACATGAGGCGTGTGCTCGCCAACGGTAGCTTCTTGCGGCTGCTGTGACATTGCACACGATATAAAATCCGCTTCTTCGTGTTCGTGTTTTCGCCTGCACCGCAATACTGTGCCCGTAATCAGTAGAGCACAATACTGGGCCTGGGCCCATAACCTGTAGAGCAGAGAGCCAGCCAGACGGTGTGGAGGCCTAGCTTTAGCAATGTCCCACGCAGTGGATGGACAGGTTAGGTTGGCACGTTGCAGGTGTCGAGCGTAATAAAACTAACTCAATCACGTAGTACAATAGTTATTATTGTCCAGTGAAGAAAAATACATTTACACAATATGATTAGCATTAAATTTAAAGATACAGAAAAACAGCTAAGCAGACATGATGCATGGGCTATTCAGAATCAGAGAGAGTATTACAAACAAAAATGGACGTTCGTTCAGACGTTGCAATAGACAAAGGAACCGTTTTGAGAGTCTGGTACTGTCAGTGTCATCGAGACAACATTGACAGATATAAGGCATGGATTTAATCATAAACCCTTACCATAATCTCAGCCTCATAGACAAGTTGAATGGTGTACCGATTCATAGCTGGGTTCAATATTCCAACACTTCTAGTGTAAAATAATTCTACAATAACATCGAATCCACTATTTGAATATTACGTGTAGGTACCTTCCCACAATGTGTAGCGATTCTCATACCATCATATTTACGGAATGCAACCTTTCTCACCGTGATAAAAGAAACATTATTGCAGTAAGTGCTATCGATCTATCGTGGAGGAGTCGCCATGAAATATTCAAAGGCTTGAGCGATTGGCTGCGTGCAATGTGACGTTCTGTAGGTAGCTCGATACCTATTACGTATGCATTTCGTTTCTGAGTTTTATTGTAACTTAGAGGTGAAACCTTTTCAGGTTTATTCAATCTATTATATATTAGTCTATGGGTTTATTTTTGGTATAGGTAAACCAAAAATAAACCTGAAAAGGTTACTATTACTAAGGACTATTTATCACACTATATTATTTACTAACAGGTGGCCGCGGTCCACTTGCGTGAAATAAGTAGATACTTTCTCTAGTATCTTTGTTGATGTATAAGCTGTATTACTATAGTCGTATCGACACTCCGCACATCCATCTCAACATTCTCATCTCTGCTACATATTATGCAATCACTATTCATCCAATTTTTTCACAGCGCAACATTCTGATCCATACAGTACGACAGGTCTAATCACGTACTTGTAATTTTTTTCCTTTAACTTGAGGGGCATCCTATATCCTATTCTACGAGTATATTGTAAAATCTTGGAATATTTTATACTTTGACATATTCATCTGATCTGACGTCTGTCTATCTATTTTATTTTCTTAAGCCATAGACATAACATAGGTACCATGGACTAGACCTTCCTTAAGCTATTATTACATACTTATATGCATACATTATTGTAACGGCAGCGGCAGACTGCCCCTCTCTGTAAAACCGTTTTTATTCGTTCTGGTCTTATTTCATAATTGAGATTTGAATTTAAAATTTAGAAGAGATGGCAGAACGAGAAAAAAACGGGCGTCAGGTTTTTAGTTTTGAATCTGGACTGAACGCCGAAAGTCGGTGGACTACTGAGTACTATAATAACACAGTAAAACGCCACAGCCCTGATGCCTCGACACTCCTTGCTGCCTGCGTAACTACCTGTGTTACTGCTTACCTGCCCATTAGCCTGACTATTAGTTCAGCTGCCTTAACCATCTACCCGTGTGCCGGCCTTGCCGTCCTGCTGTCAAACTATCTACCTGCCCGATTGCCTGCTTGTCCGTCGTGGTGCCTGCTCTTCTGCCTACCTCGGGCACACCACGTCCTGCTGCCTGACCTGCTATCTGGTTAGCTGCCCACGTCGTGCGAAGCCGGCCCATAGTTGTTATACCCAATATCCTTTTTATTTTCATAGCTTTCATTTTTATAACCCTTATTTTATCTTGATTTTATTAACGTAGCATACCTTTAGCTCGACTGAGCTATACGTAACGTTACACTACACAACTGAATTCCTGAAATATTTCGATAGATGTCGCTTTCAGTTTCACATTCCAAACCGCAAACCGCAGAGCTATCTCCCGAGTCTATTGGTTTTCAACCGCCTTTGCAGAAGCTAATAAAAGGGTTCGGAGTTTGAATTCCCATATAGACGTGACATTATGTGGCATATCAATGCCAAGTTATGTAAATACATTCATAGATAGGTATTAATTTCATGTTGTTTGTTGTAGGTGATTTAAAGAATTAGGAACTGATCCTTTTACAGTATTAAGGGTACACTAGTCCAAAATTCTTCCATACAAACGTAGTCTAGAGATTACTCCACTGTTTGACGATGTACGTTCAAAATAAAAAATTATATCAATTTGTCTCATCATTATCTAGTCCTGTATGGAAACAAAAAACTAAAATAAAAAAGCATTTAAAAGTTATGAGCGTCGAAAGTTCCATATTTCGGCACTAATTTTACCGCATCTTTGGGCACAAATAAATACCATAAGAAGACAGAAAATTAAAAAACGGGCTCCATACAGGGATAGATTAGTAGTTCAACAATGCAAATAATTTTATTTTCAACAGATACATTTAGTCGTTTTTGTATGATATCTAGACTCCCAAAGGTCTGTTTATAAAATTTTGCGCGCTCGTTTTCGTTCTAAATCATCATGCATCTCGCTACAAATTTCCTCCCCGGTCAGTGGGGCGGAGGGGTGGCGCGTGCGGCGCGTAGACACCTACACACACACACGCTCACTAGTTTAGCTGCCGCCCGGCGCCCGCACCCTTATGCCCCGCAGGGCCTCTACTATAGGCTGCTGCATACGTCACCGTAATTACGCGCGTGCTGTGTATAAAGGTAACTGATATTGTGATATCGGCGATAACGAATTCGTATAATATTTTGTAACATTGACCTCTGGCTTGAACTTTGAATTCTGATATTCCTTTATGTTTTGTGTTGATCCCAAATTTTACTGACCCTGGGTTTGGACTCAGGATTCTGATTTCATAGTGATTTACATAGCGTTTGAATTTGAACTTGTTGCGTCAGTGAAGTGAATTGAAGATATTTTCAGCAATTCAAGTAACAATGGGTAAGTTGAATCTTTTATCGAATTTAGTTTGTACAATTCATGAGGGCGCTTGACATGACTTTTATACCTAAACACAGACTTGTATTTGTAATGTTTCACGCGCATTTATAAAATTTTAGAATTATAAACTACTATACTCCATTATTTGAAATAACATTACACATGTTTCCAAATCTTTTTACAGTCCATTCAACCGATTTTGAGTTTTATCCCGTAAACATAAGGATGACATAAAAAGCATAAACCTGTTACCAAAACCAATTGTTTACTACAGGTACCATTTGTCGTATCACAAACGCAATAGAAGTCAAAATCGGTTGAACGGGCTGTAAAATGGGCTAATTTATATGTCTATTGTTATCGCAAATGGAGTTTAGGTATACCTATCTTCATCTTTATTTAGTTAATCTTTTTTACAAATAAATACTACCGACTTCCAAATAAAAATACTAGGTACAAACTTAAATTTCGGAAATCTGTGTTCTTGTTTTTGTTTCTTCGTTTTTTATTTTTCTAATTTTAGTTCTGGTACATAAAGAGCAATTTCATACCTATAGTCTCAGATAAGAGAAAATCTGAGCCTATAATGCTCAAATTCATGCTTGATTAGATTGCCTGAATAACATAAAACTAACATAACTGGTGCAATGAAAGTGTACCTACCAGGGTGAACTGTATATATGCGTACCCCTTTGGAGCGTACCGGCTTGTCTCCTGTGCGGGTCACAAATAAATATTTTTCTTTCTTTTCTTTGTATAGGTACGGTTGCAGCAATCCCGAGAGATTTGCCGCTGTTTATTGAAGAGTTCTGTTGTACATATTTGTTCACTTACATAGAATTATATAGGTATTTAGGTTATTAGATGCCAATTAGAGTAGTTTTACGATTTTCAATAGTCGTGCCTACATAAATCGAAAGTTCATAATTATGTAGATACCTATCTGTTATATCGGCTCGGCGTCAGCGGCGGACAAAAACAAAAGGAAGCAATTTTTTTACCTACTATGCGCGCCGACACTCACAAGCTCGGCTCGACCACCCGAAGCTACTTACTGGTTACTTTATGACATGAAATAGTACCTAATACCTACCTAGATGCCTACTACTATGCGTTTCAACTAAGAATAGGACGGCCTTCGCGCCATAATGTGACGTCATAGCTATCGAATCGAACCAGTTAGGTAAAGCAGCAAAAAAGTTGTTTGTTTGATAAACAAACAACTTTGAATTAAAAATAATTTGTATTTTGGTTGGTTATAAATTGCTAAAAATCATTGCGGTTCCTATTCTTATTTGAAACGTACTAAATAAAATAGTAGTAAGTACCTAATTTTGCTATCTTAGGTATTGTAGTATATTTATTAGGTTTGATTTCTTACAGAATAATAAGAACTATATAAAACTAACATACAGAATAATCTTTTGTGTTACAGTGCCAAATAAGGATAAGCGTATGGGCAAAAATACCAGCCTATGGGCAAGTGTCGCTCGCACAAAGAAGTGGAAAGTAAAAGGGAGAAAAATGTGTAAGTTTTATTTCTTTGAATCATTTGGACCACACCTCTAAGAACAAAGAGAATATTTCTTTGTATTGTGATAACAAAGAGAATATTTCCAACCTGTTGTAACTAACAAAACTATTGTACTTGTGTGTAAACAAACAATCAATAAACAATTTACAAAATAACATTATTTTTTATTTGATGAACCTAAGTACCTAGAAAACAAGTCTCACATCAAATTGGCGCTGTCGAAAAAGCAGTTATCCTGACTCTGGCTGGTATGAATACCTCCTACTTATGGGGAGTCGCCTATAGGTTATAGCTAACTAGCTAAGGTTACGAAGTAACTATTTAGTAATCTGTGGCTAAGGTAAGTAAATACCTATTTAACATAAATTGTAATTTTTGCACCACCTGCAATAAAATATAAAAACATGACCTACACCCGTGCGTATAGAGCCTAGCTTTCCGCACGCGCTGGTACGATACCTACAGTCAGCAAAGCCCTGGCGCCCCGCTCTGCCGACGTAAAATCTACCGACTTGGCGCTCGAACAATTTTCATTCTTATAACTAAGGGCATGCGCGCAAGCGGCAAGTTGCTCCCGCGCGCGGTCGTCGCCGCCGCCAAAAATAATTTAGAAGACAAATCAATAAAATTACTTGTTGATAATAACAATACATAAGTAAATTTACATTTTCGCAAAAGATTTTATTGTCAAGTTGGCATAGTCGCGGGTAAGTATAGGTGCAAACTAACAAGTAAATTGAGTGCCTTCTAATTACGTTACACACAGTGAGAATCCTAAGTTCTAACATCTATTTTTATGAGTTTATGTTGTCATAACATGAATTGCATTCGCGCCACACCGGGCGGCGGCGATGACACCGCACACACACCGCTGTCAGCGCTCTTCAATGAAATTGCGCATGTATGCGTCACACAGCGTTATGAGTGTGTATACGTATGCGACATAGCTTCTTACTGCTCATCACAGCGTCTATCTCTTTCGTGCGTGATGTCGGATGAGACAGAAAATATTTTAACTCCGCCCCCTAATAGTTCGTGCCGTTGACTAGTTCAACCTTAAGGAAGGAAATTAGTATATGTGTGCCAACATATACTAATTTCCAAACTAGAACATATGGGAATAAGGAACACTCAATTAAAACTATTCCAGAACTATTTACAAGATCGAAATCAGTCAGTTCGGATAGACAATACGCTGAGTGAAGAAAGACCGATAAATATTGGAATCCCACAACGCAGTATCTTAGGCCCTCCCCTCTTCCTTTGCTACTATGACCTTTGCCAGCTAAACATTAGAAACTGCCATATAATGTCTTATGCAGACGACACTACCTTAACGTTTTATGGAAACTCATGGGACGAAACTTTTGTTGCGGCTCAGGAAGGCTTTAATATAGTGACTCATTGGCTTGTACTTAACAAACTGACCTTAAATGCCAGTAAAACTAAATATATAGAGTTTACAATACACAATGTAGCATCACACACCAATAATTTCAACATTTATGCACATACCTGTAATCCTGTAACCACAAACTGTACCATGTGCCCATTGATATCAAAAACAGAATCAATAAGATACTTAGGCATAATAATATATGAAAACTTATCTTTTAAACAGCATATTTCACATCTGGTCCAGAAAACAAGAAAACTCGTTCATGTTTTTAAAAATCTTAGGCATGTAGCGAGTTGGAAACTGGTTAAAAATGTGTATGAATCTCTTTGCCAATCAATCCTATCGTATGGTATTTCCACCTGAGGCGGCTCGTTTAAAACGAATATCATAAATGTTGAGAGAGCTCAACGACTTCTTCTAAAGGTTGCTCTCTTCAAATCACGTTTGTACGCTACAACTACCCTCTATAACGAAGCAAATGTATTAACGGTCAGGCAGCTTTATGTAATGCTAACAGTTCTAAAAAAGCACTCCTCTATGGACGGTCCTATAGCTACAGCTAAAAAGAAGGTAAACACAAGGCGATTCTATGAAGTCTGTGAAACAACTCCGGTAAGAACATCTTTTGCCCAAAATTTCTTCAATTTCAGAGCAAGCAGACTATATAATAAGATTAACAAAAATCTTGAAATCGTTAAATTGTCTAAGATAGAATGTAAAAAGAAGCTTACAAAGTGGCTTTTAGAACTAGATTACGAAGAAACGGAAAAACTGCTTACTATTTTATCCTAGTTTAGCGTATTTCATAAACACGTACCGCCACCCTTTTACGCACACATTCATACACACATCCATCTTTATACGTACTCACACAGAACACCATCCTACTCTCTCTCTGTCACACACACACAACACCACACCACGCACACGACTCCTTCCACTTCACACTCACACTTCGCATACTAACAAACATACACACACGTTTTTAATTTTATTTTTATTATTTTATACTGAAACAAAAAAAAAAGATTTAATTTAATTTAATTTGATTCTACATTTGAGTAAATCCCAATCTCGGCGAGGGGGGCCAGGAGTCCATAGCACAGGGTATCCTAGTTTGAATTCCTGACTCCCACAAACCTTTGTACCTCCAATATTTGTAACATTAAATAGAAACAAAATTGTACTTTGTGGGAGATAAAAATAAATGATTTATTATTATTACGAATAGTAGACTACATTATCGCTGAATTTCGTAGACTTTTCTATCCGATGTTTGAAATTAAATGTTTGATTAAAATAATTGTTTATCATCATCATCATGTCAGCCAAAAGACATCCACTGCTGCATCACACACTGCAGTCATCGGTTCACCTAGTGGACGGCCCCGAACACAGCGTCTTCCGGTTAGCATTCGCTAATACAGAACTTTACGGACCCATCGGCCATCCATTCTGCGAGCAATGTACCGTACCCACTGCCAGTTAAGTTTCGCAATTCTTCAGGCTAAGTCTCAGGCTGATACTTCGAGCACAGCCCTCTCCATTGCCCTTTGGGTGACTTAAAGCCTTCTGATGAGGCCCATTTTAAGCACTTGTTTATATTCTTAATATAAACCAAAAGTTTTGTATGTCAAAGAAATTGAATCTTAAAAAGAACTGGCTTCTGATCGAATTGATAAGTAAGTACGGATAGTATCTAATGGTCGCACAATAGGCACAGAACTGACAGTAGACGTCGAATGGATCTTCTTATTTTCGTATCGATAAACTCAAATTTTGTCTGACCAGTACGTGGCTACCTGGATAACTCTGTCTTTTAGCACGTTCAGATCCTGAAAGGTGCGGGTGGCACGAAGCGAAGGACAAACAAGGAGACGGGGCATATCCAGCGAGGGGGGCCTACACTGACACTATGTTTGACATGAGTCTATGAGACTCCATTTAGCCACGTTTTCTTTTGTCCATGCTTTTTTACAGCGACTAACCTGGACCCGCAATCGGTTTAGGGATTTAAGTGGGGCATATCCTGCGAGGGGGCACCAAACTGGCACCATACCATACCCTAAATTCATCTCCTCTTGTTCAGTCCATCCAAAGGTTGTCTGTAAGAGATTGCCTAGTGCGATAAGACCGCCCATTGTACACTTGTTTTTGTAAATGTTTGTCCTGTATGTTTTAGTGGTGTACAATAAAGTATATAATAATAATACTTAAGATGGGTCTATGAGACTCCGTTTGGCCATGTTTTTTCTACAGCGACCAACCTGAGCCCGCAATAGGTTTAGGGATTTGAACGAGTGAAATGAAGATTATTGTTAAAACTAAGTTCAATACACGTCTTCTTTGTTTATTTCAATACACAGAATGACTCACAGACCATGTTTCTCGAGTCTAACTCAATTTTTATTAAAGGCGTTATAAATCCGTGAAAATCTGAAAATTTTATTATTATACATCCAAGGCTATTATGAAGTACCTACGAACGATTCATAACTAGGAAGCTATAGGTACCTATTTATTAGCTACAGCGTGACGTCAACTTAGATTTATTTAATACTAGTTTTTGCCCGCGACTTCGTCTGCGTGGCATTAGTACTTCCTTGAAAAATTATTCGTACCATACTTATAATTGTTTCGGTAATTACGGCATTCAACCAGTTAAGCGTTATAGGTAACAGACAAACAGACAAACGGACAGGAAGACAGTATGGAAGTATGGATTAAGTAGATATTAAGTTCCTTGGTTGTATCAAAATGTCTTTATCAGAAGGAAGGAGAAAGAAAACCGGCCAATGCGTGGACTTCGCTCATTTAAGGTCCCGTACCAAACCGCAAAATAAAGTTGGTTATAATAGGAAAAATTAGAGAATTTCAAAGAAAATCTAAGTTATCAATAAATTGGTGCATTTTAGTAAAATATACGTAATAATGAACATTATCACCAAATTTTAAATAACTAGATCAATATTTTTTGACATTTTCTATGTCTTTGGGTCAACACGATGCTTAAATTGTTAATTTCTAAGGACTGTAGCTCCAACCGTTTGGATGTAAAACATTTGTGACAGACGACGGACAGACAGACAGACGGACACGCGAGTGACAGCAATAGGTCACCGTTTGGACCATCATGGTACGGAACCCTAAAACGAAATAAGTAGTCATGCATTATTACAAGATTTTATTTAGTTGGATCTGTCCCGGTGTTTGTAATCAAATCTTGCATGTTCAATTTGACCTACAGCCCAGTGTTTGATTGAGTTGAAATTTAGTAAATATAATACGTTTGTTTTACGTGACAATGCAATGATTGAATATAAAAACATGTTTAAAAAAAGAACAAATTATATTATAAAGGTTATTCATTTTATTAAAAACTTATCTGGTCGTCTCTACTTCGTCTTTGCCCGTCGGAGGTTAAAAATATATAAAAAAGGTGTGGTTTTTTGGACTGTAAAAGTATCCCCGTTGGTACCTATGTACAATATGAACCTAAAATAACCTGAAACCTAAAATTAAGCATTCGTATGTATTCCACATCCTTTTTCGAGAAATCTTTCACGGTTCAAGCAGCTCGCTTGTGGAATGCATTACCTATTGAGGTAAGGCATTCCACAAGACAACACAACATTACCTTTATTTAAAAAAACCGGCCAAGTGCGAGTCGGACTCGCGCACGAACGGTTCCGTACCATTACCGCAAAAAACGGCAAACAAATTACGTTTTTTGTGTGGTAGCCAAAAAATTACTTTATTCTGTTTTTAGTATTTGTTGTTATAGCGGCAACAGAAATACATAATCTGTGAAAATTTCAACAGTCTAGCTGTCACGGTTTATGAGATACAGCGTGGTGACAGACAGACAGTACCCTTTGGGTACGGAACCCTAAAAATGGTGAAGGAGCATTTCCTTTCGCTGTATCTATTCTTCTCCTTTCTCTGTTCTATATTTGATATTTATTAGTATATTATTTTATTTGTATGTATGTATTTTATGTTATATCTAAGTAATATTATCTAATTTAGTTTTGTACACTGACAGCCCTATGTCTATCTCGTCTCATTCAGTCCATCCAAAGGTTGTCTGTAAGAGATTGCCCTGTGCGATAAGACCGCCCATTGTACACTTATCGTTATAAATGTTTAGTCCTGTAATTATTTAAGTGGTGTAAAATAAAGTATATAATAAATAAATAAATATGTACATACCTAAGTAAATGCGCCACACAATGGAGGCCAAGCATAAAAAATAATCAATAAACAGAATCCCGTATCAAATCGATCCGTTTTCCTCAGATATTAAGTCCTAATGAAATTGTAGCATAGTTCTAAAATGATATAAAAGGCTTAGCGAGTTGGTGACGATTGAACGAGGTGGTTTGGTTGCACGATGAAGTGGTTCGCGTTCCTGTGTCTCCTGCTGGGTTTACTGTCAGCTGCTATGGTAAGATAATCTTCGTTAGTTTTCGTAGCATATATAGTTCTCAAATGGTGTGAAAGTATCTAAAATAATGCTGGTAGAATAAACGAGCATAATTATAATCAAACTTTTAACGTCCGCACTGCCATAATCTACCACGATGTCAGGTGTCTCCGTATTTTAAGTTCTATGATATACCGGTATCCTTAAGATCTTTTTGTTCACCGTTTTGAGAGCACTGGCGATGAAATAAATTACACAAAGTACGATGACCTTCAACTCGTAAATCAAGGCCATGAGCACAGGGACTGCTTAAAAAAAAGAGTGAAGTTTCTTATAGACACCCGGTTGGAGCGGCGTTTGATTCATAAAATTTTAAGTCTTTCTGTTTCGTAAAATATGACGAAACTGAAAAAACAATAACACAGCTGATGAACACACAATAGAGGCTGCTAGCGTAGGTACTGTATGTGTCTAGTTAGGGCACGCTCGTACGTCTTCGGTTTTCTTCTTGCGCCTCCTGCTCTCTCCTCGGTGTTTTCCTTTTGTGTGGATATTCGCTTGTACTATCCTGCATGCAACACGCTGTGCTTAGCATAATTTATTACGCAAAAATAATTATTTATATTAATAAAATATCGGTATTGAAACATTAAAATTATAAATATTTTAATATACTCTTCTCATAATTGACGGCAAGCTGAATCGATTGGAATAAAGTTTTAGTTTCCTTGGTGATCGGGAAGTGCCTCAAAAATCACTGCATAAAGGTGTCGGTTTTTGGTGTCGTTTTTTTCATTGATAATCTTTTTTTGGTCTAACCTCTCAGCCCGCAAACAAATCAGAACTACAACGTGCCAACAAGGTATAAGAACCCAATCGTGCCTTACAAGGACTTGAACCGATCAAGGAACTTGGTAACTACGAACCCCACGATAGATAGCAATCTATAGTATTATTTGTAACAAACATTCCAGCAGTTAAAACTTTTACACCTCTCGAGGCTGTCAACAACCCTGCGTTGCGCTGACGATGACGTACGGTAGGATATTTTGGCGACCGATCCTCTGTGGGCTCTGTGATTTATTAGTAGCAATAAGTCAAAATAGTTTTAAGGTTTGTGACATTGAGAAGACCCTTAGGCTAACCAAGGCACAGGTTCTTCTCGTCGTTTAAGTTGGCCATAGTCAAATCCAGTGGCCAATTTTCATTAGATACCTACGCACTCAAACCTAAAAATAATTTAACATAAAATTCTTCCACAGGCTGACGAGGAGGAGTCCCGTGCTAGTCCAGCAGACTACACCAGCAGATACGCTGAGTTAGCATCACCATTACCTGCACACGTCAACGTACCAGAACTGCTAGCCTCTCTAGCCGGCTACCACCATTAGGGAACCTGGAAACCAGGATCTGCTAACAACTGAAACCACTCATTTGACAACCATGTTCCAAATTTAAGACCACAGAATTATTTTTACAGCTGAAAAAAAAATTAACCTTACGTTCGAAATTTGAAATGTTTAAATATTTATTTTACTGGTTTTAGAATTTTTCAAACGCATTTAACTATGTCTTTTTTGACAGAAACTTTTTATTTTTAATGTGGTTCTTTTATAATATTGGTGTGTGACCCACTAGTGCTCGCCATTGAAATTACTCTGTATTATACCTAATTAGTTTATTTTATTTATAAAAATGTGTATTTTTGATCAAAAGTGTGGAACGCTTCTGAATCTGTATGTATTTGTATATTAAAGTATAAGTTCGCTCGTCAATTTTTTGTTTTTTTAAACGACTTAAAAAAAGTAGGAGGTTGTCAATTCGTCGGTTTTTTTTAATTGTATGTTGCCCGATTACTCAAAGACGCCTGTACTGATTTGGAAAATTATTCCTTTGTTTGGAAGGGTATATTTCTAAGTTGGACCCATTGTCATCAGGTCAGGATCTGATAATGGGATCCTGAAGAAATCGAGGTACCTCAAATATTATAGGCATACATGTAGCGATTTTGGTATTTTCATCAACAATGCAATCATTTGCACTCAGAAAGTATCATTTGTTGATGTGGAACTGCTGAAGAAGACCACAGATGGCCACTGGAACTCGTTAATGTTAAGTATTTCACGGGTATAAGATATCTCGAATAGTTAACCGACTATGATGAAGCAAATACTTATAAATAAAAGGTACTGATGAAAATGTTACCATCAAACTGATCTGATGATGAAGCCAGAAGGTAGGCACTGGAACCCCGAAAAAAAAAAAATACATTTAATTTTCTGCTTCTAGTTCATGAAAATATTCCTTGAATTTATTTTCAATGTACCTAGCTAAGCGAGCATTGTTTGCTTTCACATTGTTTTCATAATCTGAATGCAGTTAATTAATTTTGCTCATGAAATGCCGAGCATTGTTTTAAGGATGAAACAACATTGCACAAATCTATCTTTAAGCAATGTTGTTTCATATTTCAGCACCATTCTTGCTTTGTAATTTCAAAATTATTCATGTTAAGAGAACTGAGGTACCTACCTACAGTATTCACAGACAAAAAGAAAATCATCAGATCAAAACAGCAAAATTTGTTAATTTATAGGTAATATAATTATATCGTTACCATCACACACACACGCCTCAAGTGTGTGTGTGAATTGGTGTGGAAGTGAGTCTTATGTCGTCACTGTATCATCATTGGCCATCTTCATCTTCTTCATCAGCCCACAACTGGTCATCATCATCACCTGCCTTTTAACGTTCACTCTGCTGGGACACAGGGCTCCTCTCCGTAAGAGAGAGAATGGGTCCTTATCCAACACGCGGGCTTAGTGCGGGTTGGTGGATACCAACTGGACATAGATCTCTCTAATTATAAGCCGCTCATCGAGATTTTCAGTAAAGGTGAACGCGCACCTAGACGCACCGTAGGAGCCACACGCGCCGCAGTCATCGCATTTTATAAATTTTTGTATGAAATCGTATGAAGCCTCACGCACCTATCCACACCGCACGAGCCACATTTCAGCAAAATGCTGTAGGTATACGGATTTCACGGCTGTTGGTAGGTATATGGCTTTTGCGATGCAGACGGTGCGGAGACGTCATCCATATCCCTATAGAACATATTGTTCAAGGTGTACAGATACGATGCGTTCGGCGCGTTCGGCGTGGATTGCGCGGGGCTTTGAGAAAATGCGATGACTGCGGCGCTTGCGGCTCCTGCGGCGCGGATAGGTGCGCGTTCACCTTAACTCTTATCCAGCTGCTACCAGCCAGATAGCAAAGATCGATGTTCCACCGAGTTAGAGTCAATCGTTGACAATGTTAATCCTGATCCAAAGTTTAGGAATCCATACTAACATTATAAATGCCAAAGTAGCTCTGTCCGTCTCTTTGTTACCTGTTCACGTCTTAACGGCTGAATGGATTTGGATGAACCTTGGCACACGGGAACGACCTTATTCTGGATTAGGACAAAGGATACCATATCTATTCCGATGAGGATATCCGCAGGAGAACCAGGGTCACCGACATAGCCCTAAGAATTAAAAAATTGAAGTGGCAGTGGGTAGGGCACATTGCTCGCAGAACGGATGGTTGATGGGGCTAAAAAGGTTTGGAGTGGCGACCGCGAACCGCGAAGACGCAACGTTGGAATACCTTTCTCTAGGTGGAGCGATGACCTCGACTCACAGGACCGATCAATATGCCGATGCTTGTAGGACGCCTATGTCCAGCAGTGGACGTCTCTAATCAGAAGCTGGTAGCGAAAAAAAACTAAAAAACCCTCACCACAAGGCACATTATCTATTCAAATCACTAAAAGCAATCTTTGTACTACAATATGTATCATTTCTTATAGTTCTCGAAGTTAGGCTCTACGTGGACAGCGGGCGAATCGATGAACTTGCGCCTGGCTGGAAATAGGCGCTCGTAGTTCAAGTTGACGTCATGAGGGTGGCCGGCATCCCGACGAGACTCGCGTCTGTATGGTACATAGTCGTATGGCACCTGGGGAAGGCAAAAAATGATCAGGTTAGTGGTTTCAAGACAGCAGTCCTCACAAGACGAGTGTCGTGAAAAGAGCGAGAAAGTGAAGAATTCTGTCTTCTTTCTTACAATCTTTCTCTCTTTCCGGGCAGCGTCTAAAGTGCTTAGTAAGACTGGTAAGACTATAACACTGACGTTCTCATAATAAACTATTGGGATCGAAACTAAGACATTCGCGAAAACGTGAAATATAAAAATGTTGTAGGTATGTATTTTCGTGGTATCTATCTACGCAAATACAAGAACAGGCAGGAGGGAGGACGCCTATTCATAGTAAGCCTAGGGCTATCAGCTATCAGAACACTAAATCTGGCGGTAAGTCCTATTGAACGTCCTATGACCCAACATCATCATCTGCCTATCCTTTTCCCAAAGTTGGGGTCGGCTTCCAGTCTTACCTGTGTTTTACATGGAGCGACTGCCAATCTGACGATCACAACCAAGTAACTGGGTAACACCATACCCCTTGGCAAGACTGGTGTCAGATCTCATGCTTCTGACTACCCGTAACGACTGTCAAAGATCTTCAAATGACAATCGGGACCAACGGCTTAACGTGCTTTCCGAGGCACGGAGGAAACTCGGTATGTTGAAATGGTCACCCATCCACGGACCGACCTCGGCAAGCGTTGCTTAACCTTGAAGATCGACCCGTGTGGCTGTTATTATTTAGCCACGACCTCCTCGTCCCAAAGTCAAACCAAAATGATACGCGCCAGTTCCGTATTTTCTCAAACTCCTTTACTATATTTGGTTTAGCAAAATTGCCATCTATGTTAAACATATCGAACTAGCTACAACGGTAGTTATTCAATCAATTAAGGAATTTCAACTTTAATTGGGCTATAAAACTTGGATTGTTCAAGTGCGTGTCAATATAGAAAAAAAATCACTTTGACTCTCATTTATATATATGCGGTTGCTAATAGATAACCCACAAAATTCTATAAGATCCTTGGACAAATGTTGTTCTATATGAGAATCATTTATTTTTTTGTGTAAAATACAGCACACGATCATTTCAATTGTAATACTAACATAGGGAGAGAGGATTATGTATTCAGGTTAAGTTTTTCTAAGGACCCTGTTGCCTTTAATAAATAAATTAATAATAATAATTTCCCTTGTCACACGCACACGGCAGATAATCGTAACGCTAAATGTGAATATAAAATTGAAATTACCTGCGGTGCAGAATCCACAGAAACTATTAATAAAACACAAGTTAAAAACAAATATAACGGCTCCATATTTGATTTTGTAGCAGCGTAGCGTATGAGAACTTCACGGGTTTTGGTTAGCCTTTAATTAAAAAACCACGAGCGATTTTATTGCAAAATTTTATTGCTTTTTATTACAAATACTTTTTATTTTGTTTCTCGCAAGCCTCTCCGTATTTCATTTGAGTAGAAACTGAATGGTCTAATGAAGACAGTCTATATGATCAATATGTTTAGGAATATTTTTTTAAGTATTTATGATTAAATTTTATATCTTCAATAGCTGCTAATTTCAGAAGCTCTTTGATATATATATCTAATCTGGAATAATCTGAAAATAATATATTTCAAGTGCTGTTCATAATGCAATAATCGTCTGTATCGATAACAAATAATAAAATAAGGATTTATGACTTTATAGTTATTCGTTTCTAGAATTCACAAGAATTATTGCACTACACAATTTTATATATTATTATAACTGAATCTAATGTGAGACTCAAGAAACTGTATAGTTTGTAAAATGGCAGTATTTCTTACTTCCATTATTGTTTCACTATTTTGTACATCATTAGCGGCAGTGAGTTTATTATAAACAATAGAATTATATTAGAAACGATAAGAGTTGTTAATAAAATCACACTACCAAAACGTCTTGGAGTTAAATGTTAAACAAGTATCAAATTCTGAACATCATTCTCTTGTCCTTATTACAATTCTTCTTTTTAACTGACTTTCCAAAAAGGAGGAGGTTCTATGTTCGACTTCATGTTTGTTGGTTTATTTTTTTGTGAATGTTCACCGGTAGCTCCGTCAATTGTAGACCGATTTTGAAAATTCTCTTTTTATTGAAAGACTATGTTCTGAAACTGGTCCCATTTTAATTTGATGAAGATCTGATGAAGAAACTCGAAGATATATAACAGAACTCTTCAATAAATAACGGCAAATCTTTCGGGATTGTTTAAACCATTTCATAACATAACATCACGCCAGTAGGCTCTAAAGGGGTACGGAGATGTGTACATTTCACTTTGGTACACTCTCATTTCACCGGTTATGTTCAAGTTTCATGATATTCGGGTAATCTATTCTGGCATTATAGGTACCTTACTAAACAACTTGCCTATTATATATATATATATATATATTATAGTTGTACCTACCTAACAACTGAAAAGTGAAAAAAAGACTTTAAAAAAATATTACCGACTTTCTAATAAAAAAACTACAAATTAAAAAATAACTTTCTTTTTAGAAGTCGGTGTCCATACCGCAAAAAAATGGTATCTTCAAAAAAGAAAGTTATTTTTCACATTGTAGTTTTTTTTATTAGCAAGTCGGTAGTTTTTTTTTTTGAAAAAAGTTGTTTTATTTATGTTACTCGTCAACTCAGCAGTCACTCTTCTCTAGGCATATCATTTCACAGAGCCCATCTCTCGTTTTCTGGGCTTTTGCCCTCGTCTTATAATCAAATTCCGTTTTTTTATAATTATCGGTTTCCTCTGTTGGGCAAAAATCTCCTCCATAGCCAGCCAAAGTTTCCGATGTTTTGAAAAATTCTTGATATTAGTATATAATCCTTCAAACAGATCGAATCCATCTTGCTAGTCTAGGAATATGACGATTAATCCGGAACCAATCGCCCATATTGCATGTCAATTAGAACATAATACCAATTCTCAGTAGAATTGAGCGATTAACATATTGATATGTTGGAATAGGATTATTAATGCATACTGGATGTATCTTTAAACCATCTAACATTCAGTTTAGCTTATATTCTGAGTAGAATTTGTGATGTCTAACTGAGAATCGTGATTATTCAAGATTTCTAGAAGAAAAACACGCTAAACAGCTTGGTTGGCAGATAAACATTTCTTAATGAATCTTTTAACTTACCAAAGCCTGTACCAATACATGGGTACAAGGCAAAACTCAAATTGTATATATGATAGTTTGTTTTTCCTCTATGCGTTCCTTAACCATTGATCCGATTGTGATGAAACTTTGGTGGGCTTGTTCTTCGGACACACGCAAAGGGTTTCAGGCTTTAATAATCTATATTAACACACTTTTTTACTTTAAGTGTAAGTACTTTTTTACTTTAAGGGCGGTTACGCACTACATCTGATCCGTGTCCGTGAAATTTCGGTTCCGAAGTACTTCTTGTAGGGAAGCTGCACTACATCCGAACTCTACCCGTCATAATCTGTCATAACTCAGAACATTTGAACTCTGTAATCAAATCACGGACATAGACTGTAGTGCGTAGAATTTTATAATAATTTAACTGAATTTAATACATGAAAATAATCCGAACCTCTTGTTAACTATAGCCTCAACAGCCAGAAATAAACGACCAAATCGTTGCCGACCAAGTAAATGAAACAGAAGTGCCAGTCCAATCCATTCAAGACACATTACAAACAAAGACAGAATTATCTGCAGAAAAAGTCACTCAAACTACAGATGCAACAGCACTTGTAACTGCGGACAAAGAAAAGAACACTAAAGTAGCTGCACCACAAGTCAGTTTCACACTAAAAGTTTATAAGCTCATTGTAGATCCTATATACAAAGCTGTTAACGCACCCAAAGTGAACGAAGTACTAAGAAACATTGGAACATGTGTTGTCAACGGTGCCATGGAATTGTTTTCTTTCTATTTACCAGCCCCTTTCATGCCCCTCCTTGCTACTGCAGCAGGATTAGTGATTCCATTTGAACCCGTTGTTATGTTGAAAGAAAGAATGCCTGTGACTAGCTACAGAAGAGCTTTCCAAACAGCAATGAGCACTTTTCTTAGGACTTTTGACAAATACAAAGTAGGTGAGGAATTTGATCCGTACATGACGAGACGGTTCAACAGAAGATTTATGAATGATAAACCCGAGAAAAGGGAAGTCGAAAACACCCCTGACCCTGCAGAGATTTGATTAAATTGAATACTTTTCGAATGTTTTCGTTTTTTTTTCTAAGCCTTATATTAAAAATTCCTTCACCAAACATCATCACTCACACGTCTATAAAGATGTTGTGATAACTAGCTGATGTCCGCGGTTCCGCCTGTGGTATTATACCTACTAGCAGCCGCACGCATCTCCGCCCGGTGGGTTCCGTCTATGTCATTAGACGATAGATGGCGGTCAAAACCTTTGCCATGCCGAATTCACTTACGCAATTAGTCTGCTGGTCTGATCTGTCTACTTATGTGTGAGTTCAAGATATACTCGAACAACTTGCCGAAAGCCGACAGGACAGCAATAGGCCTGTAGTTTGAGACGAGTGACCTTGAGCCAAGCTGTGTATGGGAGTCACACGAGAAAGTTTCCAACGCGAAGGTTATGTAGCATTACATATGAGGGTCGAGCATATTAGTGTTATAGGTACGTGTGTGCATAACAACAATTATACACTCTTCCTCACTCCTATGCTTATTATTTGAGCCTAAATTAGTTACATATTGTACCATAATTCATCACTTCTGAACATAGGCCGCTCCTAAGTGTTACCACATCGAATGGCCCTGTGCGTCTCATATCCAGCGGATACCCGTAGCCTTAACCTGGTCATCGGTCCACTACCACCTAGTAAGAGTCCTTTCAAGGCTGCGTCTTAATTATATATCTAAATAAAGGTATGGCATAGAGGAAACCTACTATTGGTAAATTGGTGTAGGTAGCCTATCTTTATGAGTATCTACGCTTTCCGAACTTTTTTTGGGTTATAAATCAACCAATAACTTTTCCCGCTCTGGGTGAAGCGGGAAGGCGTTTCAGACTTTTACTGACCCACCCGTGTTCCTTCAGTTGCTTGTGCCAGGGCCGCGGTAACTCTCTTTCAAATTTATCCGCAAACCCATGCATTCCGACCTAATAAGTGTATTTTTAATCCCCGATGGAAAAAAAGGGGTGTTATAAGTTTGACGTGTGTTGCAACACACGTCAAACTTATAACACCCCTCTGACGTCTGACGTCCTCAGACGTCTGTGGCATCATAGCGTCCAAACGGGTGAGCCAATTTTGATTTTTTGTTTGAAAGGTGATTTTATCAAGAGTGTTCTTAGCTATGTTTGAATAAAATCGGTTCAGCCGTTCAAAAGTTATCGGCGTTTTACTGTTTGAATCGGGGTGTTTTCGCAAGATATCGTGTCATGATTACGTGTTCAATAGATTGCCGATCGAAGCGTATCTACTATGTACTAGATCAATTATGTAGCATGAAATAAAAATGTGGTGGCAGTTTTTTTAAATTTTGAAATTTAACTTGTAAACTTTTTGTACCGAAATATACTAAATGTAATAATTTCCCTTGTTTAATTCACATCCGATGAGCCTAAACCATGATGCTGCCATCTGATCTGGTTGAGGAGTTGCTATAGTCATTTTCCGGCTCTATCATGAGACCAGCACCATAGTTCCATATTGAGTGTGACGTATCAATTATGCCAATGAATTTATACTATTATTGAACTTATACTATTGAATTTATAGTGAATTTTTGCATGGATTTATATTATTACTACAATAATTGGGCACTGGGAAGAATAAAAACCAGCCCACAGTAGTACAGTTTATAACTAGTACGGGCGAACAGCGGGGGTCAATCTAATTGCAAATTAAAATAAGTGATAATTAATGCTACCACCATTTTTTTATCAGTAAATGATTATGATTATATTATTTCAATGTTTCTAGAGTTAGATAAGCACGCCAAGTTCCAGCCTAATCAGATGCCAGGAAGTGCATGTAAAATTAGTTCCTAGTTGCTGGACACATATACGAAAGTAAGGTATTATAAAGCTTGTAAAAGCCATGCGGAGAACAAAACAAAAAGTAGTTTTCTTAATTAAGTTTTAATCATCAACAAATGCTGACATTGATATTATGCCTAAATAGGGACAGAAGAAGGTTGTAGTCATAACAGTCTTTTCTTTCGGAGGAACTAGCGGTCTTTTATCATGCGCAGATCCTGGCCGATTTCCAGTTGGATTTGTACCCGACTGCCGCAAAAGGGAAATTTGTTTATCATCCGGCTGCTTAGCGGCTTTATCGTCAGCAGTTATCAAAATCTTGTCGGGTTCTGGAGCAGTTTCAGAAGCGATTTCGAAACTTGCAGGTACATGTTTCAGATCAGTCTTTCTTAAACTTTTGGTTTTCTCACCAAAACCAGACCATTCATGGCTGAATCCATTTTTATCAATAAAAATCCTATTCGCGGGATGATTGTTATTTCCTTCTCTTAACATAACTTCCTTGAAATGATCTTTGATGACGTGTGTGGTTGTCTTGAGAATATTGAATTTTTCATTATTAAATATTGCATCACCAACTTTTTGAAGATCGACGTGTGCTGGAAATTGTGGGTCTGATAATGATATTTTCAACTGAAAATAAGAAAAATCAATTTATGGATTTTTTTTTTAAATTCAAAGCATACAAAACATAATATGTAACTACCAACCTATACCTACTTGAATTTATAATTATAAGTATCAAGTTAGCTAGTGTATTTTATGTAAATTTTGAAGTTACCATTTATATATTTCAAAAATCAAAAGCCCGATGATTATGTCTGGCTGCTTACTAAAAGTTTCGAAATAGTTCCCTGAGTATCATGTAGAAAAATCAAGACGGATAAAGGGGGCTCATTCAATTTAGACGGGCTCTTTCAAGAGCGTAGTGCGGCGCCGGTGCCGCGCACGCACTACGCAAAAATCAACGAGTCGCGAAGTACGACAAACGCACCACTGCGGCGCCGAAGCAGTCCCGCACCAAACGTCTAAATTGTGAGAGCTCTAAAGTTACGTGATTTTTTTGACGTGTCTGGTAGAAATCTGCTGCAAGTCATGCAGCGATTTAGCCATTATGACGATGTCATCTGCAAATCCCAAGTGTAATATATACTCGTCGTTTATGCCAATGTCCCGTCCCTCCCAGTCAAGCGTCAAACACATCCTCCAACGCGTTGCTGAATAATTTGGGGGAAATTAAATCCCCCTGTCTCAACCCCGACGCAGTCATGTGTTTAGTTTGTTGATCCTGAATTTGGACGGTCATTGAAGCATTTTCATAAACGCTTCCTAGCACTTGGATGTATCGCCAGTCAACTTGCCATCGCTGCATAGAATCCAAAACAGACCAGCAGCCTAATTGTGTGATTAAATTCGGCAAACGAAACAATCTGTTTCTTTCCCAAAAACACACACATACTGATACAACAGATTGTTTCCGTTGCCGAATTTACTTACACAATTAGGCTGCTGGTCTCGATAGAATCATAAGCCTTCCCATAGTCCACAAATGCAAAACACAATGGCCGATTATAACTACTCTTCGGACTTCTGTATAATCTGGCACACTGTGTGGATGTGGTCTATGGTTCAGTATCCTCCTCGGAACACGGCATGCTCCGGTGGCGGAAACTCGTCGAGTCTTCGCACTAGGCGATTCGTGAAGACTCTCGAAAACCATTTATATACGTGGCTAAGAAGCGAAATAGGTCTGTTATTCTTTAAAACTGTCTTGTCACCCTTTTTAAAGAAGAGAACGACAACGCTTCTTTGCTACGCCTCTGGAGTTCTCCCGGAGAACAGGACAGTTACAGAGTTCGCGAAGCTCTTCCATTACAGGACTTCCTCCCGCTTTTAGGAGCTCAGTAGTAATCCCGTTCTCGCCAGGGACTTTTCCATTTTAAAGCTGTTTGAGAGCCGCCTCGATTTCGTCTTAGCTGACTTCAGGCAGGTCCTCTGTGTAATGGCGGGTTAAGATGGCTCTAGAATCCTCATTTTCGGGATCAGGCCGAATCACAGATTGAATGTACAATTGGTCGTAGAAGTATTCAACTTCCGAAAGAATTTCCGGCCTCAAAACTATGATATCCGCCCAAATCCTACAAACATAAGATATATATATAGCATAAGACTTACCTTTATAATAAAAAAGACTAATACGACAATGTACATTTTTTGCAATTTTTATAAATACATCCTGAGTTAAAAGTAATAAAGTAAATCCAAATCATTGCTTTTCCATTTAATAGCGAATGACGGTTATGGTAATAAAATTATTTTAATCAACAAAACATTTCAATCAAACATCTAGTTTATCGAGACACATCACCCGTGGTGTTAATTTCGTGGTGGCGCAGTGGCTATGACTTCGCCTCTCGTGCTTGAGGTCGTAGGTTCAAATTCGGCCAATGTGACTTTTAAAATTCTAATCTCAGCGATGTCTAAGATACTTATATGGAGGTTGACCTTCTTGGCTCTTATAAACCTAGCACGTTTTGGGAGAATAATCATTATTAAATAAACACACATTAATAAATATACGCGATTATCTCGTTAATTAATTAGTGTACAAGTCTGAAATTTCACAAGTTTATAATTGAACTATATATCTAATTATTCATATAAGATTCAGTTACCATATCTACAGGAAACTCGGTTAATCGGTCTTCAAATAATTCACCTGCGCGCCGTGGCCGGAACAAATTGAAGTTTCATCATAAGTTTTTAATTACATAGAGGATGCTAATGAAACTTCAGTACCATTTGTAGGTAGTAATTACCTATATAATGACATTTTAAGTTAGTCTTTGGACCGCTTATTGGAAGTGCTAAGCCCTATTAAAGTATTATTTCTATTAACTAAAATAACTTCAAAACGGTGCTTTATTGTGGATTCTTTTATTGCGTAACAAATTATAACTAATTAGCCAGATGTCATGAACAAAAATTATAATCATCCGTTTAGTCAATTTCGAGATGCAGCAATCGTGCAAACGTTACCGCAGCAGGATTTTAAATATCTTCGCAACCATAGCAAATACAAATCAAGTTGTATCATTTATTTCAAATTGATATCTAATTATTTAGATAACATTTATTTCAAAATATCTACCCGTTAGAAAAAAAAGATCTGGCTGCAGTAACGTTACTCCAGCCGGAACTGTTTTTATCAAATAATTAAGAAACTATCAGCTTACCAAATTTAAAAATCTGCTTACCAATTACAGAAGCTGTATACTCGTGGGCGCGGAAGCGGGCGCGGCCGGCTCGGGGCTGTCGGACTTTTGGCGGATGCGGCGCATGTAGTGCTCTAATTATCTATTGCACTTAAATGACGATTTTTGACATTAACTGGCTGGTGTAATTCACTCATCGCTCACCATCAGGTGAGATAGTGGTGGAACTCCGTGGAACGAGAGTCTAACAACGCTGAGGTCGGTTTCCTGTCTTTACCGGATGCAGCTGAAAATACTGGATTTTACATGAAGCCGCCGTCTTTCTGGCCTTCACAAACTGGGTAAAGCGATACCGCCGCCCTTCATCATCGTCATTGCAACCAAATAACGTCCACTACTACGTTGAAACCGATATTTCTCGGATTCGGATCGGATGTAATGCGTAACCGCCCTAATTATCGCCACATTGACCGGTCCTTTGCGTCTCTCATCAATGGTTTCCCACAGCCTTAAGGATAAAATATGCTAGACCTTAGCGGGCGCAAGCCGAGCCCCGTGCGTGGCACAGATTCAAAACTTCATAAACATTTTATATGATGCGGTCCATGCTACACCGTGGGGCGTCCGCGTCCCGGAGGCTCGGACGTGCCCCAACTAAACGTCTTTCACACATAAAAAAATAAAAATAAATAAAATAAAGTTTATTGATGCTTCAGTTTACATAAGGGTTGTGTTTGGAGCCTCCTTTTAAGCAAATAATGCCTGTGTTAGGAGACTCCGCTCTTCTATAATATAGCAATAATTAATAACACTGTCAGTACAAGTAGTTAGTTAAAAATAACAAATAATTACTTAAGATGATGTTAAGAGTATTTCTCGAGTGTAGAAATCTGTGCGTAGTTAAACTGTGGGGGTGTTAGTGTGTGTGAGGGTGGATGTGAGAGTGTAGTGAGTGTGTGTGTGAAAGTGTATGTGATAGTGCATTTGCTTATTTATGTGCTCTAGAAGTGCCTCCGTGTCGTCATAAGTAACTTTTCTTACATTCAAAACTTATTTTACTGTATAAGTATCTTATTTTGTTTATTGTATTGTTAAGCAAATCGTTTATTAAATTGCCTGGTGGCAAATATCGTTTTAGTCTGTGGGAATTTTGCAGCAATGTCAGCTCTTCTTTTCTGCAATAAAACTGGGTCATAAGGCAGGGCTTTGTGCTTTTTTAAGACTTGTTTGTGTAATGTAAAGATTTCTTACGGAAAGAAGGTCACTAATTTTGTATAAGATCTCAGTGGGATATCTTTTTTTTTTTTAAATACATGATCTTTATCAGTGCTTGTTGGGCTCGCTCTACAACTATATAGTTGGTTTTCACTGCTCCTCCCAAATAGGAATACAGTATAGCAAAACTGACTGAACCAGAGCCAAGTAGATCTCATTTAGAACATTTCTTGGGTATTTGAGCGATTTGGCCGGCCAAAACTTCGCCTTCGACTTCGTACGTATGTGAGTCCCTATGACGTGTTATGTACGTCGCGACGCACGGTTCCGCACCGCGTCTTATAAACAAGTAGCACGTACGAGGCTCGGTCACGGCTCGCACTTGCCACGGTCTAGCATAATTCATCCTTTAAACATGTCATCGGCCTTCTAACGCAGCGTCTTCCAGTACACGATCACTACTCCAAGACTTTTCAGCCCCATCGACCATCCGCTGCCAATGTTTTATTTTTCCCTTGAACGTGCGCTAAGGTTTTAAAAGGAGATAGTTTAATAAAAACGACAAATATAATTTTACTTAAATATATTTAGCAACGAATTTACTAAAGCGTAAAGTATAAACGCTGCTTCTTTATTCCTTTACAATCATCCGGTAGATGGCGTTGTTTTCAAAAATAATATTTTACAATTTCTCTACCAATGCATTACTGAATTTTCATAATCATTTTTACATTTCGGTTTACTTCATACAATCCACCAAAAGTAACTTATAACGCAAATAAAGAAAATAATAACAAGTGATTATGATTGTTGTTAAAAATAATAAACAAAACATTGCAGATGTGTCTATTATGTACCAAAATTAAAAAAAAAAACTTTTTTTGAAAAACATTAAATTATTATTTTATGATCAAATTGTAAAGTGGCTAAAAATTCTTTTTATTTTCAACAATTTGTTTTTTTTTATTTGCCTGGCACATCTGAAATAAGCCCGCAATAAAATGCCTCTACGTACAATCTCCAAACCCCATTATATTAACAACATTATTTAGGTAGTAACAACAAACACTGGTAAACGTACATTGCATTAAGGTTTGTGGCAACCGCAAAATTTGTCCGATGATATGAAATTTAACTAGTACTGAGTCTCTCCCTGTTAAAGAAAATTTTAATAAAATACTCTTTTTTGTATGCAATAAAGACATATCCATCTTCTTTCTGCATAGTTAGATCTCTTTATCCAATAGGGACGATTAAAAATTACTTTTTAGTAGGTCAGGTAGATTAATAAAAAATATTCGACACGTAAATAAAAATAACGACGATTTTTATTTGCGTTGAAATTTCGCGTGACGTCATGTTTTGGTACACATTTTACTCAAAAGTGACGTCACAAGCCCCACCTGAACTTTGATGTGCTTTATCTTTATCAAATTTTATTAATTTGGTATAACAAAAATACGTGTCTATTATTTTTTTTAAACCAAGTATCACCCCTATTAAAGATTTCGTACATAAACCGGACACTTTTGTAATTTAATGGGTAGTTCGACTGAAATCACACGAAGAGTTTAGAAATCAATTTCAAAATAATTCATTGAAACTACTCGAAAAATTTATATATTGTGATGTTCGTGAGATTATAAACAATTATTTGACTAAAATATAAATAATAATCATTATTTCATAGTATAACTAATATAATAAGAAGCAATACGCGATTTTAAAGGAAATTATAATTATTACAGCTTGCGTATTCGATAATTTAAGTTATAAGGGAATTACAATATATTTAAGTTCGTGTACATTTCATGATTTAAGTCATTTAAAATGTTCGATGAACTGACAAGGTGTAAAGTGACTTAATAAATTGTGTTTTATAGAATGTTTTCTTATTTAGATAGGTACTTATTTTTATATACATTACGAGATTATCCCTGCTTCCTTAATTGATTTAAGTTATGGTTTCGTGTCGTGATTTTTTAATAAATAATCGTAGGTATAAAAGGTCTTGTTATTTTAAATCATTAAAATGTACACACAACGTGTAAATCACAAAATACTAACATTACAGCTCTTTAAATAAAAATGTATATGCAAAAAATGCAGAACATTTTTATATGAAAAGTGAAATTTGACTAGTAGTGTGGTGGATATGTATTCACTCATAATTGGTACCTCTAAACGTCAGTGGGTACTACGAACTATTCATTACAGTTGTAATATTAAGAATTACTGGCATTAATTACAATTTTTAGCATTCTCATTTAATTAACTATTATAAACGAACAGATGAAATTAGCAAAAAAGTGAAATATTAAGACTAGATAGATTATAACCTAAAAATTCAGTCAAGTCATTCACTAAGCACATTAATTGTCTTGCAAAAACTGCATCAAAATTCAGTTGAAATACAACTGTAAAAGGCCAAACAAAACATCAACATTTGAATAAAAAACGCATAACTATTAAGATTTCAAGCAGTTCTCTTAAAAGTGTATAAGCAATATAAAAAGAACAGAGGAACAATTAGAAAAATTGCACTTTTACAAAATATGTTTTATATAGAAAAATACGAAGAACAATTATATCAGGAAACGTTGGTGCCTTTGTAAGCTCTTCGAATTTTGAAAAGAATTTTTGTTTTTTAGTAAAAACTTATCAAACTAGCTACTTCTTTATTTTTTCTAATATTATACCAAAGGAAGATCAATGCAACATGTACGAGTTTTTTTTTTATTTAAAAATATAAATATGAATTATTATTTACATCAACAATATTAAGTGTTATAATATACTAGACATTAAATATTGCAAGTGTCATAAGTCAAAGTGTCAAAATTTGTATTATCTCCATACATAAATATGAAAAAATATATTCTATATGAACCACTATTAAGTAAACATTACGAGACAGCGATTTTATATGAAAATATAGGCAATATTTATTCGTACAAGTAACTATTTACAAAGCATTTTATTATTAAATGAAAAAGATATTGAGTTAAAATGAATACTGATTAAATTAAAAACCACTGGAATAAAAGTTTTACTGTCACTAAAATGATGCGAAATAAATACATTTAATGTGCCTTAATATTAAGTTTATTTATTTATTAATCTATAATACTATCACACAATTTTAGATTTTTTAATGACAGGTTCGATCGGCGATTAGGGACAATATGAACACCACCTATCCGTTTTGACAGTTCGTCAAACGTCATTTTAACAAGCTCACGAACACAGACATAAATCTAACTAGATAACGCAAGTCCCTCCATCTGTATGAAAACCAAGCGTGCCACTTTTTCATAAACAATTTAAAAACAAATTTACTTCCCCTGGAAAGAATACATTTCCAATGCCTCGGCCAATTTTTTCTATACATTGTTTAAAGCTCAATATGGCATAAAAAGAAGACGGAAGACGTTGCGTTGGAAGGCCTCTCACCAGGTGGACCGATGACCTGGTGAAGGTTGCGGGGATCCGCTCAATGTGGCGACGCTTGGGCGAGGTCTATGTCCAGCAGTGGACGTCTTTCGGCTGATATGATGATGATGATGGTATAAAAAGACATTTTTCTAGATTTCGGTGGATTTCCGGTGCCGATAACGCTAAATGAAAAGCTCAGATTACGATCATAAATCGTAACTTTACTCCGTTTTCTGGCACGCGAATGACATACAATTACGTCATCTAGTTAGATCTATGTCTGTATTCACTTATACACTTGGGTCATTATTTAATCCCTTGATGGCCACATGGTCTAAGAGAGCCTATGACAACGTATCCCAGGCAAAGAGGACATTCAAAACGCCATAGCAGGTCCTCTAAGCTTTACATACATTACCCAATCATTCTTTTACGCCTGCCAAGAAGAAGGCAATATCGACATTGCCCGGGCAATGCTCACTTTGCCCACGCCGCGATTTTTACCCATAACCATATTAATGTAACACTTTTGGTGTTCCGAAGATACTCTAAAGGATCAATTAGTAATTATTTAACTATTAAAATTAATTTTATAGAATAGAACTTTAATTTTACTTACGAGTTAATAGTTTGATGCTTGTTTTTAACAAATTCAACCTTAGTGATATTTTTTTACTTATTCTAATGATTGTTTTGCTAAAATAATATTATTTTTTAAGTGGTGAGCGTAAAATTGGCGTATTTAATAATTTTTATTATAGTTGCAATTATTTTCAGAAAATGGTTCGCTTAAATTCATTAAAATTAAATTAATCGCTAGTGTATAATGAATTTGTGCTTCATAATAAATAATAAAAGGTTGGATTTGCGCCTTGTTTTCGAACAGTAAGAGACACTCACCCAACTTGGGTGCTTAGGCCCAGTTTTTTGATCCGTAGTTAACTCAACTAATGGTTAAATATGCTAACCAATGATTAAATATTCTAAACAATGATTAAATATGCTAATCAATGATTAAATATTCTAACCAATGATTAAATATGCTAACCAATGGTTAAATAGGCTAACCAATAATAAAATATGTAAACTAAGGGCCTCGTTCACCATCTCCAAATAAAGCTTTGATTAGTTATGTCCAGGATAACGTTATGTGGCACGTAAAAGTTGCGAGTATCTTTTGTAAATCTCACAAACGAAATTATAGGTTCGAGTAACAACGTACTGGTTAATAAGTCAATGCCTTAACAAATCTTGCGTTACATTCGTTCAATAATACGTCAATGTTACTCGGCAAATGCCATTGCCAGATGTCAATAGTAATTTGTACTTTTATTTTAGGGTATGCGTCGTGCCTGGCGCATTTATACACTTTTTCTATCTTTTTTTTATTTTTTTTTATGGTGTTTTTCGTCTGGTTTGGTATGCATGTGGTTTTAATATGTTATAATAACCTATTGTTCACAAGTTCAGTAGATTTGATAGTTTATTAGTAAAACACCTTTAAAAATAAAAATACCCATTATCTTGCGATTTATGGATTATTTTATGTTTTATAAGGTTTAGCACTTGGTTTACTGCATAATTCAATAGACGAATTCCAGCAAAAAATTGTGACATCTAGGGCCGTAAAATAATCAACACAGCATTTAAATACACCAATCCTAGGTACTCGTTGCGTCGTAGAATGTTCTAATTCGACCAATTGATGATCAATCAAGTCAAATGAAACCATTTTTATTAACAAATTGTAAAACAATCTACACAAAACGACAACGGTCATTTTTTAAGTAATGGGTAAACCCGCTAATGGGCAGATGTCGTGGCAAGTAAGATATAGGTCAGTTAATCTCATAATTAGTGCTACTCGAACGTCGTGAAATTCGCACATGACGTTACGGGTGACTGACTGGCGGTTAGCGTATTCGACACTTTAAATGCAGATGGTGAACGAGGCCCTAATAGTTATAAATGCTAACCAATGATTAAATATGCAAACCAATGGTTAAATATGCAAAACAATAATGAAATATGCTAACCAATGGTTCAATATGCTAAACCAATGGTTTCATCAATTGTTGGCATCACAAATGATCAAATAAGTTGAACAAAAAATTTATGAATAATCGTGTTTTATTGAATTTTTAAACCATTTTGCATATGTTAGCATATTTAAACCAATAGTTGAGTTAACTACTGATAAAAAAACTGGGCCTTAGTCGAGAAAGGTGCAATAGTGAAATGTATTAAGTTTCAGATTACACCAAGATAGCGACCAGACATGTCTAGGATAATTGTTTAAACCAATATTTTATTTAAATGTGCTGTTAAAATTATGCTTATGTCTTAACATGTATTTGATAATGTGACTAGTCCCGGAATCTTTCATTTATTATTAAAATAATCTATTAAGCTTCCAGAAACCACGAAAAAATCCAACAAAATTCTGCTCAAATTATATAAAACCCGTAGTATTCGTTACTGACTATAGGAATATGCTCGCTGCTATTGTTCAAAGTAAAATAGTGGTTATGTTTAGCGTTATAAAGGTCGATTTTCTATGTCAAATAAACAAACGATGACACTGAAGTATGTACACGTTAAAATCAGACTTATATTTAGTTCATAAGGTACGAATTCTAAACCTGTAATGTCGATTTGGAGGGGTAAGTGATCGTTTCAAGAAGAGGATCGATAAAACATTGAAAAATTGTATATATGCAGTAAAAATTGATAAAACTTTCCTTGTGTGGTACATGTCAAATAACTTAGATATTAAAAATTTCATTGATTTTCAGGAATCAATAGCATAATTCATATTTTTTAATGAGAAAGACCACTGACCCCACCAAACGAAATAATTTAAAGAGCAAACTACCTACAATTAACACTTATTAGGTACTTTAGATCCAAACTCGTGCAGTATATCGCACGCCATCTCAAGATCATTTCGTGTGATACCCAATGCGCGTACGACTATGTCCTTGGGGTATCCTTCGCCGACCAGACGCGCAATGTAGTCTAAGTTTATGTTTTCGTACGACACGTTGTCGCCGTATTTTCGGCCGTGCTTGTCGTGGGTTAGTGGGTTGATTTTCTTGGCTGGAAGAGAAGAAAAGTTGTTGTTAGAATTATGTCTACATTTTTTTTATTCTACGTGAGCGTATTGCTACATCTTTGGCATCGACCCTCAATTTCGATCCATTCATTGAGGCGAAAGCTCAGTTGGCTGCAAAAAAGTTGCGAGATGTTCGTCCATCAATGCCTCTTTTGCTGGCCGCTGCGGTTTTTTTTTTTTTATAGGCTCGCGTTTGACTACTATCTCGCCTGATGTTAAGTGGTAATGTACTATAAGCACCCTCTTTAAAAGTTTTGTCAGTGCAACATCTTTGAAAACATTCTGTAATAATTATTATTATTCAGTACTTTTTACCTATCATAATAAAAATAAATAATATAATGAAAAACTCACGTAGAACAGCCAGCTCGTTCTTTTCCACGGCCACATTCTCATACGGTGGGTCCTTATTATCCTCAGAAGGAAACTTAGGCATGGTCGTAGACTTTGTAGGTTGATCCACACTGCCACTAGTCGTTGCAGGCAAAGACCGCTGCCTAGGGGGCGCTCGATTGTCAAGCCTGGTTTCCCGGTCAAAACTACACCTAGATTCGATAATCCTTTCGGGTTTTTCCGGAGGCCTTTCGGGGGGGAGCCGGAAATCTGTATGCCGGGTATCTGATAAGGGTAAATGTCTCTCTTGCCTGTTGTCCATTACCCTAATTTCATGTCTGTTGTCTTGCTGTATATGTCTTTCTTGACGGTCTGGGGTAGGGATATGACGTTCTTGCCGACTTTCGACGCGTTCTGGTCTGTCTTGCGGGATTTGGACGTGTCGTTCTTGCGGTAATCTCTCTGGAAGGTGTCTTTCTGGTACATGCCTGTTTTCTGGCATGTGGTGTCTGTTTTCTTGGGGTTTGTCTTGTCTGTTCGGTGGTGGGTCTGGTCTGTCGTGCCTTTCGGCGTTGTATCTGTTGTCGGGTGGTATGTGTCGGGGTTCTGGCTTTGGTTCTGTGGGTGTGGGGGTGTGAGGGCGTTCGGGAGGCGGGGCGGGGAGGGGGCGGCTGTTGGATTGCGGGGTGCATGCTCGACGGGGTTTCTCGAAAGCTCGGGGATCGGGAGGCACCTGAAAGCAAGCATAATCTTATTATTGTTAAGAGTTGTAAAGGATCAAACAATAATTTCGTTCCATGAGGCATCGTCTATATTTCTTGGCCGCCCTGAAGTTGGCTACAATGGCTGCGCAGTAGTCAATCTCATACAAAAACAGCACCGATCCGTGCCTTTCTCATCGGAAAACCAACTTCAGGGCGGCCAAGAAGTTTGACGAGAACTATAAAAAGCAAGCGATCTTTGTACCACTTCAAATAAATGTATGGGAAAATGGCGTAACTAACCCGACTTTGTTTTGAACTTTAGAATAATCAACAACGCCATCTACTGGCATAACCGGAACCAGTATACAACGCTATGTACATTTTGGTCCGTGTTTTATTTCTGTTATGTACCAGAGGTGGCGCTATGTTCGCCAAACGCATGGGAAAATCAATTTTATTCATAATTTTATTTTTCGTTAATATAACCGATATTCTAATAGTTATTCTGTTATTTGGGGCGGATATAAATCCAACAAATCAAAGATCATGAAAATCGATCTAGCCGTTCTCGAGTTATAAATGGTGTAACTAACACGACTTTGTTTTAAATATTAAGATTAAAGGCTGGACGCAATAGAAGCCCACTGATTAATGAATGAAATTAATGCAACGTACCTCGTGTCTAGTATCAATAAGGCCGGTGATGGTCTCGGTGGAACCAGTGATGATGGACGTCAGTCGGTGCCGCGAGTCCGGCTCTGGTTCTAACGACGAACGTCTTCTAGGCTCCGCTGCAAAGAAATGTGATATTATACAATGTGGAACAGAATTATCGCAAAACTCGACAAAGGGGTCATTGGATCCATTATAACAACTTTTTCTATGTGACCAAAACCTGAAGTCGCGCATTAAAATCCGCTGTGCAGTGTATTTCGTCGAGTTATGCAAACAAATGTGTGGGGTAGTCAATGAGATTTTACCAATAGAAACGTCATACTCATTGTATAGAAATAAAAACATGGCGATATACCTACATAGGACCTATAGGCTAACTTTATTTCTATCACTAAGTAGGGTCAAAGATCATAGAGATATAAATAGGACCCCGTTGTCAGAAAGAGATAAACATACTGTTCAAACGTACGTTCCTGTCGCGGCCAGATGCAGGCCGGACTAAGTTCACTCAAGCTTGTCAGCTTGAGTTTGTATTGCCGCGCAGACCTCGGTAAAACGACTCTACCTCCGTATATATATTATTGGGGGTAGTTATTTTTTTTAATTACTAGAATAGACAAATTCCTACCGAATAAAAAACCTTCGTAACCGGAGGCACCAGAATGGTCTAGAGTGAGGTGAAGCATGAAGCTCAAGACCGCATGCGATTGAGGACTATTGTGGACGCCCACTGCTCCTCTTGGGGACATAGGACATTAAGGTCCAGTTTTTTGATCCGTAGTTAACCAATTAACAATATGCTGACCAATGGTTTAAAATTTTGGTAAAATGCGTTTTTTCATCAATTGTTAGCCTCACAAATGGTCAAATAAGTTGGAGAATTATTTATTTGACCATTAGCTAGACTAAAAGTTGACGCATCAAAAACATAACATGTAAAAAACACAAGTCTCGCGGCGCAGTTCTTCTACCGCATAAAGTTGTGAAATCGAATGTAAAACCAATTCGGCTTATTTAACTTTAATTTAAATTAAACTAAACGCTAATTGTGTTGAAAATTTTGAGCTTGTGAGTCTACTAGAAATACCTTAGGAATTTTTATGATCGGTGAGTCTGTGAGTGAGACAGTGACGAAATTAAGAAATTTTGACTTGCAATAATTCCTAAACTACAAGTTCAAATTAAATGAAATTCGGGAGTATGCCTAGTTATATTATGTTCTCTAAGTCACTGAAAATTCAGGCTTCCAGCTTTATCCACAACGAAGTGTAAAAGGTCGGTACGGCTGTGCCTTTGTTTGCTCGACTTGTTGGTGCACTGCCGTGCCCCCAGATAAAAATCTTAACCATTGGCAGTGGTGTCTCAGCCCATACAAAGAAACCGTGCCAACGTGCTGCACTGATTAATTTTTGTACATCGATCGCGTTCGGTTCCGTTCCACGGATATAGATGGTGATCTATCTATCGCCGTGGAATGGAACCGAACGCTATCGATTTACAAAAAATAATTGGTATAATCAGATGAAAAACGCTAGTTACGTCGAGGCACCTGTATCTGTATGCTAGTATTATATTATCTGTTCCATTGGTTACCATATTTAACCATTGGTTAAGTTAACTTCTGATCAAAAAATGGGCCTAAGTCAAACGGAGGTTTAAGACTTACGATGAGCACTGCTAGCAGCAGCAATATCCTGCACACTGGAAGCCGCAACAATCACATTCTCAGCGGGCGACAAACTCTTCCTCGGCGGAAGGGGCGGCGCCCTTAACTCCCCATAAGCGTTCTCCTTGGGCGCGGGGGCGCGGCGCGGTGCGCGGGGGGAGTGGCGCGGGGAGGCGGCTGGAGAGCGCACGGACGGCCGTAGAGCGTCTATTGTGGAGGTAGCGGCGTTGAATTCGGCCCAGTCCTGTTGGTAAAAGGTTATTGTTGAGGTTAATGTCGAAACTAAGGGTCAAATTGAAACACACTGAAACAGGGTCGAATACGTGCTAAATGCATGTTGTCCCCTATCTCCACAACTCTCACACTCACGATTAAAAAGAAGCGAGCATTCGGCCTTAAAATTTTAGAATGTTGTGGACTATTGGAGATAGGGGATGTTTTTTTTTTCTACCGTTCCCCACACTAGCAATTTCTTCCTGTATCGTGACAAACATTTAAACAACACAAGAGAACCAGACCCGGAACAACTATCTGTAGGTCATACAAATATTTGTTCCGCGCGGAAATCGAACCCGCGACACACAGCACAGCAGCCGATCGCTCAACCACTACGCCAACCGTGTAGTCAAAGAGATTTGCTTTGTATTTCACTTTAATTCGCTTGTAATTTGTCTCAGTGTGCTTCGAAACTTGGATATTTTGGAACAATTATATTTTATTAGTATAAGATATTGTCATAATCACCACGCTTGAAATATTGGCGATCCGGTACTTGTTATGGCAAACGGACACCATGAATCTAGTACTTACCTAAATGGTTATGACATTCGCACTCTTAATGGAAAATGGAAATAGTATACTGTTGTTGATGAATTAATTTACTGTTCAAGCACAGACATAAATCTCTCTAGATAACGCAAGTCCCTCCATCTGTATGAAAACCAAGCGTGCCACTTTTTCACAAACAATTTAAAAACAAAGAACAATGGCGACATTTTAGCTGACTTAAATTTGAGCGTCTGAAAGTGAGTTATATACAAAAGACGTTCTATTAATTGTCTACATTTTTTTAATATATTATTGGGCTGGTTCAAAACGGATAAAAAAAAAACATAATAAATAAAAAGTTATTTGATTTTATAGTTAATTTCTTTAGCTTAGTGTTGCCATTATATATTTTATCTGCCAAGTGACAAGGTAGTAAATATATTAATTAATAATATAATTAATGTATTTATTGCAGTAAATGAGTTAACAATACAGTTTATGTCTAAGTATAGATGTTCCTCGCAGGTAGGTAAGAATATTGTAGTGCAGTAGTAATAAATGAATTACTTTTAATTAATGATTGGCAAAAAGACCAGTATCCAAGTTTAAAAAATATAGCTTGGTTGTTGACGAGGACGACGACCTTTTGATAAACGTCAAAGTCGCTTAGTTTAAATAAATATACTATTTCCAAAGAGTATATTATACATTTCATGCTGAAATAACTAAGTAAGGGAAAAGCGAATGCGATATTCCCCTTTTACTTCCACGAAATTGAATAATATTACCTATTAAACACATTATTAAAAGTTACCCAGACATAACCTACAAAAGTGTATGACTGAATATCTATTATTCTAGACATTCTCGAACAAAAATTCTTGCACAAACTAATTAAGAACATCACCCTGAGTTAAAGCAGATATTTTTCATTTAAAGACGTAGGAATTTAATCTCAGCTAAAAAAAGGTTTGGGCACCTGCCATTGTTCTTTACTTACCAATTAAAGAAAACATTTTAACATTTTTCATGCCCAATGCCTCGGCCAACTTTTTCTATACATTCTATACAGCTCAATATGGCATAAAAACACATTTTTCTAGATTTCGGTGGATTTCCGGTGCCGATAATGCTAAATGAATAGCTCAGCTTACGATCGTCGATCGTAACTTTACTCCGTTTTTTGGCACGCGAAGTACATACAATCGCGTCATCTAGTTAGATTTATGTCTGTGGTTACAAGTTATCTAAACTTTTTGTGACAATCTATGGATGGAATAGTACATATTATGTCATGGACCAAGTGATTAATATGTGCATTATGTATAATGCCCGGGCATTATGAATCTAGTCAAGTCAAATCGGGCATAATGAAAACTGATTTAAACTTCTATATTTATCACATTGGTTTTAGTTTTCATTATGAATATTGCTACGTAACGGTTGGGCAATTCGATAATTATGGTCAACGATTTAGTCCAAGAGTGAGCGAAGCGAGCTCGGGAGCTAAGGGCACCCCGACAGAGTCATTTTATGATGCAGTTGTTAGAAAATCGAAGAAAAAGTTGCACTGTAATGGTTTCTTTTTTAATTTTTCTTATTCACGAAGATAAAAAAGTACGAGTTTATACTATATTTTCAAATTCATATTTCTATTCACACTCGTGTGATACTATTATACACACGGGGCAACACACTCGTGTTTTAATAACTCCTATTATATGACCTTTGCATAAACTACTATAATAAAACACATCTCTGTATTACCCTGCCTAATAACTGATGGGCATTAATCAGAAAACCCGATAAACTTAATCATTTCAATAGTTTTTATCAAATTGCCTACTCATATTTGGCATTTTTCAGATTGCACGGACATTATGAATAATGCCGTATTAATCACTTGGTCCATAACACGCTGACTTCTAATCAGACTTTATTACTATAAGTCACAAAATTCACATTTGGTTTACTCGCAGTCTGACTACATGCTACTTTGTTTCTAGTATCTACCATCAAAAATAGCAGCGAAAGTAACAGTTGCCGGCATGTAACTTGGCAAGAGTCGATAGATGACATGCCGTATTTTAAAGAAAAAGAAAGAAAGCAAAATATTTATTCGTGTCCTGCACAGGAGACATGAGAAATAAGCATAAAATTAAACAATAATAAAAAAAACCCCGTGTGAGACTAAAAAGGCTTCAAAAGGTCAAGGTCTCTTTGGTTATTAAGAGGGACGCGGGGAACGAAGTAGCACCGTTCCAAGCGCGCGATTGGTATTCAGTCGACACAACGATCAACTGACTAATCGCGTCGCGTTCACGTTCCATTCGCTCTCGAATAAACTTGCGTGCGTTAAAATTCTACCTACCCTCTATTTTTGTTGAGTTAATGCTTTAATGCCACGAACAAATACCGGAAATATCTTAAATTTCATGGGAGGGAATTTATTTTTTCAAAACGATAGTGACGACGACGGCATAATACTTATGATTATTAACAGCTACAATTATTTTTTAAATAAAATAATCCTAAATTTCTTAACCTTGAACTGTTTTATTTATTATACCTTAAAAACTTCACGAATTCCTCTCCTTTTTTAAACTTTCTTCTAAATAGACATGTAGAATATCAAAAATATTTTTTTGCATTATGTGCACCATGCGCGAACTCACCCCCACTACGCCAAAAGTTGCCACGTTACGTGCCGGGGAGCTGTATAAGGGTTAGCTGCTATATATGTAGATACCACAGACATAAATCTAACTAGATGACGCGATTATACTGTATGTACTTCGCGAGTCAAAAACGGAGTAAAATTACGATCAATGATCGTGATTTGAGCTTATCCTTGTTATTTTGATTCTTTAATATTGCAAATACTTTATGTAATTGTAAAAGGTATCGATAAATACTATGAAAGAGCTTCCGTGGAGTGTTTTGCCCTTCTTCTCCACGAGAACTAGTCTAGCGAACGGGTGGTAAGCTCACTGAGCCTTCTCAATATAAATTAATTAATAAGCCTTATTTAAATAAATAACTAGTCTTCTCTTTCTGTGCTTTAGTATTAAAACCCATCCCTTACACACCACATAAATTGGAACTCTAATACACAGTAAATAACCAACAACCATCTTGACATTCAAAGCTTGCTATCTTGGTAGATATTAATACTTTTATATAGAGCTCCATTAATGATTCTAACACCATTCATTATCGGCACCGGAAATTCACCGAAATCTAGAAAATTCCTTTTTATTCTGAGCTCAAAAACTGTACAGAAAAAGTTGGCAGAGGCATTGGAAATGTTTTCTTTGATTGGTAATTAAATTTGTTTTAAAATTGTATGTGAACAGGTAGCACACTTGGTTTTCATACAGATGTAGGGACTTGCGTTGTCTAGTTAGATTTATATCTGTGGTAGATACATCACCTAGACCGGTATACCCCTGATATGGAAAATTTTAAGACGTGTTTAATATTAAGTATGTTTGAAATACATGCAACACATTTTATGTCTGTTCTATCAAGTAATTGAACTTGAGATAATGCATACTATTTTAACATGCAAGGAATAAATGATTTGAGTGTGTGTATTATGAGCAAACAAAATAAAACAAACAGGCAAAGGAAACAAAAACACAAAAGCACATATCACCAAGCGTATATTTTCAACATAAAAAAATACACTTAAAAATAAATAAATCATTAAATCGTCATAATAATACGAAAATAATAATAATTAAATTATAGCTTACTATCAAAATAATACGACTAATAAGATCTAAGCGTAAACATAACAAAATTTCGGGCATTAATCAATTTTATCATTATATTATACTGGTCGAAAAAGTTCATTAAAAACAACACTTGATTCTAGGGTTTCCTTTGAGCGATTTTAATTCAACAACTCCTTTTGAAAAAGCCAACAAATAGATTTGGAACCAAATTTACAGTACTGGTTTAAATTCAGATCTCAGATATCGTCTTAATAGATTTATTAAGCGATCATCACGCGATTATTTGATCGTGGCATCATTTGTTCTGCGAATCCTAAGGTCGATTGTTCACGAGGCACCGCAATATACGATTTGCGGTCACGATTTTTAACACACGGTACACTGCAGATGATCTGTTGTCCGTTAGTTTGTTCACTACTCTACACGATTCTGCAACGACACTGCAATGCACTTGTATTGATCTATAAGCGCGTGAGTGACGAACCACGCGTGAGCTGTGCGTTGCGGTGTGTCGTGTCGACCACAAGCTCATACTTGTTTTGTACTGCTGATAAATCGTCACTGCAAAAAAGTCACAGCGACATAGCCGTAAAACTGTTTGTAAATTGTGTCGCGTGTAGTGCGGTGTCGTGCAATGAACAAACGGTCCATACAAAAATCTGGACCCAGAATCGCGACGACAGTTTGTCGTGTCGTGACTCACATCGTGAACAAAATGCCTAACGCGTTATCGCAGCGTCTTACGGTGTTGCAGAACAAATGAACGACACGATCGTGTATTCGCACGATGATGGCCTTTCTTTTAGGACAACGCTATCACTATTTTATTTTAAATGGACGATACTCTTATTATTTCTGACACTTAAGCAGTCTTTTTAAACCTAAATAATTTTGGAAAATATTTCCACAAAAAAACATTACAATATAACTACATCAAATATTGTCAAAAGACTTACAGTAATTTTATATACAAATAATCCGATTTTTTTATTGATTTCACCGAACAAAGTCACGGGGAAAATCATAAATAATAATTAATTAATCAAACTAATACTATTGCATTAACTGCACTATTTTCAGCAAAAAAAAAACAAAATGGATGAATATTTCTAAAAATAAATACTGTCATAATCTGTTTAGGAAAATATTTCCTATCATACAAATAATGTAAAGTGATTTAAATAATACAAAAAAAAAAAAATGGTTGCAAAAGTGACATAATTTAAATAAATATAACCTTGATTAGCAATAAAAAAACACTTCTACCCACAAAAGTGCAAGCAAATAACAGTTTACTGTCAAAAACTACTAGCAAATAAGATATAAATGAATAATTGAAAAAATAATAAATAATACTCAAAGCGTGTATTATACCACTTTTGCAACAAAGCATGTAAATGCCACTAAATTATATTCAGTACGTTCGCACCAAATCGTAAGTGACTTTTCAGCCGAATGCTACGGCGGACCTGGCTTAAATTTTATTTATTAGCCAATTTAATATCTTTTTATGAATATCCATATTAGGTCCCATGCTAGGTAATATCCCAGTAGACCGACTTGGCCCCTAACGAAAAGACTGGCTCGCAATTGTATGTCGTTTTTGTGGCGAATAAACACTTTTTCTTTCTTCTTTCAATGGCGAAAAAGAGATATGTGTGAAATAGAGGAAGGATTTTATTTCTTTATTTAAAAGACAAAAGATATTTATTTCAACTGGGCCACCAAGCGGCACTTTTGAATGTCACAATTTAAATTTAAATGGAATACAAGTTGATTCTACCGTGTTTACTCCTACTACTATTACAAACGTGAAAGTTTGTGAGGATGGATGGATGGATGAATGGATGTTTGTTTGTTACTCAATCACGCAAGAACGGCTAAACGGATCTGAATGAAATTTAGCACAGAAATATATGTTAGTATGAAATAGCATATAGGCTACTTTTCATCCCGGTATCATGTTTCCTTGGGACAAGAAAACACTGTTTATGCGGGCGACGCCGCGGACAAAAGCTAGTAATTTATCAAAATATTGGGAGGAATACTAATACCACGCGGGCGGAGCCGCTGTCTGAAACTAGTTCTTCATAAAACATGACAAGCTAATTATATTAGGTACTCGCTGTTGCCCGCGACTTCGTCTGCGTATCATTAGAAATTCGTATAGCTTATTTTTTTTATATGGCGCAATAATATTGTAGATGTGTGGGCCAAATTACTTGAGAAATGATTAGTTCACCATACAGACTTCAACCCCCCTTTCCTCCCCCTTAACGGATGATTTTGGGTATTAAAACTATCCTATGTCCTTCCCAAGGTCTCAAACTATCTCCATACAAAATTTCATCTAAATCGGGTACCGGTGGCGTGATGTTAGGTTATGAAATGGTGTAATCAAAAAAAATCTTTGTTTTTTTTTATTTAGCTCCACCATCTCTTTTTATATTTTGTGCAAAAACAGCGGATAATAATAAAAAATATATTGACTGTTTACATTGCATATCTGAAAGAATACTGTATGAATACGTGCATGTACCAACGCAAAAAGTCACTTATTCAACACAATCATGACTTAGCTGTAACATTATTTCTGAATAGGGTAGTTGACTGAAAATTCGTTTTTTGTCCGTCAGATAGATTAAAAAATATTGGACACGTATTTTTCTTTTGACACGTAAACATAAAGTGGCGACGATGTAATGCGTTGAATATCGTGTGACGTCACGCCGCTAGTTCACCTTATACTGCCTTAGTGACGTCACAAGCCCCCACTTCTGAACTTTAACTGTCAGTTTTTATTGATTTGGTAAAGCAAAAAATACTTGTCTAATATAATTTGTTAATCTCACTGACGGACTAAATAGAATTATCATTTTTCTACCCAGGAAACATCCCTATTAAGGTAGATTTCAAAGCGGCTTCGGTGTCTACCTTTAAATTACAATATACAGACAAAGAAATTCTGTTACAGCCGTACAATAAGCAAGGATAGAGTTGTGATGGCGAAAAAGCTAATTAAGTGAACAAATGATTTTTACAAATTAGCTGAAATAATGTTTTCTAAAAAGTGTCACTGTCACAGTAGTACAGTGTCAAGTATGTAAGTAGGCAAGGTATTGGCGTAGTGGGGGTAAGTTCGCGCATATTCCGCGAACTGACCAACCACCATATAGAGCGAACGGAACGTGGACACGACACGATTGGTCAGTTGATTATTGTGTCAACTGACCAACCAATCGCGCGCTCGGAACGGTCCTAAACGTTCCCCGCGCCCCGCTTCACTGCCAAAGATACCTAACAAACGACTTCAGCGCATCTAACGACTCTTGCCAACTTACGTGCCGGGGATTATATGCCATCACAATTCTAATGATCTGGACATTTATCACTAAAATTATGACATTCACAAAAAAAAAACATGCTTCACAAACTAAAGCGCACATCGAGAAATGGGCGGGGCCAGAGACGAATGTATTTCGGGGCATACATGGGAAATTATAGTTTGCAAACTTTTTTAACCAGATCCAGTTCTAACCGCAAAAACTTTTTATATCAAGGCTATTTGCATGACTGTTACAAAAAACTTTTTTTACAGAAATTTAACCGACTAAATAACGAAATGAAAAGCTAAAAATAAAAAAATTCGTCTAGCATTTTGAGTTGGCGAAAAACAAAACTGCAAATTAATTTCCTAAAGCGTAGAATGATTGTATCTAGGTTGATCTTCGTTGATAGTTTGTTTGGCGCCGCTTCAAAATGCTAGACTAAAATATTTTATACTTTTCATTTCGTTATTTCGTCGGTTTAATTCTTTTTGATTTCTTTTACAATAGAATCGGTTCACAATTGAAAATTCAGTGGGCAAAATAACAATAAATCCAATTTTTCTACCTTTACGGGTGGATATTATTTTTCAAATTTAAATGAAACCAACTTTGAGGTATAATCTTTCCAGTAAAAAAAGATTTTTGTCGGATCACTATATAAAAAGTTATGCGTAAAAAAAACACAAATGTCGAATTGAGAACCTCTTTTTTTTCTTCGGTTAAAAAAATAAGCCACTCCCGCAAATAAACTCCCCCGCGCACTTGGCGACATTTTTCAACAAACAAAACGTAAAAAACATAAAGGGGAATGTGTTATCATCCGTGGCGCTGCGTCGTCATTCGCCAAGCAAACATTACTACCCGAACAAGCTAAGCATGCGGGGATTTCCGCCGCTGTCTCTGCAAAACAAACATACAATATGTTTTAATGTTGATTGCATGCATGGGAGAGTGGTTATCTGTGACACTTGAGTGATTTGGAAGAAGAGAAAACTAGCTAACTATAAGGACTTCAAGTCAAGAGTGAATAGGTTACTTCTAGGCAAGCGTTCTTCACCGTCGACCACCATAAGTTGAAATAGTGGTCAAACGCGATTCAAAATATTAAAATCAATAAAAAAAATAAGCTACTGCTTGAAAAGATGGACAGGAATAAGACATAATGACTCTTGAAATAAGAAGGAACTTACTTTAAATCTTGTTTTCAGATTTTACCGCTACTACAGCTAACTCACTTCTCTTGAACGCTTACTTGCCCCAAAATGAAGCCAATAGAATATCTTCAATGAAATTCACACTCACTGAGAGTTTGTTTACGTATCAAACCATAGCCAAGATATTCTGCAAACTTATTAACCATAAAACTTCGAACATAAAATAAAAATTCATATACAGTCACATATAACCACCAACCCGTTTAAATGAAATAAATAAAACATAACATGAAACAAAACATATAAATATAAGCACAAACAACAACAAACATGCCACACGACCAAACAAACAAACAAACAAAATGCACACCATGCTACATTTATGTGAAAACACCAAGATGATTTTAATTTGATAATTAAATATCTATCCAGTACTATTTGCGATCAATATAAGATAAAAAATGCCAGATAGCTGCAGATTTAATGTGCCAAACACCGGAAAAATGGGGTGAATAGAAATCGTGGGGTAAATAGAAACAAATCTGGGAATATATTATCATCATCTGCCTAGCCTTTTTCCCAATTATTGTTGGGGTCGGCTTCCAGTCTTACCGGATTCAGCTGAGTACCAGTGTTTTACATGGAGCGACTGCCTATCGGATCTCCACAACCCAGTAACTGGGCAACACAATACCCCTTAGCAAGACTGGTGTCAGATCTCAGGCTTCTGACTACCCGTAACGACAGTCAAAGATCTTCAAATGACAGCCGGGACCAACGGCTTAACGTGCTTTCCGAGGCACGGAGGAAACTCGGTATGTTGAAATGGTCACCCATCCACGGACCGACCTCGTCAAGCGTTGCTTAACCTTGAAGATCGACCCGTGCGGCTGTTATTATTTAGACACGAGCTCCTCTATACTATCGTTGTCTCTAATTTGTCTATAGTCTGCTATAGTATATTTATTTTAACGATTTATTAAACGGCAACACATTTTTTTATTTCCACATACATATAATAATCACAGCGGATCTTTGTGTCTCTGAAGTTGGCTGCAAGACCCTACGCAGTAGCTATTTTTGTGTCAATGTTGAAGGTTAATATAGCAATGTATAACTGCCTCCTTTCATTCGCTTAAGTTTGTCGCCTCGTCCTATCTCGCTTACTCTATGCCAAACTATTACTTGAGCAATGGTTTGCAGAGCCAACTTCAGAGACAAAAAGATGCACTGCCCCTAATTTAAACTGCAAGAAACTATTTGAAGAGAAAATAAACGTTATATATTATTATTATTATTCCCCGCAGAATTAAGGAAGAGGTGCACCTAATAGTACACCCACATAAGTCTTTGAAATAAACGAAATAACTAATCCTATTTCTAATTCAATCGCCTAATTTATTTACTTAATAATGCTGTGAATGTGATGTAAACTACTACTCTACTAACTATTCGGGTTTTGAGTCCCTTATAGCATAATTATGGCCTTTAGTAAATACAAAATCGCCATCTTCGACTATATATTTGTTTTATTTGTTATTGAAAACCAATGTGTGCGATTGTTGAAAATGTGGTAATCAATAATAATATTATAGAACTGCGACAATATTGAAACTTCACTCTGTGATCATCATTTCAACGGAAAAACTCCACTGCTGAACATAGGCATAGTATAAATATGGACAAACAGTATGGAAACTGCCTACGGACACAGCAGCGTCCGCAGTGCTGTCAGTAGTGCGAGCCGCTTAGGGGTCTCGTCGATGCGCATGTTTGTGTGAGAGTGCCGTTTCGAGTGTTTGTATGTAGTTTCCATACTGTTTGTCCATATTTATACTATGACATAAGGTCTCCCCGAGATTCACCACATCGACGGGTCCTTTGTGTCTCGCATCAAGTGGTTTCCTGCAACCTTAGCTAAGTCATCGGTCATACTGCGATCACCAAACAGTTTTTAGCGTGGTGATTATGACAGTATAGGCCCCTTAGAACCCCTCATTATAAATCTTAAGTACGAGAAATAAGTTCGTCTTTAATTATAATTTAATTTCTTCTTTGACATACAGACGAAAGGATAAACTCGGTAATTCCATCATAAAAATATTTCTATCAGAAGATAAAAAATTTCATTCATAAAGTTTTTATCAACGGAAATCATCGATTTCATTGATAAATTTATTATTTTGCAATTTGACATTTGCCACGATCGATATAAATGATTGATAAAAATACTGCATTTTTATCTTATTCAATTGATATTGCTGATTTCTCCAATCTTAACTATCAAATAAACCGCGGGCGTAAGTGGGAGTCATGTAGGTGCATTAGATAACGTTCGGACGTTCGACATTGATCGATGGTCGTTGAACGGTATCCGGCTTGCCGTGCTACATACTATTGAGATCTGATAGGTTGATGTCATCGGTCTACGTAAGCCCGCAAATCTAGTAGCACATTTTATTTTATTTCCGGCCTATTCTAAATGCAGGGCAAATGCTTTCTCGTTTCTAATCATTGTTTCGTGCTTTTTTATATCAAGTTCGTCCCGCCATCTTCACGGGTATACCCGGGACCCACATTTTCGTTGATTTAGTCACATTTTCATTTTTAGCCCATGAACACTTCGCCATGCGTCAAATATGTCTAACTCAATCCCACATTTGAATTTATAACACTTACCGTCAAACGGGGAGAATAGGAATGCCGGGGAGAATAGAAACAAAAGTTTGAAGAACACGTTTTTTATTTTTTTGTGGCATTTAAATAGGAATTACAATATTTGTATTTTATTTTAAACCGGCCAAGTGCGAGTCGAAATCGCGAAGTGTTCCGTACCATTATAGCTAAAACGGCAAAAAATAACATGTTTGTTGAATGGGAGCCCCAATTAAATATTTATTTTATTCTATTTTTAGTATTTGTTGTTATAGCGGCAACAGAAAAACAACATATGTGAAAATTTCAACTATCTAGCGATCACGGTTCATGAGATACAGCTTGGTGACAGACAGACGGACCGCGGAGTCTTAGTAATAGGGTCCCGTATTTACCCTTCGGGTACGGCACCATAAGAAACGATTCTTTCTTTTAAACCAATAAATTTATATCAAATATAAAATCCTATTCAAAGTTTTGTTCCCATTCACCCCTGCATCCCTATTCACCACATTTGTAGGTAACATTAAACAAGAAAGAATGTTATTATTACAGCAATACAGTACTGGATGTCAGGTAGCCCGACGCTCCAAATACCTGGTATTCAGGTAGCTGAATATACAAGATGCAGATCCGTTTAGAGTAGAAGCGGACCCCAAGGTAATAATTTAGGAATATTCTCATGTCCATACATTTATTGTCTAGTTTGATTTAAGTTTATCATCTCGTCTGTATATCAATTAATTTCCATAACATAGCATTATAATTTACCTCCGCATCATCGATGTCGTCTGTGAGTCCGTTGAAGGTGGTGTTCCTGTGCGCCCAGCCGTTTGCGCTGCCTGATATCGTCACATCCATACCTGGAACACAATGCATCTTTATTACAGACTAGCTGACCCCCGCGGCTTCGCTCCCGTCAAAATTATAGCCTTTGTTACTCGGGAATAATGTAGCTTTCCATAGGTGAAAGAATTTTTCAAATCGGTCCAGTAGTTTCGGAGCCTATTCGGTAAAAACAAGCAAACAAAAAAATCTTTCCTCTTTATAATATTTGTATATAGACACAAGATAAAATAAAAATTTAAAAATAATAATAATAACAGTTACGAAATGACCGTTGTATGGAGTTTTGATATCATTATTTAACTGGCAGAATGATACTGAACCTGTTATCTCTCGAAAAAGCGCGCGTTGATTGTGTGTATATAGTCTGTGGTGTTTAGTCTGAACGTTTCTAATAAATTGTTGTTGGCACTTATTTGCATTTAATTAAGTAAGCTCATCAGGTAGAGGAAAAATAATCGTTCGTGACTCGCATACAAAGACTTTATTTGAACACTCGCATGTAGCTTTCGCTTTCGAAATTGGCTACATCGCTCGCGTTAAAATCCCGACTTTTTATGGTCGACACGAAACGTACTATTTCGGAACAGTGAGGTCGATCGGGAAGTCTGCGAGACAAAAGACAAAAGACAAAAGATATTTATTTCAACTGGGCCACCAAGCGGCACTTTTGAATGTCACAATTTAAATTTAAATGGAATACAAGTTGATTCTACCGTGCATTCGGAAAGTAGCTAGTTATGGAGAAGAATGCACAAGAAACTCCATACTTTTTAAATTTACATGGAATAAAAGTTGATTCTACCGTGCATTCGGAAAGTAGCTTGTTATGGAGAAGAATGCACAAGAAACTCCATACTTACTCTTTTAAAAAAAATAATTATTCTACCGTGCATTCGGAAAGTAGCTTGTTATGGAGAAGAATGCACAAGAAACTCCATACTTACTCTTTTTTAAAAAAAAAAAAAAAGATTTTTACAATATTTAGGTACATGAGTACATATACATTAATAAATTCACATATGTGAGGACAATGCACCCAGAATAGCACTACACACTACACTATGTAAAGGTATAAAGTATTAAAAGTACTCACACATGTCTGTGCAGTTATACAATAGGTACTAGAAAAACATCAACATCCGAAGCAGTTGAGTTATGACCAATCCCAACTGACGGCGCCCGTTCACGAACATGACGCATGAATCGGCACCACCCAGCTCAACCATCATGAAGGGAACCGAATGATCCAACACACGCGCCACCATCAGAGAGACATTTGAGAGAGCATGACACACTCAACTGCCAGGGCACACACAAGTCAACGAACGACACATAGTTTTAGCAAATGGTAGATTTACAGTTGGGTACATAGTACCCACACACGTGCTGTGCAGCTATACAATACTAAAAGAAATCGAGTCTATACAACACAAACATAAACATATCATTTGTTTTTGCGCCCTACTGGTTGTGGAGCAGGACTAGCATTGAGCCAAGCATTTTTATCAGTGATATAATCCCCCAACTTATAATATGCCTGCCTGCATAGTGTGCGTTTTATACAATTTTTAAATTTCGTGTCTCATTCAGTTCTAGAATATGGGGAGGAATTTTATTGTAACATTTTGTACAGTACCCCATGAAAGATGAGGCCACTTTTGCCAGTCTGAAACCTGGTTGAACTAATTGGTCCCTATTTCTAGTAATGTAATTATGTCTGTCTCCGTTTTTACTAAAAAGATGTAAATTCTTTCTCACGTACATAATGTTTTCATAAATATATTGACAAGGAACCGTCATGATGTTAATGTCCTTAAACAGTTCCCTTAGAGAATCACGGCGGCGAAGATTGTAAATCGCTCTGATGGCTCGTTTTTGCAGAATAAAAATAGACTCAATGTCTGCAGCCCTTCCCCATAGTAAGATACCGTAAGACATTATACTATGAAAGTAACTAAAATAGACTAGCCTAGCGGTATCCACATCAGTAAATTGACGAATCTTTCTGACAGCATAAGCTGCCGAACTCAGCCGCCCCGCAAGTGATACTAAATGAGGACCCCATTGTAACCTTGAGTCTAGCGTGATCCCCAGGAAAACCGTTTTATCGACGAATTCGAGCTTCTCCTTGTTTAATATAATGTCACAATCAGTACTTTTGACATTTGGCAACGAAAATTTTACGCATTTGGTTTTTTTACCATTTAATACTAAATTATTGGCAGTGAACCAATCCTGAACCTGCCGTAGCGCGTTATTTACGTCGTCAACCTGACAAGTACGTCTATTTACTTTAAAAACTAAAGATGTGTCATCAGCAAATAACACCATATTTAGTTTGCCTTCGAATAAATGGGGTAAATCGTTTATGTATATTAAAAATAAGAAAGGACCTAAAATTGAGCCCTGGGGTACCCCCATTTTCAAATTTAACCCCGACGAATTCACACCGTTTATTTGAACTAATTGTTGTCTATCACTCAAATAAGATTTAATCAAACTTAACGCTGATTGACCTAGCCCGTAATGCTCAAGTTTCAGAAGTAATGCTTCATGATTAACGCAATCAAACGCCTTCGACAGGTCGCAGAAGATACCTATGGCATCCTGCGACTCTTCCCACGCATCTCCCAGGAAGACCACTTCTATGCTTTTGGGCGAAGTTAGGCTGGCTTTTTTAGCAGTATAGTAATGACTAGCTGACTCCCGCGGCTTCGTCCCGTCAACTGGCTACCTACCTATCCTACGCTACAAAACTAGTTAAACTAATTATTTGAATAATAATTAATACTACAATACGAATGTAACCAAATTTTGTTTCTACTGGCGATCTAATTAGATTTTAAAACATAAAAGCTGCTATTGTGTCGCTGCTAGCTAGATGTATTCTCTCGTAGACTTTTTTGTAGGTAATAATGAGTGCTTTAATCATGTAGTACATATTTTTTATGTATCATCAATAGTTTTCGCAGCGCACATCAAAGAATGAATTTTATAGGCATAACTTTGCTACTTTGGGTTACATTATTGCAATTTTCATAAAGATCTTTATTTTTTTTTAAATAAAATAAAACCTATATCACTCAGAAATAATGTAGCTTTCTACTGCTAAAACTTTCAAAATCGGTTCAGTAGATCCAGAGATTACCCCCTACAACCTCACAAACTTTACCTCTTTTTAATATTACAGGTCTAGCGCCTAACTGTGTCAGTTCCTGAGGTATGGGAGCGGTACGGGAGGGGTGTCAAGTGACGTGACATGACGTATCCTAACTGTCTCGCTATACACGTGACACATTTTAATGCAGATATCTCTTACGAGATGCTTATGATATTTACGAGAGTGTACCTAAGTCAAATTGATTAATATTTCGGCGTGTGACAATTAAAAAAAAACCGGACAAGTGCGAGTCGGACTCGCCTACCAAGGGTACAAATTTGTAGGTAAATATTATAAATAGGTAGTTCAGGAATCGAGAGATGTCATCATTAAACTCAGCCGAATTGGGATCATTTTTTTTTGTTTTAAAATATTCGTACACTTTATAAACAACTTGTTTAGTTTGAGACCTTATTGGAGGACTCATCTTTGGTTGCGAATACCGTGTGCGTTTTACTTGAAGCGACCTGTCCATTTAACACGTGTTGCCGACAGCAAGCCTGACGCCCAACTGAAGTTACGTGTCGTTTGACGTTTCGTAAACAACCCCCCCTCCCCCCCGTACTGCTCCCATACCTCAGGAACTGACACAGTTAGGCGCTAGACCTGTAGTATAGATATAGATTATGATTATAATATATATTTATAGAGCTAATGAAAGGAGTTTAGATTGTGCTGCTAGCTGATGTCATTGTGAAGAAATGAAATGATACAGGCTTCGTCATAATAGAAAGCGACCATTTTATTCGCGTGCTGATTGCTTTGTATTAGAACAAGATGTCTTATTCCTTAATTAACTTATGCTAAGCCTAAAACGAATTATTGACCAATCAAGTATTCGGGCACATTTCGGTAACGGCTGCCAATCTCTGGGAATAGCTATGAAAGTAGTCGATGGCACGAACTATTATGTGCGCGGGGTAAAATGCATGCTATCTCATCCGACAACACGTGCGAAAGAGATAGATGCTGTGATGAACAGTAAGAAGCTAGTTTGCGTACGAATTAACATTTTTACAAGTTTGTAGCGAAATGGATGATGATTTATGACAAAAACGAGCGCGCGAAATTTTATAAACAGGCCTGTGGCAGTCTAGATATCATGAAAAAACGACTAAATGTATATTGTCAAAAAATATATATTTGCATTGTTGAATTACTAATCTATCCCTCTATGGATGCCGTTTTGCAATTTTCCTGCTTCTTATGGTATTAATTTCCTTCCAAAGATGCGTTAAAATTAGTGTTGAAACATGGAACTTTCGTCGCTCATAACTTTCAAATAAATATTTTTTACTTTTTTGTTTCCATACAGGGCTAGATAATGATGAGACAAATTGATATAATTTTTTATTTTGAATGTACGTCATGAAACAGTGGAGTAATCCCTAGACTACGTTTGTATGGAAGAATGTTCGACTAGTGTAACCTTAAGTAAGCTCATCAGGTAGTGGAAAAAGGATCGTTCGTGTCTCGCAAAAAAAGACTTAAAAAAATACTGAATCTTCGTTTTGTATCATCATAGTTTTCTGTTCAGTAGTAATCAGTAACTTTTTTTTTCTGTTTTTACAGGTGGTTATCCAATCTATCAGAAATCAATCTATAGAACTTACTGGATCCGTTGCAACCGGAGGAGCCTGATGAACCGGAAGAGTTTGATGATACCGGTTTCACTGCAGTCTTTGTGTTTCTGTAATAGAGATTTGAGCAATTAGTTTGAGATTGTTCGGGAGGTTACCAGACAAGTTGAGCAACTTTACAGCAGTAGTGTCGCATAAGAAGTTTATCAGAACGATCGAGCACTTGCAAAAACTTCCCACCCATACCCACTAAACGTTTTGGAAATACTTTCATTATGCGTACAGCTAAGGAGTGGAATTCCCTGCAGGAGTCTGTGTTTCCCGATAGCTACAATCTAGGGGTCTTTAAGTCAAGAGTGAATAGGTTACTTCTAAGCAAGCGTGCTTCACCGTCGATCACATCATCGCTTACCATCAGGTAAGATAGTGGTCAAGCGCGAGACTATAATATATATTAAAAAGAAAGAAAACTAAGGCGACAGGTTAAAAGACGCCATTTTTTGTAATGTATATAGTGCCCGGCAAGTATAGCAAGGCAAGGTTTAGGCGTAGTGGGGGTAAGTTCGCGCATATTCGAACTGACCAACCACCATATAGAGCGAACGGAACGTGGACGCGACACGATTGGTTAGTTGATCCTTGTGTCAACTGAGCAACCAATCGCGCGTTCGGAATGGTCCTAAACGTTCCCCGCGCCCCGCTTCACTACCAAAGATACCTAAAAAACGACTTCTGCGGTTCTAACGACTTTGCCAACTTGCGTGCCGGGGATTATAATAAGGTTTCAACTTACTTATCTGACGTAGTAGGCGGACGCGGCGGTACGAACGCATCCACCACCACTTGTTCAGTTCCTTTGATCTCCGCCCGACAGAACGGACAGCCCTGGCCTTCTGAGTCCTGGAATAAGAAACAATGCTGTTTTAATACATTAGATGCAAATGTGCAAAATTTTTGTTTAAAATTGTTATTTATTAGTGTACAAATAGTTTTACAATGAATGTCCTCGAAAAGAGCGGTTTTCCAAGCAGCCAAACTGTGCAGAAAGTGTCACTTTTTTTCACTAGTGCTTTTTACTTTCCTGTATTTTTTTTATTTTTAACTCCGTCGCATAGAGTTTTTATTATTTGAGAAAAGTTTTAAAAATTAGTTATATACAGATTATCATTCATATAAAAGGTAGAATAAAACTATTACTTCATTTTAGGCGTTTTTAATTACTCTAGATTTAGATTTTGATCAATAAATTAATTTTTAATATTAATTAAATATGTTTGGCAGAACGTGTATTTTGCTCGTGCCTTATTGCGTTACGATGTGACAGCTATTCGCACATGCGCAGCAGATATGCCCGAGGAACTATTAGTTAATCTGTGGATATGCTGAACGCGCTTGAATAAGCCTGCCATTTTATTAATTTAATTTTATTAATTTATTTATTTCCTCGCACAATGCATAGTAAAATGTTGTATGATACACGTACGTAAGATGATTTCCGACTTGTGTCGATTTATCCACTCACTCGCTTCGCTCGCTCGTGAATAAAAATGCCACTCATCGGAAATCACCTACCTTCCGCACTTGTAGCATAAATAACTATTGTGACAGCGGCTTCGCCCGCGTGAATGTCGAAATATGTTATCTTAAATGGAGTATAGATGTTATGAAAATGTTGATAATTTTTTCTTAATATATTTGATGCAGTCAACCGCATTTTCACTCAGTAATAATTTGGCATTGACAGTGCCTTTATCTCGTTCCAGCAATGGTTATTCGAGGATCAAATATAAACTGAAGAGATTCATATTATATACATGAATTGCTCGTTTAAAGGTTTTAGATTATAAAGAGGAAAGATTTTATTGTTTGTAAGATTGTTTGTAATGGATAAATAAAAACTACTAAACCGATTTTGAAAATATTTTCAGTAGAAAGCTACATTATTCCTGAGTGACATAGGCTATATTTAAGCCGCCGGGAAAAGATAGTTATATAAAATAATGCAACTCACAATTTGCCACGCTGTCAGACAGGGTGTACACAGCAGATGTCCGCAGGGCTCTATCCTGATGTCCTTGTCGTTCTCCGCGCAGATCTTACATAGCTGGAACGTGCTGCCTGTAACATTTACAAAATATGATTTAGACGATTGTCCTCCTGATTGTCACATTTGGCCAATTTCTATGACAATGAGAAGTCCAATATAGTTGGTTTCATTTCAGAATATCGGTACTGCCCAATTCGTTAATCCACAAAAAATATGATTTTTACAGTCGGCCTAGCCCAGTGGCGACCAGTGAAAACCTTTCCTCTCGTGGGTTCAAACCTGAGCAAGTCCCAATAGGACATCGCTCACATCGGTAAACGAAAACATCGTGAGAAAACGTGGACTTATATTTAAAATAACGTCGCAAATCGCCAACCCGCCTTAAGCAAGCGTAGTAATTAATGTTTGTTTCTTGTCTGTATGAGAAGAGATCTTTGTCCTGCAATGGAACAGAATCAGACTGCTATTATTACCGGAATCAGGCTAAATAGTCGTTGTTTATCAAGGGAGAAAACAACTATTTAAAGGCGAGTGTTTTTTTTTAATCCAGAGAGGAGTGAAGGTTAATTAGTACGATTGGTTACAGTTGTAGTTTTTTTTTTTATTTGGCTCGCGCGCGGTTTTCCAGCCAGTCACTTGTTCAATACAATGTGCCCGCGCGGTCCGAAATATAATTATAACCGCTCTTTAGCCATTCACCTCATACATTCGAAGTAATCGATTTTAGCGATGTAATCCTATTTTGGATCGCATGGTTTATGATTAATCTTATTGCTGATTGGTACATTTACTTACAATATCCACTAGAGACTAATGAGCTATGTTAGTCCCTGTTTACGAAGAGAAAGAAACTAGCTCTTTTTGCATAAGTGATATAAAAAGAATATTTGAGTATTCGAGGTTAAAACTTCATAAAAGCAGTTAGGTCACATCTGATGCAAAAGGCAAAGAAACAAGTCTTGCAGCGTCTTGCAGAGGACTACGATAGGCTGAGTTCATTCACTGGTCTGGATGAAAAGTAGTGGAATCCCACTTAGTTAATGTCTAAAAGGGAACGCGCAGTCATCACAAGTCCGCAGTCGCCTTACTAACGGGTTATGTTTAGAACATGTGGGTAGGGCTACGAATGTAACGGAATAAAGAACAATGGCGAAATCTTAGCTGACTTAAATTTGAGCGTCTGAAAGTGATTAATTAATATACGAAAAACATTATGTTAATTGCCCTACGTTTTTATAAAGTATAATTGGGCTGGTTCAAAATGGATAAAAAAACATAGTAAATAAAATGTAATTTTATTTTTTTGTTAATTTATTTACCTTAGTGTTGCCATTATATACTGTATCTGCTAAGTGACAAGTAGAAACTATATTAAGTAATAATTTTATTATTGTATTTATTGCAGTAAATGACTTAACACAACAGTTTATGTCTATGTGTAGATGTTCCTTGCAGGTAGGTAAGCATATTGTAGTGTAGTAGAAATAAATGAATTACTTTCAATTAATGATTGGCAAAAAGACTAGTACCCAAGTCTAAAAAAATATAGCTTGGTTGTTGACGACAACCTTTTGATACACGTCAAAGTCGCTTAGTTTAAATAAATATACTCTTTCCAAAGAATATATTATACATTTCATGCTGAAATAACTAGGTAAGGGAAATACTAATGCGATATTCCCCTTTTATTCCACAAAATTGAATACCTATTAAACACATTATTAAAAGTTACCCAGACATAACCTACAAAAGTTTATGACTGAATATCTATTATTCTCTACATTCTCGAACAAAAATTCTTGCACAAACTACTTACAACTATTTTTCATTTAATGACGTAGGAATTTAATCTCAGCTAAAACAATGTATGGGCACCTGCCATTGTTCTTTGTATAGTCATCTGTCAGTCGCAATATACGTGTAACTGTGATCAGCTGTTTTATTCCCTGGCTTCGGGTGGACATGCTAACACTCCTAAGTGGCTCAATGATCTCCTTCTAATTCATTGTGATCATTGCTGAAGGTCGTGCCCGTGTTGAAGCGCTTTTACGGAATCACTGATGAACTGCTTGCAAGCCACTCTGGAAGTCAACTTACAGATTTTTTTATTTAGGCATGCGCTTGGTCTCTATCTCACCTGATGGTAAATGATGGTCGAATGTGTAGCACGCTTGCCTAGAAGTAACCTATTCACTCTTTGACCTAAAGACCCCGTGATTGTAGCTATCGGGAAACACAGACTCCGGCAGGGCATTCCTCTCCATAGCTGTACGCATAATGAAAGTATTTCCAAAACGATTAGTGCGTACGGGTGGGATGTCCACCACATACCGATGGCGCATCGCCGTACGTCTTGTAGTCCGATGATGAAACGGGCTTGGGGGAATTAGATCATGCAATTACATCGCACAAATATACATAAAAAGAAATGTCAAACTTACCCATTTCACAATACAACTCGTACTGTTCCTGCGTCACAGTGATATGGTCTTCGGCCGGCGATATGATGGCGCTGCTCAAATCCGGGTTCACGTCGCGCCCGTCTGGATATAGGTAGCTAAAAGCATAGTATGGGCTATTTTATGGCTAGCGTAATCTCGATTGTTTATGGTGGAAGTACATGGTGGAAACTTATAAGGCTTATAAAAGTAGAGGAAATTATTTTGTGTAGCAATGCTGCATCTGATCACGGGAAGCGGTTGAAAAGTCTATAACTGGATTGAAATGTTACACCCAAGTTTAGGAAGGCTTTTTACCGACTTTAAAAAAAAGGAGGAAATCAATTCGACACGCATGTATGTAATATTGTTGGAACTGCACAATATTCACATATGTTATTCTATGTGGGTTTCTAAACACCTGTGCCAAATTTCATAAGTATTTCTATATTTGTTTGTATGTTGTAGGTGCGCGGTGCTGTGTGTTAATCGCCTTAGGGAATAGTGCAAGTTTCATTAAAATCAATCCAACAGATTTCAAGATAAGGATCTTACAACCGAAATCCTTAGCGACAAACAGCACGAATGTGTTGATTTATTATGGATATTTTGTCCTTTTAAATTGCTCATTTTTTGTGAAGGTGTACTAAAAATTAAAAAGAGAAAAAATAAACCCTTTTTATAAAAAAGAAAGGATTCGATTGGTTGTATGTTGGTAAATCACAACTACCAACATGAGACTTAACAGTAAAATAACTGAACACTATGAAAGAACGTATTTTAAAAGTTGAAGCCATATTTTCTTTCCTATTATTTTTATTATTTATTCAAAAAAGATAGCTTCTTAGTTCCACAAAAGATGTTACTTGTGCTTAAAACTATGTTAGAATAAGGCTCGCATTTGATCATCTCACTTTTTTTGTTTTTGGTAAATCATCCAATGACTTCTACCGCTCTGGGTAAAGCGGGAGGGCGTGTCAGACTTTTACTGACTAAAACCCACCCGAGTTCCTTCAATTGCTTGAGACAGGAACGCGGTAAATCTCTTTCAAATTTCGGTCAACGCCCTCTTCCGGCCCCCCTAAATGGGTCTACGGGCGACGGACGTCCGTCGCCCCCAACATATCAGGACCCGAGGTGGCGGCGCTCAATGTGCCACGCGCGCCCCTCTTAGATGTCGCGGGGGGAGTCAAACACCTCACTCCCCCCCAACCCGAGGTCGAGGCCCGCAGAGGTGGGCCCCGCACCCTCGGAGTAGGTGTGAGAGGGAACACCGGGGTATTTTTTATTCAGTAGGAGTATGACAGACCCCTCAGACAGAATGCATCCAATGAGGAATTTCCAACAAGGAAAAAAAAAATGACCGCGGTGACCTCTACCTCACCTAATGGTATATTATAATGGATGTGGTCGACGATGGAGCACGGTAACAAGGTACCAAGAAGTGTGCTAATCAATTAATTCTTGTATACTCTAAAATACACCTAGTAATGAAAGCACCAATCGTCTAATATTGTATTCGTCTATCACTTACTCGCAAAGGAATAGTCCAACGTCCCCTTTCCAAAACCCAGGTACAACTGTGCGTGGAACAGGATAAAATTGTATAAAAGAAAACAGTATAAACTTACAATCCCTCTCGGTATCCATCTAACAACGCTTGCACTAAACTCTTGTTCTGCGGTATCGTCTGCAGGATCTCTCCGTCCACCGTGACGTAGCCTATCGCCCATTGTCCGAGTCGTGTACATGATAACCTGGAAAGAGATGTTGCTTGGTTAGAATTGTTTTCTATTCTTTTTGTAATCGATAAGACTTGCGTTTGTCCACTATCTCTCCTTATGGTAAGCGATGATGTGGTCTACGATGAAGGAAGCTTGCCTAGAAGTAACCTTTTCACTATTGACTTAAAGACCCTAAGGTACCTATCAGGTAACAAAGACTCCGGCAGGGAATGCCACTCCTTAGCTGTGCGCACAATGAAAGTATTATCAAAACGCTTTGTGCGTATGGGTGGGCTGTCAACCATGTGCCGATGGCGCATGGCCGTACGTCTTGTAGCCCGATGATGGAAAGGGCTAGGCGGAATCAAATTGTGCAGTTCCGTCGCACACTCTCCCAAATGTAACCGATAAAAAACCGACAGTTTCAGCTATCTATGTACAAGTAAAATTTCAAAATTTAAAAACCCCCGACACATTTATCTTGCGAAAATACCCCGATTCAAACAGTAAAACGCCCATAACTTTTGAACGGCTGAACCGAATTAATTTAAACATAGCTAAGAACACTCTCGACAAATACACCTTTCAAACAAAACAAACTAAATCAAAATCGGTTCAACCGTTTAGGCGCTATGATGCCACAGACAGACACACAGATACACAGCAACACACGTGTAACTGATAACACCACTCTTTTTCTGGGGGGGTTTAAAATAGTGGCTAGACCTATTGCTATATACTGGGTACAATTAATGTTCATATTTCAATACCTATTATTAATACTTAAATATTTCAATTAATGTTATATTATTATGAAGAGATAAAGAAATATCTTATAGTTTACAAGTAAATGTAGTAATGCACCACCTGCATAGCACCTTTTCACCACCACTATTTTAGTATTACTCGTGCCGATATAAAAGCAAAACTCATGACACGTGCAGCTTCAATCATTTAGAAACCTTTTGTAATAACTGGGAGCTTCCATTTTAGTCATATTGATATAATACCAAAAGCAGTATTTGAATCCGTAGAGGCAAAACCACAAACACCCTACAAGTTTCAATTTCTAACCAATATTCCGTGGGTATTAGTTAATACCGAGTATATTTAAGACTAGCTGTAGCAAACTAAAAACTTTCAGGACTCAATTATTATTTTTGTGGAGAAATCTTATTCTATTTTGAAATTTAAGGCTACGTAGAGTAGTATAGTAGCCTCAGTTACTCCTTACTTATATCTGGATATCTGGCATTGAACTCCCGTCAAAATATATCCAGCTGTTTCGGAGATGATCTGGACAAATAAATATAAAGACAAACAATTTTTTTTGTTTAAGTTCCGTGTAAACAAACATTCATTCACATGCATTTAGTAAAAAAAGAGCTTTTATTTTGAAACTAGCTGACCCGGCAAACTTTGTTTTGCCATAAAAACACCAAACATTTATCTACCCTACCTTACACTACCCTACGCTACACTACCCTACCCTACACTACACTACCCTACCCTACCCTAACCTACAAATATATATATATACGTAAAAACCATCTTTGAACTTCAACGAACATTTAAAAAAAAGAATTGGCCGAATTGGTCCAGGCGTTGTTGAGTTATGCGCTTACCAACACATTTTGCGATTCATTTTTATATTATAGATAAAAACTATACACTTCAATTTTATATACTTGTACAGAGTATTCAGAGAGGTAGGTATATAGTACATTCGGATAGACCGATGCTCACATGATATTACCCATTGACAAACTCGGGTAAAGGTCAAACCGACCCCACATTTGGTATAACCGTTGCATTTCAGGGAAAACGAAAATTGGCATATGTCAAACGCTCAGTTCTATCCAATTTGGACCCTATTCCAATGACGTGGGTTATAATTTCCAACAACGTCATGTAGGCTTTTGGTGTTATGAATTTGTAATGATAGGTGTCACTTTGTTAGATAACAGGCTTCAGTGAATGGACTATATTCGGAAACTGAAATTATTCATGTTTCGCCGAAAATGATTAATAGTTGGAGCGGTAAGCGGATTTTAAACGTTTTGTGGGTGAGATTTCAACGTAATTGAAATGTCATGTATTTGTCCGTTTATCAGATGTTTAAATGTCGACTTAAATATCCTTTATCATATCTGTTTTAAACATCCAACCTTTTAGATTAATAACTTCTCTTCTCTTACAAACACAAACTAAACTACAAAATTTTGTGTCGCGATGTTGTGTTGTGAAACGAGTGGGCGTTTTGAGTTTCCCTCAAAGTGGACTAAGAACAAAACGTGGAATAAGAAAAAACGCGCACTCGTTTCACACCCGTGCTACCCCCCAAATTTAGTAGTTTTTTGTACTTTTCTTATTATTCTAGGACATAAAAAAAAAAGCTCTGGTCAAAATGTAGATAATTAAATTGTCTTTGAGGTGGTGTTGATTTCATTAAAATACGCCCAACGGTTCTGGTGCGATTCTCTTGTTTTGGTCCGTTTGAGACATAACTTTACAAATTAATTACTCTATGTTGTACAAATACTCGTCGGTGCTCCGTAGACCAATTCAAATTTGACCAATTGGTCTATGGGGAAAATGACATGTTTCCATCGTCCAATTACCAACTGGGCTATGGAGAACACTGGACGTAAACCAAAACTATGTTCCATTATAACATTATAACCCCGAGTTCACACCATTTGCCTATACTTTGGGTTCAAAGAAGCCTTTGTTATATTTTCTGGGTCACATCGAACTGAATTGAAAAATATTATAAATAAATAATAATAATAAAAAAAAACTTTATCTTTTTTTTCTCAATTAGGTCATTAAGCGACATATTCGAACGACAAAAAAAAAAATTAAAGGTAATAATAGTTGACTCGACCGTCGTAAATAAATACAATATAATTTTCGTTAATTATAGTTAATTTAAATAGAATCTTCAATAAAAAGATAGAAAAGCATGTCATCATCATCATATCAGCCGGAAGACGTCCGCAGCTGGACATAGGCCTCACTCAAGCGTCGCCATTTGATCAGTCCCGTGGGTCTCGCATCCAGTGGATCCCCGCAACCTTCACCAGGTCCACCTGGTACTCGTAGGAGGCCATCCAATGCAACGTCTTCCGGTTCGCGGTCGTCACTCCAGAACCTTTCTACGTAATCGGCCATCCGTTCTGCGAGCAATCTGCTCTGCCCACTGCTACTTAAGTTTGGCAATTCTTCAGGCTATGTCGGTAGCCCTGGTTCTCTTAAAAAATATGTAAACTGTTTGAAATGGCCACTTCACCGAAAATTTTGTCATTACGTATGGTGTCAATTGGTTGCCAAATGACAGTATGTCTTCGGGATGAGGGTATTGCGAAGACTGTTGTCGCCAATTCTAGGATCCCAACGGACTCAATGAGATAGATGTTCACATTGATTTGTATTGTAATCTTTTTACAAATGAATTGTTATGTCGGGATTATTCAGTAAATGATTATTGTTTCAAAAATTGATCTTGATATTTTTTTTAAATACTTGTGGACAAGGCTTTACTATACTATTAAACTGGGCAGCGGATCATTTCTCAATTCTCCATAGCCCAGTTGATAATTGGACGATGGAAACATGTAATTTTCCCCATAGACCAATTGGTCAAATTTCAATTGGTCCATGGAGCACCGACGGAATAAAACTCAAATTTTACTTAAATGAAATTATTAAGAAAATAGTCTCATATAACATATATTATTGCCACAAAATTACGACTAGCCATTTAGACGTGATTCTCATTTTAAAATCAGCTACACAAGGGAATCGGCGCCTTAAGAGAAGGGGTGTTATTGCTGTGTGTCTATGTTTTCTTCGATAGCATACGCCTGCGATGGCTCTATAGTACTATACTGTAAAAATATCACCGTGATGACGTAGGTGAAGAGAAGTCGATTCTTATTTCATCACGGTGAATTGTCTACAGAATGAACCGGTTATTTTTGCAGGTGAACCGAAGGGTGCGATGAAAGTCTACAATCATTTTGATCGTCCTGTTGCCTTCATTTGTATTAGCTGTTATTTAAAAAGTCTTCCTCATTTTTTACACGGCATCATCGTTACTTTGATCTTGGGTTTTAATCTATAAAAGTAAATCCTTACTCACCTAAACACATAACTGCCAGCCTTATGAATGTACTTCTGGAGCCTCGCCTTGACCTCGTCGTACGTGAGGAACGCCACGTATCCTGGATGCGTGACAGCCAGCAGTTGCCAGTTGCGGAGCAACGTGCTCCAGGGTTGGAATAATCTGGAACGAGTAATAATAATTTATGAGACGAGTTGAGGATAATTTGTGAGCTCAAAATATAATAATAAGAAAGAAAGAAAATGTGTTTAATTGTCACAAAACGACATACATACAATTTAAGAACATACTTATGATGCTAAAGCCTTAAAAATAGTATTAGTAGTTCTTAAATTAAGTTAGCAAAGACGAGAAATAAATCAAACAAAAATAAGTTATTAAATGAGTTAGTAGGCAAATCCGTGAGGAATAGGAGATATATAACAAAAATTTTGAATGTTATTTTTTCAAGTTCCCCATGCATTTTTTTGCCAGCCATAAGTGACAGACTGCGATTACAACTCACTCGAAAAATACCACATATTATTATAAGGTGATCAATGTGATTACACCACGAAGCCAAAGAGCTATGTCCTTTCTTTGGTACTGTACGTCGAATCGTTGATCTCCTTAAATTCTGAGTTGAGCTGCTCGGTTATTGACAAATGCGTGCACTGAATGGACAGGTCCACCCAATCTGGCTGGTTCTTTCCTCAAAAGAACATTTACCATCAGGTGAGATTGTGGTCAAGCGCGAGCCTATAGGTTATAAAAAAAAAAAAAAAAAAATCTACATGGTCTTCACATGATCTAACCAAGATTTTGTCTGGACTTTAAAAGAGACTGTGACCGCTGAGTTTGTTTCGGCCTTTCTCCTCAGAATAGTCAGTTAGGAAACGCCGACCTCATCTAGTTTTAAAAAATATGATCGACATTTAAAAGTGTTTGTACAAACCAACTTTCAGAAATAAAATCATTTTACATACATATGTATCGTAGCAGGTGGTGCAGGTACTGTAATTTCAGCCCATCCCCTTTGGATTAGGGTGTAATTTTAAGAATATAAATTAGGTAATTTAATAGCCGGCGCATAAACGGACACAGCATCATGCAGCATTGCGATTTGAAAGGTAGATGTTCTATTGAAATTCATAGTCGCATCTGGCATTTGAGCCAAGCTCTAAGGTTAGCTTTGTTTTAGATAACCTAAACTGGCGGAGCTGATGTCAAAATGTGGGTGTGGGTGCACTAGCCAGATTTTATTAGGTAAACTTCGTTTGCTTACCAAATTGTTTAGATTAAAACATAGTGCAAGAACTAGAATAAAGATACGGCAGAAGTAGTCTTTAACTTAATGTCGGAGTTTTACGATTAATTCAATAAGCACTTATTTTCTTATTCAAAAAATGTACACATTAGCTATAAAAAGAGTAAACGAGTTTTCAGGAAAAGTACTAGCAGTATCTTTCTGGGGTTTAAAAACCCAGAAACCAGGTTCCTTCTTCGTAAAGCAGATTAATTACAGATCTTGGTTCCCAGTATTGCAATAAAGGTAAAAAAAAACAGAATCACTCACCTCGTAAAAACATCAAACTCAAAGTTGGATATGAAGTCGTTGCACGTGAGATCTATGGTGGTCTTAAGCGCCATCGTCTCCAGCCCTGATGATATGGGGTGCACGTTGTTGAGCTCCTCCCGGAAGATTTTCCAAGGGACCAGAGTGCTGCGGGGAGAAGAAAAGTAGAGGTCAGAAATTGCATAGGATGACATTGAAATAAAGAGTTGGCTGTTTTGGCATAGAATATTTACGGTGAGTTTTTGTTTTTCAGACATTGCTACAAGTTTAGACGAGCTCGTGGCTAAATTATAACAGCTGCACGGGTCGATCTTCAACGTTAAGCAACGCTAGACGTGGTCAGCCCGTGGATGGGTGAACATTCATTACATACGGATAATTTCGTGCCTCGGAAAGTATGCTAAGCGGTTGGTCCCAGCTGTAATTTGTAGATTTTAACAGTAGCGAGTCGTGATGGGAAGTCAGTAGCCAGAAAATATGACATCACTCTTGGCAAAGGAGACCGTGTTATTCAGATACTAGGTTGTCAAGGTCACCAAGGGTGCCATACACTGGGTCGTCTAGCACCAATGCGCTGGCTTAGTCCCTGGGGTGGTCACGGCATACAGTGTGTTCTGGAGCGCCGGTGATGGGGGGTACTCCCCAGAGCGGGGTCCGGCGACAGACAGCCGCGACGGGTTCGCGATGAGTGCTAATGAAGCCCGTGTACCCGCCATAAGCGGAGAACACAGGAGGACACCGTGGAGTTTTAGTGGGTTAGAGTCCCATAACTGCGCTATCTCCCCGTGGTAGGTGGTGCAGTATGCATGAGCATTTCCCAAAGCAAAAAAAAAAAAGGTTGTGAAGGTCAGATAGGCAGTCGTTGCTTGTGAAATAGCGGTAAAGATGCAGCCGACTGGAAGTCGTTGGTCACCGTCCTGTTAGGTAGCACAAACAACAGAAAGAAACCGGCTATGATCCTAAGACACTTACCCACTGCCGACGATCAGCGAGTAGTTCTTTATGTACAAAATAAAATAAAATAAATAAATAAACTAAATCGAGTTGGCGAACAGCGTGTAACGAGTGTTATTGAGCGACAAGCGAATACTCGCACCACTCGCTCGGGGCGGCCGCACTGTAGGTAGAAATGCCCACGGGTTGGTCTCTCGGCGTGAGTTCTGACCACCAAGCGAGTATTGCTGAGCGAGTATAGCTGAGCGAGTATAGCTTTGATAGCACTTGTCGCTGCGACAAACTTGTAGTGAGAGAGTACTAGCCGGCAGTGCGAACAGCCAGCGATCAACTACTACTATATGTGTCTCTTTTATCGACACGGGATCTCGTATCTTTTGTACGTTTCTTCAGGGAATAATTATTCGATAGCTAATCGCTTACTCGTCGGTGATGGGACAAATGCCTAACGTACTCCTTTTGCATATTCGTTGACAAATGACATGTAGGTACAAGACGATTGATGATGGTGGCCCTCCTCTAGAAACTCTGAACTTTCGAAAGCACTCCACAAAAGAATCAGGTAGCTGGAGAAGATTTATCTTCATTGGATTATATAGACTTTATCTAAAGCTCCAGCTTCAGTGTGAGTAATCTTTTTACTAAGAAGTATTGCTCTAAAGGAAGCCGTTTTACGTGAATCCTCTCTTGGCAAGCTCTAAAGCTTAGCAATAGAGAAGAGTAATGGAATACTCAGACAAATTTTAGTCTTTAGCGTAGATTGAAAGCCTTGATAGACTCTTAGATTTACCTACGTATTGTATTTTTACAAGCTTTAATTAAACTTGCAATGTATGTATGTATGTCCTCCACCGATTAAAATGAAATTTTGCATACACGTTTAGTTTCGATGACAATGCATGGTTAGCTAAGTGACGTCATTATAAATCCATTATGGCGGACTAGTTATTTTTTGTGCACTGCCATGATATGGGTATCAAACGAAAGGGTTTGCTGAGAAGAATACGAAAAAAAGCTTGTTAAAAAGATACTTTTTAATGAATAATTTATTTCCATGCAAAATATTACAAATGCGAAAGTAACTGTCTGACTATTTGTTACTTTGTTACGCTTTCTCTCCTAAACAGCTTTACCAATTTTGATCAATTCTGATATCGAGATAGTTAAGAATTAGATCTTGGAGAACCTTAGCATACGTTTTATCCCAAAGTATCTATCCACCTATATACGTCCCTTGGGAATAATTTTCGACTTTCATGCGGGCGAAATCCCTGGCAAAAGTCATTAGGTAGATAATATTTGTGATCTTCCTGACCATTATATTTTCTACACAATCACTATTCCGCTTCGTTATTCAAGAACAAAATCCTCTTTTCTAAGTACATATAAGCATAATATGCAGATATTAGGTCTACAGAGGGTCGCGACAAAAGCCAAACATCACGCTAGCTCTGAATAAGTGGTAATCGATAAGTCGAAACGTGACCGCGGTCATTGCTGATATTGGAGCACGATGTAAAAACAAAAGAAGGCCCAGTCCTGGAATTGCTTAGATGGAACTCATTCAGAATCAAAGGAGTACGATGGTCAATAGAACATAACTCAGAGAAAAACAAAGTATAAAGGATGAAACCGAAGAAGAGAGCAAGAGAAGAGGAAGAGAGAAAAAACCGGCTAAGTGCGTGACAGACTTTGCACATTTAGGGTTCCGTACCAGACCGCAACGTTAAGTTGGTTGTAATATGAAAAATAACGGAATTTCAATGAAAAAATCGGATTTATCAATATATATTGGTATTTGTTTGTAAAATGTACCTACCTAATAATAAAAATTACCAAAATTTGAAGTTCATAGGTCAATGGGAAGTTAGAAAATTCTTCGGAACAAAATGTTGTAGAAAAAAATGTCTTTGGTGGTTTCTCATTAACAAAGGAATTCCAATATTTTTTAAAACAAGATATGCAGTATTTATCTACTCAACGAACTCTAAACAACGATACCCCATATCCTACTCGATAGAGTAGGCCAATATTTATTAAGTTAAAAAAAAAAAAACTATTTGTATGGCTTTAGGTCAGCAAGATACTTATGCTGTGAAAAGTTCAAGACTGTAGCTCCAACCGTTTGGCTGTAAAACCCGTGTGACAGACGACGGACAGACAGACGGACACGTGAGTCAGCAATAGGGTTCCATTTGGACCCTTCGGGTACGGAACCCTAGAAACAGAAAAAGAAGAAGGAAGAACAAGATAAAGGAGAGAGAGAGAGAAAGTTACAAGTCCTCTAAGGTTAAGCCAGCTTGTGAAATGCTTCTAAAACTCTATACAACCGGGGATACAAATTAAATAGAAGGCCAAAGCGAATTTTGCTTTGCGCGTTTTCATAAACACTTTCATTGTAGTGAATTTTTCTATTGGTCAATGACCTCTGTCTCCATTCCGCGTGTTATATCTTATATTTTTCCTCTATGATAAGAAAGAAAACGTAATTCTTGCCAAGTAAACTGTCATGCCTATAAATTATGATTTTAAAATCCTTCCTACTTTTTGTCCTTTGAGCTTATTTCTCTCTCGTCCTAGAAGCTCTGTTTCAAACAATTGTTTGAAAAAGAGCTTCTGCATTAATACCTTGAATGATTCCCATACAAAATGTTAATAGGAGTGGGACGGCGCGTGTTTTCCAATTAGCCGAATTAATTTCCTATATTCGATTGAGGGGGAGCGGTTGGCATTGACAGTGGGCAGACGGAACGATTATTTGGGGCGTCCCCTCGTATGTTCAGGGGGATTACTTGTGTGTATGTATGTATGTATTCGAGATGAAATGGGCTGTTGTGTGGGTGTCAGGACATGAGACAGAAGTTTTTATTAGGAGAGTCAGGACAGTGGCAGGTGGCAGTTACTACGGACTAAGCAACTGTTTCGGCAGGCCTATTACGTATCTTGCAAGCGGAAAAGTCGCAGGATACATATTCGCGAGCTGGCTGACCAAAACCAGATGTATCCTCCGACCGCACTGCATGATTTTCTTCTTGTTTACGTCTTTTTAGTGCGCTTCCCCATTGCGCGTCTAATTACAGAGACAATAGAAAAATAAAAGCTTATGCACACATGGTGTGCAAACCACGCGTCAATTCTATTTTCCAATTTGAATTTAGCCAGTGACACTCACAAGGTTAAGACGAAGTTAAGTATCATCAATATCGGCCAACGCGTTTGGACTGAAGAACGTCACATAGGCACAAACATACATACAAATAATGATAAACACATTACCCTCCTTCGGCAGTCGGGTAAAAATCGTCGGCATCGGAAAGTCAGCTTCAGGGCGGCCAAGAAGTTTGGCGAGAACTATACGGTATGGGTACTCGCATAAAGAGAAATTCTATTTAATTAGGAAAAATGGCAGGTGCTGATGACAGCTACGTACTACTGTTAGAGATATTTGCTGAAATATTGTTGCTTAGAGTAAGCTATAGTTTCTTAGTTAGTTGTGGTACTTAAATAAACCCGATTTAAGACTACTTTTGCCAGAGAAAGAAGTCAATAAAGTCGTAAAACACCCTCTGAAGAAGTGCATTTTATTGATTAGATACAGAATAAATAAAATAGGGTAAGTTAGTAGGTATGCACGCTCACTTCGAATTTATTGCCAATCTTTCAAGCAGTAAAAGTACCTATTTACTCATGAATATTAACTCTTACTAAGGGTCAAGGGAAAATGTGCATAGCAAATTGATTCCTATCTCCACCTCGTAATGTACACATTTTAATCGAAAAAAAGATCAATCGGACTACGGCCACGGACTATCCTACGGCTATCCTCTAAGAATGTCAGACAAGAATATTTTCTTGTTTCAGTTTCATTCTTTTTGGAGCGCGTTTTTTTTAGTAGTTGGGTGTTAAGTTTTTTTTGGTTATTTTATAGAAATACGTGAATTACTTGGTTGAGATAGGGGTCAATATGCGCTTAGATTTTCGCTTCACTTTTAAGCTCTTCGTCAATGAGAACTAAGGGAACGTTTCTGAAATAGAAAAGGTCCCGGCGACCAGAATAAGATTAAGTTCCTTTTTATTTGTACCTATATTGTGTGTATCTGTGTGTGCCATTTAAACTAGTTTTCTTTATTTCTTTCTTTTAATTGCAGTTACACAATCATCTCGATGTAAGCATGCACGTTAACAAAAAAGAGGGCTTCGTGTGAGTTTTTTTACGTAATTTGAATAGGAAAAAAAATACCGTTATTATCACCAGACGCGCTTATTTTGGTTTTAGAACAAATAAAAGTATACGTTTAAGCGATCGGGTACGTTTGAAAACTCGTATTAAGGCCACTGAAAACAGTTTTACGCGTTCACGGCAGCGTCAACTTTTGCCGAACTTGCATATTCAATGGGGGAGTATGGCTGTTGCAGCTTTCACTGAATATGCATCGGGGTGTATTGATTTAGATTTATAGCCGACGGTGTAAGCTGACTGTTCGCGCGGGTTTCTGACGCGGAAGTGTATTGGAAAGAAAAGTTTTTTTGAAGCCTAGCCAAGATATTTTATACAGAATGGATTTTTGATAGGCAGTAAGGCTTGTTTTTACCTTTGTAGCAAAATGCTACAAAGGTAAAAACAAGCCACATACCCCTCTACTCTACGCCTGACGTGAAGTGTAAAGAAAGGGGTATAAAACTATATGCAAGATCTTTCTGTAGCCAGTTCTTGTTCTTACTTCCTTTGTTGTCCCCCCAGCGACGCACTGCTCCGAGTTTCGTCTCCCATAGTGGATAGCCCTCAGCGTGGTCGCTTAGGTTAAGCTTTTGTGCCTGGCTGGGGGCTCTAGTTTAGTATCCACAGGATTGCCCGGTTAAGCAATAGCCAATCACTTTGATTGAACTGCGAGACCACCATGAAAAAAAAAAGAAAATTCTGTAGCCAGTTTGATGTCGTAGCCAATAGTCAGATGTTGCCATTGTTTTTAAATCAAAATACTTACATTTCTACCAAAAACCAAGGATTTTAGTAAACAGCCACAATTAAACATGGTCAACCCTTTTCAACGTAACCAAAAATATAACTTCGCAGACCTACTTTGTCAACGTTACCTTTTTTGCTAACGGGGGCAACCTTCAAGAGGCGCATGGACTTTTGGGGAAAACCAGAGAGTGTGGCATTTTTACCTTACTAAAACCGCCTCGGTGGTCACCATCATCACATAGAAGGAGCCACTTAAGGCGCAGATACTCAGGTAGCTTGGTTTTAAAATGAGAATCATGTCTAAACGGCTAGTCGTAATTTTTTGAAAAAAATATGTTACATTAGACCATTTTCTTAATAATTTGATCTAATTAAATTTTGAGATTTATTCGTAAACATGGTGTAAGATTTAATTATTTACATTTTGATCTGAGGCTTTTTTTAAAGTCATAAGGAAAGTACAAAAAACCAACAAAATTTTGGGTCGCGCGGATGTGAAACGAGTGCGCGTTATATTCCCTCAAGGTCGTAGGCGTTAGTCGTCGTCTTAAAAGACCTAATAAATATAGAAAAGCGATATAAAATAAAAGCTAACAACTACAGTCTAAACTTTTTCGGGTACAAACTCCGTAAAACTACCCTCGGTGGTTATTGCTATAGTTATATATGCCCCTACAATATTTAATTGCCCCTAGCGCTTTCGGTGAAGCAAAAGGGTTTAAATTCAATTGGAAAGTGTTTCTCTCTTGTTAAGCTAGTAAAATAGAAGGTAATAATTTATTAACGACTAATTGTTATAAAGGAAATTAAATTGGATCGTTTCAAACTATGGGCACAGATAATATGATAATAGCATACAGATGCCTCGTCCCATACAAACAAAACTAGTGTTTTTCGTCTGATTAAGATAATTATAGTTTTATAAGTACTTCGACCGCGTTCGGTACCGTTCCACGGCAATAGATGGTGTTAGCAGCGACTTGCAAGTAAAAGGGTTTTCTCGGTTCGTGACTATGTATTTCTTTAAATACATTGAAGATTTGTTTTATAGTATTTTTTGCAAGTTTTGACAGTTTCATTGTACCTAAATGTGTTACAAAACAAATTAAAAAAATCGAGTGGCATGCCTCAGAAATTTAAAACCGCGCCATCTATTGGAAATAAATTTAAATGATCCGTTCAAATAATCTATAAAATGTGAATGAAGAGCCCAATATTCCATAATTTTGAGCTTAGGAGAATAGATTAAAAAAGAACATACAATTATTATGATTATTTCTAGAAAATGTTAATTTTACACACAATTCAATAACGAATCGATGCATATCGTGCCATCTAGTGACATCTATTTGAACCAAATTTTCTTTGTTAGCGCTGGGACCCCGAGCGTAGAGGTATAATACAGTACACTCACAATTCACCAGTTAAGTAAGTCCCAAGAAATATGTAGGATTATTTTGAATAAAATAAAAATGCATTTTATTTAAATAAATCAGAATAGCACTTATGCGATTGGATCGATGACTATGTCTCTGACTTTTGGGATTATGTAAGGTGACCATGATTCTGTAGCAAAATATATATTTTGGCGTTAAATTAAATTGAAAAGTAAATTTCGATGGCAGGACTGACAAACAAATGTTCATGAAGTTTATTTTGAGATATAATAGCTTACAGGTTTTTTTTACCAAAGAGCGAGTAACATAAACCGGCAAAATAGGATAGTTCACAGAAATATCGTGAAACGTCACGCCGCTAGAACATTTTATACTGCCTTAGTAACGTCACAAGCCCCCTTTCCTGAACTTTGCTGCGCTTTAACTTTGTAATTTTTTATTGATTTAGTAAAGCAAAAAATACGTGTTCTTCCAATAATATTTGATAATCTCACTGACGGACTAAATAGAATTATAATTTTTCTACCCACAAAATATCCCTATTACAGCCGAAAGACGTCCACTGGGTACTGAACATTGACCAACCCCAAGCGTCATGACATCGATGGTTCGGTTCCCGTGCTTTTCGCAACCAGCGAATGCTCACGACTCTCACAAATGACCAGACCTGATGACCTGGTGTGACCCCTGACTGGTGGACCGGTGACTCTACCTTACGAAGGGTATTTTAAGCTAAACCGCAAATAATCAGCAGTGTAATAATGTGTGCTAAAAGCTTAAATTAGAAACAATTTTATTACAAAAACAGTTACCTATTATCCTTGTACCTACTTATAATTACAACGAGGGCAATTTTCCCGCATTAAAGGCAGGTAATAATTAATAAAACCTATTGTTTATCAACAGAGCTATTTTTAGACAATGTTTTCATGAAATGAGGATGTATTTCAGGAAAATGGTTGTATTTTCAACCGTTACACGTAATTATGACACGATATATTGTGGAAAAACATGAGAAAATGGTGATTTGACACATACCGGCAGAGTTTCTTGACTTGATCGCATTTTGAGTGTCAATTTTATTAATTTTATGTAGGCAAGCATTTATTGTTAGGTTTGTACCATTACTTTAAAAAGAAGCTTAAGTTAGGAAAACAATTATTATAAAAAAAAATCTATAAAATTTATGACTGGACCATTGTGGTATTCATTGTTAAATTCAATTAGTTTTGGTGCTGTTTAACCAACCGTCCTTTTTAATTATAATTTAATTTGCATACAAAGATTCAGGCCTACGGTATATGAAAATTAAAAATAAAAACAATGGGGCAAAGGCGACGGCCAAAACGCGTCCAAAACAATTTGACCAAGGACATTGGTGAATGAACTTGTCACTTAACAACATTTTGATTTTTATTCATAAACACCTACATATTTGAAACAATGACGGTTCATTCACACTTTAGAAACATAGGGTGACGCTATCGTCAAAGTCGCGGGCATCCCCTGAATGGGGGCACCTACGCATGGAACTAAGAAGTATGACGGCTAGGAAAGAAGGACTATACTTAGGAGTGGGCGATTCGTAGCTGAAGTGACGATGATAATGTAGTTACTAGATTGAAAACAGTGTCATAAGATTGGGGATCTTGTCACACTATAAATATGACGGACAGTAAGGAAACTACCTACAAACCCACTACAACAGCACCGCGCCAACCGCTTAGGGGTTTCGTCGATGCGCATGTTGTGTGAGTGTGCCGTTTCGAGCGTTTGTAGGTATTTTCCGTACTGTCCATATTTATACTGTGCCCATGTCCAGCGTAGTGATAACGGTCAACTGAAGTTTTCGTAGAAATATTTACGTACTGAAATAAATTAATCTAACTAGCATTTCACTCAATCCATAGTTAGGGCCGGCTACCAATCTAGTGGCGGAGTACTATTACTTTACAACCAACGCCTGCCTATGTCCAGCCGTGGACGTCTTTCGGCTGAAATGATGATGATGAACCCAGTAACTGGATAACACGATACTGGGTACCAAGTCTGATGTCTGTCGTTCGAGCTTCTACCCACGAAATAAAATATATGCAGAAGTATCCAAACATAAAGAAAATATAAAAGGGAAAATAAATAAAATATCTACCAACAAATAATTAATTATCGTCGCCTTTGCGTAAAAAGTGATAGGTACGTACGGGCTACGTGCCGTTTCAATTTGCCGCGCTACCTTTCAATAGCACGATCCAGGTTAATCCGGCGAAATATTAAAATATTCTACTCGCGTCGCTATTCCGACGTGTGATTTAAGTCTACGAATGGGACTACCTCAATATTTTTCTTAGAAAACATAAGTAACCTTTCTAAGAAAAATATTAAGGTAGTCTCAGTTTCCAACACGTTAAAATTTTGGCAAGTATCAAGATTTACATAATTTTCAACAAATAATCCCATTTTATATTCGTATAAACTTGGTAGCAAAAATGTGACATCCTGACTCTAGCTAAATAATCCTATTTTACAGCCCGTTCAACCGATTTTGACTTCTATTGCGTTGGTGATATGACTAATGGCAGCTGTAGTAAACAGTTAGTTTTGGTAACAAGTTTATGCTTTTTATGCTATCCTTATATTCACGGGATAGAACTCAAAATCGGTTGAACGGACTGTAAAAAAGGGTTGTAGAAATTTCTAATGTTATTTAAAATGGAGTATAGGTTAAAGTAACAGTAAAAATTTTGATAAGGAATAATTATATTAGGTATATTATTTATCAAGATACGTAATGCAGCAAAAAGCTTAATCGAAAGTGCACTTGTCCCAAAAGCAACATTAATCATCGCCACCCTTCGACACGTGCAGTGTTTGCACGATGCATCAATTAACAAAAATGTCCCGTAAAATGAAAAATTGAAGCTTTCGCACACATGTATATTTGTACCCAAACATACGTCGAAACGACGTACACAAACACCCATTTTACAAAAACATACGTCGCGTCGATGCGCTGTACACGTAAAATTGAATACGTAGTGTCGACGTAGAGTAAAGCGACGAAGTCTTACTTTGCACTCTCATTATCATTTTGATCCATCCACCAGATCAAAGATGAAAATGATACTTGATTTTTTAGTATCCAGACGGCACTTGTAAAGGCTGAACCTTTTGAATGGGACTTCGAAATAGAGCACAAAAAATACTTCCACGTGAACATGGTGAGAGAAAAATGAAAAAAGTTGAAGAAAATTAACGAAAGTAAGCTAACAACTTAACAACTTGAACCTAGGTTTATTCAAGCATACAGCAGTCCAATATATAAAAAAAATTGAACTTGAAAACCGATACGAGACGCACGGGACCGGTCAATGTAAAGACGCTTGGAGGAGGCCTATGTCCAGCAGTGGACGTCTTACGACTGATGATGATGACAACCGATTATTTGCAAATGGACATGTGATGATGGAGACATTAAGAAAATGTCGTGATGAAAGTTTTGAGTACGAATGTGGATGAGACAAGGGGTGTACACCAAAGAAAACATGATGATTGGATTGTGAGAAAGATGATAACAATAGATTGGAGGTGACTATTCAGATGATAGTGAAGAATTGTATAGAAGAAAACATGCTAAAAGCCACAATCCCTAAAAAAATTGGGATAGGGGCAAGATAATTTATAGCCTCACAAACTCTCCTATCATAGCTCCTGCAGTAGTAGCCAATACCATAGTTTCAATCATCGAATTATTACAAAGATACAATGGCCAATGTATTGGTTGAACAATTCCGCCCGGAGCAATGTTGGTCGGAACAAAGTTATTGTTCCATTAACTTTATTTGCGGTTTCTAGAACGACAATAATACAGTTTTCAATAGAGGACAGTTCTGATGTTATCCTGTGTATTTTAGTTTATTAATATTATCGTGGAACGGTAGATCGATATTGATTGAAAATATTAGTATAGTTTCAAAGGCGATTTTGTTTTCCGACATACAAGTAGTGGTAGTGTAGTGACTCCCGTTTCCGCACTTATTTAGAAGGTGGTGATGGTTCGACGGATTTGTTTCATCCGCCTCAGTTTTATTATCTGTATAATATATTTTCTATGGTAGTCAAGATATAAAAAATCTTTTTTGCAAAAAAATACTACCGACTTCCAAATGAAAAACTACAAAGTGAAAAATAACTTAACTTTTTGAAGTCGGCGTCTTTCGTAGGTACCATTTTTTTGCGATATGGACTCCGACTTCCAAAAGTTAAGTTATTTTTCACTTTGTAGTTTTTCATTTGGAAGTCGGTAGTATTTTTTTGCAAAAAAGATTTTTATTTTCCCTTTTTAGTTGTACCTACCTAAAATAGGCAAGTTGTTTAGTAAGGTACCTATAACGCTAGAATAGATCACCCGAATAACATGATACTTGAACATAACCAGTGAATTGAGAGATCTGCGTACCCCTTTAGTACGTACTGGTGTGATGTTATGTTATGAAATGGTATATACAATAAACAGACATGCGATTGCAGCAATTCCGAATGATTTGCCGTTATTTATTGAAGAGTTCTGTTGTATATCTCCGAAGTTCTTCATCAGATCTTCACCAAATTAAAATGGGACCAATTTCGAAACATACTCTATCAAACGAAAAAAGAATTTTCAAAATCGGTCCACAACTGACGGAGATATCGGTGAACATACATAAAAAAAAAAAAAAAAAAAAAAACATACAAGAAGTCGAACATAGAACCTCCTCCTTTTTGGTAAGTCGGTTAAAAACTACAGTGTTAAGCCTATAATGATTATGCAACTCTTAACAAACCATCATACATTTCTCAATTTTCCCATAACATCCATTACCATTTACCATGCTATAACAACATCCCGTCAATTGCATTCACATATTATTATTCTAACACGCGAAACGAATAGAAATACTATACATTACAAGCAGGCTTATCAGTTTGCATGTATAATATCGCATTGTGAGCTGCGTTATATTAATCCAACGGCTATTGTTGCACAAGAAACCCACTGCTGACTGTATATGGAAAGTCACGGAGGAGGAGGTAAATGGAGTGTTAAGGTAGACGATGGTGAGAGTTTCAAGTACTAACTAGGTTGAATTGAAACGCTTACAAGGCGCCTTGCCCCAAAAAGAGGATTAGGTAAGGTTAGGCTAGATGCCCCCGGTGGGTTCCCGTATTTTAGAGGTGGGGGAGGGGGGGGGGAGGCTTAGTAGCCGTGGCTTGGACAACCACGGAGAAGCGAAGAGGAACCCGAGGAGGGGCCGCTCGTCAGGGATATTCGCAAAAAAAGAAGGTTAGGTTGGATGGAAGAATCCTTGGAGAAAGAAGAAAATCTGGTGCAAAAGGTGAAAGATGGTCCAAAAACCTTGCCTCACATAGCTAGGAAGTATCAATATAGAAGAATAACCTCCGGAAGACTAGAATTAAGAAAACCATGTTTTATAGCAATAAAGATTCGAATTGAATTGACTAAATGTAACTGCAACTCGAATATGCGCTGTCTTGGACTTGGCAAATTTAGTTAACAAGTTAGTAAGTTTCCCAGTTCTCTCTATTTCCAGCCATTGTGTGAGCAGGTTACGCTAAATAGAAAAAGCTCTACCTAACATCCTAGCTTATTTGGTCAATAGACTGTCGTGCTAGACACATAGTTTTCGTATCGTATCACAGCAAAACTTTACATATTACTGTACAGACACTCCATTCACTAACTACTCCATGGCAAGTCAAAGAGTATTGTATGAATTCCTAATGCAGAGCACCTTATAGAGAAACAACGTGACATAGATTCGTATTGCAAAGCAGTGAGTCATGTAGTGTGAAATGTTCGAAGCCAATTAATATTTGTTAATAGTTCTGTTCACGGTAGGAGCTGAATTTTTGGATTGGAAATCGAATTCTTGATGAATTTTAGCGACTGTGAGAAAGATTCGAAAATTGAACACAAAATTCACAAATACAAGAAAAGATAAAAGTCACTGAATACTTGATATTCAGTGACAAAGAAACGTATTCAAATCTTGTCGTATGGACAATGACACCTGTCTTGAGAAGAATGCATAAAAAGATGAGGATATAATCAAGGATGGACGCTGAAAGGTTAAATCTGTGATAATACTTACACTATCGAAAAACGAAGGAAACTTTCTACAAAAGAAGTCACAATTACTAATGAATCGAGTGACGTATCGATAACTCAGCAATTTCTTTCAGAATAAGAGATCACAAAAGGTGACAAAAGAAGAAGCGATTTCTCGATAGCCCATGTCAATTCCACCCGCTAAGAACAAGGCTAATGATGAGGCTAATGGAGCTCGTATATACGTGTAAATAAAAAAGAAAATATTTACCTACATAGAGAACATACACCTAAATATCATTCTTTTAGACGTGTTATACAGAAACCTCAGGAAAAAAGCAGTGAGGCAAGTTTTGAGTACGAATGCGAGTAGCGAAGACCAAGGCAACAATGTGAAGGATGATGATAATATAGATAGAAACACGGACCAGAAAATTATTCCGTGGTTAGAAAGGAGGCGACTTCTGATATATAGCGACTAGAGTAAGTATGAAAGAAGACAGAAGAAACGTTACGCAGACCCCCAATGAAATTGGTATAATAGGAAGAGAATGATGATTGAACTCTGAACAGACGGATAAAAAGTACATAATAATATTTATTTATTATGCAACAACAAAAATAATCTCCAGAAGGCGTCAACTCCATTCATATATCACTATCACAGAGGAAGTGGATTATCTATATCGAAATCCGACGATCTCAATGGACTTTTACAAGCAAAGATAATATAACAGCTGAGGTGAGGGTCGTAACAGAGATTAAAGAGATACGCTATCTGAATTGATAGCTGAAGATGAATGGTGATATTAAGTATTTATCAGAGTGCAGATAAGGGTACGAAGGTCGAATTTATGTATGATGGTAGGTGTAACTAACGATAGTAGCAGTAAAGATATTAGGGAATGCAATACAATGATTATGAAAACAAAAACTTACAGTGACTATGACATAAAGTTATTTGAAGAAAAAAAGAAAAAGCATTCATTTAGCACATAAATCGACATGCTTAATAATGCTTAACCAAAAATCCTTAACGATATTATAAGAACTTTAAGAGGAGGAGGTGACCGATTAGAAGTGTATATTTTTCGTGCAGTAGCGTCGACAAGGAAATTTAAAATTACCAAGATCCTTTTAATTCTTCTTAGGTAATCGAACCAACCTGTGGATTTCCAAACCTGGCGGGAGTAAATGGAATTGATCAACAAAGTCTTCAAGAAACCCAAGTCAGGGAAAGACATACGCTACCGTGGTACTTCTGTAAATTTATCACAACACAATGCTCCAGATTAGGTGTAATCCATTCAGTTTACAAGGCGATAAACCGTGAAGGTGAATGAACGTAAGGCCTAGAGCTTAATGGCGGACCGAAACGAACCGTGGCGTGTCGCAGAAATGCGTAACGATCGCTAATCGTCTTCGGCACTTGAGAAAAAGATAAGAAATGTGAAGGTATTTTTGTACTTGGCAAACAGTATAATTCTGTTTTTACAGCTTTTTGGTTTTAGGTCAAACCGGTGTGGAGGTTTTGCGCAGCGGGCGGGCATGTTGCTTCATTCAGTTGCAATCGTTAAGGCTCTTAAAAGTGACTATAAAAGTAAGTAAAGTATATCACAAAACGGGCAAAACCGCTGCAGCTGAAAGTGTCGACTTTCATACCACAAGAAATACCAACAGAATATGACATATGTATGAATACAACCCACGAATATGTAATACTTGTCATTTTCACGGTACTGGGTACCAAGACTGCAGGTGCAAAGATGAATGCCCTCAAGACTACATTACCTGCATACCTTTTTGTGCCACTTAGTCACGCACGAATTGGCCCAGCAACCGATGTGTCATAGTATACCAAATCGCGCAGATAATCTCATCAGTTCTGGTGTGCCGTGTGAATATCCCAATCAAATCGGCTAAACGTGATTTTAGAGTTCAATTATATGAATTGAAGATGTGAACGTGTTTCGCACGACAGCTTCGAATTCAGAACTAACGAAATGACCGAATCATTTCGTTCGTTCTGATGCGTTTTTCTGAGTGTCTGTACTAGGGCTTAGGATTGAAGTTCTAAGATCGCTCTTTTGCTCAGTGAGTTGCTCATGAAGTTTTCATCGAGAACGATATAACTGCTATTGTCTGTCTACTTACTCCTTTTATCATGTTTGCTTATATTCTGTTCTAACTTTGTGATTGTATCTGTCTGTTACTGTCGTGTCGTGTCAAATGTTTTATATTATCTTCTTTTGAACTCTCTTCTATTCTATTTATGGTGAAGATATTCATTTGTTTTTTTTTTTTCAAAAGTTGAATGAATTGATTCTCATTGGAATTATCATGTTATGAAGAATTGTTAACTTTAAGATTTGGCGCTTATCAGTGACAATATTTTTTTAAATAGTCATTTTATTATTGGAGTTTTCCCAGAACGGGTTTTCTCAAATAACTTATGAATGGGTGGTGTATCTATTCCTCTCATTCACTGATATTTTATCGCAAAAGATCATATGTCAGTATGCTATCATTTTGACGGTTCGTGACGTACTATTATGAAACTTTGATAAATTCGTATTTTCCGTGCCATTCTGGGATTATCCAAGAAATAATTTGTTGAAAAAGCCCAGATTATCATAATTCAAAATCTGCTCTTCAAAAACTGGTAGTAAGCATGCGGCTTGGATGCACATGACAACTATTTTTCCCTCTATAGGCAAAAATACAATCCACATGTTTTCGAAAGCCATTGAAAGGGCAATTGTCAAACACACTTGACAATCATCAATATGAATGTCGGATGCTACATATCACCACTGCGCGGGAATGTCGAGTGTTTTCCAAACAGTGTTCCTCGCACATTCAAATATCTGCCAATATTTTAGAGTTATGTTCGCTTTTAGTGTTTGTTTTTATGTGTTTTGCTTTCAACAGGGAATGTAGCATAACTATTGGTTTAGCTAGCATAAAACCATGACTAGTTGCTCTCAATGGCTGAAATAGGACAATCGATGTTTTAATATAAATTTATAATAAATTAAATTATTTAATACTAGCTGACCCGGCAAACTTTGTTTTGCCATAAAAAGACCAAACATTTATCTACCCTACCCTACCCGACCCTACACTACCCTACCCTACCCTACCCTACCCGACCCTACACTACCCTACCATACCCTAACCTACCCTACCCTACCCTACCTATAAACCTCACGGAGCCCGAGACCTTTCCAACGAATGCAAAACCATGGAAATCGGTTCGTGCGTTCTGGAGTTATAGCGTCAGGGAGGAAAACCCGACTTATTTTTATATATTAGATATTTTTTCGCTTCGTAGTGTTTTGTTTTGGAAGTCAGTTTGATTTTTTTGTTAAAAAAAAGGTTTTTAACAAAAAAAATAAAAATTATTTACCATAAAAATCATTTATAGCCAAAATGACGATTCTAATAAGCCCAAACACGATTAGGATACATTATTTTATTTCGGAGTTGCAGTGCCTCTCTTTCGGCTTCATCATCAGATCAGTTCGATGGTAACCATTTTCATCAGTACCATTTATTTATTATAAGTATTTGGTTAACTATTCGAGATATCTTGACACACGTGACATACTTAGCTTTAAGAAGTTCCAGTGGCCATCTGGGGTCTTCTTCATTTCCACTTCACCAAATGATACTTTCTGAGTGCATTGTTGATGAAAATACCAAAATTGCTGTTCCAGAAATCGAGATCCCTCGATTTCTCCAGGATCCCATCATCAGAGCCTGACTTGATGACCATGGGACCACCTGGGAAGTATATATAGTAGAGGATAGTAGAAGAATTTTCCAAATCGGTCCAGGCGTCTTTGAGTAATCGGCACGTACAAAAAAAAAAGAAAAAATTCCGGCGAATTGGTAACCTCCTCCTTTTTTGAAGTCGGTTAAAAATTACGGCAAATAGAAGACATTCTGCAACAAACCCGACCACAAATGGCACAAAACCGGGCGTAATGGAAAGAATGGAGGGAAGGCCTTGTCCAGCAGTGGATAAATAAAGGTTAGTTATAATAAGGGCAAGAGGATGAAAAAGTATGCAACGAAGCTAAAACCGAAAATACATTCATGAAATCTTACATTAAACCAAAATCAGGAACCAGCAAGAAGCCCAAATTTCAACTAGAAGCCCTTATAAAATATTCAAAACACCCCAGAATATCGCTAGAAACTAAGTTTGAAAGACGATAAGTGTGACCCCGTCAAGTCTCCATCCGTCCTTGGCTATATGCCAAGCCGTTCCGAAAATACGACAGTTATGCGAAACTTTAAGGAGTTACCTTATGTAAGTGGGGTGAGCTTAAAATGACCTGACAAGTTGGGTGCGTGGATTGTTCTTTTTTGTATATTTTTTTTGTTAATAATATTTTCAAATGTAAATGATATAATGTAACAAAATAACAAAAAATTAATATTCATGCACTAAACAAACACAAAAGTAAAAAAGTAACTAAAGAATACCTCCTTACCTTAGATTATGATGAAACAGAAGCACTGATTAAACTGCCATGCCAATAAATAATTATTAGTATCACGTACACGTACACCTACACAACACACAAACACACACTCCCACATAACACACAAACACACACCCACACACCCCTACACACACCCACACACACCACACACTAACACGCATACCTCCACTACACAACATCACAAGCACATATTTTGCGCACGCGCTTACCCACATATTATTGCTACTGTTACACGTTTTTGCTTACAAATTTTTAAAATAACCATAACGGACGAATGGTTGGCCCCAATAACACAGGATTTTCATAGCATCGGGGCCAATATTCACAAGATTGAGCAGAAATATGCCATAATATTATAGTAATGTAACATGAAACTATGTATTTCTTCATTTTTTGCTAAATAAATTATTGTTATTATTGTTGTTATTAATGTGTAAAAAAACTAATACAAATTTATTGATTTCTCTCCACAAAGGTTATCTATTCTTATCGTCTACTTGAAATTAACACTACTTTAATCAGAATAACTTAGTTGTGGGTCATCAATTAGTAGATTTGCATAGTCAATATCTAGAGGATGACAAGCGTCATCCGTCTGACAATTATCTGGTCAAGTGTGAGCGATATGTCAAACGATGGTGTATATCTTTGATTGTATAGTCGCCGGCATGTAACTTGGCATAGTGGGGGTAAGTTCGCGCATAAGCCGCCCGAACTGACCAACCACCATAATGAGCGAACGGAACGGAACGACGCGACTGGTCAGTCGATACTTGTGTCATCTGACCAACCAATCGCGCGCTCGGAACGGTGCTAAACGTTCCCCGCGTCCCGCTTGGTAAACAAAGAGACCTAAAAACGACTTGTGCGCATCTAACGGCTGATGCCAAGTTACGTGCCGCCAACTATAAGATGCTTGCGACACAGTTGTTGGAGCAGTATCGCTTATGATAAGGACAAATATAACAAAACTAGAGACCAGCGAAGGTTTCGCACGCACGGAACAAATTATTAACACAAACCGTCCTCTTTTATCGATCTTTCTATTAGTTAAAACCGAATCCAATCCGTTGCGTGGTTTAAAACTTAGAAGACGTATACGTATGCGGAGAAACAGACGGAGAACTTTGTTAATAATATGTAAAGGCGGTGAGTGAGCAAACAAGCTCAAACGGCTGGACGGATCTGGATGAAATTTGGCACAGAGATAGATTATAGTCAGGAATAGCACATAAGACCCTTTTTATCCCGGGAATATGATCCTTGAGATAATTTTCGACTTTCACGCAGGCGAAGCCGCTGGCAGAAGCTAGTCCTACTAATATTATAAAGGCGAAAGGTATGTGTGTGTGTGTGTGTTTGTATGTTTGTTACGTCTTCATGCTCACAAGACTGAACGGATCTGGATGAAATTTGGCACAGAGATAGATTATAGTCAAGAATAGTACATAGTATACGCGGGCGATGCCGCTGGCAGAAGCTAGTTGAATACAAATAACATTATCTAATCTCAATTTCAAAAACATAGGTATAAATCAGAAGAACGACACAATCCTATAAAATATCATCACACAAAAACATCTGCAAATGATAAAGAAATATTTCGCCTATTGTCTTAGGGATGCTTTCAATTTTTTTTACTCCAATATCCCCGGGAGTACTGACCCAGTTCGTGAAGGCATCAAAGAAAATGTGGACATTTCCAGGAAAATATATATAAAAACATATTAAGAGTTGTATAAGGAAAACTACAGGAAAAAAGTGATGCTGCAAAGAATCATGCAAAGGTTTTTGCTTATTGGTATTTGGGGACATGACCACAAATTGATATTGCTTAGGTATTGACAGGTCCCCGATTAGATTAGGTTAAGTATAAAGAAAGAAAGCATTAAGGTTGCCTCATCGAGATCTCATCCGACAACACGTGCGAAACATATAGATGCTGTGATGGGCAGTACGAAGCTAGTTCGCGTTCGAATTAGCACTTTTGCATGATTGTAGCGAAAACGATGATGATTTAGGATGTAAACGAGCGCGCGAAATTTTATAAACAGACCTTTGGGAGTGTAGATAATTATCATTAAAAAAACGACTAAATGTATATTTTCAAAATAAAATTATTTGCATTGTTGAACTACTAATCAATCCCTGTATGGTGGCTGTTTTGCAATTTTCCTTCTTCTTATGGAATTAATTTCCGCCCAAAGATGCGTTAAAATTAGTGTTGAAATATGGAACTTTCGACGCTCATAACTTTTTTTTTTTTTCTTTTTGTTTCTATACAGGGCTAGATGAGCTATAATGATGAGACAAATTGATATCATTGTTTATTTTGAACGTACATCGTCAAACAGTGGAGTAATCACTAGACTGCGTTTGTATGGAAGAATGATCGACTAGTGTAACCTTAACAGGCCGCCAGAACGTATTTATTTATCCATTGATATATTATGATGTGAATGAAAAGGGAGTAAATGACAGGGCAGAAGAAAAAGTGTTGCGTCGAGTCCAAGTAACATGAGACAGGGCAGATGATGGTGATCACATATTTATCTATTATCGGACGATTAACTGTTTATGCACACGTATCGGCAAAATTGACAAAGCCACTATATATGAAGTAATAGAAAAGGGAGTAAATGACAGGGAAGAAGAAAAAGTGTTGCGTCGAGACAAGGCAGATGATGGTGATCACATATTTATCTATTATCGGACGATTAACTGTTTATGCACACGTATCGGCAAAATTGACAAAGCCACTATATATGAAGTAATAGAAAAGGGAGTAAATGACAGGGAAGAAGAAAAAGTGTTGCGTCGAGACAAGGCAGATGATGGTGATCACATATTTATCTATTATCGGACGATTAACTGTTTATGCACACGTATCGGCAAAATTGACAAAGCCACTATATATGAAGTAATAGAAAAGGGAGTAAATGACAGGGAAGAAGAAAAAGTGTTGCGTCGAGACAAGGCAGATGATGGTGATCACATATTTATCTATTATCGGACGATTAACTGTTTATGCACACGTATCGGCAAAATTGACAAAGCCACTATATATGAAGTAATAGAAAAGGGAGTAAATGACAGGGAAGAAGAAAAAGTGTTGCGTCGAGACAAGGCAGATGATGGTGATCACATATTTATCTATTATCGGACGATTAACTGTTTATGCACACGTATCGGCAAAATTGACAAAGCCACTATATATGATGTAATAGAAAAGGGAGTAAATGACAGGGCAGAAGAAAAAGTGTTGCGTCGAGACAAGGCAGATGATGGTGATCACATATTTATCTATTATCGGACGATTAACTGTTCATGCACACGTATTTGCAGAATTGTAAAAACCACTGATATACATATGAAGAAAATAAAAAGGCAGTAAATTACAGGCAAGAAGAAAAAGTGTTGCATCGAGTCCAAGTAACATTTGACAAGGCAGATGATGATGATGATCACATATTTATCTATTAACGAATTGATAAATCTACTGATATATTATGATGTAAGAGAAAACGGAGTACATGACAGGGCAGAAAAAAAAGTACTGCGTCGAGTGCAAGTAACACAAGACAGATGATGATGATCACTTATTTATCTATTAACGAATTCACAAATCTACTGATATATTATGATGTAAAAGAATAGGAAGCAAATGAAAGCGTGACGGTTGAAAGGGAAGAAGAGAAACTGTAGCGCCGACACTAAGTAACATTGGACAAGGCAAAGATGATGATGATGAATTTCATATATTTATTCATTGACGGACAATTGAAAACTGGTCATGCAAACGCTAAAGTATCCGTAGAACTGAAGAAGATAAAAACTGAAGTAGTAAAAGCCATATATATAGCTATCGAAAACCCCATAACAGTTAAAACAGTCTAAATACCTCCACAGCACAATCCCAAATATCTAAACTTCATATTCAGCAACATATCATTGAAATGCAAATTAATCAGGCCACGTCGAGGCGAATGCAAGGTATTAATTCTACGAGAGATGAAGTTACACAAGTCAGATAATGTATTCTGCATTAGCATACCTACTACATGAGCATGCACTGAAGGATTGCATGCCACGTTCTTCAGTGTGCCTTATTCTGAATGGGGCAAGTTTATATGGATATAAGAGAGAATATTATGATGATGGCGATCTTTTGTTTTGACGTCTCCGTAATGACGTCATAAGGCTTGTCGTGGCTTGTATGGATAGTTTTGCAGGGTCATCTTCATTCATTCAGTTCATGGTTGGTTGTTGGTATATATTAGAATTTATCTGGGAGAAAGAAAAGAAAAGTTGGTCAGTGGTAGCGTGACGATTGACAGGACGGTATGGAAGGAGAAAACGTGTTGTGCCGGACCCAAGTAACATGTGACAAGGGCAGGAAGATGATGATGATAGTACTTGTCTGATTCAATGTAATAGTAGTACAGTATCATCCAAATGTCTTCGTTGAGAGTAATATTCTTCACCAAATTATACATCATCAGCATTACTGTAACATTCGTGCGATTTTGAAATAGTTGAAATCTAGATAGACGACAGTTAAAATAACAATCAAGTTCTTCCTCCCGCACCGGATCATTCGCTTGTAATGTAACATTTCAGATTCGATTTTGAGCATTACATTACAGTACTACCTCCCTGACTTAACGAGGATTCGCCTGTACCTAATGTAACATTTCAGATACGATTTTAAGCAATATAGCCTCTCGGTGATTGACGAGCATTCGCCTGTAATGTAACATTAGATTCGATGTTGAGCATTTCATTAATTTCGAAATATTAGACGAAGCGGTCGTTGTGCGGGGCGCGGCAATATTAATTCGACTTTGTAATATACGAAAAAAAAAACAGTAGAAACGATTGATGAAATTGATTTAAGAGCGTTCGGCCCACTGATTTTCGGCCCTGTTACGAGTTGTACCACGTTGCACCCTGTAATGCTCGGTTCTCTTCCCTCACTGATGTAATGCTCGACTGTGTAACGTTACATTACAGGCGAATGCTCCAAGTGAGGGAGTACCTTTAAAGTAATCAATCACAGACAAAAACTACATTTCTTTCAACGTCCAAGTGACTAAAAGATACACACGAAAATCTAATAACGTGTCCAGAACTTCCACTCTGGAGAGCTTTAAGTGTAAATCCAGCACCAGAATACAGATCTTGACCCACTTTGCGAACCACCGAGTGACTTTACTCCGAGCCTTTTGAGTTTCTAGAATAAATTTTTAGTCGATTCATCCGAGATTTCCTTGGGCGCGAATAAGACTGGTTCTAGCTGGAATTGGGGTTGTACTGTTGAATTAAAATTGCTGGGTACGTTTTTGGGGAGTTCCTTGATTGGTAGACAAAGAGTTTTAATCAAATATGATTAGAGATAGTTTAGAAATTGTAGTTGATTAAGCTTATGAATTCTTCTTTTTTTTTTTTTATCTTCAAGAAATGTACTGTTACAAATATTTATTTTAGTAGATTACATGTTTATGCTTATGCATAGACTACTACTATTTCAGTGGCTTTAATTACAAAAGGAAATAGAATAGAATAGAATAATTTATTTAAAAGTAAGAACGTTCACAAAAATGTACATTAGGTGCATTGGTTTAATTTCTAAAATAATGGTATAAATAGAGCGTATGTAAACGATTTCTAAAATATTTTATTACAACTACAATTTTATTAAAAAAAGAATGTCTATTTTTTGGTAGGGACCTGCCCGATTTAGGTTCTTTCAAACCTGTGTTTAACCTTTGTGTTTTGAAACGTCGTAGACCGCACTCAAAAGCTGGAACTGCAAACGGAAAGTACCTAAAGGCTAACGTCTACATTCTTAAACAAGGACCCTTCACAATTTTAATTTCTAAACGCATAAAACATTTCACAACAAGTTACATTCTACAATTAATTAATTTGTACCTTGCATAACTATCACACTTCAAAGGCCTTGTTAGTCTAACAAGAATATTCTCAGTTAACAACAATAAAAATAAAGCAACACACAAATTGGTTGGCTAATTAATTGCAGTGTCATCGTCTTGGTAGCAGAAGTGGGTCAGCCGTCTAATCTGAGGCACGGTGTCGCTTAGTTGGAAGACATCCGACACTGATGAGAAAGGGTTGGGCGGTTTCGATAAGGAAGTAGGAAACAAATTTCAGGTGATTCAATTTTGGATGCATATCTATATATATAAAAACCAGCCAAGTGCGAGTCGGACTCGCGCACGAAGGGGTAAATTGCGGTTTACGATTTATGACGTATTAAAAAAAAACTACTTTCTAGATCTCGTTTAAACCAATTTTCGGTGGTAGTTTACATGGTAATGTACATCATATATTTTTTTTAGTTTTATCATTCTCTTATTTTAGAAGTTACGGGGGGGGGGACACACATTTTACCACTTTGGAAGTGTCTCTCGCGCAAACTATTCAGTTTAGAAAAAAAACATATTACAAAACTCAATATAATTTTTGAAGACCTATCCATAGATACCCCACACGTATGGGTTTGACGAAAAAACAAAATTTTAGTTTCAGTTTCAAGTATGGGGACCCCCAAATTTTGCGGTTCACAGAATACATCTACTTACCCAGTTTCAACAGCATAGTTCTTATAGTTTCGGAAAAAAAGTGGCTTTGACATACGGACGGACAGACAGACAGACAGACAGACATGACGAATCTATAAGGGTTCCGTTTTTTGCCATTTGGCTACGGAACCCTAAATATCAATGCCACTTTTCGTTGTAATTTTATAACTCAAGAACGGGCTCACCTATCCAAACCAAATGTTTAGGCTTTGTTCGGACTATTTTGTAGATGGTTTTTATGTTTTTTTTTCTTTTCAGTAGGTACGGTAGGTAGGGTAGGGTAATTATGGTAGGTAGGTAGCCAGTTGACTCCCGTCAACTGGCTACCTACGCGAAGCCGCGGGGGTCAGCTAGTTATCTTATATTATTAATTTTTTAAAGCCGTTATGGTTGACTCAGGAGAATAGGCGAAGAAGACGGGTTGCGCTGACTCCAAGTAATATGAAACAAGGGCAGGAAGATGATGAATATTTTTTTTTATAAAAAAATGCAACCCACTTCCAAATAAAAACACTACTAAGTGAAAAGTTATTTCTTTTTCGGAAGTCGGTGTCAAAAAACGAAGAAAAGAAAACTGGAACAACGAAGTTATTTTTCACTTTGTAGTGTTTTTGTTTGGGCGTCGGCTGTACTTTTTTGTAAAAAAGTTTTTTTATTATTTTTCACTTTTTAGTTGCGGTACCTAAAAGGCAAGTTCTATAATGCCAGAATAGATTATACGGATATCATGAAACTTGTACATAACCCGTGAGAGTGCACGAAGGTGAACTGTACACATCTCACCGCTGCTGGCCAGCATACGGCGTGATGTTATGGCGTGATGTTATGTTATGAAATGGTATAAACAATAAACAGACATGAGATTGCAGCAATCAAAAGACAAAAGATATTTATTTCAACTGGGCCACCAAGCGGCACTTTTGAATGTCATAATTTAAATTTACATGGAATAAAAGTTGATTCTACCGTGCATTCGGAAAGTAGCTTGTTATGGAGAAGAATGCACAAGAAACTCCATAAGTATGGAGTTTCTTGTTTAATAAATTCACATATGTGAGGACAATTCACCCAGAATAGCACTACACACTATATCTAATCCCGAGTGTTGCCGTCATTTATTAAAGAGTTCTGTTGTATATCTCCGAAGTACTTCATCGAATCTTCACCAAATTTATATGGAACCAATTTTGGAACATACTTAATCAAACAAAAAAAAACGGTCCACCATTGACGGAGAAATCGGTGAACATACCCAAAAAACTGAGAGCCAAAGAAAATTTAATTTGCAAAGATGGGTAGCTGTATACATTCAGAACGCTAATAACTACTCAATTTAACCTATTAAATCATTAACGTTATTTTAAGACGCTATTGTCTTTATCCTAATTGATTAATACCACAACTGAATTGAAGGGGATTTTCCAGTGGCTGCTAGCCCCTTTTGCAGGCTTTAATTCATTTAGCTCTTAGAACATAATCAATTGAATTTAAAAGTTCCACGAATGCTATAGAATGCGCAATATGCTTCAAAGCAACTAAATAAGAGAAAATAAAAGGAAGCAAACACTATCTGTAAAATATCGGCTATCGCACTACAAGAGGCGAGAAAATTGGTCAAAAAGGCGAATGTACTGAACGGTGTCTTTTAAAACATCCAACACTTGTCTTAGATGTAGGGTTGAAACTATACAGTAGATGGTTCAAATAGGAAACGTTACAATGAGAAGTAAGGAAATTTAAGATATACGGTGGCAGCTGTGTGGTGTGTGTGTGTGTAATACTGTTCTGTATTTCATTCTGGTACAAACTTTTCATACGAAAAACAGGAACTTTCGGCTTATACCTGGAAAGACACTGACACTTCAATTCAGGAGTCCCTCAAGGTACCTCAAAATAAACCCAAGACAAGGATAAAAACAAACCAGTCGTATTTCAAAGAACAAAAACCCGCCTTTCAATAAACACTGTCGTCGGAGGAGTAGGAAGCAGGATCAGTTTCTAAAGCGCTATCGCACTTCAAGACGGTACGAGTACGAAATGGGTCAACAGGTCTAATGTTGTACACCGTGTCTGACATCTGACACGAGCTGAAAGAGGGTTGGGATCGTGTCGATAAATGTTTATTGCGATAGTGGACTGTTACGAATTTGTCTTTAACGAAAAAATGGTCTGAGGAGTGAAGATATTTATTCATAAAAAGCATGGTGGGGCAATTTGGGAAATGTTCAACAGTGGATTATTATACTTTTCAATTTAATAAACGGGTCACTATACGTAACAAGCGAGAATGCAGTAGTCCCAGATGGAGACAACAGTCTTAGACTGGACCTCAGTCGCTCTCAATACAATTGGAAGGCATTTTCCCTGCAGTAAAACTATACCAACTTGTAATAAAACAAATTTAATTGCGTGTTGTAGTAGCCAGATAGGCACTACGGCAGTTGCTCCATTTAAAGTTTAGGCCGAGTTGTTTGAAGCCGACCCCAGCATAGATGGGGAAAAAGATAATTAGATGATGATTCAGTAAGCTATGATTGGACCAATAAGGCATGTGCACGTACGCAAAATACGCGCTGGACGTGGAGTTGCGGAAACAGCCCGTCGAAACTAAACGAACTAAACTAATGCTTACGTGCCAGACCATCAAAAGCCTTCACGATGTCGAGGGAGACGGCAAGCGCTGCCCCATGCCTTTCGATGACCTCACTCCATATATGAATGGTATAGGCTAGAAGATCCCCAATTGACGATTTTGGCGCAAGCCTAATTGGCGGTCACTAAGGATATCGTTAGTTTCTAGTTATGCCAGGAGCTTCGTGTTAAGTACACGCAAGATGGGTTTCAAAATACGACAGCCAATCAAATAAAGCAGATTGACAACACATGAAATGGAAATTGGAAAGAATAAATTGATCAAGATTGAAATATTCATCCCATTAAATTGATACTTGATTCGAATATATTTTATTCATTTCACTCTTGTTACTTCCTTTGTTTCATTCAATTTACACATGATTTTCATACCAAATGAGACAGATGTACGCTGCGCGGATGTTAACGAGGAATTTATTAAGTAAATTGCAACTCCACACGTTGCCTTTACTGTTTTGCATGATTTTCCACATGAATGAGGAAAAGATTATTATAAGTATACAAATGACAAAGAAAATTGTCGTCTCTTCTCGTTCCACGATATATTAGAGATAGGTATTCAAAGTAACGGCTTTCGTGACTGTGTTAAACGTGGAATATAAATGGAATGCAAAATGAGAGCTCATTAAAAAAAGCAGAATGCTATTGCTTCATTTGTTTGAAAATTGGTCTGTTAGCAGTTGATCGGCGCTCTAAAACAGGCATAATAGAACTGGACAAAAAATTGAGTCGATTGCAAATTGACCGCTAGGCAAGAGTCTCCATCCCCCCCGGTGGGTTCCCGCATTGTCGAGGCGGGGGGGCTCAGTAACCGTGGCTTGGTCACCCACGGTGAAGCGAAGAGGAACCCGAGGAGGGGCCGCTCGTCAGGGCTTTTGCCGATTAAGCCGACGACGTGGCGGCCAACTTGTAGGTTGCGGTGCCGCTTGGTAACAGGCGTCATCGCAACTGAGGCGGGCCGCGATGTCTTATGGAGCGTCCCAGGTCCCATACGATATCGCGGCTGAGGGTTGGGGGCCGCGGCGGGAGAGGAATGTCGGTATAGCGTAAGCCGCTCTCCCTATCCTCTGCGGCCGCAAAATGGTAGGCGGCGGGGCCATTGACCTTGACCCGTCACAGGGGGACCAAGGGTGCCATACACGGGGTCGTCTGGCATCCATGTGCTGATTTGGTCCCTGGGGTGGTCACGGCGTACAGTGTGTTCTGGTGCGCCGGTGATGGGGGTTACTCCCCCGAGGAGGGTCCGGTGAAGGACAGCCGTGGCGGGTTCGCGGTGAGTGCTTACGCGTGCCCGTGTTCCCGCCATAAGCGGCACAGGAGGACATCGTGGAGTTTTAGTGGGTTAGAGTCCCACAAAACTGCACTATCTCCCCGTGTTAGTGCAGTATGCATGAGCATTTCTCCACGCAAAAAAAAAAAAAAAAGGCAAGAATCCCCATCCACGCAGTGTATTCCATTGCAAGAGTATTCCTGAAGATGGTAGGCACCAACTAGGCCGGCTTAGAAAGAGCTGCAAGATCATTTAGCCGCGTACTATGAGGGCTGGTTCGGGACGGCGATGGAAAAGAGTATCAGGAAGACCTTGGAGGAGGCCTTTGCCAGCAGTAGGAGAGCAACGGCAACACAAAAAACTGTCAATGTAGTTACATTGATGCATATTGTTTAAATAAAAACGATTGTCATAAACGGTGCATTATTATGCAAATTAGCGAGTGGAGAACCTTCAAGCTGAATTTGCAAAGCAATCGTTTTATAGTTAAAGGAAAGAATTCTATACTGAAGACTGATACATTCTCCAGGACAATCATTGAGGTTAGTACAGTTTTGAAAGCTGTTAAATATTCATGTCAAAGATCTTTTGTTAGTTCTTGACGGCAAACGATGAAGAGCCTCGTTTTAAAGGTCAGTACAATGAAAGTATATCTTCATACGCTTTCGTTCCACTGACCATTATCCTCAAAACGCTTTTAGTAATCTGGGTATTGCAGTCGAGGATAACAAAATGTGGATTAGGTTAACGACTTGTTTGGTTTACACAACTTACTGAATCGCATAGAATGCATATCTTTGTAGGTACAGCAACAAATAAATGGATTCAGAGTTGGAGTATTATTATGAAGGATATTATCATATATAAGTAAGGTGAAAGACATCCACAGGTGAACATGGGCCTCTCTTAAGCATCGCCACATCGACCAGTCCTGTGCTTCTCGCATCCAGCGGGATCCCAAGGCCATCGATCAAGCAGGATATACTTTTAAATATATTTTTTTTGAAGTGGGCAATCATCCAATAACGATCTGGGTGAAGCGTGAGGGCGAGTCATTATTTTTTTTTTTTTTTTGGGACAATCCCACCGCACTATTCCCAAACCACTGCAACTCCTGAAAGCCAGAATCAACAGTGGCGACCACCAGAAAAGCGCCGAGGCAATGAAGCTCGACGAAGTCCCGGAGAATGAATTTAACTGTCTTGGATCCCGCAACGAAATTAATCAGAAAAGAATAACGGAGGAGTAGGAAAAATGTAAATTTCCACTTCCCTCCATATCAAGCAGGAGACAGAACAAACAAGGCCAATAGGCACAAAGGGTCATATACAACTGGGATAAGCCCAGTTGCCTAGCACCACGGATAAAAAAATAGCATTAATTGGTCCTACAATATATATTAATAATTACAATAATTATAAACAACATATTAATGGGTCCTAACATTGTGAGCTGTTATATTTGGTTCCAATAATAGGTTTCACTGACTAAAACCCAACCGTGTTCCTTCAGTTTCTTGTGCCAAGGCCGCGGTAACTCTCATTCAAATTTATCCGCGACCCAGAGAGGCATCGAACCCGGCGGGCCCCGTCACTTTTGCTGACATCTCTTCGAGGCGCGACTCCCGATGCTCGGGGCGTCTCCTGCGGTGACTAGGGGCGTGAGGGCGTCTCCTTTGCGTCTCCCTCACGTGTTCCGCCTCCTCCTTTGTGAGCATTACTACGTCGCAGAACAGCTTCCCATGCCCTCTCGCTCCGTACCATGGCCTGAACCAGGGACGAACGCGAGAGGTTGCCACCGCCGATCGCCTCCACGAAGCAGGATATACCTACTGCATGCATATAAAACGACGAGCAACTGTTAGAACCTAAAGGTTCTAGAATTAGAACAGTACTGGAAAGTGAAGCTTCTGACGATTTGGTGCAAATCGCAAATCACTATGACAATTTTATGTTTATATTGATACTCAAAGCGGCACATAACGACAAAATAAAGATAACGCAACCTACCTCAAACTTATATGACTACAATATAACATTTTACAATGCAAAAAATCTCACGATGCAATAATCATCATGTGAATTCGCACCAGCTACAACTTCCTTATGACTTTGAATCAAGCACTTACATAATTCTCATCAAGTTTAATACTGTTTAAAAAACTAATGAATCCTCTAGAAAGCCGTACCTATAAACTGCAAAACAACAAAACTAATTAAATTGAACATTTCCTCTCAGAAACTTTATCGATATATTTGAAAGTTCAGGGTACAACACTACTTTGTAATGGATGAGGTAACTCTGGACTAACCTCTCTAGTGTTGATATTGCACTTATTTTCTGAGTATTAATTAAAGGAGTAGTTGTAGAACTTCTTAATTAATAGCGTACCTTGAGGAACGGTGTACATGTAGGATGGTTTCTTTAGAAAATATGAAGAAAGGAAATACACTTATGTGGCACTAGAGGGTTCTTCGATTTACATAAACAGTCACTTCGTAGAAAATACAGGAAGTTTGATACGCTTCTAATAAGCAGATGAAGTATTAGCAAAACTTAACTTGGCTTCTGTAACTCATACATTTGTGACATAGGTACTGCCTATTTCTGAATTAGGACTATATTTTAAGTCTGAAGGGAACTGCCTACATTCCAGTTACCATGAAAACGGGAATAAAACCTCTGGTGTCAGAGTTAATTAAGCCGTCTCTGGGAACCCCACAGGACTCTGACTTGGCGTTTTTTGACTTACTTTAACTATATAAGTACAGTAACCTAATCCAAACCAGATACTAAGGAGCTTATTCAAGCTGTGACGTACTTAATCTAGCTTAATCACTTACAAGAGCTGACCTTGTGTCATAAAAAGGAGTGTACGCTAAGCCAGTTCATAGTTTAACCCAAGTAACACCCACACAATCACAGCACGGGCCCTCGTTAACGACATTCGCCCATAACTCCATCGATAAAAGTAATAATGGCACATACTAAAAATATCAGTCATAAAATCAACTGGGGCGGACTTGATTCTGATAAACTTCATTGCATTGTGATGTGGAGATAGGGGTAGCAGATCTTTACTGAACACTTTCGGCTTACAGCTGAAATATGATTCAAGCTTTGAGCGAATAGTTGCAAAGGTTGTGGCCAAATACTCTGAGTCGTCCAAAGACGCGATGTTGGTTATAGGAAATAGGGAAAGAATATCTTTACCTACAATAAGTTTTCGCTTTACAGCTAAAATTTGTTTAAAGCTTTGACCGAAATGATCAAGGTAGGGTCAGTAACCGGGGGGGCTTAGTAACCGTGGCTGGGTCACCCACGGTGAAGCGAAGAGGAACCCTAGGAGGGGAAGAGGGAGAGGAATGCCGGTATTGCGGTGCGCTGCTCTCCCTACCTTCCGCGGCCTGGACGGGGTCGCAACCGTCTGATGGCGGACGCGGTGGGGCCGCAGGGGAAGAGGAGTTTCGATAGCGAACTAAAATGACGAAAACAAGAAAAAAATCATGCTGTGCAGTCGGAGGATACATCTGGTTTTAGTCAGCCAGCTCGCGAATATGTATACTCCGACTGCACAGCATGATTTTTCTTGTTTACGTCTTTTTAGTTCGCTTTTTAAGCAGTCGGGGTTTTTTTTTCCACAATGTAGCACTTATACGATGGATACGTAGGTTTTATTCACAAAGGCAAACATGTGACATGTGCCTACGCAAATTTTCTCCAAGTGTACTTTTCTACCAGCTAATTAGGTGAAAACGTATCGTAATTTACGACGATACCTTTCTTAGCTTAGGGCGCGGATGACTAAGTATGGCCACTCCTAGTTTTATGGAACGTTTTAGGTAATTATGGGTTCGATTAAGCTAATTATGTTTACCTAACCTAGCAGTGCTCGTGGATTTGCTCCCGTCAACTGCCTACCCTACCCTACTTACCTTCCTGCCCACCCTACCTACCTACCATTTTTTTCTATTCGCGGAGAATCTTAACACCGCCATTCAGATAATGACTTCAAATGCACAACGCCATCTATTGAATATCGAGTTCAACTGTCCGCTTTTGAATTGCGTGTGTTGTGATAATTTTACTTCTTAAAAACTTTAAATTCATCTAACTTTTGTTAGAGTGAACCGAATGCGATGAAACAAAAACTGAATACAATTTTTACGTATAAAAGTTATCTACGAAACTAATTTCTTACATTTTACGTGATGCGTGCACAAATAAACAGAAAAAATTTCTAAAAATGCTGGAAATGAATGGCTATGTTTTTTGGAAATATTTACGATGTACAAAAACGACTTTTATACAGATTTATTATATCTATGTATAGATTATTAAGTTGCTGTGTTAAACTTTCGCTTCCAGAAGTGTGGTGTAGCAAGTGATTGAAAAATTAGAAAAAGTTGACGCAAAATTGCTGCCATGCAAAGTTGTGTAATTTTTAATTTCATGCAATGGGTAAAATGTTGGCCTAAAAATCATATAATATTTTAGGTGGAAAATAACGCTAAAATAATAATGTATGTGGTGATTGGTGCTGAATTATAAATTTAGGTGAAAGCCTGATCTAGACAGGACACAGACCCATATATGATCCTGGAAAAGTGGCTTTTAACACACAGTAACTTTGGTTAAATCATGAGGAGCTCGTGGTTAAATAATAACAGCCACACTGGTCGATCATCAAGGTTAAGCAACGCTTGACGAGGTCGGTCCGTGGATGGGCCATTTCAACATACCGAGATTCCTCCGTACCTCGGAAAGCACATTAAGCCGTTGGTCCCGGCTGTAGTTTGAAGAAATTTGATAGTCGTTACGGGTAGAAGCCTAATATCTGACACCAGTCTTGCCAAGGGATACCGTGTTACCCAGTTACTGGGTTGTGGAGGTCAGATGAATCCGGTTAGACTGAAAGCCGACCCCAATGTAGTTGGGAAAAGGCTAGGCAGATTGATTGAACTGTGGTTAAATCATCAAGCTTTATGGCAGTTTACACGACGAAGAGAAACTTCTTACACAAGCTACGAAAGTACAAACCAACAAGCCACATTTAGTAAAACAATGCGCGCACATGTATTTTTAGGGTTCCGTACCTCGAAAGGAAAAAAATTGAACCCTTATAGGATAACTTTGTTGTTGTCCGTCCGTCCGTCCGAACGCGTGGAGGTACCAAGCTGACATTTATATCAAATACTCAGGTCTACTGTCCCTTAAAGATGTGATAACATCAAACTTCTAAGCCAACGCAATCAAAAGATACAGCCGTTTATGCAGCAAATTTCCGCAAATTTTCGACCCTCGCAAGGGAATCAAAACCTACAGGGTACTTTCCCGTGAACTCAGAATCTTGAAATTTGGTACGAAGCAACGTCTTATAGCACAGATAAAGGAATAATTGCGAAAACCGTAACTTTTTAGTCACATCATACAATAAAAATAATTTTAATAATTTTAAACTTACTACAGGGGTAAGTACCTCATGAACGCGCAGAGGTAGTAAATTGAAATTCATAATATCAAATACTCAGGTCTATAATACCTTTAAGCTGAGGTTTGTACGGAACCCTCGGTGCTTGAGTCCGACTCGCATTGGCCGGTTTTTTTTAAATCCCAGTCTCCATTAAAATGTAAATGGTGCATACATGCCTCGTTTGGCATGGCGCCACTCGCTCGAAAGCTTATATCAACAAGTACTTGGACATTGCAGATTCATCTCTATGCCCGTTCAATAAAATACAAAGTGCCAGCAACTTGATCCTGTCCATTTACTTTGTTGCAAAACTTTTTAAAAGTATTTTTGCAATTAAAAAACTTGGTAGGACTTGATACTGGCAGGTCCTTATTTAGCTTTTGGAGTGAGCCTTAGAATATTGAGCGGTGAGAAGACTGGTTGGTAAGCTTGAAGGAATGAGTTAAATACGAACACTGTTATTTTTTTACCCACGACGGAACGGAGACGGTATATGCGTTTGGGGTGAAAGGATGTTTGTGTAAATCCATGTTGCCATTTTTCTCCAAAACTACTAGTCCGATTTTGACGCAGTTTTCAGTTGGGTTCGGGTTTGATTGGTGCATGTTCTTAGATAGCTGTTACGGTGACAATTCACCAGGGGGCGCTGTAGCAAACATTGTTTGTGCAAATTCAAGTTGCCATTTTTCTCCAAAACGACTAGTCCGATTTTATATCTATGCTCTCTAAAAAGTTTAAAATAAAAAGTTTGAAAAGGCCCACGGCGGTTAAAAAGTAATTGAAAAATGATAAAATAATTTAAAAACCCAAGAACATCCGTCAGGGGCTGCCATCACTATTATAAATTGGGCGCACGGTTGGCGCAGTGGTTGAGCGATTGACTGCTGCGCTGCGTGTCGCGGGTTCGATTCCCGCACGGAACAAATATTTGTATGACCTACAGATAGTTGTTCCGGCTCTGGGTGTTGTGTATGTGAGTTTATATGTTTGTAAACGCACCCACGATACAGGAAGAAATTCCTAGTGTGGGGCAACGTTTTTAAAAAAAAATAAAAAAAATTGTTGCCCTGTAGAGGGGCACGGCCTACCCATTAAGGCGGTACCCCGAGCAAAACGCCGCGCAAGCCGTTTTTTGTGCTGTTTTTAGGAGCTATCTACTCGTTATTTAAAAAGAAATATCAATTAATAAAAATACATTAAATTTCTACATAATATTGATTCTAAAATGGTAGATTTAGTTTTTTTTTAATGTTGTATATATTTCACTAATCTACTTCCAAAAAAACATAAAGATGAGAAATAATTATTGATATTTTGCATCTCCTCGTAAAGTGTTCATTGATTAATTTTTGTACTAACACTAATGGATAGACAATTTAATAACGAACATTTTTGTAGAATTATTTTTTTCAAAAGACCAAAATTCGATTTTATATAGATTTTATTCTAAAATCTGGGCGTATTAACTACTGTTATTCATGCGCCACCAGTGCCGCTAGACCAATAGGAACGCTCATATCTCATGCCGATTTTTTGGTCAGGGTACCGTCTTAAGGGTGTAAGTATAGAGCTAAAAAATCTCCAATTATTCACGTTACTATGAAACTGCAAAACTAGTTCATTTAATGGCAGCCCCCGATGGATATTCTCGGTTTTTTAAATTATCTTATCATTTTTCAATTACTTTTTAACCGTCAAGAGATGTTTCAAAATTTTTAATTTTGCTTTTTATTAAATTATCGATTACAGATGACCCAGTTGATTCGAGATCTCTAGTATCGGTGCACACGATTCACAGCCGAAAGAGAGATGGCGTCCCATCGTGAACATCATCATGGCAGCCTGAAGTCTCACTGCAACGTGGTGACCACAACCGCTAATAACATAAACCTTTGTATATCAAAAATATTACGAGTACAATAGAAATACACCTGGCGAAGCTCAGTAAAGATAAATAGGTCATCGGAGACGGAGATAAGGTTAACATTGCTTCTACAATAAAAATATTCCCTGTCGAGAGGGTAGCTAGCAATGTGTAGGTGTTTCTGTGGAACAATTAGCACCTAGATTTAAAATAAAACAATGTGGGACGAGACTTAAGAGAGGAATAATAAGAGGTAGAATTGTTTGTTTGTTTGTTTGTGTCAAAGGTAATATCGGATTGCAAAAACAATTTCAATGATAGAAAATGCACGGCTCATGTGAGATAAGCCACGTGGGTGACGTAGGCGAAGCCGTGGGAAAAACTAGTCTATGATAAAATAACAATAAGCTGCTTAAAGAGGATAACATGTTTTCATTAGGCTGCCCTTTCCCGACACGGCTAATAGGTTTGGTGAGAAACTAAATTTTGAGTAAACCTCATTTTTCCACTTTTTATCTAAAAACACATACTTAGGTAAGTACTGTTGTGAAATCTAATTTGTTGGTAAAAGAATCTGGTTTGTACTTATTATTAACTAGCTGACCCCCGCGGCTTCGCTCCCGTCAAAATTATAGCCTATGTTACTCGGGCATAATGTAGCTTTCCATAGGTGAAAGAATTTTTTAAATCGGTCGAGCCATTTCAGAGATTAGCCGGAACAAACAAACAGACAGACAGACAAAATTAGTAAAAAATGTTATTTTGGTGTATGTACCGTATATATATTCATATACATGTAGTTAAAAACGGTTATTTCAATATTACAAACAGACACTCCAATTTTATTTTATGTATAGATGTTGACTTCTTGCATTTCTATGATACCTTTAAGATCTAACCAGAAAAAAAGCATGAGTATTATGGATGCGAGAAGCACAATATTTAAGCAAAATTCGACCTAATTGTATAGAATGTCTGTAGAGCAATAAGAGTTAGGTATGGTGGGTCAGGATTCAATCTTGTCGATTGTACAATGTGTATAGGCACAGATAAAAATCTAACTAGATGACGCGATTGTATGTACTTCGCGTGCCTTAAAACGGAGTAAAGTTACGATTGATGATCGTAATCTGAGTTTATCATTTAGCATTATCGGGCTTATGAAATCCATTGAAATCTAGAAAAATGTCTAATTATGCCATATTGAGCTGTAAAGACTGTATAGAAAAAGTTGGCCAAGGCATTGGAAATGTTTTCTTTCATTAATAAATAAAATTGTTTTTAAATTGTTTGTGCAAAATTGGAACGCTTGGTTTTCATACAGATGGAGGGACTTGCGTTATCTAGTTGGATTTATGTCTGCGGTATGAGGGTTTTGCCCTCTTGTAACTATGTCCACTTACATGAAGAAATTATTAAGGGTCTGAAGTCCAAAGATTGTTTCAAAAGTGTATTCAAGCGGAATTTCAATATTCTGTATTTGAACATGTAAAGGATTATGGTTGAATGAGTTGACATTTTAGGAATGTTGTTTACGACTAAGAATAGACTGTCTCTGGGTTTGAGTGGGTGTTACAAGCCCTTTGAAGGTTGTAAAGTTTAAACGACTCGGGAAGTAAAGGCTTCCTCAAGCAAGACCTCTGACCAAGGAAATTTCTGGACTTTAAAAGAATATCGTCAGTGAAGTTCTAACAGTGTAAGTCATGTTTGAAGATTGTTGCTACTTGGCTGTAAAGAGAAGGTACTACTGAATTAAAACAGATTGCGTGCTTCATTTCAACTAATTAGAAAAAAAGCTAACCGATGTGTCCTCCAAAACTGGATGTTCCAAGGTTATGTTTCTCTTTTTTTTTATTTGAAGTGGCATTTTGGCTTACGCACTGTTAGAACTTCACGCCCAAAACCTGAACTAACCAAATAACTAAAGCACTAAAGAATTTCCACTATGTAGATAAAACCTTTTCCTAACCAAAAGACAGATCTTCCTAAGGGTGACTACAGATCTGCGATATATTGCCAAAAGCTTTTAAGCCATGTCAAAAAAGCACACCACAGAATAAAAACAAACAATTAATCCAGCAGTTAAAAATGAAAAATTACCAAAAGCCCCGTCATTTTTTTTTTTTTTCTTGCTTTTAAAACTACATAATTTATCTAGAATTAGGCACGCTTCGATCAACAATCTATCGAACACGTAATTATGACACGACATCTTGCGAAAACACCCCGATTCAAACAGTAAAACGCCCATAACTTTCGAACAACTGAACCGATTTTCATCAATCATAGCTAAGAACACTCCCGATAATGTCAGCTTTCAAACAAAAACTAAATTAAAATCGGTTCATCCGTTTAGGAGCTATGATTCCACAGACAGATACACAAACACACTTCCAAATTATAACACTTCTCTTTTTCCGTCGGAGGTTAAAAAATTATATACAAAAGACCGGGCAAAGCCTTTCGCAATGAATAAATTAAGAGCCATCCACAATGCGATACATAAACGTTTGTATACAAAGATATCGATCGTTCTGTATACGGAAATGCTGCTTGAATCATTTATTTGACAGCGTTCTTTGAAATAGAGGAATTGATATTTGAAAATAACATGCACATTTTGTATTGCTTAGATTTTTTTAACAAGTTCTAAAGAGTTCACGTGCGAGATAAAAGCCGCGTTGTGGATTTCCGTCTGTATGATTGGTCGATTGATGGGGATAAATCCTTCGCCTTGCCAATTTCACTTATGCAATTGGGCTGCAGGTTAGAAAAGGTGGCGAGACGTCAAGCATAGTTTTGCTATTACTATTAACAAAGCTCAAGGGTAGCAGGGTGCATTTGTCATGCTTTTCCCATGGCTAGCTACATGTAGCTGCTGATTTTCGCATATTGCATTTGCCATGCTTTTCCCATGGCCAGCTACATGTAGCTGCTGATGTTCGCATATGCCACCGACATAAATCTAACTAGATAACGCAAGTATCCAACACGCAAGATATTCAAACAGTAAAACGGCCCATAACTTTAGAACAGCTGAACCTAGCTTTCATCTAACATATCTAAGAACACTCTCGATAAAGTCACCTTTCAAACGAAATCAAAATAGGTTCACCCGTTTAGGAGCTATGATGCCAGTATGCCACAGACAGATACACAAACACACAGGTACAGGTACATACGTCTACCTTCAAACACCCCTCTTTTTTCGATGTGGGTTAGACAGACATCAGTTATTTATTACACAACTTCTACACAACAAATTAACGTAGTAGGTAACCCCATTAAAATCTATCGAAATAGGATGCTTGTCAAACACAACAACAGTTGAATAAGTGTCAACCCACTTCTATCGGAAAACGTCAAGATGTTATCGATAAACAAGACATGTATGAATTTCCGGATACTGTCAAACCCGTCAGAATAGTAAAACCTCCCACGCCGAGTTGGTTTTGTCATACTGGAGAAAGTTACAGAAGTTTTATCGATCACTGTGTCTATTTGTGAAAACCGCATGAAAATCCTTTCAGTAGTTTTTGAGTTTATCGCGATCAGACGCGGTATACTTTGTTTTATAATATGTAGTGATTTCCATAATTTCATTCAACACAAGCTTCTGCGAGCGGCTTCGCCCGCAATGATTGTCGAATTTTACGGCAATCATGCCAAGGGAAAATACAATCTGGATAAAAATATTCTTTATTCTGATCGAGGACATGGTTTACTCTTATGCAGAGTTTCATCCACATCGTTTAACAGACAGGGTTCTATGCGCATTTATAATATCAGTATGGATTAATTAATGCACCCTAAAGAGGGCTGTTCTTTGCACTGTCTTTTGCACACAAAAACGAGAGTACTTTTTGCTCTTCCGAGTTCGACCGCCTCAAGACGTTGTCCTACTGCATTTTTATACTCTGTGGCTTCACGGCACACGCAATAAGGTTAACTAGTAGCGATAACAAAACAAAAGGTGGGAAAACATTAGTTTACGAACGCGTTAACTCGACCTGAATTTTAACAGATTGTCGCCATAGCAATCAACCGGCGTTTTAATCCGTCGAATGGTTACGGAAGCACGTAGTTTGGAATTCCGATACCACTTGTGGTATTTTAACTGAGCTTTTTGTAGCGTTGTCCGGGTATTATAGGATACTGCCGAAATGTATTGCTTGTGTGTACCTATATATGTTTAAAGCGAGTTTCCGATTTAAGTATTTCAATTTAACAGCGTGTCAAACCCTATTTGTAGACCAAATGTTGACAGGATTTCAGGCAAGAGTTTGACACCCCCGATGGGTTCCCGCATTGTCGAGGCGAGAGGGCTCAGTAGCCGTGGCTTGGTCACCCACGGTGAAGCTAAGAGGAACCGGAGGAGGAGCCGCTCGTCAGAGCTTTTGCCGGTTAAACCAACGACGTAGCGGCAAACAAGTAGGTTGTGGTGCCGCTTGATAACTGAGGCGACATTGCAACTGAGGCGGGCCGGGACGTCGTCTAGAGCGGCTCAGGTCCCATACGATATCGCGGGTGAGGGTTTAAGGCCGCGGCGGGAGCGGTGCGCCGCTCTCCCTACCATCCGCGGTGGTAGACGGGGTCGTCAGCTACCGTCTGATGGCGGACGCGGTGGGGCCGTAGGGGCGGTCCCTATCCCCTGCGGCCGAAAAGTGGTAGGTAGCGGGGCCACTGACCTGACTCGTCACAGGAGGATCAAAAGTGCCATACACGAGGTCGTCTGGGGCCCATGTGCTGCCACAAGAGGACACCGTGGAATTTTAGTGGGTCTGAGTCCCACTTAACTGCACTATCTCCCCGTGGTAGCGCAGTATGCATGAGGATTTATCCACGATAAAAAAAGGCTAGAGTTTGACAAGAAATACTCAACTTCAAATTCTTAATTGAGAAATCGGGAGTATAAATATGAACGCCTTTATTTTAATAGGTAAAGCCTATTTAAGAGTATTTGATCTAAAATAACAAATAACGCTACCTTGGGCAATTTTACCGGCACTAAAAAGAAAAAGTCCTAAGGGACCAAATATTTCTGTTCAACTTTTTATCCATAAGTTTAAATTATCTACCCTGATATAACCCAAAATAATTACTGGAACAAAGGGCTGGCGAAACAAAAACTCAGAGGGAACTCGAATACAATACCCGCGGGGTAGCCAAATGTGAAATTCATGAATTACCTGAAACAAAAAAAACGTAAGCATGAAATATTTCTATAGGCAAGCCAGATGAGGGAAAATTACATATTTATACATACATTTGGAACAGAAGGGATTCCCATAAGGCAGGCATTTTGCATTTATAAAGCGAAGCTATAAATAAACCTGTTTAAAACTACAGAACAATGCTGTTTCATACGCGAACTTGATTCGTTATTATACGCATTTATCTGGCATCATCATCATAGTGATACCTTCGTCATCACCAGTATCTGTAATTCCTTTCGACCTGCAGGATCTTAAACTACTTCCATTTTACGGCATTTTCCCCCAACTATATAAGGTTGGGGAAAAATGGTGTCTTAAGGTTGCACTAGTCGACGGCACGAACTATATTGTGCGCGGGGTTAAAATGCAAGCTATCTCATCCGCCAACACGTGCGAAAGCGATAGATGCTGTGATGAGCAGTAAGAAGTTAGCTCGCGTACGAATACACACATTTACAAATTTGTAGCGAAATAGATGATGATTTAGGACGAAAACGAGATCGCGAAATTTTATAAACATACCTTTGGGAGTAAGGATATCATGATAAAACGACTAAATGTATATTTTCAAAATAAAATTATTTGCATTATTGAACTACTAAATTATCCCTGTATAGTGACCGTTTTGCAATTTTTCTTCTTCTTATGTTATTTATTTGCGCCCAAAGAAGCGTTAAACTTTGTGTTGAAATATGTACCTTTCGACGCTCATTACTTTCAAATATATATTGTTGTTACTTTTTTGTTTCCATACAGGGCTAGATAATGATACACCGTCAAACAGTGGAGTAATCGCCAGACTACGTTTGTATGGCAGAATGATCAACTAGGGCAACCTTAACAGGCTTCAGCATCATTTGCAGGTTGATTTCATTTTCCTTATGTACCTACCCTGCTTCCCTTTTCCGTGCGAACCCAAACATGGTTTTCAAGCTTCCTAATTCGTAAACATATAGTTGAGGCCAAATATCGTATATCGTTAATCTCACGGCCAATATTCATATTTGCATGAACTGCATGTATTATGTACTTATGTAGGTACATATCGCTAAAAGCACCCCTGTAATCACCGACGCGATAAGCCGTAATATACTGATTTTGACCATGAATTTGTTAGGTATATTGTACAGCTTGTGGTATAATTATATACTATACGTTTGTTATACATATCATACAGTTGGTCGCTCGAAAAACAGATGATATGTGGTAAACGTTTCTTTGTAGGTGACACAACCTATGTACATATACTACTACTATTATTACGTACTTATCTTAGTTATGAATTGTAAGATATATGGGATTTAAATAGACATACAAACAGAAGTGCCATCGTTAAATCGTCCATGCCATCGAATCATTGCAAACACGTAGGGTACTTTGTCCAAAAGTGGACGTCTTTCGGTTGATATGATGATGATGATGAAGGGTACTATAAGTTAATAATAAATCGCGTGAGATTGTAAACTCTTTTGTTTTAAATAAGATACGGGTATATTACTATCAAGTTTGAATGGGATTTATTTCAAAGTCAAATATAAATCAACTAGGCCAGTAAGCGGCACTTTTGGCGTCAACAATTTAAATTTACAAGTAATAAAAATAAATACTACTGTGCATTCGGAAAAATTGCTTGTTATGGAGAAGAAAGCACAAGAAACTCCAAACTTACTCTTTAAAAAAAATAAGTGTTTTACAATATTTACATAAGTACATACATTAATAAATTCATATATTATGTGAGGACGATGAACTCAGAATAGCACTACACCCTATACTACGTACAGGTATAAAGTATAAAAAGTACTCACACAATAAAAGGTACTAGAAAAACATTAACATCCGAAGCAGTTAAGTTATGACTAATCCCAACTGACGGCGCCCGTTCACGAACATGACGCATGAATCGGCACCACCTAGCTCAACCATCATGAAGGGAACCGAATGAGCCAACACACGTGCCACCATCAGAGAGACATTTGAGAGAGCATGACACAAAATATGTATTTTATTTGAAATGATCTATCTCTTCACAATATACCTATCGAGAAATTGTAATCTCGTAAGATTCATTACAAACTTACGGTGTCTGTAATTAATAATCCGGTGACATTCATATAATGCAGATATGTCTGTCTATAAGAAGGCGACGAGACTTTTTACTCCGGTAACATTTTGCCTGGTTAGGTTTCATATTTAAGTTACGTTTTCATCCCTGGTGAATTTTGCTGCCCATTGACCTGTAAAAATCCCCTCGGAGTATCAACGATGAGACCTTTTCTTTTTAATATATCAAACTTGCATGTATGTAGTTAGGTTTTTAGGGTTCCGTAGCCAAATGGCAAAAAACGGAACCCTTATAGATTCGTCATGTCTGTCTGTCTGTCTGTCTGTCTGTCCGTCCGTATGTCACAGCCACTTTATTCCGAAACTATAAGAACTATGCTGTTGAAACTTGGTAAGTAGATGTATTCTGTGAACCGCATTAAGATTTTCACACAAAAATAAAAATAAAACAATAAATTTTGGGGGTTCCCATACTTGAAACTAAAACTAAAAATTTTTTTTTTCATCAGACCCATACGTGTGGGGTATCTATGGATAGGTCTTCAAAAATGATATTGAGGTTTCTAATATAATTTTTTTCTAAACTGAATAGTTTGCGCGAGAGACTCTGCCAAAGTGGTAAAATGTGTGTACCCCCCCTGTAACTTCTAAAATAAGAGAATGATAAAACTAAAAAAAATATATAATGTACATTACTATGTAAACTACCAGCGAAAATTGGTTTGAACGAGATCTAGTAAGTAGTTTTTTTTTAATACGTCATATTTTTTTTTTTTTTCTCCTCAAATAAATAAATCGTAAACCGCAATTTACCAAGTAAGGAACCCTTCGTGCGCGAGTCCGACTCGCACTTGGCCGGTTTTTTTAATAAAGAGTTTGTTGTTTAGTTTTTTTTAATAAATACCTAGTTACAAATTTACTTATGATTAAGTGGACCTTTCATTATGAGCGAAGCCCATACTACTGATAAGATGAATGATAAATTCGTTTGTTTACAAACATTCTTCTATCATAATTTAATTTCTTCTTGCGGCCTTCTATAAATCATCGTATTTTTTTGGCAAGTGGGCAATTGAAAAGCGTCGATGAGAAATTAATTAAAAAAAACAACCTTTTTCGTATTCTTTCCAGCAAACCCTTTCATTTGATACCCATATCATAGCAGTGCACAAAAAATAGCTAATCCGCCATCTTGGGCCGTCCGCCATATTTGAGTTAGAATGACGTCACCTAGCTAACCATGCATTGTCATCCAAACTAAACGTGTATGCAAAATTTCATCTAAATCGATGGAGGATAACTGCTTTAAAATTCAGTTGCAAGATTTGACCCGAACACACTTACATGCATACATACATTGCTAATTAAATAAAAGCTTGTAAAAACCCAGGCTCCCTTGAGGTCCCAGTTATCCAGTTTACAGTGTAATGTTATTTTAATAAAAATCTAGGACTCAGCCTCTAAACATATACATTACAAATTCTCCTTACGGGTCACAAACTCGATAAATAACGGAGCCTTCTAAATAACATCCTGGTATTTGCATCTCCACCACACCTTAGTTTAAACTAGCGAATGCATAAATAATATTGATGGCCGCAATAACTCTTTGCCTCTTATTATAAATTGGAACGTCTGTGTTTCAATTTGTTACTACGAAACTGCTTGTCTGATAAACGTGCAACTTCCTGCAATACCTACGCTGTTGGTCTTTTTAACACCCGATGGAAAAAGAGGGGTGTTATAAATTTGACGTGTGAACATGTGTGTTTGTGTATCTGTCTGTGAAATCATAGCTCCTAAACAGATGAACAGATTTTGATTTCGTTTTTATTGTTTGAAAGGTGATTTCATCTAGAGTGTTCTTATATCTATGTTTGATAAAATCGGTTCAGCCGTTCGAAAGTTAAGGGCGTTTTACTGTTTGAAGCAGGGCGTTTTCGCAAGATATCGTGACATAATTACGTGTTCAAAAGATTGTCGATCGAAGCGTGTCTACTACTAGATAAATTATGTAAGATGAAATTAAAATGTGTACTTGTTGTATGAGATTTACTACGGCACAACCATTTTAGCCAACTTCAGGGCGGCCAAGAAGTTTGGCGAGAACTTATAACAAACTCCCAGCCAATTAAGCACAGCAAAACACGCATTATAACTAACAAACAAAATATCATGCATATTTGTTATGTGCATACCATTTGAATATTAAACTTGTAAGGTTAAGATTTCCCACTGCAAACGCAAGAAATGTGAAACGCAGAAGTGTTGGTTTTTGCATTCTTTGTTGAAATGCCTTCTATGTATGGTTAATGGACACCCTAGCTTGTTTACATTAATTTACACTGTCTGCCGAGTCTAGTTACGGTTGAAGGGATAGGCAGTAAAGCCTAGCAGATTTTTCTTTGCTTACCAGATTTCCTATAATACATACATACATAAACTCACGCTTTTTTACCCGACTGCCGAAGGAGGTAATGTGTTTATCAGTCTATATATGTATGTATGTTTGTTTCTATATAGCGTTCCAGAGACCAAACGCGTAGGCCGATTTTGATGATTCATACGTCAATCGTTTCGTCTTAACTCTGCGAGTGTCATAGGCTACATTAAAATTGGACATTAGAAAAATGGCAGATTTTGGGCGCCATATTGTGGGGGACCAAATTTTTTTTTTTGGTCCAAACCCATCGTGTGGGGTCTTAAAATAAAGGGTTTTTAGAGGGGATTTCAAAAATATATAACACTTATATGTTTCAATGTATCTAATTCGAAAAAACTTAACTTAAAAGTTATAAATAAAAAAGTTAAATCAAAAAACCCGACTGCTTCAGAAGCGAACTAAAAAGGCGTAAACAAGGAAAAATTCATGGTGTGCAGGCGGAGGATACACCAGATTTTGGTCAGCCAGCCTGCGAATATGTATTGAAGGGATGTAATTCGAAGAATGGCTATTATCAAGCAAGATGAAAAAATACATATGTATTGTGCATTAATTTATGAATATTATTATAGGAAACTTACTTTCCTTTCTTTTTTAATTTGAATGTATTTTTTTTTTTTTTAAACTCCTTTTTTTCGCATTCTTCTGGGCAAACCCTTTGATTTGATACCTATATCATGGCAGTGCACAAAAAATAACTATTCCACCATCTTGGGCCGTCACTTAGCTTACCATGCATTGCCATCCAAACTAAACGTATATGCAAAATTTCATCTTAATCGGTGACGGATAAATGCTTTAAAATTCAGTTGCAAGATTTGACCCGAACACACTTACATGCCATACATACATTGCTAAATAAATAAAAGCTTGTAAAAAATCGACGCATTTAACAACTTAACCCAACACTATTATTATAAAACACTCAAAAACATTACAACTTCAAGTAAAACTTAATCATAACTTACTCCACATAAAACCGGCAATTAATCTCTTAAGTTCTTAACACCCAATACTTAAACAGACGTAGATACATATATATACGGGTGTAATGTGTTTCTAACAACAGACCGACTAAGTTACTCGCACTAATTATGAATGACGTGTAAATGAGTTAACTATTAGTGTTAGTGGCTCAACGGCTAGCTTGAACTTTCGCTGGCTCGGTCACTAGGATCTGACCTCATTGGTATATTTGTGATGCGAAGTGGTTTGTAAGTAAGTAGTAAGTACTCCTTGTAGATATTGGAATGGAGTTACTGTTTATATTATTTGAATGCTGTAGTTGCCTATTTTGGGTTTCGTACCATTATCACAAAAAAAACGGCAAAAAGATCACGTTTGTTGTATGGAAGTCCCACTTAAATATTATTTTTTTCTGTTTTTAGTAGGTATTTGTTGTTATAACGGCAACAGAAATACATCATCTGTGAAAATTTCAACTGTCTAGCTATCACGGCTCATGAGATTCAGTCCGGTGACAGACAGACAGTGGAGTCTTAGCAATAGGGTCCTGTTTTTACCCTTCGGGTACGGAACCCTAAAAAGCTTCCAGAAAGAACATTAGTCTCAAACGTACTTACTATACCTGTAACAAATAACTTCACCTTAATTTTCACAGTGATTTTTTTCAGAATAGACCGCCTGCAGCTAGTGCTATTCTGTAAATAATCTGTAAAGTTGACAGTCAACAAAAAAGTCCTGGTATGAGGTGGACTGACAGCTGACTTCATCTAAGCTTTCAAGGTAATTTTTTTCTAAACAGACCGGCACCGACAGGTGCGTAGAAGCTAAATGGGTCCAGGGGCGACGGACTCGGGGACGTCCGTCGCCCCCCCCATATCAGGACCCGAGGTGGTGGCGCGTAGTGTTCCACGCGCGCCCCTCTTAGACGTCGCGGGGGGAGTCCAACACCTCACTCCCTCCCCAACCCGAGGTCGTGGCCCGCAGAGGCGGGCCGGCACTAGCCGGGGGTTGCGGAAGTATCGTTGTTCCCGCGATCCCCGGTTTAGGTGTGAGACGGAACACCAAGGTGGTTTTTAGGCAGTAAGAGTCTGACAGACCCCTCCGCCCCCCCCCCCCAGGGTGGAGGACATCCAATGAGGATTTTCCACACCGGAACAAAAAAAAAAAAAAAGAGTATCGACTGACCAATAGTGTCACGTCCACGTTCCGTTCGCTATATATGGTGGTTGCTCAGTTCGCAGAATATGCGCGAACTTACCCCTACTACGCCAAAACCTTGCCAACTTACATGCCAAGAACTATAGACGAATCTACAACCTAAGTCTTATAAGATTTTCTTACCATGCTCAATCACTTAAAGTTGCCAGTATCCAGTCTTCAATACAAGCTGTAGTTTATTTTTTACTTGCAAGTCTACATTTACACGACCCTTTCAATTTAACACAACCATCTTTTAATCTTAGAAAGTCTAGCCGAACGAGACAAAGAACCTCACCTCACAATACTACCTCCTCAAGCACCGTTATCACAAGAAACAATACTGAACAATACTGATATTACCGTAATACAGCAATACAGCTTAGCGCGCGATTCCGACTCACAGCACCATTTACCTGTATCAATTAATGTTGGGCACCGTTATACGCGCATCTCGCTTCGTCTCCAACGGTATACCTAGCTAACGTTACCTGATTGAGAGCCGTTACCGTTTGTATTGAACTGTAGAGGGCTCCTTGATATTAACTAGTACTTATTGTAAGTATACAACTTGGTTTTGATTAATATTGTCATGCTATTTGGATGGGATGCTCTAGAATCGAGCTCCATGGTTGTACATTGGAAGCTTTCTTGGACTGTTACAAATTTATGATTACTTATGTTCTTTTTCGATGTTTCATAAAACATTATTTTTTTGGGGCCTCGCAGGTATAGAAGGTTATTATTTTAGGATAATCTAAAGAGGAAAAGCAATGCAAATTACGAAAAACCGGCCAAGTGCGAGTCGGACCCGCGCACGAAGGGTTCCGTACGATTATAGCAAAAAACCGGCAAAAAAGATCACGTTTGTTGTATGGGAGCCCACATAAATATTAATTTTATTCAATTTTTACTATTTGTTGTTTTTGTTGCATGGGAGGCACAAATAAATATAAATTTTATAAATTTTTAGTATTTGTCGTTATAGCGGCAACAGAAATACATCATCTGTGAAAATTTCACCTGTCTAGCTACCACGGTTCATGAGATACAGCCTGGTGATAGACGGACAGTAAAGTCTTAGTAATAGGGTCCCGTTTTTACCCTTTGGTAACGGAACCCTAAAAATAACCATCCGAGTATTTTTTATTCGTTACGTCCGCCTGTCCTGAACATGCGGACATGACAGACCACTTGTTTGTGGCACCCTATCTTTTACACTGACAGATCTGACAAAACAAATAACATTCTCGATACAACTAAACGCATTCAATTCAGTCCCTTCATCCTATCAATTGACCATTCAATTTGTAACAGATAATACTACAACAAATATCATTCCTTTGTAACAAAACAATTAAAAAAGCATGCAACACAAACATAACAATTTTATTACTAACAAAATAATAAAACCGAACGTAATCCATTAGTCGAGGTCTCGGTCACGCCCCTTATACTGCCGTCCTATAGGACGGCATATCTGACAATTGGCCGATTTTAATTTTCTGATGCCATCGTTATCAGCAAAAAACTATCTATCGATCTGTCCAAGCAGTATTTTTCTACTATCAATAGATTCCGGATAAAAATTAAAATGCCCCAAATTGCTATGTTTACAAACTTGTTTTTGATAAGATAAAGTGCCTATTCGAAAATGCGCAACTAGATTTTTTTTTGACATCGGCAACTCTGGCATACGTTTATCTATACTAATATTATAAAGAGGAAAGATTTGTATTTTAGTATGTAACGAATAAAATTAAAAACTACTGAATCGATTTCAAAATTCTTTCACCGTTGGAAAGCTACACTATCCCCGGGTGACATAGGCTACTTTTTATCCCTGTATTCCCACAGGAACGGAAACTACGCGGGTGAAACAGCGAGACGTCCACTAGTAGTTGATAAACAGCATCGATGACGTTTAACACAAAACATGATTTTGTCAGATAGCTGCACTCTAGCTGTGCTGAGCTGTGTGTGCTGTGGACGGCCATATAATAAGCGTAGCGTAAGCTGAATATGTTTCCGCGTCAAATCTCTGTTGCTTTGCAAGTTGTACCTTGTAAGTTGTAACGTCTTTATAAGTTGTACTAATGCGTAGGATGAAACTTGTTTTCGATATTATTTTGTCGATAAGATGGTGATGTAGTCGTTTTTCTTTGGTTGTCGGCACGAGCTAGATGTAAACAGGTCAGGTTTTAGTAGAAAATAAGGTTGTCTGTCGGTATTTTTATAATTTTTCAGGGCATTTATGTCGGAATTGCACAAATCAACAGCGAAGAGCCTGTTCCGTTATTGGTCTTCAAGACGTACAGTGATTCGCCGTCGGTATAATGAAAATTCCATCCATAAACATTACGCACTAAACATTTTGGGAGTATTCATTGTGCGTACATCTAAGGAGTATAATTCCCTGCCAGAGTCTATGTTACCTGATAGCTACAATCTGGGGGCGAAAGGTTGGTAACGGAACTGATTTCATAAAGACCAAGGTGCACCGAATGGTTGCAAAATCTCTTAAAATGCTGTATAATAATCGTCACTATTGTATCATGATCATTTTGTTCATATAAAATGATCATGGATCAAATCAGGTTTGTTCAATGTACCTAATGAATTATTATAAATCTTCTGAAAATTCAAGTGAACCCGAATTGGAAGAAGCTATTTGTCCGTACACCAAACTAAATATTTTCACGAAACAAATTTTATTTAATGCTGTAACTATATTTCTGCCCATCCTTTCGATGAAACACGGGACAAGTTACTTAGGGCGCTTTTCCATCAAAGATGCGCTTTATAACGAGGCTGCGCGAAGATGTGAAGCGAAGCTTTGAAAATATAATGTCACTGTTTCCACCAAATCTATGCGAGCGAGGCAGCCCGAGTATGCCTAGCAAAACTGTGAAACGGTGTGTAGCTAAATGGTGCACACATCCCTCGCACGTATCTCTCACTTTTTTGTATGTAATAATATCACGGGGTCTAAGCGCTAAGAAAGAAAATTTAGTTCAATTTTTTTTTTTTTTTATAACCTATAGGCTCGCGCTTGACCACAATCTCACCTGATGGTAAGCGATGATGTGGTCGACGGTGAAACACGCTTGCCTAGAAATAACCTATTCACTCTTGACTTAAAGACCCCTAGATTGTAGCTATCGGGAAACACAGACTCCGGCAGGGAATTCCACTCCTTAGCTGTACGCATAATAAAAGTGTTCCCAAAACGTTTTGTGCGTATGGGTGGGATGTCTACCATGTATCGATGGCGCATCGCCGTACGTCTGGTAGTCCGATGATGGAACGGGCTAGGTGGAATTATATCGTGCAATTCCATCGCACACTCCCCGAAATGTAACCGATAAAAACCGACAGGCTGGCAACTCGGCGACGATGTTCAAGACTCTGGAGCTTTGACTTGACCAGCGCCTCATCGCCGATGAGCCTCTTGGCTCGCTTTTCGATCGACTCTAGTGCGTCAAGCTGGTATTTGGCTGATCCGTCCCAGAGATAAGAACAGTACTCCATGCATGATCGAACTTGCGCTTGATACAAGTTGAGGAGCTGTTCTGGCGTGAAGTACCGTCTCACCTTTGCAAGGATCCCCAACTTTTTGGCAGCCAGCTGAGCCTTTGCCTCAATGTAAGGGCCAAAATTGAGAGTAGATGTCAACGTAACGCCAAGAAGCTCAAGAAATAAATCTCACTAGATGGCGCGATATGCACCGATCTGTTATTGAATGTGCGTATAATTAACATTTTCTGAAATTGAACATAAAAATTGTATGTTCTTGTTTAATCAACTCTCCTAAGCACAAAATTATGGCATATTGAGCTCTTAATTCTCAAAGATTATTGGAACGGAACATTTAAAATTGATGCCAATAGATGGCGCGTTTTTAAATTTCTGAGGCATTCTACTCGATTGTTTAAATTTGCATTGTAACACATTTAGGTGCAAAGAAACTGTAAAAACGTGCAAATAAATACTATTAAACAAACCTTCACTGTATTTAAAGAAAAATAAACCCTGCAAGTTGCTGCTAACACCAACTATCTATCGCCGTGGAACAGATTCAAACGCGATTGATGGTCATCTGTATGCTAGTATTATATTATCTGTGATAATATATAGCTCTGCTATCCCTTTTCAACCAAAGCTATGAAGATATGCGATAAGAAATGAAGTGATGCGATTGGTAGATATTTTCCTCGCACACCGCCTCGCTATCGCTACATAGCGCATTTTTGGTGGAAAATCAAACTTATGCCTCCATTTCGGCAACTTACAACAGTTTAAATTCTATCCATGTTAGTAAACAAACACTTTGACAACTTCATGTCATAATACGTTCCGTTCTAGGTATTAATGAATTGCAAGCAGGGCACCTACACAATTTCAACTTTAACTGTTCTCAAGAATTTCTTAATATAGCGGTTCAGCTGATAGCATTTACTAGAAATCATTAAGCAACAGTAATTAACGGAGATTTCAGATTTACTCGAACGTAATTCGCGTATGTGTTCTTAATTACATCCCGCGGTATTCGGCGAATGCTTTGCTTATCACTGAGAAGAATTACAATCAACATTATACACAGTAGAGCGAGCATACTTTGTGCGCACAACTTTGCTCTGCCAACTTCAAAAGTTACGGAATTATTTACATGCATTCGTCTTCTATCACCTCATCGGCTTTCCTAATACTGTTTCGCATCATTTATTTGCATTAAAGGAAGAATTTACAAAAACCCCATCCTTAGTGATCGCCTTCGCCATTTAAGATGACGACAGTCGCCAACAACTTTGAGGGAACAAAACGAGCACTCGGTTCACACCCGCGCGACCAAAATTTAGTAGTTTCTGTACTTTCCTTATTATTCTATGACTTAAAAAAAAGCCTCAGATCAAGATGTAGTTAATTAAAATGTCTTTGAGATGGTGATAATTTCATTAAAATACGACCGGCGGTTTTGGTGCGATTGTCTTTTTATTGCGATTATTTTTTTCTTTGATATTCCATAATTTTTTCCGACACGCACTTGGCCGGTTTATTTCCCAGAGATACCAACACTATACGAAAATTCTGAAAGGTTGTAAATTGTCATATACCAACAAATACCAATTTTTTTTTCCAGATATACCAACACTATACGATAATTCTAAAAGGTTGTAAATTTTCATATACCAACAAATACCAATTTTTTTTTCCAGAGATACCAACACTATACGATAATTCTGAAAGGTTGTAAATTGTCATATACCAACAAATACCAATATTTTTTTCCAGAGATACCAACACTATACGATAATTCTGAAAGGTCGTAAATTGTCATATACCAACAAATACCAATTTTTTTTTCCAGAGATACCAACACTATACGATATTTCTAAAATGTTGTAAATTTTCATATACCAACAAATACCAATATATTGATAAATCTGAGAAAGGTTTGGTACGGAACACTAAATGTGCGAAGTCCAACACGCACTTTGCCGGTTTTTTTTTCAGAGATATACCAACACTATACGAAGATTCTGAAAGGTAGTAAAATGTTATATACTATCATGAAATTTTCATTGTCATAATCATCATCGTTTCACCCGAAAGCCGTCCACTTCTGCATAAAACCTCACCACATCAACCAGTCTTGAGTGTAGTTTTAGTCGGTAGGAACCCACTATCACACCTAATGATGCGTGGTGTTGGATCATTAGAATTCCGAAGAAAGGTCTATCTATCTGCCTAGCCTTTTCCCAACTATGTTGGGGTCGGCATCCAGTCTAACCGGATTCAGCTGATTACCAGTGTTTTACATGGAACCACTGCCTATCTGACCTCCACAACCCAGTAACTGGGTAACACGGTACCCCTTGGTAAGACTGGTGTAAGATCTTAAGCTTCTGACTACCCGTAACGACTGTCAAAGATCTTCAAATGACAGCCGGGACCAACGGTTTAACGTGCTTTCCGAGGCACGGAAGAAACTCGGTATATTGAAATGGTCACCCATCCACGGACCGACCTCGTCAAGCGTTACTTAACCTTGAAGATAGCCCGCGCCGGTGTTATTATTAAGCCACGAGCTCCTCCACTTCTGAAGAAAGGTCATTCACGTGAAATACTACATTATAAAAAAATTAAAAGGAGTTTAGCGTCAAACATTTTACAAAGTGATTCGGTCCATGATCCCTTGTTTTCCAGTTCATAGTCAAAGACATGTATAACTCCTCAAGTAATTTCAGTAAGGGGATACCTCCAATTCCAAGAAGATTCCATAGTTGCCTTCAAACACACCCACATGAAGACACCAAGGTTAGCCGTGGGCAGAGAGATCGTATAAAGGAACTTAATAATGATGGATTTTATTTCCTAATACTAAATTTATTTGATTAGTTCCTTTGAAACGAACAGAAATTAAATAGGATGTCTAAAGATTGAAGCTAAAATCTTTATGAAATTGAACAGTCATTTAATTAGGTAAAAGAAATTATAAAGATGACTCAGCAACTTAATTGTTCATACTAACGGGAGCTCGAGATTATTTCGTGACAAGCATTTTACTAATGAGTGTCGAATTTTGGACTAATACGCGAATACTGTTCCAGTAACAGTTTTAACAGTTCCAAGAACGGTTCCCAAAAAAACCATATCGCAAGATGGTGTCAGTGATGCAGTTAGCGATAGTCTAGTGCTAGTTCACATGACTGAACCATTGAAAGAAGATCGAATCATTCAGAATTGTGATACGAAACCATATAAATCCCCATCGCCCCTAATAGGATGTGTCTATAGGGGGAGATGGGGATATATCGGGTTAATACTGGCTAAGACCAAACGGCACAGCATAGGCCGGTCTCTCCACAGTCCCGATAAGAATGGGGGTCTCCGGGTTACGATATCCAATGGCACAAATCCTGCACACGCAGGATTTTGGGGTCACAGTTCGCATACAGAACAAGACCATGTTCTACATTTTATAGTTTAGTCCACAAGTGAACGTGGTCTTTCAATAGATAAATGAAAATGATTTTTTAATAGATATATCTAAATTAGGAAGAAAGGGAGGCTTGCCTGATCACGATTAATAAACGCTTCTTCAGAAGCAAGAGCAACTCTAAAACGAAACTAACAAGAGGATATTCGGCACTTGATAAGAATAAGGTAGAAATAAACAAATCCAAAGCAAATTTATTCCAAAAACACATCCATTATTTAAAACAAACAAACCTCTTTAATTATGTAACTAAAGATCCCAATAAAGCAAAGGAGCGGTAATGTGATTGAAATCGACGGATAAAACCGAACACGGAACGAACATGGACCGAACTAATCGTATGATAATTTCCTAACGGTATGCAAATACGATGGAATCGAGAAGAATTACTGTTAATTTATTCTGTTTTAGTACGTTAAAAGGGCTAGGCGGTTTTTTAAAAGCGAGATAGAGAAATTATTCTGAAGAAGAGCCGGGATTAGAATCTGTTTGGCATTTGATATTGAAATCATTGGGTTTTAAGCACAATCATTTTTATCAAATTCCACCAAAATCCATTACCACAAAGGTTAAGAAAGTACAATTGATGGATTTATGTCCCGAGATGTCTTAGACTTAGAACCTTTCGGAAATTAACAAAAATGGTTGTCGCGTTCTAAATTATGTTATGACCGAAAATCAAGAAAAGGTTAGACTAGTCGAAAATACTTCCATACAAACGTAGTCAGCGATTACTCACCTGTTTGACGATGTACGTTCAAAATAAAAATGATATCAATTTGTCGGGATCCTGCCGTTTTGCCGAAAAGATTTTGACAAAATTTCATTACCCAAACAAATTTCAGCAATCTTTTTTTATACCATTGCAATATTTCGAATGATTTTAGTACGCATATTTTTATTTGGTCAAATTTTTACATGGCAAAATTTTACCAAGTATAATGTCATTATGGCATTTGGTCTTTAATCAAATGATTTATTACAGCAAACAATCTTCAGACAATAAACGTTTGGTGAAATGATTTGTTAAGACAAAAAGTATTAAGGCAAACATAAGATTTTTTGAATTATATAATAAAAAATACAATTTTATTTTTTGATTAATTCTTTCAATTTGTCTGAAACAAGTCAAATTTATGGTTACTTGATATTAATTTATTTATGGAAGTAGTTAGAGTAGGTTAATTATTAAAAAAATGGTTAGGTTAGGTTAGGTTAGGTTAAAACTGTGACCTCCTACGCACGAGCCGAGCGAGCGAAGCGAGCGGTGCCGCGGCAGCGGCCGGCGAGTGCCAGAAATGACTTGCATTAATAGAAAAAAGAGATTGTTTTTAGTAGGTTACCCGGAACTGAACTATTAAGATTAGGATAATTAGTTATTTAAAAAAAAATGGTTAGGTTAGGTTAAAACTGTGACCTGCATTAAATTTAAAAAAAATATAGGTATATAAAAAAAGAGAAATAAAAAACTATAAATATTTGGCTTATTTGATTTTGCGTAAAAACTGTTATTCCAAGTGAAATATTTGAATAAATAAAAAATGTTAAAAGTGGTATCTGGTCTAGCTGGTAAACAAGTTATTGTTCAAACGTTCACTTGCCAAACATAGGTTTTCGTAACAATTATTTGTAAAGAGATTGTTTGGTAAGTAATAATTTGGCAAATGAAGTTATGCGAAAATTTGTTTGGGAAGTGATAATTTGGCAATTTCTTTTCGGTAAAACAAGGGAGACCCCAATTTGTCTCATCATTGTCTATCCCTGTATGGCAAAAAAAGTAAAAAATATACATAGGTATTTGAAAGTTATGAGCGTCGAAAGTTTCATATTTCAACACTAATTTTATCGCATCTTTGGGCGGAAATAAATACCATAAGGAAAATTGCAAAACGGCCTCCATACATATACATATAGACATAGATTAGTAATTCAACAATGCAAATAATTTTATTTTGAAAATATACATTTAGTCGTTTTTTTCATGATATCTAGGTTCCCAAATGTCTGTTTATAAAATTTCGCGCGCTCGTTTTCGTCCTAAATCATCATCCATTTCGATACAAATTTGCAAATGTGCTAATTCTTACGCGAACTAGCTTCTGCTCATCACAGCATCTATATCTTTCGCACGTTTTGTCGGATGGGATAGCATGCATTTTAACCTCGCGCACAAAACGACGGATATCTATACGATGGCAAACTTCACGTTTTGCAGAAAGTATACCAGCTATATTTTCTATCTTTCCACATAAAGACAGAAGACATGAAAATAAAAATAAGATTGAGCAGTAAACCCCTTTTACAAGACGAAAAACAATAAAACTCTTGTGTAGACGTAAAACGCATGTAATCGTCCCAGCCATGAAACTTGCGTAAACCTGACAACAGGTACAATATTGTTTTGTTCTTCTTAATGCATGAGAGGGAAAGAGATGAATATTGTAGTGAAGGAATTACATTGTTCAGAAAGTACTTTTGTGGAAGATGAAATCCTCTTTTTTTTGTGTATAAATTCTGGTATATGAAGAAGATATGTGTATCAAAGCATCAAGTCTGGAATCCCTAGAGGATCAGTAGTCGGGGCCGAATTACGGGGAAGCTGAGCCTAGCTCTGGTTCGAGCTTAGCCGAATCAGCTGTGAAGCTTGCAAGTCTGTGTCTTTCAGATATCTATTTACTAATTAAAGTGCTGTTGTGTGATGAAGACCTTGTTACAAACATAGACAATAAAATGCTACAAAGCGAATAGAGTCCTCCAGAACCCTCAAAGGATCAGAGACACGAAAGTTAATTTTAAAACAGAAAATAACAAAACCAACCGTTTCAATAAAACATAAACCCAATTACTTTCGTATAGACCGCGAATTTTTATAGCCAATAGGGTAGTACGCAAATTGCTGTCGTAAATTGTTAGCAATAAAACCCATATTGGACTGTGGTGGGTAACGGTAAAGATGGCACAGTTAGACTTGCAGGAGAAACTGGTATTGCAAGGTAGGTCTGATGGGTTGGCTATCGATGCAACTGCGACAGGAATAGATACAGGCGGTCAACAACATGATAACTTGATGTTACCAGCTATGGAACATGATTTAAAGATAATTGGCAGGCTTGTGAAAGGGAGTATTGTAAAGGATAAGCCGATGATCGATGAGGATCCTGTTGGTGTATTAAACGAGTCATATTTGTATGCAGTTGTGTTCACAGTAGTCGTTAAGAGTGAAGACGTATGCTCTGTTCATAAATGGCAATAGAAGACTTTGGATATAACATTTTAAGACCTGCATCATCCTGTTAGAAAAGAAGTAGGTAAGCCGATTGGTGACCCTATATAAGAACACTCTCGTGTCTACGAATTCAAGTATTTCAACTGCATAAACCAAAGATAATGATTCAATACAATAGTTTTAATAGTATCCTTCCATAGTGACACCATAGAAATGTATGAAATTAGAAGGAAAGACGTGGTTTTTAAATTGAGTGTGAAACGCAACTTCAATGACTAAGTTAGGCAGGTTTTCGGGTAAGAATTAGAAAAATATTCAACTTAAAATTCTTAATTTAGAAATCGGGGATCGTCCTTCAAGTATCTTAACAAAACTGTTGAAAATAACAGGAAAAGATCGGGCAGAACCTATAAACCGTTGCTAAATAAAGGAGACATATTACCTAAAACAAAACACTTCAAATAAATCTTGCTTCACAAATATTCAGATCAGTATTAATTAAAATTGATGCGTCCATATCGCGGTCTGCGGTCAAGAGGACGTCGTCGAATCATTGGCTAATACAAAGCTGATATCCTCAACCTATACCTGAAAATTTACTGATTTTAGTTTTTTTGATGCCATCGTAATTAGCAAAAATATAAGTTAAAAATAAAAACGCCCCAAATGGCTTTGTTTACAAACTTGTCTGTGTTGTAAGGTTAAGTCATTGAATGAAACTAACTAACAATGTGTCCTTCGAAAGTGCGCAATTAGGTACAAACAAAAACTCTCGCATGTTGTATAGTTGACTAGCGACCCGCCCCGGCTTCGCCCGTGACAAATTATACACAAAACCCTTCCTCGTTTCTCACTCTTTCTATTGGTGAAAACCGCATGAAAATCCGTTCAGTAGTTTTTGAGTTTATCGCGTATAGGCGTGGAGGACTTTATTTTATAACATGTAGTGATAATCAGCATTGATTTTTCTTATTTCGCGGTGTTTTTGTTTTTTTTTTTTCTATGTCTCGTAATATGTTTATGTCAGATAGCGGCATTTTAGATTGAGGACGGCAGAACGGCTTGCTAACCTCAAAGTTCACTCAAGTAAGTAGGTTTATTAGTACATTGTATTAAGTTATTATTTTTGTACAGCGTTTTGAAATTGATAAAAAGTCTTGCGGTTTGGAAATGGCTTCTAATGCGTTAATTTTGGACATGACCTATTCCGCGTGTTTTAGTTAGATTGTCTAGGTGGAGCGACGACCTGGTAAAGGCTGCGGGAGTCAGGTGAATGCGAAACGCACAGGACCGATCAGTGTGGCGACGCTTGGGGAAGGCCTATGTCCAGCAGTGGACGTCTTACAGCTGAAATGATGATGATAATGAATAAATCTGCTGAAGCGAACAAGAAGCGATGATCAAAAGTAACTAAGAGCAGTCATATCACTAGACTTGAGAAAATATACAATTGAAGGCTTCTAGTGGTCTGGGGATCCTGATAATTTCAAGATTTAATAACGAAACCATTTTTTTGTCTATAGGCTCGCACTTGACCACTATCTCACAAGCACCTGTAGCCAAGTTGACAATCTACAATCGATAACGCTGGTAGAAAACGAATCAATGTATGGGAAACATCTGAACTTAAAGTTCAGATGTGATGTCACGTGGTCAGACCATACAAATAGAAGGCGTTAACGATTGTAGAAAGAGATTCGATACGAACCGTTTGTAACTTGGCTAGGGGGGCTGATGGTAAGCGAAGATGTGGTCGACGGTGCCTAGAAATAACCTATTCACTCTTGACTTAAAAAACCTCTACATTGTAGCTATCGAGAAACACAGACTCCGGCAGGGAATTCCATGCCTTAGCTGTACTCATAATAAGTGTCCCCAAAACGTTTTGTGCGTATGGGTGGGATGTCCACCATGAACCGATGGCGCATCGCCGTACGTCTTGTAGTCCGATGATGAAACGGGCTAGGTGGTAATTGGTATTAGATCGTGCAATTCCATCGCACACTCCCCGAAATGTAGCCAATAAAAACCGACAAGCAGGCAACTCGGCAACGATGTTCAAGGCTCTGGAGACTTGACCAGTGCCTCATTGCCGATGAGCCTCTTGGCCCGCTTTTCGATCGACTCTAGTGAATCAAGCTAGTATTTGGCAGATCCGTCCCAGAGATGAGAACAGTTACTCCAAGCATGATCGAACTTGCGCTTGATACAAGTTGAGCAGCTGTTCCGGCGTGAAGTACCCTCTCATCTCTGCAAAAATTTAAACTCGTTCAAAACAAATTTTGTTTTTTATGTCACTTGAACACCTATTGCAGATTTGAATCTCCGTGGACAGCTTTAGGTATGTAACAGATAATAATTCCTCACAAAAAACATTCGAGACTGATTTTTAAATGCATAGCATTATGTATTAAGTTTTTTATTGTAATTTTTTGGTATCAGCGACTGAACAAACCGGCTATTGACATTAAGTCGCATTCCTGATGGCTAATGACTGATGCTGAGATACAAGACACTTAAAAATTATCGCAGAATAGCATTTTAGCTAACGGTATATATAAATGTCAAAATCGTGAACGTCATATTAAGCTAGACCAAAAATGGTACATTAAGACGACGACAGACGCCATAGACATTGAGGGAACAAAACGAAGTACGCGTTTTGTTCCCTCAAGGTCTATGGCCACACCCGCGACCCAAAGTTCGGTAGTTTTTTGTACTATCCTTATTATTCTATGACTTAAAAAAAAAGCCTCTGATCAAAATGTAGATAAATAAATTGTTTTTGAGATGGTGACAAATTCACTAAAATACGACCGGCGGTTTTAGCGCGCTTGTCGTTTTTTTTGTCCGTGTTAGACATAAATTTACAAACGATTTACAATAATGTTATACGAATAAAACTTGAGGAGCCTGAGGAGCTCGTGGCTAAATAATAACAGCCGCACGGGTCGATCTTCAAGGTTAAGCAACGCTTGCCGAGGTCGGTCCGTGGATGGGTGACCATTTCAACATAGCAAGCTTCCTCCGTGCCTCGGAAAGCACGTTAAGGCGTTGGTCCCGGCTGTCATTTGAAGATCTTTGACAGTCGATACGGGTAGTCAGAAGCTTGAGATCCGACACCAGCAAAGACTGGTGTCAGATCTCAAGCTTCTGACTACCCGTAACACGATACCCCTTGGCAAACCAAGGGGTATCGTGTTACCCAGTTACAGGGTTGTGGAGGTCAGATAGGCAGTCGCTTCATGTAAAGCACAGGTACTCAGCTGAATCCGATAAGACTGGAAGCCGGCCCCAACAACAACTGGGAAAAGGCTAGGCAGATGATGATAGGAATTAAACTTAAAATTTTCTCAGATTAAATTATTAAGGAAATGGTCTAATGTAACATATATTTTTTTTAAATTACGGCAAGCCGTTTAAACGTGATTCTCATTTTGAAATCAGCTACTGAAGGGTATCTGCGCCTTAAGATTTGAGCAACCTCTAATCAATTTAGATTGAACGAGACATCAAATTATTATTTGTTACGCGGAGTACTCGCACGGAACAGAAAAACAATCTATACACAAAAAGACTGCCAAAATCATCCAGTAATCTGGTAAAAAGTAATGCAACAAATCTTAGAGGAAACGGATTGGTTCACGAACCAATTTTGAAAACAGTCTCACTAACTTCGATATAAGTTCCTGAAAACTATCCCCCATACAAGACAATCGTCAAAATAAACAAATTTGAAACTTTAATAAAAGAACAGAATGCACCACAATAAAGCCGGAACGACACTTTTACGGTCACTCCAAGCGACTATAAATTCAATTACACTCTTAAATGGCGACATAAGATTTCATTACGGTTCACCACAATGAATATTGGTGAAGAAGGACCACAATCGCATGCTGTACAAAAGGATAACCACTTCCTCGCCGTACAAGGAACTAAGAACTAAGCATGGGAAAACTCACATACAGTCCATTTATTTTGCCAAAGGAAGCAAGCCTATTTATCGACCTATATGATTTGTCGTTCTCATTATAATTAACCACACACAGAATAACTGATTCGTTAGATTTAAAGGCAGTTTCGCATTAAGAGATAAGATAAAGAATCGCCTATTCTAACCGCAGCAGGGGGCATGTATAGATTGGACTCAATACGCGTCTGAAATATCACATTTCTGTTAAAAGGGTCTATACCAGTGCTAGATTTAGCTGTAAAGGTGTCCATTTCTCCATTGTCTCAAGTAGCTGGCTTTTCTGAACATTATTCCTTGTTATTTCACCTCACCACAGTAACGTTTTGATTTAGTACAGCAGCAATAACTTCTTAATGAGCCCTTCCACGCCATAAATTTTAGTTAACTTGACGTACCGTCGTCAAATTAAGAATAAAAGGGTTTATTAAAAACTCTTTTTTTGGTTCTAAGTCATTTTAATGAAGACATTAATGCTGTAGAATCTTAATTGATGGGTCTGATAAATTGTTCAATGACAATTTTAATGATGATAAGTTTGACCTACATCTTTTTCTAGTGGGCAAGGCCGTTACTATGCAGGGTTTAGCTCTCAATAACATTAACTATTATAGACAATCTTATATCAACACAGCCTACATTTGTATTAGGACTGATTCAATCCTCAAATAGGCTAGGCTCAGACAAACTAAGAATTCAAATCAAGGTCAAATTTATAACTAAGGCATACATACTTAAAAAATTGTGTGAAAGAAATCACCGAAATTCTCCAGTTCAATTATTTATGACCAAATCAAGTAGTAGAAGAAGATAACACCAAATATTTATAGGAAGAACCTCCGCGTGTAACAAAAATCCAGTAATGTTAAATGGAAAGAATCTGTGGCAAGCTAAAGTTATTTTACACAAGCCGAGAAATGCGAGGTCGAAATAAAAAGCTTTCTGCAGGTAAGATTCCATAAATGTGTTGGCAATATCCAACTGTAGGGAGAAGATAAAGTTATTTTCTAATACTCGAGGAAGCTAGGATATTGGTTCCATAAAGTTTTATGAAAAATTTATACGATTCCAGTTTCATTAGAAAAAACTTAAGCGCACTGAAGTGTAAAAGGATGCAGATTGTATTCACAAATATCGATAAAGACTGATCCTTGGTAGCTTCAGTCAGACACAGTGAATTTGAAAGACATTAGGTGACCTTGGCCTTGTAGGATACTACATACTTCAGCAGTTCAGAATTGGCGAGAATCTATCAAAGATTAATCTGGTGGCGGACTTAAAATAATAAAATGTAGTAAAGCCATGTAAATAAGTCTGAATTGGAAACATACTTCAACTGGCACACAAAATTAACAAGAAAAAAACCACAGACACACTGGCAAAAAATAAATAAAATAGAGAAACTCAAAAGAAAATTAAAAAAATATTCAACTATCTGTGGGCTGCTCTGCGGTAGGTAGTTACCGGCAGAGAATTCCGCGGGCATACCTGTGCGATATTGAAAAGGCAGGCATGAAGCTTCAATGGAGAGGCGTTCGATTCAGCGATTAAATTACTGATATTGATGCAGCGCAAAATGAATGCTTTGTAGCGATATATTCGCAGCATGCACAATTTCCGGGTGTTTTGTAACATACGTGGGACACTCAGAAAGTTTTGCGAAACTAAAAAAAATTGTTCTATACGTACATATATTTTTATTAAATCTTATCAAAGTACTTTCCACCAGCCTCTATACAAAGATTCATGCGCCTAAACCAGTTTTCAAAACACTTTTTCCAGTCCGCCGCAGACACCTCGTTTACAGCCTGCTCGAACGCAGCCAGCGCATCTTCCGGCGACGAAAATTGTATCCCTTTGAGCTGATTTTTTATTTTTGGGAATAAAAAGAAGTCACACGGTGCTAGATCAGGGCTGTAAGGAGGGTGACCCAGGAGTTTGACTGGCGTGCTGTCCAGGAAGTCCCTCGTTTTGAGTGCGGTGTGCGCAGGTGCATTGTCGTGGTGGAGCAGTAGCCCGCGGAGCCCTGTGTTTGGTCGCTTGTTGCTTATAACAGAGAAAACTTCTGGCAAACATTTGGTAGTATACCATTCGGCATTAATGCTTCTTTGATCCCGTAAGGGAATTGATACCAAGTGGCCAGTCAAATTAAAAAAGCTAGCGATCAAAATCTTACCCCCGCTTCTAGATCGCTTCACTTTGGTAGGCGTTGGCTCATTTTGAAACACCCAAACAGTCGACTGGCGCTTGGTTTCTGGGTCGTATTGATAAATCCAGGACTCATCCACCTGTAACGATGTCGTAAACACGCCGAGACGAGCCTGCTTCAAATTTGTTAAGCATATCACGGCACCATTCCACCCGGGCCTGCTTCTGAGCATCGGTGAGGTTGTGCGGCACCCAGCGTGATACTATCCTCCTCACGCGAAGATGGCTGTGTAGAATCTCGTGAACGCTTCCCGATCCAATCTTCAATATGTGTTGAATCTCCTGATATGTAATTCGCCTATTGTCTTGGATTAAATTTTTCACTGCTAGCACGTTTTCTTCGGTAACAGCCTTCAAAGGGCGACCGCTTCTTTCGTCATCCCCCAAAGTTGGTCGACCGCGCTTGAATTCGTTATACCAACGATACACGGTTGCCTTGGAAGGGCCTTCATCCATGAATGCCATTTGAAGTCTATCGTACGATTCATCCGGTTTCAGGCGACACTTGAAATCGTATAAAATCATAGCTCTAAAATGTTCCCGGCGCAGATCCATATTTCAGTGAGACACAATACTTTGAATTAACTCGCTAAAAATGTGGAGGGAAATTTTGAAATTGGAACTTACTTATTTTTACTTATAAATAATCAAATTTTCGAAAAACATTATAACTGGCCAGTCTCCCATATATAAAAACTTTTTTTCGCAATACTTTCTGAGGGGCCTGGTACACGCAATATTCGAGAATACTATGTAGCTGAAATTTATTTTCGGTATAATTTTGTCTCGATTCTAGACTTCACTCTTATCATTTTGAATTGCCGTTTTTCGCGGGAATGATCAAGCCTCTTTTTTTGAATAAACACGAAATTGGTGGTAGGAGCTTTACTTTGTGTAAATTATTTCGTCAACACTGCTCCCAAAACGGTCAAGGAAAACAGCGTGAGGAAACCGGCATGTACTAGAACCAAAAATTCGAAGACATGTGACATCCACCCACCTGCACTGAGCCCGCGTGGTGGATTACGGCCCATTCCCTCTCACAGAGAGGAGGCCTGTGAGTTGTGACCCAGTAGTGGGCACATTTAAAGGCTGATGATAATGATGATGGTGTACTAGCAAAGTAGCCAGTATTTAAAGGTATGATAATAAGATAGCTTTGCTTTAATTATACTTTTTGTCTAACCTTTTCAGCAAAATTCCAGATTAATCATTATTAGCATCTCATCCCAAATACGTCCATACTGCACTACACATTTCCGCAAGCACTCGTCTTAGGCTACTTGCATCAAGCTGATTCTCGAGACTTTCATCGGATTTTCGGTCCCATTCGTGGGCCTACATCAGCAACATGCAAGACATACTTAACAACTTCTTCTAATCCCTTTATTTGAATAAACCTATTTCACACAATCTTTTACCCGCCTTCCCTTCCCAAGACCACATAGCCGTAAGTCACAAATTAGTTTCAACACCAATCCGGCATTATTTGTTACAAAACAGAGCGTAATAAGGGAAGTGAAAGTAATTACGAGCTGGAACAATTTCGGTGAATTGACAACTAAGGAAGACTGTCTATTGTGTCTAACCCACTTAACGTGTTATAGTGGTCGTAAAGACACATCGAGACAGGTTCGAGAGGAAAATGGGATGAGATTTCTTTTGTTTATGTTACGTGATTGACTTGGTACAATATTGGTTGTAGCTCCTTCTAGATTGTTTTGTGTATTAGGTACTTTATTTTTATATTTTTCTTCTCTTTTAAAAAAAAATTGACACGTACACTGTTCCGATGTTGTTGAATTAGGTAATTTACCAATGTTTGCAATATTTGTAAGTATGTGAGAACCTTGTTCCTATTTATCAAGTGAAGGAATTTACCTGTTAGTGATTGTAATACTTTATACCTATATGTAGTATAGTAGTGCTGGGTGTATCGTCCTCACGTATATGAATTTATATATATGTACTTATTGTAAATAATTTTTCTTTTAAAGAGTTAGTATGGAGTTTCTTGTGCGTTCTTCTCCATAACAAGCTACTTTGCCGAATGAACGGAAGAATCAATTTTTATCACTTGTAAATTTTAATTATTAACGATCAAAAGTGCCGCTTAGTGGCCTATTTGAAATAAATACATTTGACTTTATTTTCTTCTGACCGTTTTTTGGTTGATGGATGTTTTCGATATTTAACAGAAATGGATTTCTTACAACTGTAATGCAATTCCTTTTACCGCTCTTATTCTTGCATTAGCGTTGGGTAATTCAATAGAAACAGCAGGGTCAGCTACCTGTATTTTACGTGTTGTCTACTCTTGAAATGACTGACCTTTGAATTGGGAAAACTGAAAATTTACATAGAATGTCCATAGTTCTGGTGAAATGCCACCCACACCCACGCAAAAAGGGATAAATCTATTTTTAGCCACGTGTATTATTTCACGAACACCCGTTTTTTTTTGTTTTTGAACACATTTACGACAAGTAAGAAAATAAAAAAATAAAACAAGAAAACACGCTTATATAAAAACTAAACTAAAAAGTAGAAAATAATTTTAAATTAAGAATAGCGCGCTTTTTAGTTTGGTTTTGTATTAATGCGTGTTTTTTTTTTGTTTTTCAACAATTATTTATTTTTTACTTTTTAGTTCAATCGCTAATCTTGAAGATTCTGGTAAGGATAATGGGACACATTATTTAAATTATTGCATTGTCATCGGTCCTTGATAAGTGTGCAAAGGAGATTGACCTAAAGTGGTAGCAAAAAGTCTCACGCATCAAAACCAAAATTGTATAGTAATTAGTTTCTTATTTTTTTACGACGTTAAGCGTCGGGTAAATAAGTTTTGAATAGGGGATTTAATTTTCAGTATAAAAATATGGATAAAGATTAACATAACCTTGATTTTTGGAAAGTGTCATGACCACTGTTAAAAAAATATATTTAGCCGATTCTACATTAATATAATGGCAATTTGATGAAAAGACTAACCAGTAATCGTTCCTTTTGTGTAATAAATAACTATAACGTACGTGTATAACGTGTATATATAAATTACGTCGTTGGTAGCGTCGAACAAAATAGACCTAGTTTTTAGGTTATTTTCGATTTTATAAAATAATTCCGAAACCCGGGTTTTGTTTTTAAAAAGATCTTTTGTAGGAGTTAACATGGTGTAGTCTATAAAATACAAATATTGATTTTGATGCATCATGGTACGGGATTCCATACATCCATGAGCATTCTCCTTTCAAATTAATCCGACGTTTTAAAGGGGCTGAAAATCGCGCTCAAAGATTCCGTAACATATTACACACATACGCTAATAAAAGCGTGTCAAAAACATAAACTCTTTTTGTGATTTGTTGACCAATAAAAATAGAAAAATAAAATATAGCTAGGTTAGAATTCAAAAGATAGCGCTTGTATGACACGGCAATTATTTTATTGTAGGTACAAACAGCAAAAGAGCATTGTTTGCAGTCTTTTTATTGTAGTTAAGCTAGAAATAACTGTGCTCTACAATGATAGTTCATGAGAGAGTAACAACGTATGATGTTCTTCCAATCAAGCGGACAACTGTTCGTAACTTATTATTGTATCTAATTTAACGGTAGCCAATTATTTTTTGAAAATGTGTTTTGACAGCGAAATTGGTATTTGTTAATGATAACTATGCCAAACTATGGGACACGGGGAATTGAACATAGGGTATCACGAGTTGAAGAACCAAAAAACTAGATCGGTTCCCATTACCTACATATTTATCAATCTAGTCTTAGTTTCCATAATCTTCCATCATATCGGCAAAAAAGCAGCATGTAAATAGCCAAGCTTGCATTCTCCTAAGACCCTGTCTCCCTGAACAAGAAACTTCAATAGAGACATAACAGCGGTTACTTCCCCAACATTCCACATGAAGCTAGTACCAACATTACGTCACCATAATAGCTTTACGGGGATATTATGGGGTAATCGACAGTCACGAATTTCCGTGCAAACGTCGGAATGAAAAACGGCGTGTCGAGAGCTTATCTTGTAGTGTAAATAAGTTTCAATGATGTCAGGTTGGGAAAGGACTAAGGACTTAAGGAGACAGTTGAATTGCGTCGCCATATTGCTATCGCGGTGCTTGAGACACCTACTACATCGTCTACATACGCGGTTGAAGTGTGTTTATTGATTTCAAATTCTTGAAGTACTAGCGACCTAGTTTCAAGCAATTACTGTAGAATTCTTGCCTTACGGAGAACGAGGCAGTTTACCTGAAGCTATCCTTGACAAAAACTATATAAGTTCTAATTGTAGACTTGAAGTGGGACGGAAATTAAAAGCTATCTACCTATTAAACTTAAGCAGAAAATAGCATTGTAGTAGAAAAATGAAGACCATAAGTAATGTGATGAGGTTAATCAAAAATAGAGAGAGTAAAAATAATCAGAAACCAGCATTTATTTTTATCAACACAGTTATTTTTACTTCAAAAACGAGAGCACCAGGAAAAAACCCATTAAAATGCCTACAACAATGGATTAAGGCAAGCCTGATGATTACAACAACATATAACATAATATCAAACCAAACATTGTTATATTCAATTCTGACGAATTACAAGACTTTACCACGATTTACAGAAACAACAAAGGGTAGATAAGTCAGAAGGACAAGGCAGCTAACAATAGGTGATAACAAACAAATGGACGTGAGACTAGCTCAGTTTGTGGACAGGTGTGTGACGATACGCTATTAGTATATAAACAGGTTTTTATTTTTCATGATGAGCACGCTCTTGATCTCGATCTCGCCTGATGGTAAGCGAAGGATGAAGTCTTTGATGAAACAAGCGAGCGTATAGATCTTTCTTTGAAGGCTGGAGTGGAGAAGACACGGAGTGTAGTGAACACGGATCCTACTAACTGTAATGGCTTTTGGCTTTTGAGAGTAGATGGAAACAATACGGAGATGTCGGTAATCATAAATTGTAATTAGTATTAAAATAGTTACATAGAATCAGTGATGTATGCGAGCGATACAAATATAGTCGCAGGATAAAAAGAACTATGTCCTTATAGGATAACAATTGATATGTATGACTAGGCGAGGGAGTAAGTACTGCATGGCTAATCGCATAATAATATATTCTTCGCATCTGTAGAGCAAAGGCCGTGAAGACGTGTTTTGCTTCACTACAATTTAGTTGAGCTTCCATTATGTTCTGCGATTATTTTCAAGAAAAATTTGCCAAAAACCCAAAATGGTCCTTCTGTACAAAACTTCATAATCTGCGGTACAAGGAACCCCGAAGCAATTTGGAGTTTCAGAGAAATTATTACACGGTACAAAAGAAAATATGACATTTATGTAACGAACCTAATAACGTTACTGTTAAACAAAAGGTTGGCTGTAATAACGAGAGTTTAATGAGTAAAAGGAAAAAAAGAAAGCTTTGAAAATAGGTTAAAGAGAGGTTAAAGTCGTTAGACAGTTAATTTAGCAAACAGGATCAGGGTGGCACGCAGAAAACGGTAGAAGAAAGGAAATTAGAAGACATTTTACGACTAGGGTACAATTTGCCTTGAATATTTCTTTAAGATCAAGGACAAGTTATAATGGCTTCATTATGAGTAGCCAACCTTCAGAAGCCTACTCTAAGACTTTGAAGGTAAATCTTCAAATAAGCTTACAAAGTCTCATGGAAGTAATATCACGAAGATCGAAACAAGCCACTTCGTAAACAAAGCCAGAGTGATGTGACGTGATGAAGTCAAAGGCTTGACAGTGAAACCAATTCGAATTATAACAATTATTATGATCAAAGAGGTAATACATGACAAAGGACACACACAAACCAACATAATATCACAAACTATGTTAACAGCAACGAAGTTAACAACTTACAAGATGATAATGAATAGGTGGTTATACAACTCTCGATCAGTAGACGACGAACTTGAGCTTAATCTGAAGATTGTGAACTGTGTATGAAGTAATACAGCACAGTGTAAATCAGTTTATGTTCCCGTCAACACAAGACTGTGCGTCAGTAACGATGTTATTGTAAAGTATAGTGATTTGAAACTACGTTTGACATATCAAAAGTAGGTTATGTGTTTGTAATTAGTTTCCTAGGTGGAAGGATATGGAAATAGACCGCGGATGGCAAAGGTTTTAAATGACGTGAATACAAATAGAAAACATTTATTGAAATGGAAACACAATATAAATAATGACAAAGTTATGGAAAATAATAAAAACAAATATGAAATATGATGAAAAGGTTGCAACTCGGTACTTTAAGATTCTGTTAAGAGCAACTTCACAAGTCCATCAGAATATTTCCTTATTGCCAAGAGCATCACTGGATTCGTCAATTATATAAAATATTAATCGAACATATGTTATGGTATATGGGGTTTTGTACCCATTGTATCTAAATAGGTTTTGCCTTTAAAAAAAAACCATTAGTATAGTTTTCCTTTTTGAAGCTAAATTGCGTTTATGTGGTTACTACGTTTATGTGGTGTCCCACTCATTGTAAATGTAGTTTTGCAGGCCTAGCTATAAAATAAAACAATATGTCATAATTTTCCTTTTCGAACGACCTAAATTGCGTACTAAACGCAGCAGCTAATTTAAACAACAAATTACCAATAATACTAAGCTAACGTACACTCTCCAAATGCACAAATAACTTGGCTGGTACAGGAACCATGTTTCCGACGAGTCTGGAGTAACAACATAACAAAGTTTGCAGAGTAAGTTAGACTCTGACGTACAGCGTGTGGTATCGACAATACATGGCACAGTTCAACTTTAAAGCTTGTATTCAAACACTGATAGTTCAATCATGAAGTTTATAAAGGGCGAATGGTGATATAGGTTTTAAGTTTATATAAAATCACAATCACTTTTCGCAAAAACTTAGAGCAACTCTGTAATTTCGCATGCTGATTATGATCGAATAGATGGGACTGTACGCTACGTACGGCTTTTAGATTAAAGATTCAGGACCAATGATGTTAAATATATGTACTGAGGTAGATACTTTTTACCGACGTCTGCGCGGCAATACAAACACAAGCTGACCAGCTTGAGTGAACTCAGCCCGTCCTGCGTCTGGCCGCGATACGAACGTACGTTTGAACAGTATGTTTATTTCTTTCTGACTAATTTATATTTCTGTGATCTTTTAACTTACTTAGTTATAACCTCGTATGTAGGTAGGTAGTCAAAGTAAAAATATCGCCATATTTTTATTTATTTATAATGAGCATGACGTTTCTATTGGTAAAATCTCATTGTTCAGGACTCCGTATATTTGATACAATGCCAAGCTTTTCCTCAATAACATTTTGAGGGATAGTATACTAAGTTACGCTAAATTAAATGTATGAAAGAACTCACTCAATCTTTTTCCAGTAGACAAACAGAAATAATATTTTGACGAGAAGTCGTAGATACATACCTGAAACAGAAACAAAACACAACATTACCACCGATTTCAAATTTCAAAATTTAGGCCCGCTAATTTAACACTCTTCCTGAATCAGGTGATTCTCATAAGATAACTCAAAGCAGTATTATATGGGCTCATCCAACCCCGAAAAAATATCAACATTAAATTCCTCTTAATATCCTCCAGCGCTTAAAGCGCCAGAAATATCGAACACAATCGCTAAATAAATCACAAAGATAAATTTCACAGCCGTTTGCCCCCAGCTTTTTGGATCCTCTGGAGAAATCATTGAGAATATGTTCGCTTGGGGGACAGGAATTACTCCTACGGTAACAGAATAAATTGAACACGAACACTATTAAGCTGTATTAGTCAATGCTCGTTCGTCACGCTTCAATAAATATTGAGTTTTGTTTTCAATTTGGGCATCAAGAATTCAGGACCTATTAATGCTCTAAGGACCGAGTATTTTTTTACACAATATTCGCGTTAGTTTTGGACAAATTATTCAATTGAGCTGATGAAAAAGTGCCTCACAAAGTGTGTATTTTTTTTTTTTTCAATAAATAATAGCACCCATCCCAAAAAGAACAAGATTCTAGTTGAATATATTCTTTCGACAGCTGACATGCTTAATCGGTATGCGGTTTCAGTACTTTAAATAATGGCAAAAGAAGAATGAAATAGAAGTATACCGTTTGTTTATAATATTTATGCATAATCAGCCAAGTCGTGGACAAGGGATGTAGGTAAGTCCTCTGTGTGACAGTTCACCATAAACACCTAATTTAGTAAGCTTCTGTGGGATAAGCAGCTTCTTCCCAACCCAACATGAGGATTATACGTCAAAGTGTATGAAAAGAAAATTTATGGTACGAATATTCATCAAACAAAACAAAATCCTTTGTAATAGAGGATAAAGTTCAGATTTCATAAAATCCTGGCAAGAATATTAACAAAGATAACAGGCGTATACTCATCGCCCCGAGAGCCTGCTTAATTAACAAGTAGCCTTTGATTCGTTATTCAGCGTTGTCTTAGAAAATCATCTTTGTTTAAACAACCAACATTTTCAGTAAAGATAAGAGAGAATTTTACGTCTTGATCTCAACAAACTTGAGTAAGATGAAATATGTCACTGAGACTCTCATATTCAGAATTATAAAGCTCAAATGGATTGAAAGGACATTAATCTTTGTCGTTTTGAAGTTTTATATTACGTATTTTGAATTCATTCGCGAACGTTGGAATTCTATAATTTGCAAGAATCTCAATTTACCGCAACAGAAAAGATAACAAGAGACAAGATTCGCAATTGTCAATTGAAGCATTTTGCGTCTTTAGACATGGTTTAGAGAATCTGTACAAGGTAGATGATAAAGGCAAAATTACAGATAATGCCTGAGTATTGCAGAATTGAGACTAACAAGCGGATCGGACACGCAACCGCGTCCATGCGTTTACCAACGCACATATAATAATAGTTAATGAACATGATAATATTTGCTAATTTAATGATGTATGGTCAATCAATAGTGTTTGAACAGAATTTCAAATAGTTAAAAGTACCAAAAGACCTTGTATACCACTTAGAGGTGCGTTTACTTTGCATGGATATACGGATAGCAATAGTAATGGCAACTGCAATACTCTGGCTATTACAAAATCATGAGACTATAAAACATTTTTATTGGGCTTGCACTTAACGAGGCTTTTTCTAGGACAGCGCTTTATACACTCTATAAAATTGAGCATCCGGCAGAACTAATACGCGTAGAAGAGGTTTGTGCTAGATTGTGCAATAAATTGTACTTTTAATTAGAATATTCAGATATCTCAATCCCATCATCTTCTTCCTCCGCTTGTCCTATCTTTCTTGGAGTATTTTTTTCACGTTTTATTTTTCCAATTACCCAGTAGACTATTATATCTCAAGTAATCTCAACTATCTACCTAAATACGATTGAGAGTAACACCGATATTTTTTTAAACATATCGCGGTTACGAACCTTATTGGCCAAGACTAGGAGGTTAACAGTTTTTGCAGTAAACACAAAGAAGGGACAATCTGACAACTTAATCAGTAGCCTCAGGATGTAAAAGAATCTTGCACAAGCATATGCAAGTGAATTTAATTAGGCGGTATCACTTAGCACTTGCGCAACAACCTTGTGTTGTGTTGATGCAACTGCATTTGTAACAAAGGCTGCTTGTACCTTGGATGAGTCGCCATGTTGCATATATAGCAGATTGATTGCTGTTGATGCATTATTTAATTAGGGTTGTGTCTGATGTGGCTTAATCTTGAGAGCCACAAATTTAGAATTGAAGTTTAGTCTGATTTTCTTCGCAATAAATATTTCGGTTCCAGGAGTACTTTCAAGATTGTACAGACCATGTCCCACATGATAGGAGTGCCCCAACAGTAACCTAGATGACCTGTACAACTCTTGTGACGCTGCAATAAATGTGGCTACTTACTGGGCCAAAACTCTAATAAAATGTACCGTTGAAACGAAAAGACAAAGACGATACAAATCAAGCGATTGTGACATGTATGCGAATTTAATCATTGAAATCGACATTACCAATTACAGGCGGATCTTTTTGTTCATTGTCTTGTAATAATCCCTTAGTCACCTTTCAGACATTTAAACAAAGGGTGACACAATAATCTTACTGGAAAATCAATGAGTTTGGTTAATGAGAATGCAATCCTATGTAGGCCAATTGTATCATCTGCGAAGGGAATTGCTTTTGCAAGAGTTCATTACTCATACAACGTTTGTCATCGATAAATTACCGGGCTTTGCACATTATTGCAGAATGAATTAAACTGAAATGTCATGCTGCTTAGTAATACCTGTCTAATATAGGAGTTATATCGATTAACCTTCAGAATTTAGACAACTCATGAAAGATGATATGGCCATACAAAGGATGAATACTAAAATGGTGGCTGACAAAGAAGCATAGACGAAGAAATGATGCGCCAACGACAATTAAATTGGCAAATTTGGACAGAACGATGCAGAAATCGGCAGAATCATGTTCAGTAGACATCCGTGAGACCTAAACGTTCCCGAGAATTCTCATTCCCATTAAAATCAAAGAAAAAAAGCATACATCAATACTATAATTGTTCTCCACACACACAATCCTTAACAAAAATGCCTACAACTACATTCAAACCGAAAAACACAAAGACGTGTATGACGTATAAAAAAATAAACATCTCTTCGTTGTTCTGAGAACAATCATGCAACATACCTATTGTCGGCGAAACGATTCTAATTAGAGCTCTATACTTAATATTCGAACAAAGAATCGTCTTGCGAACATTCAACACGCGATCCAGTTCACATAGTTAACGAAATCGATTTATTTTCAAATTAACGGTGGAATTGACGTTTTGGGAATACATTTACTACAGATAAAGACTAGAATTCCCTGTCCGAGAATTCTGTATTTAGTGATAGCTATAAGCTGGGGGACTGACTCTAAAGTCAAGAAATCGAGTGAATAAGAGGTTACTTTTAGGCAAGTGTGCTCCATAGTTGATACATCAACGCTTACAACAAGTTGAGGTGAAAAGTGGTTAAACGCGAGCCTATCAGTAGTAAAAACATTGTGATTTTGTATGTAAACAGAACCTTGCTGTTATTATTTACAACATAGTGCGAAGATTATTGTATTTACCTACTCTTGTTTACGTTATTGGAAAACAATTAAAATAATGTTGCTCTAACGTAGAACGTCAGTAAACGGTTTGAAACATCAAGTAGTATACAGCACTATACCAGGCCCCTCAGAAAGTATTGCGAAAAAAAGTTTTTATATATGGGAGACTGGCCAGTTATAATGTTTTTCGAAAATATGATTATTTATAAGTAAAAATAAGTAAGTTCCAATTTCAAAATTTCCCTCCACATTTTTTGCGAGTTAATTCAAAGTATTGTGTCTCACTGAAATATGGATCTGCGCCGGGAACATTTTAGAGCTATGATTTTATACGATTTCAAGTGTCGCCTGAAACCGGATGAATCGTACGATAGACTTCAAATGGCATTCATGGATGAAGGCCCTTCCAAGGCAACCGTGTATCGTTGGTATAACGAATTCAAGCGCGGTCGACCAACTTTGGGGGATGACGAAAGAAGCGGTCGCCCTTTGACGGCTGTTACCGAAGAAAACGTGCTAGCAGTGAAAAATTTAATCCAAGACAATAGGCGAATTACATATCAGGAGATTCAACACATATTGAAGATTGGATCGGGAAGCGTTCACGAGATTCTACACAGCCATCTTCGCGTGAGGAGGATAGTATCACGCTGGGTGCCGCACAACCTCACCGATGCTCAGAAGCAGGCCCGGGTGGAATGGTGCCGTGATATGCTTAACAAATTTGAAGCAGGCTCGTCTCGGCGTGTTTACGACATCGTTACAGGTGATGCGTCCTGGATTTATCAATACGACCCAGAAACCAAGCGCCAGTCGACTGTTTGGGTGTTTCAAAATGAGCCAACGCCTACCAAAGTGAAGCGATCTAGAAGCGGGGGTAAGATTTTGATCGCTAGCTTTTTTAATTTGACTGGCCACTTGGTATCAATTCCCTTACGGGATCAAAGAAGCATTAATGCCGAATGGTATACTACCAAATGTTTGCCAGAAGTTTTCTCTGTTATAAGCAACAAGCGACCAAACACAGGGCTCCGCGGGCTACTGCTCCACCACGACAATGCACCTGCGCACACCGCACTCAAAACGAGGGACTTCCTGGACAGCACGCCAGTCAAACTCCTGGGTCACCCTCCTTACAGCCCTGATCTAGCACCGTGTGACTTCTTTTTATTCCCAAAAATAAAAAATCAGCTCAAAGGGATACAATTTTCGTCGCCGGAAGATGCGCTGGCTGCGTTCGAGCAGGCTGTAAACGAGGTGTCTGCGGCGGACTGGAAAAAGTGTTTTGAAAACTGGTTTAGGCGCATGAATCTTTGTATAGAGGCTGGTGGAAAGTACTTTGAAAAGATTTAATAAAAATATATGTACGTATAGAACAATTTTTTTTAGTTTCGCAAAACTTTCTGAGTGTCCCACGTATAAGGGTAATGCAGATGAAGAGTTAAAAATATACAAAAGACAATTGGAAGTACCTAGACCATTTGGTTACTAGTTCTCGAATTGGCCACTCAATGGAACTATAGTTACCTATATTATTGTATGCACAATTTGATTATGCAGCTCTCAAAAAGATGATTTCAAAGCAATCATTTCCAAACGAGACTGTTAACTGGATAACCATCAGATCTGATGACGTGATACAGGATAACGATCATGAAGATACCATAAACTCAATATGGCTGCACCGGAACCGGACGTATGCGTTCATAGCGTCGAACAGATGACGCTGAACGCATCCATTACCGGTCATCTTTTTATTCTTTTGCCGGGAAGCTGTGCATTCAGCCTTTTTAGTCTCTGGATCATTAGGCACCGATGACTAACTCTTCAAAAATAACAGCTTATTTAGTGTGGATAAAAGGCTGATGAGACTTATTATGGAACATGTCATTAATTATGATAAATGCAACGGAAACTGACAGGTGTATTTGATCTTTTAGTGGCACATTATTTTTTATTGAGGGTTATTAAATGCTACTGTCAAATTACTACAGCTTGGCGTATCTGTTAATTAAGACGGCAAACGATGGTGATTTAAAAGCCAATTTATAACCTTTTTTGATTGCAGACTTGAGTTTTTCAATGACTGGCAATTCAATTATCAGAACTTACAAGGGCTACACGGATGCTAACACTTTTATCCACCATAAATCCAACATGGCGGCGACGGAAACAGCGAGCGTCGAGCAGATGACTCTGAACGCGACCATTACCGGTCGCGCCTTTTTGCTCTTTTGGCGGGCGGCTGAACAGTGCGTGACCTTTGCGTTACGATGAGTTGCACTGTGGTTATTTCGAGTGCGGCGGCGTATGTATTTGTTTATTTTATTTTTCCAGTGTTGAATGCTTGTGAATGAATGTAAGCCGAACGTTTTTTGTTGTTTATTAGAAGGTTTAGTTATATTGACAGCAGTTGAGTTTGTGAAATTGGATTGTAGGTGAAGGTTACAAACACGAAGATAGGGAAAAAAACGAAAACCGCTAAAATACTAAATAGACTTTATCCAATACTCAAAACATAGCGTAGGTAATTTGAGTGCTAAAGTTGTAAGAGGCTTGTGAATATCCAGAATCACAGGATAATTGATTTAATCTACTACGTTATCTCAACAACTCCCAGTCCATTTGAATTGCTAAGTTCCTCTCAAAGAAACTAGCAAGCAGTATTGCTTTTATTCAATTTACGAGAGCAAATACTTCAAAGTTCAAACAGAATTGCCAAACAGACAAGTTTACTACAACCAGTGACACGGTATTTTCAATTGGAAAGCGTACAACTCGAATCTTTAGTACCAATGGTAACACGGTGTTTTCAGTTGGGAAGCGTTCCGTCCGTTCCGTGTCTGTCTGTCTGCGTGAGACCGAACATAAAGGACGCCGGTTCATTTTATTTCCTTTTAAATACGTTGCGTTTATCATCGACACGCAAATTGCTGCAATCCATTGTGCTTTTTTACTCTTTGTGGTTCGTTTGGACGCGTTTGAATGGACTGGTGGGAATCAATCGGTCTTAATTTCGCATGTCAAATGTAAAAGCAGTGCCAATTTACGCTTTCGAGTTCCTTGCATTCGGTCTGGATAAATTCTCGGTTCAATTAATTCGGTTCAAAGGTTTATTCACAATCAGACACTCATTTGAGAGCAGCAATAATTGATTGCAAAGTTTCCAGGCTCGTATTTCTTTCTTTTTAAATACTATTTCATTTGGAGCTCTATCAATAAAGTGAACCCGATTGCTCCTGATTTAGACCTCATCAAACGTTTCCCTAAAATGTGATTTAGTTTGACCTTTCTAAAAAGAAACGGTTTCAGTGTGACCTTTGCGAATCTTTGCAACAGGAAGACACTTATTTGGCTCAATCGGTCGGCATCTCTCGTGGATGCCAAATTCATATACTCTTATAATTGATAGAACGGAAGTAACTGAGGGAGAAAATCTAGAAATTTCCTAAGATGGTGAAATGCTTATAAGAAGTTTTGATGACAAATAATATTCAAGTACGCGTGTGTAAAACTAAGCCGGGATTAGTCATACTATTAGCATATTAATGTGAAAGTCAGGGCCAAAAGTGTTTAGCATAAAATCATAATATTAATTGACAAGAGTACACATGCGTGTAAAGGAAGTACTTTCAAAGTTGACAAACCTCAGTTTTTTGGACGTGTAACCTACTTCCCTACTTGGTTGAGTAAACCAGATATGTCCCCACTCCCCAGTGACCAGACCTTACCTAAGACTGCTTAAAGCTGCCCACATTCGTCAAATGCGTATAAAAATCCACTGCTTCATACAGGATTGTGCCGAAACAGACATATCAGCTGTTTCAGCGAATTAGCGCGCTATTTACAATTTTTTTTATATTCTGTTGGTGCTCCTTCTATTAAAGGTTGGCCATCGTCTGAGAATACTTATTCTTGTCTTTTGCAAGGTGGAACAGCTCAGCAGTACTCGCAGCTCCGGTCTTTGGCGCAATCAAATAAATTTTTCAACCAAGGCCTTTTTCCTGCGGTCAAAATCACGTTTCCCCGCTACTTTGTCCAACAATCCCAGTTACAGTAAGTCATAACTCTTATTTCTATCTTATTAATATTTCGAGCAGAATCAACCCAACGATATAAGATATTTTTCGCAAGCTACTACACGTCGCCGACGTAACTGACCACTCCCTAAGAATACCTCCATTCATTCAAGACCTATTCCACTCCCACCAATAGCAACAGTCATAATAATACTTACCAACCCCAAAAACGTGCCAGAACCGTCTGCACGTTCGTTTAATGACCTACTAAACTAAAATAGTAACATCCGATTGGCAAGTTTCTCGTGCAAGGTTATGCGCTTACAATACAACGAATGTGTGGCTTAGGACCATTCATACGGTGAAGGAATTTCAGTCTAGACTTTTACCGGTTGTCTGTTTGTGTATTATTAGATAGCACGTGCTTTTTAGGGTTCCGTAGCCAAATGGCAAAAAACGGAACCCTTATAGATTCGTCATGTCTGTCTGTCTGTCCGTCCGTATGTCACAGCCACTTTATTCCGAAACTATAAGAACTATGCTGTTGAAACTTGGTAAGTAGATGTATTCTGTGAACCGCATTAAGATTTTGACACAAAAATAAAAATAAAACAATAAATTTTGGGGGTTCCTATACTTGAAACTAAAACTAAAAATATTTTTTTTCATCAGACCCATACGTGTGGGGTATCTATGGATAGGTCTTCAAAAATGATATTGAGGTTTCTAATATCATTTTTTTCTAAACTGAATAGTTTGCGCGAGAGACTCTGCCAAAGTGGTAAAATGTGTGTCCCCCCCCCCTGTAACTTCTAAAATAAGAGAATGATAAAACTAAAAAAAATACATGATGTACATTATTATGTAAACTACCAGCGAAAATTGGTTTGAACGAGATCTAGCAAGTAGTTTTTTTTTAATACGTCATAAATCGTAAACCGCAATTTACCAAGTACGGAACCCTTCGTGCGCGAGTCCGACTCGCACTTGGCCGGTTTTTATTGATATTGTGATGATTGTAATCAATCACCTCTGGGAATGTTATTGATAGCGGTTTGGATGGGTTTCCGCTGCGGATTCGCCCACTTGTTTTTCATGATGGATATATAGATGTCAGATAAACTTTGGAATACATTGATAACTTTCCCGTTTGATATCAAATGTGTTTGATCAAGTGCCCGTTTTACCTGCGTTTTACCGTTTTACCTGCACTTTGGAGGAGTTGATGAACGCCACTGATGCCGTTATAAACGTAGCCTACTGCCTACTGGCACCTACTGGGCAAACATAATCGACTCGAAAATAAGAAAAATAAGTGCTATCTTAAAATTACGATATGAATCTTCTAAACATTGTTGCAGCACATTTGATTCTACAGATCTGCCTAGTTACGAGACTGAACATAGACTGGCTATATAGAGCAAAACCATTAAAGTAGAAACAAAAACCATTTGCAAATTGGAAGGAACTGGACTATTGATTTTCCATTGTTGCTCACTAGACCAGAGCGACCAAATTAATTCTGCTGGTTTGGTAACAAAAAAGAATCGTTGTGAATCCTTTTCATTTGCAAACGAGCTTGAAATGCAAACATTTTCTATTAAGCCAGAGATTCTTTTTTAAATGAAACATTTACTCAGAAGTTTTAATTGTTTTCTCGTTCTTTCGAGAGAGGCTCATGAATAAGTAAATGGTACATCAAACTAACTTGGAAGGAACCAAAATGGACACATTACCTTTGCAGTATTTATGTTTACGGAAGTTTTAGCTAAGATGAAGATCTTTGTTTGCCGTTAATAGGTAAATCATTCTTCTTCTTTTCGAGTCAATAGTGATTTAACCCATAGACAATTTAGGCCCAGTAGGTAATATTAGAGGAAGATTGAAATTGGCACCAGTGTCAGAAAAGTTGAAAGAAAACCGTTTATCCTTGTATGTTCATGTGATGAGGAGGGATGAAACGCATGTTAATAAATGAATTAAGAATATAAATGTTGATGGATGGAGAGGAAGGCCAAAGAAAAGATAGATGTAATTTGTAACGAGTGATATAAAAGAAAAGGGAGTCAGTGATACCGTGACGGGGGACAGGATGGTATGGAAGAAGAAAATGTGTTGCGCCGACCCCAAGTTACATGGGATAAGGGCAGGAAGAGAGAGAGATGAAGTGGTCTGGTCACGTTTATAGCGACATCACTGGCGTTCATCAAGTCCTCAAAAGTACAGGTGTATGAGGCGTATTTGGAGCACTCTAACAAGTGGGTCATGGTCTGAACATGGGCACCGCACTTACATTTGGTATCAAACCTCATTTTGCCAAGGCATTATCAAGTAGAATCGTTAATAAACATTTTTAAAGTCACGCCACGTCAAAATGCAACCAGCAGTGCAAAAAAATATCCAACTCAATTGCTTCAATTGGCTGAAAACAATTCCCACGATGACTCACCCGTTCATTCATCCAAATCGCTCACTCACTCGTGAAAATAAAAACAACAAAAATCCAAGATGGCGCCGCGAAAGGACGTAAACAATCAACCGATATCCCACGCGCGTAGTTGCGTTTTATCAAATAGTAACATCCTGGCTTGGTAATAAGCTGGTGTGGGTTGATTCCAAACATCCGAAATTTTATTGATACCACAACACTCACAATATGAGGTTGTTTTATAGTTTTACAATGGTGTTTCGAAATTATGACAGCTTTCGATGCGTAGGCAAATCTGGTGATAAAAGCTTCACTTTTCGATTAGAAGGTGTTGGTAGTCGTAAAAAAACATTCAGACGTTTCAATGACTCTCAAATACGGATAATTAAATCACCCTTTGATAGTCCCCTCTTTTGCGTAGGAGTTTCCTAAGGCAGGTCCACAATATATCGTTCTAATTTCGTCGCGTGCCAAGGACGTCTAACAGGCTTTATTTTTAGCTCCATTCCCGATACATTATTTTTTTCTCATTAAGGTCACGGACGAAGAGCTACTTCTGATCAACATCGTGCCTCTTCATAGTTCTTCTAACAAATTACCCTATTAGTAGAACGTTCTATTATGAGAATACTTTGTTGTTCTACCCATGTTTAATCTTGAATAGTACCTAGATCTCAACCGTACTTAACTAATCGGTTTGTGAATGTGGCCTTTCTGAAGAACATCACCTATAAGGTCTACTGTATTCCCTTTAAAACACCTACTTCCGCTGCATTAATCCACCATCAAATTCTCCGATACAACAAAACAACATTATAATAATGTAAAACACAACAACAGACTAAGTAAAACATTTAAACCGATCCATCAGCGAGAATTTACGTATTAAATTTTTAGTCATTACTGAGAAACAAAACACAAAAACAAGGAATCGCGAGAAACGTGCAGTTACGTTTTATCCATTATTTCAGGGATTTACGTTTTACCTCTGATTTATGTTAAACTATATCAACCTTGATACTTAATTTCAAAGAAGCACGTTGTTTTGTTTGTAAAAATAAAACTGACGAAATCATCTACATATATAAGTAAATATGACTTCCGTATTTTGGAACTAAAAGACAAAAAAAAACCTCCTTCGCAATCAGGTAAAAACATAAAATGTATCACCAGTATTTATTTATGGGATGAAAGACAATAGCGATGAATTTGATTTGGTTGTTCGTGGCTGAGGAAAAGAAAGGAGGAACGAAAAGATGAATTGATTTCATGGAACAGACCAGGACGAAGGAGACAGAAGATAGCCAAACCAAGCACACAGTGTCTTATTATCGGGGGAAACATACAAAAAAAACAGAAGAAATCTAATAAGAAGACGATTCTGCACGAGTTCAAAAAGTAGACTTTGGAAAAGGGTATGTTCAAGTAGAGATGAATAAGCATTTTCGGTCAAAAACAATATATCGCAGTTTAAGGTCGTCCTATATGAGATATTGGGTTAGTAATATGTAAATTACTAGATAATGAAGAAATTAATGGCATGGTATTGTATTATAAAATTAGGTACGTACACAGGATATTGTGTCGGCCCATTGTTAGTAGGAAAGTTGACTAAACGGAAGTGAGTCAAGCATTCGAAAGTCATGGGCAATCTTATCAGTTTATCGGTAAGCACTTGAATGCTATTGCGATATTCTATAATCCAGTGGATTATTCTAGGCAAAGAGCCAACCATAAAAATAATACATAACAGAACGTAATATAATTTATTGGTTGCCGAAATCCCGACGGCAAAGTAAGCAAGAGCACCTACGTAGATGATTTTCTCACTACAGGCCGGGAGAAACAGCCACCAGAGAGAAATCACTCTTTGTAAAGACCTTTAAATATGAATCATTTTAATTCAAGATATATTACGTTTACCCTCTGAACACCACACATCTACAAAAACTTATGTTTTCATAACGAAACGATATACTAATTTTGTGCCAGTCAGCTCAGCTTATAAAACTTTAATTTTCCTAATACATATGTATTAGTTGTTTACTGATTTACAGAAAGAGCTTCGGTATATAGGTACATTGATTGATTTATTCCGTGTTATACCAAAATAAATGAACGTCCAAATACCTAAAATTTTCTCGTAAACAAACAACAAACGTGATTCAGAGTAAACAAATTTTTTGAACAGAAATTGATACAAATTGTCAAAGTATTTTTCGGGCAAAGTAATCTAATTCCACAAGTTATAAATCTGGAAAGTCACAAAAAATCCATGCAAATACCAAGTCTGAATGAATGATAAACATTTTGTGATATGGGTACGTCTCATAAAAGATTATTAATACACAAGGCACGCCCATTCGCTAGTATCAATGAAACTCTACCATTCAAGAGCGAGCGTGCGTTCAAAACCGCGAAAGTCGATTCAAGGGCAACTACGATAGACATACGTTTCCTGCCACTATAAATACACAGATATCACAGGCTCAAATATTCTCGATACATCTTATTTATCATTTCCTTCGTGTTTTTTTTTCTACCATTACGTCACGTTTAGTTATATTGAAGCATATATACCGATCTGAAACAAGAGTGAAACATTGATAGCTATTTACTATAAGCACAATATAATGCGAGTATTTTTAGACGAGTATTCTGAGTAGATATTGGCTTCAAATCATTTTGAGTTTGTTTGGTTCGGAACAAGATTATAAATGTTTCCTTAGAATGTTTTGACGTAGAGAAATAAATGCAAACACGTCTGTGTATATGTATGTCTCGTTTATCTTTAGTAGTTTTGAAGTACGAGTGAGATCTGAGGGAAATATCAGCAGTTTGGCTTTCGGCTAAGAATAAGAAATCCGTGGGTGTAGGTGAGAGGCGAGTAAGGGATTATGACGTATAAATGGATAATATTATCAACCTGTATAAAAATAACATCATCGGAAACTATTTCCAAGTACCTACATCCTCAAACATGCTTAGAGACAAGTATTATAAATAATTATATTCCAACAAGAGAACATTCGCGAGAAAGATAGTCTCCGTCTTAATACTTTTCTAATTTGTGAGGATGGATGATGGATTTTTGTTACTCTTTCACGCAAAAACTACTAGACGGATTTTGATGAAACATTAAAGAAATATAGCGTATATGTCAGAATAACACACAGACTATAATTTATAAAGATATTGAGAAAATTTCCCTACTAACAGTACGCGGGAGGAGCTGCGGACGGCTGCGGGTTCTTCAAGAATTCAAAGCATTTATATCAACTTAAATATTTACAGGTAATTTTGAAATAGTCTTGACTACTTCGTCAAAAAACGGCAATTTTCACTTTTCATCTCTATGGAGAAGTACTTTAGCAACTCTGTGGACACCCATAAAAATAATCTTTTACATTGACTAACTGTAAGGTCTAGTATCTTATCGGTTTAGCTTGAATAAGTATTAGACAATAGAAAGACGGACTGCATTTGAGTGGACTGAGCAGTCGGTTAGCAGTTTCGATGCACTTGTTCAGATGTGTATGTCAACTGCAAATTTGCAGTTGAAATGCAGTCCGTCTGTCTAGAACATTAGGCCCCATATAACCAGACCACAAAATTATCTCCTGCCTCTCTAAATCCCTGTTTCACTTAGTGAAATATTGATAGTCAGTGAATCTGCACTTAGGGCACCTCCATTAAGTGATTATTGGTCCATAAACCTGTACCCAAGACGTTTATGGCAGTTTAAGCCTTAATACCGATCAAGTAATACTAAAATCGGTTGTAAATCATGTAATAAACATTAGTACCTGTGGACCTTAAGAAATCCGATTACCTCAACACTCCTAAGAGCTAATACAATTATTTGGGAAGGACCTCATTAAACAAAGTAAAGAGCTGAAAAGATTGGAATCTCCAACAATGACACGAGTTCTTTTGAAAGAAAAAAAAAACATTTGACGTAAATCCTAAATCCAAGTAAGCTGTTGGAGTGTGCTGTGTTCCAAATCTTCTTATAATCCGTATACATCATCATATCTGTTCGCCATAGCCAATACGTCCATTCCCATTGATCAAAGACTTTCTGCAAGAAAATCCCCTATTTCCAAACATTCACATTTATTCGCACACCCAAATTCCGAATTGAGTACAATAAACATAAATAACGAAAACTAAAAAAATATAAAAGTGGCGTTTGTATTCGATAACGGAAATCCCTTGGCACGAGTCCAGTACGACACATGAAGTACCCACAATGGTAGCAAAAATATTCCATTCAAGACGCAAGGTAGAATAAAGGAATCAATGAACGCCAAACTTGGCACGACTGAAACTATACCCCATCCAACTAGAAATAAAGTCGTGAATAGCATAACGCGAGCTCTGGACTGAAATCCCGAAATAAGCTTCGTTCTAAATCGAACTTAATCTACTAGAGACAACGACGACTTTGGAATGACAATGGGATGGTTGAAAAATTGCAAGCAGAGCGTATCGTTACCATTTTACGAGGGGTCAAGTTCATACAGATGAACTCAATTGGTTTATTGCTTAGCGGGACTTGGCGATGATATTTTTAAACTGTGGTCATTGTATTGAGCTTGGCCATGGTGAGACATGCGGACGGAATTATTGTGCGAAGTATAATAGATACTTGAAGATAGCCAGCTAAGGAATACTGCTGACTATTGTAGGTATCAATGGTCCAAAACTGGAGGAAAAATTATCACATAAGACCATAGCATTACCAAATGGGACTGTGCTAATAGCTCATTATTATTCTATAAGCATTTCTCTTAGTCGCTTCAAACGACACCCATGGGAAAAGTGAAGTATTCCTTATTTCTTTTCTGTCAAATTCTAAGACGTTAAGGCAAAAAAGAATTTACTGCGCCGTAAAGGTGTATGACGTAAGTAATAACGTCACCGGAGGGTATTTACATTTATTTCAATTCATTTCTGCGAATGAAAATAAAATTAAGGAATATGAATTGAATGGGCGCCAATTCAAGGGATTTTATATGACAATCATAAAAAGGCGTGCAATTGGAGAGGCCTATGTCTAGCAGTGTACCCATGTAGGCTGATGACAAGGGTCTTAGCAATGGTAAAGCATAAGTACTTAGGCTGATTGCACAATCCCATTAGTGCACGATTATACCTAGCGTGCTTTATATGCCAAAGCTGCATTGCATATGACTTTAATGGCTTCATGAATCTCGATACAATCATCATGTTCCTGCCCTTGACCTATGTTACTTGGTCCGTGAAGAAGAAAAAGGGTCGGTGCAGCACTTTTTCTTTTTCCATACCGTCCTGACAACAGTCACTCTATCACTGAGTCCCTTTTCTTGCATACAACTCCCCACACAGTCCATCCATCTTTTCTTGATAAAATAATAAACAAAATTTAAACACATCCATAAACAGTTAAACACCAATAAAATTCAAGAGGCTAAAATATTCATATCTCCTCTATAACAATGAAAAGCAATTCCCAGCCAAAGGTACGCAATTAATTATAGCGATACTGAAGTAATTAATTCGAAGTACTTAAAAGATCCAGTTTAATACGGAATTAACATGAACCTATAATGAAAATGCTAATAACAAACAGGCATAAGCAAAGAGCTATTATCATGTTTGTAACATTATATGAAGTTAATTGCTACCGGTGGATGAGGATGCCCGAAAATTTTTAAAATTGGAAGCTATTATAAAGGAGATTAAAAAGAAAATTGCAATCAGGTATGTAAACGATGGATACGATGGGCCCATTAAGAAATATGATGACCAAAATGCTGATACTGAAGTAGACGAATTAACTAAAGCAAATGAATATATATAGAAAACCAGTCTGTCGAAACCAAACAAAATTAATAGATATATGTATATGAAACACAGATCGTTATCAATCACTCTAAAACCCAAAAAAATAATACAAAATCCGTACGTAACAAAATAAAAGCTATCAATAAATCCGATAAAGAAGCTAAAATTGTTTTTCATCCTGAATCAATTGATGGGATAACTGAGTTATCCAACGGTTTAAATCCCTCCCCGTCGAATGCCAATATCAAGGACTTAATTTGAATTTTATCAATGGCTGCTTTATGAATGAACAATTCGGAATTTCAGACGATACGCTAAAAGTTTACATCTGACTTTGTGATTTTTTGCTATTTTTACTAGCTCTCGAAATAAAATTGGGGTATTTTCGTCAATTTGGTATTGGTTGCTGCAGTTAACTCCTTTGTCGTGCAGTGCGTTGTTATGTTAATTTTTTTTTTTTTTTTCTATATTAATAAAAACTAATGTTCTTAATAACAAATTACAATCTAGCCTTAATAGACTAATAAGCAATTTAACTCTAACTTATTATTATAATGTAAAATGTTATGACTAAGAATAGTGTCAATTTGCACTTTTATACAGTTCGGTAGCACTTTCTTAGAGTCTGATACGTTAAAAACACTTAGTTCACGTGTTACATGTATAGCACAGTATTCTTTGCTATTATTTTTTCACTTATTATACACTACACTAACTCAAATGGTTTAGTTCTCTTTAGCCTACGCACTATGTCCGTGTTATCTAGCAGCTGGATTGCTTCCACATTCACATGTCGATGAAGTCTGTGTTCGTGGGTTTCAGCAAAGTTTTGAATAACGGTGGTGACGAGTTTCATTTTAAGGTCGCGGTGAAGGTCGTCATTTCTGATGTACCATGATAAATAATGATAATGATAATGGATACCATACGTCCAAATTGGCATAAGAATATGCTTGTATATTATAATTTTATTGTGTATTGATAGACAGGATTTCCTTCCGAGTAACCAATACATATTTTTGTACCGTATATCGAGTTCCTGTCTTTTCTTTTTGACGTGAGATTTCCAACGCAACTTGGCGTCAAGAGTTATGCCAAGGTATTTGGCTGTATTTGCATAAGGCACTTGCATGCCATTTATATAGACTGGGTGATAATTGCAGTGTTTATTAGTGAAGTCAATGTGAATCGATTTTGACTCATTCAGTTTGATCTTCCACTTTTGTGTCCAGTCGTAAACTAAGTTCACAGCTAGTTGAACCTTTTCTACTGCTTCTTTGTGGTTTGAACCAATAGCCATAATAGCAGTGTCATCAGCAAAGGTCGCTATGGTGTTGTTTTCCAGCTCTGGGATATCACATGTGTATACCAAGTACAGGATTGGGCCTAAAACACTTCCTTGTGGTACTCCGGCCTGAATAGTTTTTAGCTCAGAATATGCGTCCTCTTGTCTTATCCTAAACATTCTGTTGCTTATATATGACTCTAGAATATCTGAAAATTCGGGGAGCATGCGTCTGAGTTTGTATATCAGACCCTCATGCCAAACTTTGTCGAAAGCTTGTGCGACATCTAGAAATACAGTGGCGCAGACTTCCTTGTTTTCGAGCGTTTTTACGATGATGTTTGTTATTCTGTGTACCTGGTCTATGGTAGAATGTTTTTCCCTGAAGCCAAATTGATGGTCCGGAATAAGGCCTTTTTCTTCTATAATTGGTTTTAGCCGTTTTAATAAGAGCTTTTCAAACAGTTTGGATAATACTGGCAGCAGGGAAATGGGTCTATAAGATGATGCTTCATGGGGTGGTTTTCCAGGCTTCGCAATCATAATGACTTCAGCAACTTTCCATGGCTCAGGTACATGTTTTAGCATAAATGCTGCGTTAATAAGTCTGGTCAGCTTAACTATGGCTTTGCGCGGGAGGTGTTTTAGAATTTCTCCTGTTATGAGGTCATAACCCGGAGATTTCTTCGAGCTTATATTGTTTTTAATTTCTCAAACAACTTCTTTAGGAGTTACAAGCCGAATTCTTTGGTTTTGTGATACATATTCACTCTCCGATATTTCTATGGAACTTTCATTGGGTTGAAAAGTATCTGCTAAGTATTGGGCAAACCTTACCGCTTTTTGTTCATTGCTAATGGCCCATTTTCCACCGCTGTTTCTGATGGGAGGTATTTGCATAATCGGCCTTTTTAGGTTTTTTGTAGCTTTCCAGAGAGAGTAATCCGTTGATTGGTCGTTGGTTAGCTGCACAAGATTGGAGTTCAGGGTTTCATCCTCAAATTGTATAATTTTCCTCTTTAATTGTTTAGTTAGGTTATTTAATAGTGTTTTATCTCGCGGGCATCTTGTTTGCTGCCAGCGCTTTCTTTGTTTTCTTTTCTCTGATAGCAAATTCACAATATCCTTGGGATAGATATGCCCCTTGTATTTCCGTTTTAATTGTGGTGTGTTATTCCAAGCACATTGTTGAATGTTAACAACATATTTGTTTATTTCTGAGTCAAGCTGATCATGATTTTGTAATGGAGTTTTTAGGTCGATTATTTTATCTAGATCAAGCGCAAAGCTGTCCCAGTCTGTAGACTTGTTAACCAGGGTTAGATGGTATTCTCTTAATAGAATTTTTTGACTAAGTCTTAGTATAATCGGGGAGTGATCCGAATTCATAAGAAACTCTTCCTCCAAACTAACATAATTGGTGGATATGTTTTTACATATGAAAAAGTCTATGAGATCGGGTATTTTCTGAAGATCAGTTGGCCAGTATGTTGGTTTGCCAGTGCTCATAACTTCACAATGTGTGTCTCTAACTGCGTTTAAGAGCTGTCTTCCCTTTGTTGTAGTCAGTCGTGATCCCCAATGCATATGCTTGGCATTAAAATCACCGCCTAGGATGAATCTTTCACCCAAAACTTCAAAGAATTGCATATATCGCTCTTTTCTTATCATATGCCTTGGAGGACAGTAAACAGCTGCTATGGAAACGTGACAAAATTTGGTTTTGACTGATACTGCCACAGCTTGAATGTCTGGTTCTTCAAATTTACTGTGCTCGTAATGGTTAAGGTTTTCTTTAATTATAACCGCGCTACCTCCTCTGGCAGAGTTGTCAGGGTGAAGCGAATTATATATCTTGTATCCTTTAAATTTAACGAAAGATTGTTTAGTGAAGTGCGTTTCAGAGATTAAACACACGTCAATATTTTCTGTGTCTAGGACTGCCTGTAACTCATTCTGATGTTAAATGATAAATGATGATGTTATGTTAATGATTTTCATATTCATCAACAAGTATAAATTCACTGAAGACACAAAGAAATGTCTGATTCGGATTGAATGATACTATCCGAATTCCAAAAACACAGACAGTTATAAGTTACAAGTTACCTAGTTTGCCTGTTTTTAAAACACTATCCAAGTTGTTTTCCAGTAAGAGAAAAAGAAACAGTCAACTATAGGTAGATGACTGTTTCTTTAGTTCATCTTCAGTAGTTACATAATTAAAGAGAGTATTTTTCCTGTGCACTTCCAGAGTGCTGTAATCCGATTAATGACTTGTTTCCCTTTCAATTCCGCACATAAATATCTGAATACAATATGCCTCTACACATAATTATATTAAAGTAGTGTCAACACCTATTCATATCTTAGAGCAAATCTGATTATCTAACAATCTTCTACGAAGCCGAAGAAGGTCCTTGTACAAAAGGGGTGTTAAATTATTAATGTACATTAACTATGTTATGGGTAACCTATTATGTAACCACCGAGGTAGGTCGCTGCAAATACAACTTGGCAACATTGGGTTTTACAGACCCGTCTGATACCAAATGTGTTTGCGGTGTCCCTGTCCCGAGCAGGGTCGATGCTGCTGCACATTTTTTCACATCGGATGATGCTGATATTTTATCGTTGACGTAGAAAACAGGGATAAAGTACTGACCATTACGAACTCATTTCCAAAAGTTGCACTGTTTTCTTTGGTTTTGAAATAAAGGATTTAATAATTATAAACTATTGTGTGACTTTTAATAAACAAAGAATTGGTCAAAACCGCCATAAGCCATCACATCGATCAATGCTGATAATGAAAATAAAGGGACTAGCTTGTAGCCGACTGCAGACAGCAACTGCAGACGACGTGTCGCTGCGACGCTACTGGTTTCTATGTTTTTCTATGAAATACCTTCCGCAACTAGCGACACGTAGCACGATTGCAGATGACGTGTCGCTCGACCGCAGATCAGTAGTGAGTGAATATAGTCAAGACATCTTGCCTCACGGAAGACTCAGAACCAATAGGAATACGGCGTTGCCGTCTGCAATCGGGTTCGGAATCATGACTGCAGCGACATAACGCCACGACTCATCGCTGCGACATATTCCGGCGACACGTCGCTTGCTGCTGCTGTCTGCAGTCGACAACGGAACTTCAGCATTAAGGTACCTTAATGCTGAAGTTCCGCGGATGCTGACAATGATCTTCGCAACAATCCTGGTCCAGAGCATGACCCACTTTTTTGAGGATTTGATGAACGCCACTGATGCCGCTTTAAACGTGGCCACCTACTGGGCTATAACCGTCTCAAGGGTTAAATCAACATCGACTCGTAAATATTAACATTTGCAATATTTTAAGCGTGGGATACTCTCTATTGTGTAATAAAGCTATTTCTGTAGTTACATATTCATACGTGATTGATTCTGCGAAATAATGAAATGAAAGGTCTTATTTGATGTTGTGTTTCGGAGTCTGAGCGAATATTTGTAATATAATTCGAGGAAAATTATCTAAGTATAGACATGCAAAACGATTTACTTTAGCAATAAATTGTTACTCTCGCATGAACCAACAATCCATTCTTGCTAATATTATAAATACGAAAGTAACTGTATATAATTGTAAGCTTTTCACCTCTAACGGCTGAACGGATTTAGATAAAACTTGGCACACGGGTGGTTAGGGCAAAGGATACTTTTTACTTTCACATGGGCGAAGCTGGCCGGGTTACTATTAAACATAAACTTTGAACAACGAAGACGAAAATGTACAATAAAAATGACACGTCTCCAAAAGAAAAGGAGAAAGGGAATACCACACGTGTACCATAAGAAACAAAGCAACATTCAACACAAGAGGCACTTAATAATTCCATCACTAGCCTCTCGAAAGACAAAGCCTTGAGAACACTAAACCATATCGATGTACACATTTTCCAAGCGAATGGACGATCTCAAATGTCAGCATCAGCACACAACTTGACATTTACCCGATCACGAGCGCCGTTAACGTTTAGTGCGTTATAAAACTGCTCTAATAATAACTTATGACGTGCAAGTAACCGTTTCATAACTTAACCGTTTGAGGAGTCAATAAAAATATTGATCGTAAAAGTTTGATGGTTAATATTTTTATCAATATCAATGTTGTTATATCGTACTTAATAGTGTGGTCAGATTATGTTCGCTGTTCCAGCTCGTTTGACCGAATTAAAGCCACAGAAATCATGACCGGTAAGCAAACGAAGCTTGAAGTAACTTTCTATAGTTTGAAATTAAAAGCAACATCGAGCAGTCGAATCCTGTTTACGTTCTCTGAAAGTCAAGTTCATAAGGACCAAAAATAAATCCGCAGCAGGATGTGAACACACAATCAGAAAGTCATCAATGCAAATATACAACCTCTTTCAAGTAGGTACCCATTCAATTGTTAATACAAACAAGGTTTAACAGAGGTCAGGACAATATAAATAAAATGCACAAAGGATTAAGAGAGACTTAACCAGTCATTAAACACAAAGAAAAATGATCTTTTAATAAACCTAAAGTCAAAGATGACACGACGTAACCATAATTAACAGAATACAAAGTAATAATGCAGCATTTAAAGCGAGGCTGTCATAAATTCTGGCATCAAAAGCTTCAACTAATCACAAGGAGAACATGTTTAAAGTTGGCAAGTGTCAAAGTTTGACAAACTTGTATTGTGCCCGGGCCAAGCCGCAGGGATTCTGGGGTCCTACTGGCAACGACTTGTTTGTATAGTAATTTTAAGACAATTTTGGTTAGGTTAAATGACGTGATGTTTATTTGATATTGTGGTTTGTTAATTTACATTAAGATTTGGTCGTCTCACACAGTGATGTAGCTTCTTTCTATCTTTGACAGCTGCAAAGTCGGCCAATAACTTCTTTCCAAATTTATATTTTGTATTGCCTCGTGTTCTATGTTTAATATACCAAGATTGCTAAGCCACGATTGGGTCATTGTTGCCCGCCAGTAATATTTATTAATTTTAGTTTACTGAAACTCTCACATGAAGGACACGCAAACCGTCGTAAACAATTTCAGTGCAATCATAAGATTTGGAAGAGATTCTGTAAAATCTTCGCTTTTAAGTATCTTTGCTCGCAGTCTTGGTATCTCCAAAAGTACCTCTGTTTCTGAAACCACATCATAAAAATCAGTAAATTATGATGTAGCATATTGCAGTTCTTCAGTATCCACCAAAACCAAGTTTGTTTGTAAGCAACATTTGTTTGTCAGCCAACAATGAAGCCACATCTTGAAGATACTTCGATCTTGTTGGAATTCAACTCTGAATCGGTTCTTTCAATGTGAGTCCTGCATCGCTGGCCATCTCACCAACAAGAGCTTAGCTACTGCTTGTGGGGGAATCCCCGAAAAAGACAGCTGTGCTAGCGATGTTTGTATTTTTTGTACTTGAAGTAGAGTCACTGGGTGTCACCCCTAATTCAGTAAAGGTGTTTGATTGCCACGATACCACGTGAAAGACTTGAAATAAATTTTGCCGGTGTGTAGCTCCATATTATTTATCGTTTCTCTTTGCATATTTGTCCCCGTAACAACACATCGATCGTGGCCAAAAACCACATCCCTGCTACCCTCAAAAAGATTGGCTTTACTGACTTACTTATCTACAGGGTCGATGGGATTAAGGTCCCTTCCCTTATTCCCCGTTGTGTATATTTGTACAATTTCTATTTTCTTTTTAAAGCACAGTCATTCAGAAATATTTCGGGCCAGCGAACAGCCAATTTTCTCGACAACATCCCAGCGGTAGACGCGCGTTACGCAAACACGGCATTTTTCGTATACCCACCGTATTAACAAAAATATAGCTGAGCAAACAAGATAACAATATATATCCTAACGATAAATTACTTCGTTTGTTATATTTGCTACGCAGTTGAAGCCTTGGAATAAAAGGAAATAGTAAGGGACGCCCACTCTAGATATTATGTAGTCTTTTATAGGAGTGCGTACTTCGAAGTTCGAAAACATTACGGAGAATTCGTTTGGTAGATTCTTCGGGCAATCATTAACGAAATCAAGACCCTCAAGTCCCTCAATTTCAAATATTGCGCCGAAATTATAAATCTCCGACTTTTATTGATACATTTCTGCTTGATTTTTCTGTGTAATGAACTAGAAAAGTGGCTACATAGATTCGAAAAAGAAATCAGAGCCAATGAAGCAGGAATAACATCATAACTTTCAAGGGCTTCATTTCCTGAGGCTGATTGCTCTAGAATCTAATATTTGCGCTAGATGCTACCGGGAAATTATGGTATCTGGGTTGCTAGGTACGAACGATTCGGATTTCAATCTAGGTGGGATAGCAACTGAGAATTGTGGTGGACTAAATTGTATAGCAGTAATTGCAGCGACGAGTTAGATAACATCGATCGATGGGAAGGATATAAAGTACAGCACTGGTATACCTTATAGCAAAAACACTCATTGAAGATAGAACTTGTAAAGACTAATCTCAGCATTAAGCAAGACACGGGCCAAAAGAAGAAGTATCTTCAATTTCATGACGTTAGATAGAAACTTTTGAATTTGCCCGGAAGCAACAAACTCTCCCCAGTATAATAATATGATTAATGGCAAAACAAACATCAATCTAATTAAGAAAAATAAACATTCTTTAGTAGACAGGCAATTTACCGTCAGTAGCGTCTTCGCCAAAAATTCTGACACTGTTTACCAAGACGAGCATCAATCTATATCGCGTTTCAAATTCTTGCCACGACCCAATAGGTAGCTATAAATTTGACCTTTCGTCCTCTAGAGCTACGGGTAGATATATTGGAGAAAACTTGTTAGCAATATTTTTGAGGACATTGATAAATCAATTTTCAATTTCGGCGCAATATTTACCGCTTTTGGTCCCGTGTCCGCTACCATAGTTAATTTTGATGTTGTATGTAAAACAAATGTAATATTTCTTCCCCTTTTCACGAATGTTTAAAGATTCTAGTCATCGATACAGTTCTATCTGAAATACTAAACTCAGCATAGTGAAACGTTATTCTAATAAAAAATACCAACAATTTTAGCTCCCCTAAAATCACTAACAGAAGTCAAAGAAGACAGCTATTTACGCTGAGAAGAGTTCCGTTTACACAATTCCGGTGCGGAACTCTAAAAATAAAACGCTATCTAAAAGTGGCGACCTGACGGAATCCATCCGGGCGTTATCCGGTCAAAACATCCGGCCACGGAGGAGAAGACAAATGAAATGCTAATACGCATTTTTCTACAAAGTACAACGCAATATTCTGAATTCTGTCAGTCAAAGAAGACCGTTTGCTTAATTTGTCTTGGTAAAGAACAACGGCACCATTGCACTTCCTTATGTTGCAATCAAAGTTCGCTATTATTTGAGAAGAGTATTTTGAGGAGGACAAATCCGCCAAACCTAGCTACTGTTTTGTCGGCGACGGTCACCCACAGAAGTTCACAGAACAGATATAGCGAGGTCAAGCATACTTGGCCGACGTCCGTCTCATGAACTCTCCGCTTATGAATGCGGAAACCAAGACCCTTGTTCGATTGGTAATGCCACGATACACGACACTTTTCTTACCAACTGCAGTAGTACGACATGATCTGTGAGATCGCAAGTTCAGTCTCCTTTTGTTTTCTACTCCGTGCATCCGGCAGACCTAATGAGCCCATTCATACGGACGATCGTTTAAGTGACGTCAGGATCCTGATTTGTCAGATCCAGATGAGCTTGTGGCTAAATAATAACAGCCGCACGGGTCGATCTTCAAGGTTAAGCAACGCTTGACGAGGTCAGTCCGTGGATTGGTGACCATTTCAACATACCGAGTTTCCTCCGTGCCTCGGAAAGCACGTTAAGCCGTTGGTCCCGGCTGTCATTTGAAGATCTTTGAAAGTCGTTACGGATAGTCAGAAGCATGAAATCTGACAAAAGTCTTGCTAAGGGGTATCGTGTTACCCAGTTACTGGGTTGTGGAGGTCAGATAGGCAGTGGCTCCATGTAAAACACTGGTACTCAGCTGAATCCGGTAAGACTAGAAGCCGACCTCAACAACAATTGGGAAAAAGGCTAGGCAGATAGGATCCTGATTTGTCCCTGTAATTGTGAACTAGAGTAGTAGCTGTTATGGTCTACCGCTTATATTATTTAATCTACCGTAAGTACGCTGAAAGTAGTACCAAACATAAATGTCGCCTTCATACACATAGGACTGCCCACAACTCATAAATTTTATGCCCTTGAAGACAAGACACCATACCATCTATAGGAGAAGCACAGTGCGTATAAAACTGCAATTATACCTAAACTACGGATGAAACAAAGCCTACGCCGTTCTTATGTTTCCTAGAAATGACTCAAAAGACTTGAGATGACACTCCTGACTACGGGTTTGCCATTCATTCTTTTATACACACTAGAGTGTTTCATAATATTCCGTAAATTCTTAACACCCCACATTCACCGAAGAACAAACGTAGACAATGAAGCTACAGATTCTGAAGGACAGAGTGACCTAAATAACGTACCTACTAAGGTCGAATGCATTTTACTCCGAACGATGCAAAACGTACTAAATATTTCACATGGACACACCAAAGCAAAAGTAGTAAAAAGGGTGGCAAACCGTTCTACGAAGTTTTTCTTATCTACTAATACTAACCCACGGGAAATAATTCTACGATAAATGAGAAGTATTTTAAATATAATTCTACCTTAATGTGCCTAATAAAAATAACATAGTATTACGAGATTTAACGCGTAGGCGTCAACCTTGCGTGCGAAAACGAATTTTCGAATGTCATTACAACGATGAAGCAAAACGTAATGCGGAAAATAAAAATACAGACCAAAAATAGAGACGCCGCATTGTTTATTAAAATAAAAATGCGGCCCAAAAATAGAGATGTGACATTGTTTAACGGGACGAATGTGTATCCCGTTTTTGCCCTTTTAGAACAATAAACAGACCTTTAATTATCCCATCCGCTGTTAGCGTGTGACGGTGAGAGCTGTGTGCTATTGTGTGTCACATATATTATACGTTGTTTTATTTTCAAAGTGCATAATGTATCGGTATTCGAATCTAAGGTTTGAACCGTGAGCTCTCGATTTTTTTTTCACTTTCTTCAAAGAAAAATTAAACAAACATGCATGAAACCCAATAAAGATGGAAATTGTTCCCTCTGGTACGACAAATTTTAATAGCAAATGCTTGAACTTATCTCAGAAGTTCTATCAATATCTTGTCTTGCCTTCATCCTGGTAATGTATGTAACGACAGTTGTCAGCATTGACAGTTTGAAGTTCAAGATAGTTGAGACGCTTTTTAAGAGGAAATGGGGGCAGAGAGCTCCGACTGAATATCTTTAGTAAAAAGTCATAATTCGAGGTTTGGCTCTCGTCTATTTCCTCTTCCAGTATTGGACAAATCTAAAATATATTCCATAAATTGAATAAAAAAGATATATGTTGTGCTTCTATGTCTTTCTTTTTTCATTTATAGTTGTCAAATTTGTACACTAGGCCTCTGTTGACAGCGCAATTTTGAGAATTTTTTTAGGGGTACAATGTATCATCAAAAAGGAAAACATAGGGGCCACAGTATAAATATCTTTATTTTTCAGTTTATGGCATATCTTTTAAATTGGTCCAATATTGGAGGAGGAAATAGGCGAGAGCCAAACTTCTAATTGTGACTTTTTACTTAGGATATTCAGTCGGATGTCTGCAACCGCATTTTCTCTAAGATTAGTAAGGAAATAGGAATTTATTTGAACATTAGAAGGGGAAGTCCCAGTTTTCCATTTATTTGAAAATAGATTAAGAAATTTAGATAAAGGGGATTGCCCATAAACAGGCCCCCTATGAGGTATCGTGTCTGCGATTTCAATATTATCCGAAAATAGGCTTTATATTTTGTGTTTTTTTTTTCCATCCGTGTCCTTTACTTTATATGTACAGACAACAACAGATCAGGTTCCTTCACTTGGATATTTGTATGCACCTTATTGCATTGTAATAAGGGTTCATTTCAAGAACAGAAACATCGTTATATCTCGTGATCCCCACAAAATAAATGAAAAATGTTTTCTAATTATGAATATAACGTGTTTTTTCTTCAATATACAACCAAATTCATCAAGATACAACCATTATTTCAAAGGGGCCCAAGTTCCCTTACAAAATGGGCATTCTCCTTTGAATGAAAATTCCCCGATATATGTAAAACTGCGGAGTAGCTATACCAATTATCATGAACATAAACAATGTGTAGTGTTTTACAAACAATTATATGTAATCAATGAGAGTGAAGAAATTTTTAGTAATTACTATCCCTGATTAAAACACAATAGCCTCTCAACAAGGTGACATATCAGCGATAACAATTATGAAAAAGTCCAAAATCCCGCAATCCGAATGTCAAGTGATAAATCCCCTTCATTTAGACTTTCTGGCAATCGATATAAAGAGCCTAAGATGGCAAAAAGAACCGGCAAAGAATAGAGAAGAATATTGCATAAAGGAACAGGATACTCAGTAACAGAAAAAGGTTGCTTATGATCATACTCGTAATAATTCCAAAGGAAATGATAGCCGACAATAACTTAACACTTAAGAATCAACAACAAATATGTCTGGAATGTCTGCGTATCCGTCCGTCTTTAGCTTCCTTTTTGACATCACGCATTTCTCGCAAGTTTGTAGAAATATAATGATAGAATGTGTTGAAGAAGTTGAGACAAACAACCATTCAGACGAATAAGGCTCCATTTTTGTAGGCACCAGTTCAATTTCCGAATCCATTTCCTTATCTTTTATACTTCGCAGACTTAGGAGACAACACATCTATGTTTCTAAAGTATCAGCTCCGAATTTAAAACCCTTTAAATACATCCTTAAAATAGTACAAAAAGTATATCGAATTGATTTCGCTGTTTGCCACAACAATCACGTACTACAGATGAAAAAATTACATTAATTCCTTCAACGTCTTGAATACGTAAAAACTTCAACAATTTCAAAGGTAATGAACTCGCTATAATATTTTTATATTATGTTTTATTCGCGAACTGGTTCCGATCGTTGTAACCCCTCTAGAAACTTTCAAGTGTCCGTACTTTCCCCGTAATGACTATAAAGGTGTCTTTGAACACCTGTCATCCTGTTTAAGACTTCCCTAATGACTTTTTGCAAAAACTAACGGTAGAACCGCCATGCTTCGAGCTTGCTACTGGTTAATGACCTTACAATGTTGAAAATTTTGAAGTACTTGTTGCCGAGAACGAACTGCGAAATGTTCATGTTGTATTTTCCTGATGCAGCATAGTTATTTTGACCCGTTTCGGTTCTGACACACGCTGTTTCGTCTCATAAAATGACGCTCTTCGACCTCATTCCTAATTCATTGAATAAGTCAGGGGAACTCCTATAATTATTTAATAGAAATATAGGAGCCGGCGTCTCCGGCGTTCTTGCATTGTAACATTCCCAAAGTTTTCCAACTCGACCTTACCGCGTGAATTCTGACTATTTCTCGGAAAATTTGTCATATACATGGTTTGTAGCTACGTATATGTACTTGTAACACAGAGAGCATAATTAAATATATTCGAACGCAAAAGCCAGACCTCTTTGCAAACTAAATTTTACGTAAAATAAGCTTTTAGGTGACATGTCAGGAAAATACACGAAATGTTGGGAATTATTTGCTTCCAGCATAATTTTACGAGCGGAAGGTATTTGCACTCGAGTTTATTACGCAGTATTTTGACACACAAAAAGATTCTACTAGACATACCTATATAAAAGTTTTAATAGGGTTCTTTGTTTCCTTTGCACCTTGCTTGGAAGAACCTCGAGCATTTAACAATTTTCGCCCTTTTGAGTTTCGTAATACGAGTAGCTTTCTTCGGGATCATTAAGACTACATTCTACAAGGAGTCGATGAAAAAGTGCAAATGAGTTTTGCACACCGCCAGTTTTTACAACCATATCCAATCAGATTTCCAAAGAATACCGGATGTTACTGAAATAATTCGGCGATCATCGATCTTGCGTGTCTCGTTCCTTTTTATATTAAAACGTGACTGATAAATTAGTCAATATTTTCTTAGAAATGTGATCTAAAATTCACGCAAGAGTACCAATCGAACAAGGAGCAGCTAATTCTATTAGAAAGATAATTCGCGTTCCATTTCTTACAGGTAAGTACTTAGAAGTAATTAGGGACAGAATAAACGAGTAACGGAATCAAATTTTCTTGTACTTATCATCTTTATTACAAGATTTTATTTAACTTGTAATTTATTAAGTGTGTTCGGTCAAATATAGCAACTGAATTTTAAAGCAGTTATCCTCCACCGATTAAGATGAAATTTTGCATACACCTTTAGTTTGGATGACAATGCATGGTTAGCTAAGTGACGTCATTCAAAATCCAATATGGCGGACGGCCCAAGGTGGCGGGTTAGTTATTTTTTGTGCACTGCCATGATATGGGTATCAAATGAAAGGGTCTGCCATGATATGGGTGTCAAATGAAAGGGTTTACTGAGTAGGATACGAAAAATTAAAAAAAAAAAATTGAATAATTTTATTTTTGGTGTACCTATTCTCTTAATTCTCCCAATTTCCCAAAGTATTTGGCGTAGGCACAACATGTCTACTTCACTCTATTAATCGTTAACTAGACATATTATCAGCTTTTACACAGTCCACATTCATACTCTCAAGACTTTTCTCACGACAATCCGCCCAATACATCTCGCAAAATAATTTATAGAACTTCAAGTCATAGAGTTCGTATCAAAAGACACTATCAGACAGTCAGTTCACAATATCCAAAGTACTATCGTATAGATCTAACCAACATCAACATTAGCGTGTGTAGAGTTGTGTCACTGGATTGGAAACGACTCGGTTGGATGGGCTCGAACAACAGTAATGTATCAACTGGTTTCCGCTGTGTAGGATTATGTGGCGTTACTTAATGTGGAACATATAATGGAGCAGGTTGAAGGGTAGATGTGGAATTGTAAAGCTACATGTAGAAATTTCGAGTACAGGGTCTTGTTAGAACTGTCTGTTCGTCGTGTTGAAGGTACAGTTAAATTTTGTATACCTTCACCATTTCTAAGGCATATTTACAGCGCATAGGTCGCTTTTTCTGCAGGTTTGGGAGCACAGAGGGCAGGAAAGTAGATAGCAGTTCAAAAATTAGCTGCTTATCTACTGCAAGTTATAGCAGGTCAATATTAGACGAGAAGTGAAGTAAGTGACAAGGGATTTTCAACCATGTGCGGTGCAACTATTCACCTTGACGTGCCCCGCACATTAACTGCTCAAATAGGTGAAGGCCTCGAGATATGCCATATCATATCCAGAACAAATATTTTAATAACTAATTCCCGAGTTCTTTCGCTCAGTTTTTGGGCATGCATTTAAAAAGAAAATAGGATATGTCGTTATGAACCCGAACGTAAAATTCAAGCAAAAAATATATTTGCCTACTTCCTTCCCTTTGCAAATCTTATCAATACATTTCTGTTACATAATTCGTGATCAAATAATATTTGTTAGTATATATTTATAAATCGAGTGGGCAGATTTGTGTGGGTCTTAAATGCCCAGCAGTTTACGTAAATACTTGTAGCATACGACACTGCTTTTACAAAATTTTAAAGATGATCTAATTTTGGGGCTTATCCTCAGATGACTCTTATGCTAGGATTTGCGAATAGCAGATAAGATAGGTGTGCCAGAAGCAAATAAATCACCGTAAGTGTACCTTTTACTACATGATATATTTTAAAATGAGATGATTTAAGTGGTAGGTCAAAGCTATTTTAAATTCCTGCCTCTGAAATGGAATAAAACTACATCTAAAATATTCTGAACTTTCACCAAATTCATGTGGGTAGTTCAAAACTAAATGCAGGTCTAAATTTAGAGAGGGTAGGTAACAAACAACTAACTCAAACTACGAATACCACAACTGGAAAACCAAACATTTTTCGGCGAAATTTGCGCTTCCAAATTGGGAATTTACGGTTCGAAAAGCTTTTGTGCCGGGTTTTCCACAATACGAGTTTTTATTTTTGCTTCAGGCAACATTTTTGAGGTACCGGTGCAGTTTCAATCAATCGTACTGGGAATCTACCCACCTAAAAGATTTGAATGTTGATGGCTATAAGAGAAGGGGCAGACCTTAGAAACTACGGATGGATTGATTGAAGATGAAGAATGATATGGAGCGATGACCTGGTGAAAGCCGCGGTCGGGGTCGACGTGGCTACGATTATGGGAGGCCCATGTCTAGCAGTGGTTGTCTTTTGCCTGAAATATGGTGATGCCTAAACTAACATTATGGTTTATAGAGATCTTACAGGCAGAGATGGTGCACACTTGCAAAAAATTGCAGTAAAGATAAGAGGATGTGATAGCAGTTGTAGCATGGGGAAATAGATTGATGTCCGTTTGAAATATTGAATTGATCACTGTACTTAAAATGTATTAGATTATAATAATCAAAATACTCTTTTTTTTTTAAGCTGACATGGTCACAATCATTAGAATTAATATTTGTGTCGGGATATTTACCATGTATAGGTATTTTGAATTTGGTTGAGAGCTCGATATTTCGGCACCGTTACAAGCGGTCGGCGTCAGTTCTCGTGATCATGGCGCTTGTATAATAATATAATAATATCGAGCTCTCAACCAAATTCAAAATATACATGGTAAATATCCCGAAACAAATATTAATTCTAATCAAAATACTCATTCTACGCACGTACTATGATTAGAAGACGGAGGACATCCGGTGTTAAAACCTTTGAAGATTACGATTCAATGAAAATCTATATCCTGCACTTGATATTTGGATAAGATATACGTACCAGAAGAAATTATTAAAATAAAGACGGTTATCAATTTTTTTGTGAATTTGACCATTCAAAGTGACAAAAAAATGCGCTGTTTGTTTCCGTATAAAGGGGCGTTTGATTAATCGGTATTGATAAAAAGTATTTGTCGATCTGTCCGATAAAAGTACTGATAATTCGGTCCATTCATAAAATGTTATTTCCTTTCTTATTTTTTTTATGAATGAGTATTGTTATCTCGGTTTAGTGCGTCATTGAGAATTAGATTAGATTTAGGGACTTTTTTGTTTGACATTGGTTTGAAAGAGTTGTTCTATAGGAATAATTAAAAAAAAAAGAATTGGTATAGGTATTGGTATTGGTATAGTTTAAATTGGAATGGCAATGTCTTCGAAATAAAAAACAGGGCACATGAACTGCAAGAGGTTTAAAAGATTTCCAAATTGGCCACTGCAGAGAGCATATCATATCCAGTGGCAATAAGAACCGATAAATAGTGTAAGCTTTACATAAAATTGAGGGCTTGGTGAATGTAACACGTCTTCGAATCGAATCGTCCTTTTAATGTTCCCACTGCTGGGACACAGACCTCCTCTTTGTGAAAGAGAATGGGCTATAATCCACCACGCGGACCCAGCGCTGGTAGATGTCACATGTCTTCGAATTTTTGGTTCTAGGACATGCCGGTTTCCTCACGATGTTTTCCTTCACCGTTTTAAGAGCAGTGGTGATGATATAATTTACACAAAGTAAAGCGCCTGTTTGGGTTCGAACTCACGACCTACGATATGTAAGTAGGGGTTGGGCGGGGACTGACAAATACTCAACATCAAATTCTTTATTCAGAAATCAATTCCTTTATTATTCTAAGTCAAGTAGGTCCTATCAATTTTTCAAATCAGAACTACACTTTTGCAATAAAAACAAACAAGACACTGTTTGTATTTGCTATTCCATTAAAAACATCACTACCTAGCATGGTTTCCAAGTCTAGATTATAATAGCAAAAAAAAACATACGTTTTTCCCATGAGAAAGCTATGACATTCATTAAGGAAGTGTGGCCTGGCATGTGAGAAATTAAAACCCCTATTGTTTAGTGCAGCTAACTATTCATTGTTGGAGAGATTCTACAACAACATTGTTGTTGAGACAGCTAAATGAGTGGTAATTTCTTGCTAAGACTAGGAAGATATTATTACTCTTTAGTGTTGTTTATTGGTTAGAGTGGGTTTACAACCAACTATCGTTTGGGTGAGGAATGGGAAGAATGTCGGAGGATGAGGATGAATGGACAGTAATCCTCTTTTTGGCCGGGCTGAACACATAGGCTTTCCGATGCTCATAGCATGGTGCAGTGCTGTTTTAGTATAAAACTAGCTGTTCCCGCGGCTTCGCTCCCGTCAACTGGCTTCCTAGTTTGACTACGAGGAAGTACCGCTATCTACCCACCTACCCTACACTACCATCCTACCCACCCTATCCTACCTACCTACCCTACACTACCAATCTCCTCTACATACATGATTATTACGTAACTTTAACCGTTTACGCAGTGCACGCAACGGAAGCCCTCAAAAAGGAATATTTTTGTCCGTTTTTGCAACATTTTTCATTTATGCTGCGCTCCTATTGGTCGTAGCGTGATGTTATATATAGCCTATAACCTTCCTCGATAAATGGAATCCAACGCAAAAATATTTTTTTCATTTCTAACCACTAGTTCCTGAGATTAGCGCGTTCAAACAAACAAACTCTGCAGCTTTATAATATTAAGTATAGATTTACTACTGTGCAGCCTTTGTAGCCAACTTCAGAGCAGTTAAGAAGATTGGAGAGTACTGTAGATGGCTTTAACACCTTTACTGCCACTCCGGTCACCGATGACCTCAAACAATAAATTTTCTATTGTCTCTCATGAGTGGTGTTGAAGGTGTTAAGAGTAAGCAAAGACAGAGTGTTTGATGATATGGTAAGAATAGGGATGACTTCTGAGATGTCACCTAGGTAATAGAAAAAAGTATTGAAGAAGATATGAGAATAATGAGTACGACCATTGAGAAACATAAAATTTTTGAATGAATTTGAGCAATTAAACAAGGTTTTTTGACACAGATATTAAAACAAAAACTAAATGCAGCCAAGTTTTAATTGTTGGAGAGAACACAACAAGTGTTACAAGTGTTATTGTGACAGCTAACTTAGTATTAATTTTCTTGCTAGAGGGACCAGGAAGAGATTGTTAGTTATTTTGTACTGTTGTGTCACTTTTTAATTTTGTTTATTGGTTAGTGAAAACAATTGCTTCGAAGAGGAATGAGAAAATTTCTTGAGGATTAGTATATTTTTAGGAATGGCTAATGGTTGGGGAAATAAACAATGAATAGAGATGTCTAATGAGACAATAACTTATAGAGAATTATGAAGAAGACATGTTGTACTCGTATAGATAAAAACAAAATGAGTTAGGTAAGAGAGAATTATGAGTCTATTTATTCTACAATTTGACAAAGAACCAATTTTAGAATAAATATGAGCAATTAACAGGTTGACTGCCACGAAATAAACACAATAGAAAATGTATTGTTTGGGGGTCACCGGTGACCTTCGTGGCAGTCAACCTGTTAAACAAGGTTTTTGGTACTGAAAGCCCATTATTTAGTGCAGCCAATATTGTCGGAGAGATTCCATTACAATAGTGTTGTTGAGACAGCTACTTGAGTAGTTATTTTCTTGCTAGAGGAACTAGGAAGAGATTATTAGTTATGGTGTTTTGAAGTACCACTTTTTAGTGTTGTTTATTGCTTAGATGTTGACACCTTACTTGTTTGAGGGATGAGGAGACGTCTTGAGCCTGAGTATAAGTGGAGATGGATTTCAAGAGTAGAAGACATGATGGATGGACTGTGTGAAAGATGATAAATAGTATTAAATAGCTAAAAAGGGTTTTGACTACTAAGACGATAGGACAAGAGCATACATAATATATTGTTTTTTTTTTCTGTTTGCTTCCCTCTTGACCACTATCTCACCTGATGGTAAGCGATGATGTGGTTGATGGTGAAGCACGCTTGCCTAGAAATAACCTATTCACTCTTGACTTAAAGAGCCCCAGACTGTAGCAGTCGGGAAACACAGACTCCGGCAGGGAATTCCACACCTTAGCTGTATGCATAATAGAAGTGTTCCCAAAACCACAATATCTACTTTTACCAAATTTTGAATAAAAATGGTTTATTTACTAAACCAATTCCATTTTAAAATTGTTTTGTGACAATATTGTTGTTAAGACAGCTAAATGAGTGGTAATTTTCTTGCTAGAGGCTTCTAGCTAAACTAGCAAGAGATTATTAGTTTTGGAGTTACCGTTTTGTCACATTTTAGTTTTGTTTACTTAGTAGGGTTTATGACAACTATTTGCAAGTAAGAAAACAAGTATGAAAAGCAGCAGGCTGGCAGGACAAGTATCCCAATGTTTCTATGTTTTAAATAGAGTAACCATAGTAGGTACCTATGTCTGAATTTAATGAATTAATAAATATCCTATGTGCTAATCATAACAAGCAAATAATTAGGTAATTACAGTACCATTATTGCAGAAATGCAAAAAACCACTAAAACAAATGTGGTTAAGAAGTACCTATGCCAATAATGATAATTCTAAATACCTACCTATTTTAATTACTTGGGAATTTTAGTCCATCAATTCTATTTAATAAAGTAATTTATAAACAATAACATAAATACTTGGTTAACTTATAAAATGCAGTACTTTCCTCAATTTAAAATTGCACTGGAGGAGGTAAACACACCGGCTGAAAGGAAAATTAGGGTTTTACCTTGATATGTCATTGCCATTTCAGTTTGTAAATATTGTAGGTTTTACTATCTTTTTACAGTATTTGATACAGTTCCCCCATAGATAGATATAGATATGATACATGAAACTGTTAGAAAATGCAGGATATGGGTTCTTTACACTCATCCTGTACTTCTTAACACATTGTCTGCTAGACAAAAGACACAATAGAAAATGTATTGATGAGATCACCAGTGACCGGAGCAGCAGTGAAGTTAATGGCCTGCACTTTTAATCATTAACTTCTCAGCACTAGATACCTGTTGTTGTATATGACTGATTATGATGTGATAAAAGAAGAGTTGCACCAAGCACAAATAAATTGGGCAAGGCATGCTAGGATATACAGCTACCAGGTTGTCAAGGTCAGACAGGCAGACACTTCATATATTCAGCTGAATTTGTATAGACTGTAAGCCCAACTCGACATCATTGGGAAAAGACTAGGCAGATTATGTGGGCATTTTGATGATAAGGAAGAATAGTTAGTTGAAGTCAACATTACATTACATACTTGTTCCTTGTTTACACATTTGGGATGTATAAACAAGGAACAAGTATGACCAACCTCCTTGGGTAGCAAAATAGGTAGGTACTTTTACACCTATAATATGGAGTGTCTTTTTTTTGTGAATATTGCAGATGTCAACTGTTCCGCTGGTGTCGATATATAAGTCCCCTCACTTGATTTATGCCACCATCTCCCTAAATAATTTCCCTTCTCTTCTGACTTATTCCTCCCCAGAACTCCTTGTGGTGCTGATGATTTTCATCCCGCACAATAATATAAAATTATGAAATGAATCTTACTAAACTTCAAACTATCATCTACATGCATGTGGCATACAATGTAATTTTGTTTGTTTCAGTCCCGTACTTACCTAACAAGTTGGTGTCAAACTGTATTAATCTAATAATATAGTTTTTGTCTGCAGTTGCCTATTTTTTAAATCACTACATATTATAAAACAAAGTATAGAAGATTTAAACCAAAATGAAGCCTTTCTATGTGACCTAACAGTTGGCAATTTGTATATTGTAAACAATTAGTTCGTAGAAAAGGGATTTATTTTAGTTTAAATTGTTTAATTTCAACAGAACGATAATACATTTTGGTTCAACTTAAGTGTCCCGCACTATACCCCGCCATATCTGTTCCCGATAAACTCAAAAACTACTGAATGGATTTTCATGCCGTTTTCACCAATAGATAGAGTGAGAAGCAAGGAAGGTTTTTGTATATAATTTGTCACATGCGCAGTCGGGTGGCGGCTCACTATTAATAAAACAATACTTGCTCCATTAAACTTGAGACATTGGCAGAATAGTTGATATTGGCTTTGCATGCCATATTAAAATAAAGAATAGAAGTAGGAACCTAAGTTCTTTTTTCTAGTATTTTGCAAAAATATGGGTAGGTATACAGTGATAAAGTGAGAAACAGTAAAAAGTTGTACAGTTAGTACTTCTGTATAGGTATCATGGCCTAACAGGCAGGAAAGTAAGATTAGCCATAAATAGCCTGATTAACAGATATTTAGTGTTTGTGCGTTCATGATACTTAACTACTTAACTTTTCCTGGTTAAACAAAACAGACCATTTCTAGCCTATACATTTATTTCAAATTTTTTGTTATAGGATAGAGTATTCAGTTGTAATTTAGTAGTCAGTTTGGTACTAAACTAAATAAAACAAACAAAATTAGGTCCCATTAGATTGTTCCCAGTTGGGTGGGAACATTTTAAAATTGTCTATTAGTTTACAACCTGTCTTCCGCTTTTTGATTGATATTAAATTTTGTAGAAAATTTGACCCAAGTAGTTGGCTTTGTTAATAGAAGTTTATTGAACACCTCAAAAAAGTTTTCAAAGATGCAGGTGAACAGGTACTACAGGATGTCATCCATATCTATACTAATATTATAAAGAGGTAGTTTGTGAGGTTGTAGAGGGTAATCTCTGGATCTATTGAACTAATTTAGATGAAATTGGGTTTGGAGATAGTTTGAGACCCTGGGAAGGATATATGATAGTTTGTATTCCCTTGGGATGATAAAACACTTCTTACGCAGGTGAAGCTGCAGACAGAAACTTGTTCTGGATAAAGGTATTGCGCTCACATTGGGGCCTAGAAAACTCAACTTTAGTCGTGTTTGTAGCGGCCTACCATGGTACGCAACCAGTTGAGCATTTTTGGCCTGAAGGTTGTATGGTGATGAAAACAATACAGGCACACCATTAATTATGAATATGAAAACAAACAATTATGCATAAGAAATTGCATTTTTAGATGTCATTTCTCACAATGTCTAAAATCTTTAAAGATACAATTTTTTACATTATGTACTACACATTTAATATAAGTTTTTTGCTTTTAAATGTAATTTGCCTTTGATTAATTTACACTGAGCTAAAATGAGCCAGTGACCTAAGCCAGCTGTGGCCAACAGAGTAGATTATAGTGTGATCACAGGGTTCCTGCGGAATGGGTTTTTGGTATAAATTTAACTTTTTCTTGAATACAGTTGCCAGAAACACTAATTACTACAGTTTGAAGATGGACAAGTTGTGACTTTGTTTTATTAGGTAGAATTTAGATGGTAAAACTAACCTGTTTCCAAAGTTGGTCCTCCAAAACTCAGCAGCGTCGCTCTTCGTGATACGAAACTGGTCGCCGGCAAACGTGCCGTTCGGGAACATCGCCTTCAACTCACTCAACATGTGACTGAACACCAAACTAAGCTTCGTTAGGTTACGACGGTAATGAGAGTTCTCATCGAACATCTTCTCTTTACCTTCTTTAAACAACTTTATAGCCTGCTTACACTTCCTTATCAAATTAATTATAAATATGTTAAAATGTTCGTTGCTATTCAACGCCTGCATGTTGTCCTCGTACTTTGAGTATATCACACGCAAACGTTGATACGTATCCGGTAAAATGTCCAGGATAAACGGCGGACTGTTTTTCAAATTCATCTTGTGATGCTGACACAGTTTCACCACTTTATCCATCAATTTCCAAGTCTTATCCAATGTCCTTTTATCGGTCGCAAGTTTAGTGGGGCATACCGCATCCGAGAACGCCCCGTGCAACTTCGAAAATATCGAAGATATATTTTTCTGTTGTGATTTGTGACGAGAGGCCGCCATATTGAAGAGTCCGATGACATACAAATGAAAACAAGGTTTTTTAACACGACACTAAACTCAAAACACATGCATCACTTAATTATAATGTTGTAAAGCGCGTGTCTTCTCATTATCACATAATCGAACCACATTTACGACACAAATAACACGCTATACAACGATCGCCCACTGACACATCGGCGACGCGTATGACAATTTGACAAATACATGAATGAATGAATCGAGTGACAGAAAAGAAAATATAGGTTGGTTTGGAGGACAAGTTGGTGTTGCCATTTGAAATAATGTTTTACCCCGATGTAACGTTGGTTGGTTTTAGAGTTTCTTGTAAACAACATACATACATAAACGCACTCCTTTTTCACATGGGGGTAGGCAGAAACCAACTTATGAAAAAATGTTATTGCAAGATTTATAACTCGATTATAGCCTTCTCCTTATAGAGCCACTTCTGTGTGTGTCTTTGTGTGTTGTGTGTTTTGTCATTGGCGGGATTCGGATTGATTAGTCGAATACACAGGCATCCTATCTGTGAGAGGGGTAATGGGCCTTAATCCACCACGCGGGCCCAGTGCGGGTTGGTGAATGTCATCGAATTTTTGGTTCTAGGACATGTCGGTTTCCTTACGATGTTTTTGCTACACCATTTTAAGAGCAGTAGTGATGAAATAATTTACACAAAGTAAAGCGCCTGCCTGGGCTCGATTTTACTACCTACGATACGTAAGTCGGGGCCGTTACCACTGGGCAAGCACTGTTAGTTCAATAGTATTGTTAGTAATTACTTTGTTTCATCTTTGTGTCGATGGTACATTTAAAATGTATGGTCCCAATACTTTGTCACTTCCACGGTATGGTCATTAGAAGCTTATAGGTCGCTTTGACTGCAGTCTGCAGGTTTATACATAGGTACATAATCTGAGATGTAGTTCCACTTATTCTCCCTCCAAGTTTCGCCGAGGTGTACTTTTTCCCACTTTACCAGATTGGCGTTACATCTGCCCAGTTATTTTTGTACTCATAATCATCCATGTAGACTACGGGCGATTTAAAGAAGGAGTAGGATAATTTGTAACTGTTTATTGTTATATTGATATCAATTCTGCCATTCCAATTCCAATGATAGCCATTGGATTCTAATTTATAGTCGATCAGACTATTCAGTGTTCATACACGTTCTGCGATTAAACTATAATAATATGTACTGATCAACGGGACTGTTTAAAATTATTTGTGGTGATGATGCTGACAAATTTATTCATTAGCCTTTCCAAAATTAAATGTTCAGTCTAAAACAGGGTCAATCTTATAGTCATAAATTCATTTTTCCGTTTTCGCAGATAATAATTTTGATCTGGCAATATCGCCGTTACAACGTTTTGTTACTGCTAATAATTTGAATGTTTTGAACAAGATTTCGTTATTTATGTATATTTTATATATATATTCCATACAATTTTCGTTACGTAATTAGAAATTTCAAGTTCAATCGTAGTTATAATTTTATAATTTTTGTAAAAAGAGGTGTTAACTGAACGCTTTTAGCTGCCATCTTGTGATCAATTACTGAAACATTGTGGTAGTAGTTCTCTACTTTCGAAACAGGTGGCGCTACTAGTTGCGAAGCGCAAATAGTTCCTTAAAAAATACACAGATGTCATTGAAACCAAATTTTGTCAGAAACTTTTTTATTTCGACAGTGTTTTTTAGCGACAATAATATTGATGAAGAATAGCGTCCATTAACATGAGGCATATATTTGACCGTGGTAAGAAAAAGGAAGATCTAGTTATTTTTTAAGTAAAATAGTTTATTCTTCTTCTTCTTCTTCGTCAGTGGATTCAGTGGTGGTTGTGGTTCGTTTCTTGCTCTTCCTTTTGCGACTGTGCCTCTTGCCTTTCTTGCCGATCCTGAGTAACAAATAAAACATTTCTAATTATACAATTATTTATAGTCAGGGTCATGTTGTTGTTTGAGTGTGATTTTATGAAAACAATTTAGTACCTTACTTAGTCATAATAAGTATTTAATTTTTTATTTAAATCTATAATTATTAACTGTAGGTAATCTTACCACAAAAACGTGATATTAATCCACACAGCAAAATTTTAACGAGGGAAATGATTGATTTTCTGTTCAAACACTTCAGGGTTACAATATTCTTGTTATTTTATTTATTTAGGTAGGTTTGCTCTTGACTCTAGTCTATAATTATATTATAGGTTCTTACCTACAAAGTCAACCGGTGACAGAAGCAAAGTCGACGATGGAGTGAGCTTACCCTTACTTTTTACTTTTTACCCGATTGCCGGATGAGGGTAATGTGTTTATCAGTCTATGTATGTATGTTTGTTCCTACGCGGCGTTCTAGGGACCCAACGCGTTGGCCGATATTGATGATCTTACGTCAAACGATTCGTCATATTAAGCGAGTGTCATTTTCCATCATTATTTTTTTCTTCCAAACCCATCGTGTGGGGTGTCAAAATAAAGGGCTTCAAGAGTTGATTTCAAAAATATACTACACTTATATGTTTAAATGTACCTACCTACTTAATTCGAAAAAAAAATGTTAACTATGTAGTTATAATATATAAAAAAGTTAATTAAAAAAATAAAAACCCTACTGCTTAAGAGCGGACTCTAGTCAACAGGAATTTGAAAAACAGGTATTTGAAGAAACTATTGCCGTTGCGTCACCTCCAACCTCACCCCGTAAAGTGCGAAAGGGACAACTGCATCTCAGGCTGATTTTACCTACAAAAACTTTGACTAAAAGACGTTTCGTATTCTGCTGTTTTCTTCATGAAAACTGGTCTGATCTCAAAAATTCTTATATCAAAATTTAGAGGAAAAGTATATCTATGCTCCTATCATTTCCTTTTTTGTTAAAAACTTATAAATTTTGTCTGAAAGTCTTTTGAACATGGCGGTAAAAACGGGCATTTTTTTCGGATTTTTGTATTGTCATATTTCTTTTTGTGATTATGTTTTGGAAAAAAGGAAATGATACAGGCACGTATTAATTAGACCTAGATTTTATGGAAAAAAATCATTGCTCTTGAGGCATTATCCACGAAGAAAACAGCAGAATGTGTTTGTATGGAGAAAGTCTCACTACAGTCCCCTCTTAAGAAGCGAACTAAAAGGACGTAAACAAGAAGAAAATCATGCTGTGCTGTCGAAGGATACATCTGGTTTTGGTCAGCCAGCTCGCGAATATGTATCTTCCGACTGCACAGCATGAGATTCTTCTTGTTTACTTCTTTTTAGTTCGCATCGGTTTTTTTTATCAAAATACTAGCTTAGGTACATTGATAACACTCACCTTTATTTTAAAATCAACAGGATACAACAGTAGGTACAGTGAGGTAAGATAGATTAAAAGGCAAGGTAGATTGGATTTCATGTGCCAAGATGTGAACATAATAAATATCAAGAAGGATGAAGGAAAGGAAGAGGAGTTCACAAAAGTCAAGGCATTATCATTTTATCCAAACGACATCCAATGCAAGAAATAGTTCTCGACAGACCCTGCGCTTCTCGCATCCAGCGGAATCTCGCGGCCCTCACCAGGTAAACATAAATTGAAATAGTATAGATCTAGAAGAAAAAATGAAGACAGTGGTGATGAAGTAAGAGATCCAGAAAGTCCAGAAACTAACACTCAATAGAATGAAGTAGGAAATGCTGCATTATTAAGTGATTTTTTTAATCTACATTGCAGACTTTAGACTGAACCAGAAGAATTACAAGTAAATCGGCGTCAAGAAAACCAGTACTTACATAAACTATTAAGTACTAACTACATTAATTTATTAACAAAACAATAATTATACAGTCCAGTTAGTCACAAAAGATGTTCAAAAAATTACTGTTCATTATCCGGGCAAGAAGTCTTTTCATAGGCATTGAATTTCAAAATGGAGCCTTTGATTCCCACAAGAACATTATCTGCTGAATCCATTGCGAACGAATTCACTCCGGTTATGCCAAAGGAGCCAAGTTTCCTCGCACTAGTGTTCTCAGGGTCAACTACATATAAGTTACTATTCTCATCCATGGCGAATACTTCATCAGATCGACTGACGAAGACTCCTGTCATTTTATCACTGGGTAGCCCTTTGATCTTGATTGGTACCGTGGTTCCACTTTTCAGAATATAAGATGTTTTTGTTGCTACAAAGTACAAGTTATTCCTTGGATCTACAGTCAAACCATGTCCGTTGGGTATAGCTGTAAATGTTTCCTGCTTTTGGCCCTCGTTCGTGATCTTGTGGACTCGGTTTTGTGGCCAAGTTGCTATATACATTGCACTGCCATCACTGCTTACGGCGATATACATTACATCTTCACCTAAAGCTGTATATAGTTCGATAGAGCTATCATCTTTGTACTTGTAGACACCGTTATCAGTAGCTAAATACACGATGTCGTTTAGGTTATCAACGCACGTCGACTGACCGAGTCCGGCAACTTTTATGATTTCGAATTCACCGCTCGGGTGCATGACTTGAAGACTCATCTTCATTTCGTCGCTGATGAGAGTGAAGAAGACCTTCTCAGTCTTCCAGTGAATGCTCATGTCTGCTGGTATGCCTGTAACGTTCTTTTTTTCTTCTAAAGAGTAGTGGAAGTTGTTGAAATTGAGGAGGTTGGCGCAGAAGGTGGCCCTGGACTTCTGTTGCGCGAGTCCTTGCCTGGTCATCACTGGGTTTGCACTGATTGTTGTCACTACTGACAGGAGTAGTATTAGTTTCTCCATCTGAAATGGAATAAGTCAATGTTAGCAGCTTAGTATGTACGGAGGTTAATGGGTAACTGAAAATAAAAGTACGGCTAGGTTTACTTTGCAGTTAAAATATTAGGATTGTTAAACAGTCGTTACATTGAGAGCTAGAAGAATAGCTGTCTCTATCAAAATTTTATTGATTTAATTATACTAGTAATATTATTTACAATAGTTAGTACGTTTCGATGTTGTCGCAGTCTGTGCTATTATATTGAATACCCTAAGAAGTTGAATGTATTTTATCAAGAGTTAGATGACTTGATAACCTCACACACAACACGGATAGAGAACTAGAGATTTACGAGTATTATTCCATGGTGAACATAAAAACATCCAATAATTAGTTAATTAAATTACTAGAATTGTTTTTGTTTACGATAAAGAGACTTGTTTACTTAAGGATAAAGTATCAATTTCAAGGAAAATCTGAAAAAACAACTCAATTTCTAAGAAATATGTTTTTGCTTGTTGTTTTGTTTTTCTTTCGATTCTTTTATGAAGTAATTTTTTTGCCAAGTTTTTCAGTTAAATGTTATGCAATCCAATAATCCAATCTCTTTCTATTTGACTGTTTGTTACCTTTGTTTTAATTGCTGACAAAACAATTTTAATCGAATTTCGCGGCGAATTTCTTTTCTTCAAATTCGCGGGGAACACCTGTATAAAGGACGCATGAAAACAGACATTATGGCAGAAAGGGTAGGCCTATGTCCAGCAGTAAATGTCTTTCGGTTGATATGATGATGATCATACTCGATAGTGAGTGATTCTGGCGAGAAGTGATGCTTATGGTGACTGCTTGTACAAGAAGAACAGTAGTCAAACAACATATAATTCAATACGTCTTCTACAAAGATGTTTGTATGTTTGGATTTAGGAGGTAATCTTGGCAACTTCTCATTGGATTAAAAAAAAAAACTTTCACTTATAGAAAAGCTCGAATCACTGAGTGTCAAAGGCTCTATGAAAAAGCGCGCGGATCCTCTGGTAGTTCACGGGAGGCTTGGGAAAAAGCAATTTTTTCCCGACTGCCGAAGTAGGGTAATGTATTTATCAGTCTATGTATATCATGTATGTTTGTTCCTAAGTGGCGTTCTACCGGCGTTGGCCGATTTTTATGATTCTTACGTCAATCGGTTCGACAAAAAAAATATACAAAAAAGTTATAAATAAAAAAACAAAAAACCCGACTGCACAAGATGCGAACTAAAAAGACGTAAACAAGAAGAAAATCATGTTTACGTCTTTTTAGAGTATTTTAGTTCGCATCTTAGGCAGTCGGGTTTTTTGTTTTTTGTTCAGCTCTGTCATATCCAAAAGTTTTACTGCTAAGTAGCTGAACGTGTAACCATTCATACTTTAAGGTAGGTAAACTCGAGATAGAGCCATATCTACAATTTCAATTATATACGCTGTTAATTTTCTCGGTAGAGGCTTACGCGGTGAGAATTTAACGCTTGACTGTTTCCATAATGTTTTCCCTACCTTCCCTTTACGAATCAAGATTTCATTTTATTTTAATAGACTTTTTTTGCAATGTTTGCAGATCAGTGGAAATTGCCACAAGAGAGAAGAGGCTTATGGCTAGCAAGTTTGAGAATTAAAATGGATCAGAATGGCAACCAGTCGGTATTCTTTCAAATTGAAGGCACGTGAGCACATTCGCAAGAAGTTTGCAGGATCATCACAAAATTTATTTGTTGGTTTGGATTTTCATATTTATTTATTTATTCATTTCATTTCATTTACATATGTTTCTAAGTATACAGGATGGAATTGTGTAATGCCACCTAAAGGGAAAGTACTCTTAATACTGTAGACAGAAAATTTTACTCAATAAAACATTTATTTATTATTGAAAAGAAAGAAAACAGCATTCAAAGATTTTCGAAAATTCGCTTGCCACACCCTGGAATCGAACCGACTAAAATCTTTAAAATTACACCCTGTACTTTTATTGTATCGATCGTTAGGGTCAATTACTCGTATAAGGATGAAATCTCTCTTACAAACTTGATAAATTAAATGAAAGGAAAACCATGAAATCTTAAATTATTTTAATTATTTACAAAAAATGGTAAACTCACTAAATAGTTGCTCGAAATGGGCTCCATTTTCTTGGATACACAAATTTATTCTTGTAACGAATTCATTTCTAGTAAACTTAAATACAAACATGTGCAAATTGCAATCGTCTTATCTAAATAATCATTCGTCATTATAATGGATAAATGACGTCAATGATAATTATTAATTACGCACCTACGGATACAGATGGATCTTTGAGTAAAAGTACTTTAACTTGACCCATTGAATTTATAAGACCAGATTTCATGGTTTTCCTTTGATTGAATTTATCAAGTTTGTTAGAGAGATTTCATCCTTATAATTGACACTAACGATCGATGCAATAAAAGTACAGGATGTAATTTTTAAGATTTTAGGCGGTTCGATTCCCGGGTGTGGCGAGCGCACTTTCGAAAATCTTTGAGTAAAATATTCTATCTACAGTATTAAGAGTACTTTCCCTTCAGGTGGCATTACAAAATTCCACCCTGTATATTCATTATTCTTTTATTTGTATATAAATATATTTTACAATGCATGTCCTCGAAAAGAGCAGTTTTCCAAGCAGCCAAACTGTGCGGAAAGTGTCACTTTTTTTCACTAGTGCTTTTTACTTTCCTGTATTTTTTTAATTTTTGGCTCCAACGTCAGCCCGACGCATAGAGTTTTTATTATTTGAGAAAAGTTTAAAAAAATTGTTATGTACAGATTACCATTCATATAAAAGGTAAAATAAAACTAATACTTTATTTTAGGCGTTTTTAATTACTCTAGATTTGGTTTTTTATCAATAAATTAATTTTAAATATTAATTAAATATGTTTGGCAGAACGTATATTTTGCTCGTGCCTTATTGCGTTACGATGTGACAGTTATTCGCACATGCGCAGTAGATATGCCCGAGGAACTATTAGTTAATCTGTGGATGTGCTGAGCGCGCTTGAATAAAGCCCGCCATTTTATTAATTTCTTTTTATTAATTTATATATGTTTTTATTTCCTCGCACAATGCATAGTAAAATGTTGTATGATACACGTACGTAAGATGATTTTCGACTCGTGTCGATTTATCCACTCACTCGCTTCGCTCGCTCGTGAATAAAAATGCCACTCATCGGAAATCACCTACCTTCCGCACTTGTAGCATAAATAACTATTACAATGCATGTCCTCGAAAAGAGCGGTTTTCCAAGCAGCCAAACTGTGCGGAAAGTGTCAATAAGCCCGCCATTTTATTAATTTCATTTTATTAATTTATTTATTTTCTCGCACAATGCATAGTAAAATGTTGTATGATACACGTACGTAAGATGATTCCCGACTCGTGTCGATTTATCCACTCACTCGCTTCACTCGCTCGTGAATAAAAATGCCACTCATCGGAAATCACCTACCTTCCGCACTTGTAGCATAAATAATTACTGTTTCTCTATTCATCCTATTATTTAGTTACACCTGCCTTGTTTTATCTTTGCACCACGCTAAGGTCGACTGGTAGAAAATGCCTAAAGCATTAAGTCCGCCTTTGTACTTGTGCGTAAAATCTTTTAACATTGATTTTCCAACAAGTATGATGTAACCAAATTCTTGTCATAAAAACTTATTGATGGAAAAGAGTGCCCGTAGAGGTTCTTGCACGTTCTTCTCTATAGAGACCTACTGACGCTTGCAAATGTGCACTTAGTTTCATTTTTAGGGTTCCGTAGCCAAATGGCAAAAAACGGAACCCTTATAGATTCGTCATGTCTGTCTGTCTGTTTGTCCGTCCGTATGTCACAGCCACTTTTTGCCGAAACTATAAGAACTATGCTGTTGAAACTTGGTAAGTAGATGTATTATGTGAACCGCATTAAGATTTTTACTCAAAAATTGAAAAATAAGAATAAATTTTGGGGGTCCCCATACTTGAAACTGAAACAAAAAAAAAAATATTTTCTTCAAACCCATACGTGTGGGGTATCTATGGATAGGTCTTCAAAAATGATATTGAGGTTTCTAATATAATTTTTTTCTAAACTGAATAGTTTGCTTGCGCGAGAGACACTTCCAAAGTGGTAAAATGTGTGTCCCCCCCCCTGTAACTTCTAAAATAAGAGAATGATAAAATTAAAAAATATATATGATGTACATTACCATGTAAACTACCACCGGAAATTGGTTTGAACGAGATCTAGTTAGTAGTTTTTTTTTAATACGTCATAAATCGTAAACCGCAATTTACCAAGTACGGAACCCTTCGTGCGCGAGTCCGACTCGCACTTGGCCGGTTTTGTTTGTTTTTGCTGACAATTCAATAGTACCTTAATGGTTTCATCATCATCATCATCATCAGCCTTTTAATGTCCCCACTGCTGGGACAGAGACCATCTCTGTGAGAGGGAATGGGCTATAATCCACCACGCGCTCCCAGTGCTGGTAGATATCACAAGTCTTCGAATTTTTGGTTCCAGGTCTTCCAGGACATGTCGGTTTCTTCACGATGTTTTCCTTCACCGTTTTGAGAGCAGTGGTGATAAAATAATTTACACAAAGTAACCTGTGTTCGAACCCACGACCTATGACACGTAAGTCGAGACCGTTACCACTGGGCCACCACGGCTCGCATCGCTTAATGGGATAGTTGAAACAAATATTTTGATTTGATTTTGATTAGGTACAGTGGTTTCGGCGATTATCGTCGACATTTTAAACACAATCAATCCCTATCAATCCCTTCTACGTTGGGGCCCGTTTCCAGTCTAACCAGCTGAGCTGAGTTTATTCTGGTAGTATTGTAGGTACATAGCGACTGCCTAATTTATCTTCACTACCCAGATACGGTATCCCTTGGGAAGACTTGTCCGACTTCATGGTTTCGAACCACACCGTAACGACTGTCTATGATTTAAAAATTACCGGAGATTATCGTCACTTACTCACAAACTTCGCACTTATTCTTTACAATATAGAAATATTTCTTATCCACTCAATATATAACAGAAAAACAATACCTTTCTTTCCCAATATAATGCAATATAACACAACACAGTTTCACGACACCGGATCACACATCTCCAAGCGTACTGACCACAATATTATCTGTAACTTTATATATAAGCGTCGTATTATCATTCTTACTGTACTAACGTCTATAGTAAAACAATAACAATATGTTTAAACAATAATAAACGACATATTTCTCCGATTATGCTTGTGATTGCTCAATCTTACTAGGAAGTGTTTACGTTGGTAAGTATTTCATTCTGCTTATTGTCTTCGTGGACTGTGTCTTTAATTGTTGCTTTCAGTGTATTAGTCGTGTCGTCTAATGCACTAAGATTATCAGTTAAGTTGTTGATAAAATTAATAATTTAATTTAAACTAACAATAGAGGTAAATTAATTGTTTGTTTGTTGCAAGTTATCTCTGGTATTTATAATCATATAACAGAAATTCTTTAACTGATAGAAAGCTAATATTTCGCTGAGTGTCATATACTACTTTATATTTCCCAAAAATGCACGGCCCCTGTTGGATAAGGAGCAAAGCCGAGGAATTAACTGATAGGATATGCTAAGTGTGCTAAAAAGTACGGAAACCATGAAAAATTTCACAAAAAAAGTGCTGTATTCTTTAAGTTCTTTATTCTACGAATAGGTCACTATTGGTTATTCATCTCGGCTTTCTGCTGATAGCCCATTTAGTAGTACATCACGATCATGATCTGGTCCAGACTTTCTTAAATTCGCTTTCCTTTCTAAAATTACTGTTGACCTGAAATTCAAGTCCAAATTGTGTGATGCTTATAATCATCAAAATTGTCCACCTCTCGATTGCCAAACCCATCGATTAAGAACACAACTTTAATGACAATTTTGGTATTGACGTTAACTCGTGTGATAAATGGATGGCGCGGATCACGCGGAGGAAGGTAGGTAGCTTTAATCATGTATTTGTCAGGTAGGCCCGCTTTCATACGAGTAGATATGAAGCATGGTAACTTTGGCAGATTACATTATATTTAAGGGTTCATAGGCATACTAGTGACCCGCTTCGGTTTTGCACAAGACACATTTACTCGTTATACAGAAACTTATCTTGTTTATCGCTCTCTCTATTTATAAAAACCGTACTAAACTCCGTTGCGTGGTTCAGAAGAAGTAAGCGGAGAAACAAAGAGGCAGACAGCGAATTTTTTTTAATACTATTTAGAGAGGATATCCTTTCAGTGGTTAATGGTGTCCGCTGTTCTTTTCTGGTTAATTTCATTTCGGAATCCAAGATTGTAACATAATTTTTTTCTGGAATCGGTCAAGATTCATTGCATATTATGACAAACATGCTGGAGTGGTCCAAGTGCCTGCACATTTGCACTTTCGAGGACCTAATGAAGGCCACTGACGCTGCTATTGGTGTGGCTGCCTACTAGTCCCAAAATATCTAAAGAGTTTTTCATTGTCTCGAAGAAAAGAAGATTGGAGATTGCTTCAGTGATTTTCTGGCGGTCGCCACTGTTGATTTTGCCTTTCAGGAGTCGCAGTGAATTAGAAAAGAGTGGCGGGCTTTTATCGTAAAAAAGTATTTCAAAAGAATCCATAGCACATTCTCGTAACATTTGCTCTCAAAATGTCCTACCGATCTCCAAACCCATCGATTAAGAACGTAACTTTAATGACAATGTTGGTATTGACGTTAACTCGTGTGATAAATGGTTGGGCGCCCCTCGCGGATCGCACGGAGGAAGGCAGCTTTAATCATGTATTTGTCAGGTAGGCCCGCTTTCGTCTATATGAAGCATGATAACTTGGGGGGTTAGAAATTATAATAGATTTAGTATGGTGAACTTTGCTTCTCTTGAATTGCTCGAACCTGTAAAATATAACTAGTCTCCGCTGATATGCATATATGGCAGTGGGTCTTGTCAGAATATCAGCGCAGCGTTATTTACTTTTTGGATATCGCTGCACATGCTGAGATGGGAGCTTTTTGGTCTCGCACGGGATTTTATTTTTATTACTGTTTAATGTTTTGCTTATTTCTCGTGTCTCCTGTGCGGGTCACAAATAAATACTTTTTCTTTCTTTCTTTCTTTGATATAAGACTGCAGGAGGAATACCTATTACTATCTGAAGAACTATAGTTTCACTATGTTTTCTGTCGAAAAAAGATGCTGTAGCCTATGCTACCCTTTTCTTAGCCTGTTGTTAGGTAAAATCAATTCTGATCTCATCTTTTTTTGTTTCAATCAATCAACTCATGCTATCGTAGTCCACTGCTTGGCAGTCTCCCACCTTTTACATCCAATACGTCCCAGCTCAGCGATCTTTATAAGGTCGTCGGTCAATAAGTTTAATTCTTCTTCTTTCATGTCAATTAACTCGAAGTATAATCTCAACCATTCAGATATTTTCCGATCAGTATGGTTACTCGGACAGCTCTGTCATTCGGTACGTTTAAATCCAGTAAGGTGCAGGTGGTCGGGCATGAAGAGCAGACAGGGAGGTGGGCCATATCTTGCGAAGGGGCCCCACACTGGCACTGTGTTTTGGATGGGTCTATGATACTCCATTTGGCCAGGTCACAGATAATATAATACTAGCATACAGACGCCTTATCCCATACACAGAAACCATGCCGACGTAACAAGCGTTTTTCGTCAGATGATAACTTTTTTACGTACTTCAATCGCGTTCGGTTCAGTTCCACGGCTGTAGATGGTGTTAGCAGCGACTTGCAAGTAAAAGGGTTTTATCGGTTTGTGACCATTTTTTTCTTTAAATACAGTGACGCTTTGTTTTATAGTATTTTTAGCACGTTTTTACAGTATCATTGTACCAAAATGTGTTACAAATACAAATTTAAATAATCGAGTGGCATGCCTCAGACATTTAAAACCGCACCATCTATTGGAATCAATTTTAAATGATGCGTTCAAATAATCTTTGAAATGTGAATTAAGAGCCCAATATGCCATAATGTTGTGCTTATAAGAGTTTATTAAAAAAGGACATGATTTTTTATGATCAATTCTAAAAAATGATAATTTTATATACCATTCAATAACAAATCGCGCCATCTAGTGATATTTATTTGAACCAAATTTTCTTTGTAAGCGCTGGTGGGACCCCGTCGCCAGGTTGTTTTTACAGCGGCCATAAGTTTAATAAATACCTACTGTTTAACCAGACATAACACCTATTTCCAATGACATAGAATCCTAAATATCATTCTAATAATTACCACCTAAAATTTAATAATCCATCAAATAAACCGATTTTTTTCCCGCCACATTTTCCATGTGACAAAAACTTATAACACTTCTTAAAGAAAAATGTCACTCCATTCATTTCATGCTTACATCGCGCATAAACTGCTCTTTTCATCATCTAAGTACGGTTTAGGAGACATCATTTTTCATCAGTCCATGTCATAGCAGGTAATGAATGGAACTCGATTCATATGTCACTGGTGCTCGAGGAAAATACAATTCTATCTCCTTTACGGTAAGGTTGAAATCGTGTAGCAAATGTGTGTCTATAGTACAGGAGCTAGTATACTTTGAACTGTAGTTGTAGTAGTTGAAGTGAGGTTTTAAGGCAATCTTGAAGGTTGGATAGATCTAATAAGATTGGTTACCTATGTCCTAAAGTTGACCTTCCAAATCTCTTAGGTCTATTTATAGAATTCTGGACAGTTGCTAAGCTTTTTGTGTGTCCTAAGTCCTTTAGTTAATATTGCCTTTTGATGTTGTACCAGGATTTGTAATGAAAGCAAAACGAAAAGTCGTTCGTTTATTCATACCGTCGTTTTATTTCTAAACTTTTAAGAATACACGAGAAAGATCATTTATTTATTCATATATTTATTAGGGAAAAACAAACAGTAACATGTTAAAGTTTTAATAAAACTATGAGTACATATAAATTTGCAATCACATAACCCACACCATTGTCCATGACAAATAGGAAACTGAAGAGATATATATGCCGTTTTTTTTGTGGTAGTATTTATAGCCAGATATTTAATTTCTTTACTAGAAAGGGAGATGATATCTATGTCCCTGAAGTGTGTGTTATAGGTTTCCACAAGTTCACGAAGAGGTACCCGCGCCTCGGCATTGCTCCTAGATGAATCCACATGGAACAACCGGGGTACGTGGGCCGCCCTTCTGATAAAATTTTGGGGCGTATAGCGTAACTTAATATATTTGTATTATATAAATTCAATTTCTTTTAGTATTATATAACTGCACAGCACGTGTGTGAGTACTTTGTAGCCAATTGAAAATCTACCATTTGCTGTACCTTTGTGTCGTTCGTTGACTTGTGTGTTCCCTGGCAGTTGACTGTGTCATGCTCTCTCAAATGTCTCGCTGATGGTGGCGCGTGTGTTGGATCATTCGATTCCCTTCATGACGGTTGAACTGGGTGGTGCCGATTCATGCGTCATGTTCGTGAACGGGCGCCGTCAGTTGGGATTGGTCATAACTTAACTGCTTCGGATGTTATTGTTTTTCTAGTACCTATATAATAGGTACTAGAAAAACAATAACTGCACAGTACATGCGTGAGTACTTTTAATACTTTATACGTGTACGTAGCATAGTGTGTAGTGATTCTGGGTGCATTGTCCTCACATAAATGAATTTATTGTATGTACTTATGTACCTAAATATTTAGAAAAAACTATTTTATTTTTAAAAGAGTAAATATGGAGTTTCTTGTGCTTTCTTCTCCATAGCAAGCTCCTTTCCGATTGCACGGTAGAATAACTTTTTATTCCTTGTAAATTTTAACGTAACGTTCAAAAGTGCCGCTTGGTGGCCTAGTTGAAATAAATTATCTTTGTCTTTCTTATTTGTGATTCCAATACAATCGAATCTATTGTTACACAAGTAGTGTTAAACAAACCATGCGGCATCATGGCCACCAAAAGTAAGCGCCGATACTCCAAACTTCAAATATTATATCGCTGTAAAAACTATGTGTATGAAATCCTCGAATGATAACATCGATAGTTCATTGTGCGTAGAAACTTTTTCTCGACGAGTTCTAATTTAATGTTATATTTGAGGTAAAGAAAATAAAATCATGACAAGCTAAAATGATAAGACAGTATAGTTGTGGGAGATTAAATACGATTGTCCAAGTAGTGTTGGATTTACTCTTTAAGAAACAAAAAGGCCTTAGAAGGAATCCTGAAGACACCTGTTTTTCGCAATATCGATTTAATAATATTGATTGCGCTAACAAGCTAAGTCTAAAATTCCTTGCACTTTTTAGGGTTCAAAAAGCCAAATGGCAAAAAACGAAGGATGGATTCATCATGTCTGTCTGTCTGTCTGTCCGTCCGTATGTCACAGCCACTTTGACACGAAACTATAAGAACTATGCTGTTGAAACTTGGTAAGTAGATCATGTATTCTGTGAACCGCATTAAGATTTTCACACAAAAATAGAAAAAACAATGAGTTTTGGGGGTTCCCCATACTTACAACTGAACCTCATATTTTTTTTCATCTAACCCAAACGTGTGGGTTATCTATGGATAGGTCTTCAAAAATGATATTAAGGTTTCTAATATCAATTTTTTTCGAAACTGAATAGTTTGCGCGAGAGACACTTCCAAAGCGGTAAAATGTGTCCCCCCCCCCTGTAATTTCTAAAATAAGAGAATGATAAAACTAAAAAAAATATATTATGTACAATATACCATGTAAACTTCCACCGAAAATTAGTTTGTATGAGATCTAGTAAGTAGTTTTTTTTAATACGTCATAAAGCGTAAATCGCAATTTACCAAGTACGGAACCCTTCGTGCGCGAGTCCGACTCGCACTGGGCCGGTTTTAGATAATGGGGAGAGTATTACTATCAAGAATTGCCGAAAAGCTGAAATTAAGCAGCAGGCTAAGGCAGCAAATCGTTTCTCTTATACATCAAATTCCTAAGGTTTGGTCAACAAACACCAACATAATACAAATTCATAATACGCCTTCGACAGACTAGCCCGTTTTTAACCGACTTGCCAAAAAGGAGGAGGTTCTATTTTTGACTGTATGATGTATGTTTTTGTTATGTATGTTCAATGATTTCTCCGTCAATTGTGGATAACTTCGGCGATATACAACAGAACTCTACAACAAACAACGGCAAATGTCACGGGATTACTGCAAACGTATGTTTGTTTATTGTTTACGCCATTTTATAACATAACATCACGCCGGTACGCTATAAAGGGGTACGCAGATGTGTACAGTTCAATTCACCGGTTAAATTAAACCGGTTATATTATGTTATTCGGGTAATCTATTTTGGCATATCTTTGGAGATTATAGGTACCTACCTTCATATAGAACTTGCAAATTATGTACCAAAACTAAAAAGTGAAAATAAAATACGGTTTGACTACCAAATAAAAACACTATAAATTGGAAAATAACTCGGAACATCGACTGCCGAAATTAAAATTATTTTTCCCTTTGTATTGTTTTTATTTGGAAGTCGGATGTATTTAAAAAAAAAATGTGCACACGGTACCTAATAAAATGTTAGCTAGAGATTAGTAGAAACTTTGCGAGCAGTCTATAGATAAGGGACAGAAGACTTATGTCGTGTAAGTTTGAAAGAGCAAAAACTGGAAGTCGGCTTTTGACTTCACTTTTAAGTTTAATCGAGTCTGGTGATAAAACAGCTTCTAACTGTTGTATACTGTTGGTATGTCAAAAAGCTCGTTAGTCCTATTCGTTGCCAGATTTCTACATGGAGGCGTCGATGCAAAATGATGATACTCTGACGATTTATTCATGGTGGTTGTCGACATAGTCATCTATGAATTGACATGCTGTCAGCGAGAGTTCATAATGTTTATGGAAATATGGAGGGTAGAGTAAAGGAGAACGATCTCATAAGGAGCGAAAGTTGACAGTGTCCCGCTATAGGTACTTAATAATAGTGCCAAAATGGCGCTAGATTCGGCAAAGGGTTTGGAATGAATGTAGCAGTTTGTTAACGAATTGAAGTATGAAAAGTCTCTAGTATATAATAGTAGTCTATGATGCCAAGTATGGAGCATAACATAACCTAAAATTATTGCTGTGGGAAACCTTGGAGAGTGATAGATTTTTTGTGAACTTTGAATCATACGTTTAGTGATTTTTTTGTGCTTACTGTTATAAAACTCTTTAAATTTGAATAAAAATGGAAGAAATTTGCGTGGTGAAAATTTGTCCAAGTGGGCGTAAATTGAAAAATAAACAATATTCGCCTTAGTCTCCGTCTTATTTCCAGCCAACAGTACCACAGATTATAAATAGTAAATAGTTACTAACAGTACGTATAATATTTTTTTTATGAAATATTAACTTTATGAACAATTGTTTATTTCACCCGGTGGCTACTGTAGCGCTACTCTATTTAGTACATTTTTACGGACACTTTTTCATACACAGATATTGTTCTCCTTTTACTCTACCTTCCATAATCAGGTTTTGGAATTGACCACGTGACAATTCGACAGCGCATGACAATCCTTGCCCCCTAGCCAAGTTACAAACGTTTCGTATAGAATCTCTTTCTACAATCGTTAACGCCTACTATTTGTATGGTGACTTAACGTTCAGATGTGTAATTTGGATTTTCTGCCTATAAGTATGTGATTTGTATACTTGACACTAGATGGCGTTAAATGTGGCAGAAAATGATTTTTTCAGAAAACAATTTTCGACATTTTACTAGTAATGAAATAGGAGTACATAATGAGTACAACTTTTTAGGCATGCTCCCGTTTCATCACTTCTATGCCAGCTGGAATTTTAGCGTGGTCGTGCTGGAAAAGAATCTTGCCAGCACGACCTTTATATCTGCGATAATTGGCAGGTACAACATTTCTAATTGGTGGTATAAAATAGTACAAATTAAAAGGATTTTAGTACCATCTAAAGTTATAATGAATGCGTCCATGGTCGTGCTACGAAGTACAACACGCGTTATCGATTGTAGATTTTCAATTTGGCTACAGTAAGTTGCTGATCACAGCATGGTGGCTTTCTGTTGTTTCTGCCTTCTCCAACGGTAAATAAGGTTTAGTTTATACTTATGTATGTTAATCCCAATCATTTTGTACGTTTTGACAATTGTTTTAAAATCGATGACAGAATGTCAATTTGGTTATCAATACCCTGGTCCTCTAACAATTTATCCCCGCTGCAGGCAGGGATATATTTTGTTCGTACTTTATTTGCTTACATTATGCTCACAGACAACACGTGCAAGCACAATCAATTTTGTAGAACATTATTATCATAGGTTGCCTAATACAAAACCTTTTTTTCCCAACCGTCAAGAACAACAGTTTAATCATAGTCCTATGTCCAAATACCCACTTAGTTGGCAGACTGATAGTGAAAAATAATAACAATACAACATATTGTTAATCCCGTGTGGGCGGTCGATCTTAGCTTATTATAAACGACCTTGGTTACAGATAGGCTAAAGAATAGACGTATTGGGACACGGAACTTCGTTGGATGGTGATTTAGTGATCTAATCACTTTCGGAATTATTATTTTATTGGCAGATATTATAGAACCTGGTATTAAAGTTACTTCATATAGCTGATAATGAATGAGAACTTAAAATCTTGAATCAAAATAAAGTTGATCTGGCATTTGGGAGTGAATTCGCCCGTGTAAAGGACTATCCCACGAGAGCGTAAAACCGTAGTAACTAATAAGTAATCTGTGGTAATACCGGGATAAGAAGTATCCTATTCCTTCATCTTGGTCATGATCTATCCGCGTACCTAAGACACACATCACAGTACCACTGTTAAGGCCATCCCATCATTAAATCTACAGGCTTTCACAATAATCCATACTAATATTATAAATTAGAAAGTAACTCTGTCTGTCTATCTGTCTGTTTGTTACCTTTTCACGCCTAAACCACTGATCGGAATTCAATGAAATTTGGCAAGGAGATAGTGGCATCCTGAAAATGGACATAGGCTACTTTAAGAATGAAAAATAAAATGTAGGTAATGTACGGTAGGGTAAGTTAGGGTATGGTAGGTTAGGGTAGGGTAGGTAGGTATGTAGGGTAGGGTAGGTAGCTAGGTAGATAGGTAGTGTAGGTGGGTAGGTAGAGTTGGGTAGGTAGGTAGGTAGGTAGGTAGATAGGTAGGTTGGTTGGTAGGTAGGTGGCCAGTTGACGGGAGCGAAACCGCGGGATACAGCTAGTAATATATATATACCTAATACGAGTATAATTTTTTTATTACCTCTCTCATAAAGAGGATGCCTGTGTCCCAGCAGTGGAAACATTATTTTTTGATATCCCATACCGGTAGGGTTATATTCTATAAGTAAAAATAATACAAATAGCAATATGTGGTACAGAAATGCATAGTTTAAAAGATATCATAAATCAAAATTATATATTTCAAAAATTTGTTGCGTCCTTTCGGATGCCGTGATGCCCAACATTTTGTAGGAAAAATAAAAAAATATATATAATTGAAAAATGGAAAATAATTCTTATGCCAATTGATTCTTTGATATCGTCTCATTCATAACCTAGAGTTATGGGATATAAATAAAAAACCGGCCAAGTGCGAGTCGGACTCGCGCACGAAGGGTTCCGTACCATTATCGCAAAAGACGGCAAAAATATCATGTTGTGTCACGTTTGTTGTATGGGAGCCCCCCTTAAATATTTATTTTATTCTTTTTTTAGTATTTGTTGTTATAGCGGCAACAGAAATACATCATCTGTGAAAATTTCAACTGTCTAGCTATCACGGTTCATGAGATACAGCCTGGTGACAGACAGACAGACAGACAGACGGACCGCGGAGTCTTAGTAATAGGGTCCCGTTTTTACCCTTTGGGTACGGAACCCTAAAAAACACCTAGAACCACAGAACAACTATAGAGGGAAGTGAACTCGGAAAATTTGTAAAAGTCTTAAGTACTTGCTTGTGCCTGATCTATTATTATCAAACTATGTAAACGTTATCTGAAAGGGATAAATTTGCTAAAGAACCGTTATTAAAATCATTTTTTCAATGATCGTATCTTTCATAAAGAAAACATGATTGAATTCACACAATTTAATATCCCTGCACCAAACTCCGTTACAACTTGATTTCCTTCATACAAAACGAAACAAAATAGAAAATACTATTTGAATATTCCACAAGTTTAGATTAAATTTCACCATTGCAGGATTTGAATGGAAAAATATAAGTTTTATTTATTTGTCGGGGCCTTGGGGATTAGGGATGGGCAATTGAAAAATATATCGATATAAATCGAATCGACAGAAAGGAGGCCTGTGTCCCAGCAGATGATGATTATCGAATTGATATATACAGTGTGACAATAAAAATCAACTGTCAAACTCTGTTACTTCGACTTATATGTCGTTTTCTTTTGACTTTTGATCAATTATGGGTCAATAATTGGTCAGGTCAGGTAAATGAAGGACCATGTCCAAAGTCTAACCTTCTTAGAAGATAGCTTGCTCTCTGTGACACATGTCAAACTGACGTATACGTTATTGTTAGCCTGTCAAGCGCTATTGTTACTGTATTGATACTGATAGCTGTCGCAGAGATCAAGCTATCTTTGAAGTATAATAATTCCTGTGTGAAGTGACAGTGCTTGACGTTTGATGCTGGCGTTAAAACAAAGTACAGAAGATTGGATACGTTACTACGAGCTACGTTTAAACAAAACATATCGAATTCGAAACTTAAAAAGACACGCGATATTTATTTTATTTTTTTGTCATTATAATATCGATACTTTTGTATATCGATTTCTTTTGACCAAGCCTATGAGAGATTAAATTGCTTTGCGTAGAACGGATTTGTTTCCGATGTAGAGGAAATGGGACCGTATTGGGATGTATTCGTCAACTTTTATAGCGAGGGGTAGTATTCTAAAGACTGGAAGTTTTTCTTGTAGTTGTTGTTCAAATATTGGTTTTAAGTTTTGCGAGTTGTCGATAAGTGTCTTGATGTTTATTGGAATAGTATGTATGTATTTTCAAGAATGTTTTTGTAATAAGTTTTTCTACTTTGTTTTAAATACGGGTTGGTACCAATGTGACTTTTGCGATTCATATACCTATATGCTCAGATTACAGAACAGAAACATATTTTTGTTCTCTAATCTGAGCATATAGGTATTTTAAGTTTGTCTTGGACTTCACTTATCATCATCATCTGCCTAGCCTTTTCCCAATTGTTGTTGGGGTCGGCTTCCAGTCTTCCGTCTTGGACTTCACTTATGGCACAGTATAATACTAGCATACAGATGACTCATCCCATACAAAGAAACCGTGCCTAAGTAACTAGCGTTTATCGTCTGATTATTTTTTGTACATCGATCGCGTTCGGTGCCGTTCACGGGGATATATATCTGGTGTTAGCAGCGGCTTGCAATTAAAAGGGTTTACTCGGTTCGTGATTATTTTTTTATTTAATTACAGTTACTATTTGTTTTATAGTATTTTTAGGCACGTTTTCACATTTTCATTACACCAAAATGTGTGTCATTACCAATTTAAACAATCAAGTGGAATGCCTCAGAAATTAAAAAAACGCGCAATCTATTCTCATCAATTTTAAATGATCCGTTCAAATAATCTTTGAAGTGTGAATTAAGAGCCCACTATTTCATAATGTTGTGCTTGGGAGAGTTGATTAAACAAGAACATACAATATTTATGTTCAATTCCAGAAAATGTTAATTTTACACACAATATTTATTTAAAAAATATTACATCTATAACAATTCAGTGCATATCGCGCCTTCTAATGGTATTTATTTGAGCAAGCGTGGTCTTGAATACTACGCTTGCTCAAGGTCATGCCTGGTCTGTTATTGAAGATGCCTTTGCCATGCATTGGGATAATAATTGGCTGGTATTATGGTTAATTTTTTTAAACTAAATCTTGACCAGAAGTGTCATGTACTTAAGTTTAATGTGTCTGCTTTCTGTCAAATAGAAGCTAGCAGTTTTCTAAAATATGCTTGTTCATGAAGAGTCAAACAAATATGAACACAAATATTAGTGCAGTTTTCCAAATACTCAAGATGCTCCAAATCTAGAGGAAGCACTCAAATATTTGCTTAAACATTTAACGTTAAAAACTATTTTGTTTGACAATATTTGTGCATGCTTGAGAAATATGTCAACATTTTAGAGGAAACCGGCAAAATCGTGAGGAAACCACAATGTCACAGAATAAAAACTGTTAAAATATGCACGAATATGTCAAACATTTAAATTAGTAATTTCTTAACTGTATTTAACAGTTTGGCTGCCAGAGAACGAGACACAATAGAAAATGTATTGTTTGTCGGGCATCTGGCAGTTAAGGTGTTAACAACAGGGGGCAGGGCACATTGCTCGCAGAACGGATGGCCGATGGGGCCGAAAAGTTCTGGAATGGCGACCGCGAACCCGAAGTTGATACGTTGGAAGTCCTCCCACTAGGTAGACCGATGACCTGGTTAAGGTTGCGGGAAGGCGCTGGATGCGAGACCCACGGGAACACTTTTGTAGCACTCTTTAATTTATTATCACAATAGTTCCGACCGCCAGGCTTCGAGATGCTTTTTAATATCGGCGGGTTTTGGTTTAAATAATATTTTTTTTTAATTTATACTTTAAAAATATTGATATTATTGTAAAATCATCATCATTATCATCATCATATCAGCTGAAAGACGTCCACTGCTGGACATTACCCTCCCCCAAGCGTGGCTACATTGACCGGTCCCGTGCGTCTCGCAACCAGCGGAAGCATGCCCGCAAGCTTCTCCAGGTCATCGGTCCACCTGGTGGGAGGCCTTCCAACGCAACTTCTTCCGGTTCGCAATTGCCACTCCAGAACCTTTCTGCCCCATAGCCAACCGTTTTACGAGCAATCTGCCCTGCCCATTGCCACTTAAGTTTGGCAATTCTTCGGAAGATCACGTCGATCACGCAGGGAAACTCCGAGCATAGCCCTCTCCATTGCCCTTTGAGTGACTGTAAACTTTCTGATGAGGCCCATTGTAAGCGACCACGTCTCAGAACCATATGTCACAACTTTCAACACATATTGGACATAAACTTTTGTCTTGAGACACTGTGGTAAGTTGAACGAGAAGATACCGCGCAACTTCCCGAACGCTGCCCAGCCGAGTTCGATTCGACGGTTGACTTCTGTCTCGAAGTTGGCCCTACCCAACTGGATCGTTTGTCCCAGGTAGACATAGTCGCCCACATCTTCGAGTATAGACTCTACAACCTTGATAAATCACCCGTACGGTTGCTATAGCTTAACCACGAGCTCCTGTATCTATTAAAACCAGTAAATACATAGATAGGTACCATAAGTGTTTAGAAATAATGTAAGTCTTAAGTAAAATTCAACTGGATATAGGAATGTGCCGTGGGTTTCGCTTTACGTACCAATTTACCTCAACACCATTCTACGATTTCAAATAAATCACTTATACAGTCATTCAATTATCTTAAATTCTTGCATCAGAAGTCACAGTCTTATGTAAAGCTATTCGACAAATCATCGACGGAAACTTGGACGGGTCGATGGTACAAGTGATGAACTTTTAGACAATAATGAGGAACGTGAGGGCAGCTCTTATGTAGTATTTTGTTGTCGTATGTTTGTTTGAAAAAGTGTACGTTTCATGTCGAGGGTCTAATAATGTAGGGTAAGAAGTTTAAGACGCGTTAAAAAATGCCTTGATTGTATCTAGTCCACTACGCAAGTTGCTATTGAATTCAAGTTATTAACCGTGGCTACTCCATGTAATACTTATTAACCCTACATGTATCACATGTGTCCAGTTGATGAAATTTAATAGGCTCGCTCTTTATTTGTATAGGATTTTAATTCCTTTTTTTTTTTTTTTTTTTTTATAACCTATTCGCTCGCGCTTGACCACTATCTCACCTGATGGTAATGATGATGTGGTCGACGGTGGAACACGCTTGCCTAGAAATAACCTATTCACTGTAGACTTAAAGACCCCTAGCTATCGGGAAACACAGACTCCGGCAGGGAATTCCACTCCTTAGCTGTACAATTACTGGCGAAACAAAACTTTTTTTTTGTTTGTTATATCATCCAATGACTTCTCCCGGTCTGGGTGAGGCGGGAGGGCGTGTCAGACTTTTACTGACTAAAACCCACCCGTGTTCCTTCAGTTGCTTGAGCCAGGGCCGCGGTAACTCTTTTTCAAATTTATCCGCGACCCAGACAGGTATTGGCCCTCGCGGACCCCGTCAGTTTTGCTGACATCTCTTTGAGGCACGCGTGGAACACAACGCACCGTCCGTCGACTCGGGCCTGGTCCTTATCGGATGGTGAGCTACCCATACCCCGCGCCTACGGTGGCCGGGAATCGGCTTGCGACCCCGACGCCCAGTGCGTCTCCTGCAGTAGCTAGGGGCGTGAGGGCGCTTCCGTTGCGTCTGCCTCACGCATTCCGCCTCCTCCTTCGCGAGCAATACTGCTTTGGCGAAATACGCCTATGCCTTGATTTATGTGTTAATGATATGAATGTGAACACGTACGTATACCTACGGGCAACCCTTTCCGCCAGGTGCCTGAAACTTGAAGCTTGATTAGAAACTTTCATATCTACATATACCGGATAGGACTTGAATAGATTAACTACCAAGATAAAACTAACTTTCAATCAAACTATACATTAAAAATTTACTCTTGTCCTTGATTAATATCTCGGCAATCGATCTCCGCTGTCGGGTTACGCTTCCGCTGTCGCTTATGCCTCGTGTCGGCGGCGTGTATAACGGTGTGTTTGCGATCTGGCCGCGACTCTGTGGCGCCAGGCGGCGCGAGCGCAAGCGGGGACGGTGGCTTAGTGTGGATTGGCGATTAGCATATTTTTGTGGGTTTTTCCTTATAATTTTTATTATAGTTAGGTACCTACTTTATGGCTGGTTCTGTTGACGCTCTAAGTCTAAAAATAACATGAAATAAACGCCTGTATTCCCCTAAAGATTAAACAGAAATTTACCTATAGTAAACCAATGTTTCGTTTGAAAAAAAAAACAAAAAAAACGATATTCCTCTAGTACAAATTAAACATTTAACTCAATAATGTGTTCTTACTCCAGTTGAAGTATGTTACAGAAAATCACCAAACAATAGATACATACCTATTTGTATTTTTATTCGAGAAAATAGATTTTATAATTATACTAATGTGACAGATGACATATAATTGTACAAATGAATATTCTAAAAAAAAAACTATCCTAAATACAAATACAAAGGGGAGAGGGAAAAGGGCTCATTGTGCATCAAAAAATTCATCCACATAGATGTCAGTGGGAAACGTACGAGGACAAGTCTTAAATTACCTATTATAGTCAAACAATGAATAAGAAATACAAAAACCCATACCTTCACAAAAGTTTTATATGAAAAAGCTCAACAGCTTAGAAAGTCACATCCACTCTAACATCAACGCTCAACTATAAAAAAATCTGGTAGAATTTGCGTAGGTGTCCCCAAATAAGGCCAAATCTTTGTTACGAGTCGAACCGTCTTATACACAACGCTGTTTGTTCGAATGTAAGGTCAACAGAACACGACAATTATCTACTGGTTCTTTATTATTAGGAACCAGTAAAAACATAGTGTTATATCATTATGGCTGTTTTAAAAGGTGTCGAAAGTTTTTTAAGCCTGGGTTTGGCTGAAAACCTTCGACACCTTTCTAGAATTGTAAATTACAACAGAAAATTTTAACCTATCTGGTGAATTTTTAATGTTCATTACTAAGATAAAGTACCTATAGACGGAGCCATGGCATGGCCGCACATGAAACAACAATAACAATAAAACTTTTGGCTTTTATAGCCTAGAACACTTCAACCCACCATCGCACTGACACTTATTATCTATAAATAACCCAATTCCTTGTCTCAATAAACACTTAATCCCGCGAAATCACAAAAATATCAAACACGGCCGAGTTAGTTTGTCAAACCTGCCATGATATTAGCGTTTGACAAACAACAAAAGCCGGCCATGGTGAGAAAGACAAAAAATAAACTTTTGTCCTTTTCATTTACATGGGGCTGCCAATTAGCGATCTCGCTCTATCAATCAAGCTCATTTTATGGTTAAATCTATAGGTATTTTATCTAAGGTTCATAAAGATAGTATTCGCAAGCGGTACTTCTAAGTATGAGGTCTGTTTTTTTTTCATCTCTTTATTATTGAAACCTGGTTGATGGCCATGGGGTCGCTCTTATTAAATGGGCGTTAGACATAACTGGCTGTACACTTCTGTCTTACCCTTAGGAGAAAACTACAGCCTAACAGCGTAAGTAAATTCGGCAAGGCAAAAGGTTTGACCCCAAGAAAGAGTATGACAAATACTCTTAAAATTATTAGGTATTGCCAAAAAGTATTGCACTATTTCGAAAAGAGTATCTTCACAAATGAAAGCGTCCAATATTTATTGGCAATACCTACCCTGAATTCACTTACGCAATTATACTGCAGCTATCAAATTATGTTTGTGTGGGTTTGGTTTCCAGTCAAACTAGGCACTGACATCTTGCCACATTGTGAGTGCTTTCAGTACTTTTTTTTAAATTTTGCATTAAGTACCTAGGGTTCCACCTAAATCGCCGCCTTACTTGGAACTCTTGGAAGACTCACTTAAAGTGCAAACGCAACGAAGTCAACTCGCAGTGACGAGATACATGATGTGATAATCTGGCGTGACTACGAGTCGGCAACGGAATACCTTAACATGCCCACCATAAAGGAGGAAATTAAAGAACACACAAGACGTTACACCGAACGCCTAGCGATACACTTAAATCCCTTGGTTATTCAATTGCTTGACACCTCCCAAGCCGTTGCCTGCCTTCAGGTCATGTTGCCAATTGACAAGCAAACCTGAACCAGAATATCTTCTATTATTTTACAAGCATTTCGTTTTCAATCACCTACCAAAACTTAATAGTTATCTGTCAACAGTCTTATAATAGGCAAGGAGTTTGCTTTTAAATAGATAAGTCCTTACAATATTATGTATGTTGTGTCCATATTCTATTCATATATATGTGGAGCTCGGGGCTAAATAATAACAGCCGCTCGGGTCGATCTGCAAGGTTAAGCAACGCTTGACGAGGTTGGTCCATGGATGGGTGACCATTTCAATATACCGAGATTCTTTCGTGCCTCGGAAAGCACGTAAAGCCGTTGGTCCCGCTTAGCATTTGAAGATCTTTCACAGTCGTTACGGCAAGTCAGAAGCTTGAGATCTGACACCAGTTTTGCCAAGGGGTACCGTGTTACGCTGTTACTGGGTTGTGGAGGTCAGATAGGCAGTCTCTCCATGTACAACACTGGTACTCAGCTGAATCCGGTTAGACTGGAAGCCGACCCTAACATAAACGGGAAAAGGCTAGGCAGATTGATTGTGTCAATTTTCTATTCGTCAATTATTATTATAATGGAACTACAATTAGCGCCATCATAAAAGTCTATTTTTATTAACTTAATTTGTTACTAATGAAGTATTTAGGTTAAACTGTCGCGTGGGTTGAGAGTTTGAGTATTTTTGGTCTGTTGTTAAACGATTATTGATAATTGGTTTGTTGGTGAGATTTCTAGACGATATTTTTGACACAAGAAATGCTACTTCTTTGTTCTCTCCTTTTCGCGTTACTTTGGATCGGTTTTCTTAATCTTGTGGCGCCATTAAACTGGCTGGTATGCATTATATTCTGATGTGCCCAAAATCTTTATGTCTTTCTGGATATTCGTCATTGAGGAAGTTTATGGAATACTTGCCTCCTTTATAATGTATGATAGCCATGAACAGACACTTCCTTATCATATGGTAATGAACATATATCATCATAACATCATTTTATTGAACCGTATCTCTGAATTTATTTAAATGGATAAACATAAATGCAGTGTATAAAATACTTAATTAACTAAAACTACAAACTTAAACACTTAAAACAAAAACTACTAACTAATCCTAACAAGTAAAATTTCAAAATTTAAAAACCCCCGGCATATTTATCTTGCGAAAACACCCCGATTCAAACAATAAAACGCTCATAACTTTTAAATGGCTTAACCGATTTTATTCAAACATAGCTAAGAACATTTTCGACAAAATCACCTTTCAAACAAAAACTAAATCAAAATTGGTTCATCCGTTTAGGCGCTATGATGCCACAGACAGACACACAGATACACAGCAACACACGTGAAACTTATAACACGCCTCTTTTTTTCGGCGGGGGTTAAAAATATACTATAAGAGATACAAATATATATTATAAGAGATTGAAACAATCTAGATATTCTAAGTATATACGAAGATATACGAAGATACATACTGCAACGAGTTGCATAGGTGACGTACCTTGTATTCGTTGTGCTGGCTGAATGGAATTCTAAAGAGTCATTCGTATTTGGAATCATAATTAAAACAAGTTTGTCAACAGTTTTCAGGACGTATGAATAATTTTATAATGCGTGTAATAGGGTAGTTGACAAAAAATATCTATTAACCTAATAATATTGGACACATATTTTTCTTTTACCATAAACAAAAAATTACGACGATACAGTGCGTTGAAATATCGTGTGACGTCACGGTGTGCTACACTTTTTATACTGACAAAGTGACGTCACAAGTTCCCACTCCTGAACTTTGATGCGCTTTTTGAATTTGATAAAGCAAAAAATACGGGTCCAACATAATTTGATAATCTCACTGACGAACTAAATAGAATTATAATTTTTTTTCCCTATTGGGTAGGAATAAATCCTATAACTATCGCAAATTCGCAAGTAACGCGAATTATTTAGTAGAGACCCTGACAGGCTATTACAGTATCTATATTATGTAAGAATATTTCGTATAGTCGTTGTATGCTCAAAGCTTATGAGTAGGTAACCAGCTTTTAAACAAAAGAATATTTTATTAATCGACTGTCTACGATAACGATATATTGTTATTGATAGTGGCAATTTTATAAAACCACCTACGCAAAAAACATATTTAGTTGGTACGTAGAAATCCTTCTAAATATCGCATCGTACTGACAATGGCATGTGTTAGCAGTTTTAGCAATTAGCCGAATGGTGGCATACACAATAATCGACTATACAATAACAATTATATGCTTACATTATCTAAGGGTTGCAACTTAATAATTTTTCAAAAACTTGACCCTTGTTTATTAGCTGTAGCAACCCATAGATGATTTTGACAGATGGAAAAAAACTAAGAAGGCGCGAAAAAGTTGACGAACTCTCAGACTTTTGTAAAAAACGAAAAACAAGTGCTCAGTGACGACTACAGTGGCCTCGTGTAATATAAAGGTGTTAAGTACCTAATAAAACAATAGTTGGAAAAGCAGAGTGTATATTGCTTTCACATGGCTTAGCTTATTGCCTGCAACTTCGCTCCCATTGCTCACAAAAGTATCAAAGCCTATCATCGTCATCAGCCTTTTTTTGGATGTTCCCACTGTTGGGACACAGGCCTCCTCTCGTGAGAGAGGGAATGGGCTTTCTTCAAATTGTTGGTTCTAGGACATGCCGGTTATCTCATGATGTTTTACTTACCGTTCAGCATCATCATCATATCAGCCGAAAGACTTCCACTGCTGGACATAGGCCTCCCCCAAGCGTCGCCACATTGACCGGTGCGTCTCGCAACCAGCGGATCCCCGCAACCTTCACCAGGTCATCGGTACACCAGGGCCTGCAGTCTCGACATAGCTAACGATCGTTACGTTAAGTAACATTCGTTAACTCTTACCACAAAATAGTAAGTATACAGAAGGGCCACTCCCGCCGTTTGGAAAATTGACAGCTAAACTTGACAGATTCACTAGGGTTGCTACTATATTAAGGTAGTATATTAGGTTGAGCGATTGACTGCTGCGCTGCGTGTCGCGGGTTCGATTCCCGCACGGAACAAATATTTGTATGATCTACAGATAGTTGTTCCGGCTCTGGGTGTTGTGTATGTGAGTTTATATGTTTGTAAACGCACCCACGATACAGGAAGAAATTCCTAGTGTGGGGCAACGTTTTTAAAAAAAAAAAAAAAAAAAAAAAAAAAAAAAAAATAATAATTGATTCCGAATTAAAAAAAAAAAGGGTAGGTTGCCCAAGTTCCAAACATAAATACATAGATTCGTCTAAACATACATCATATTATGCTTGCATGCCTTAGAGGGTAGACAGGGCATCAAATATCCATTTAGTATTACGAACACTACAACCCTAGTGAATCTGTCAAGTTTAGCTGTCAATTTTCCAAACGGCGGGAGTGGCCCTTCTGTATACTTACTATTTTGTGGTAAGAGTTAACGAATGTTAGCTAGCGTAACGATCGTTAGCTATGTCGAGACTGCAGGCCCTGGTGGGAGGTTTACCGTTCAGTGGTGATCAAAGTCAAAAATATTGGTTAAAATTTCCATTATGGGCCGTCGATTTTTAGCGCGGGGAGGGTGGGGGCGAGAGGGGGGAGCTTTGGTTACCCCCCTGTGCCATCCCCACCACTCGGAGACCCATGGTTATGGAGATATCCATGGTCAAAGTTTTCAAATTAGAATAATTTTCGTCGTAAATGTCCATCGTTTTAAGGGAGGGAGGGAAACGACACAAAGTCGAACCTAACCTATCCGTGTCAGGGTGCCCTAAGCTCCCGAGCTCGCTTCGCTCGCTCTTGGACTAATTCACATTTTTTTTTTTTTTTTATCGCACTAATTATATTTAAGTATAACATATATCTAATGCCTCCATAACCATGGGTTTCCGTGGGGTGGGGATGGTACAGTGGGGTAGTCCCTCTACACCCTTTCCTGCCCTCCCTCCCTGCCCCTTAAACGATGATCAATTTCGGATATTTTTACACTAACCTGAGAACTTTAACCATGGATATCTCCATAACCATAGGGCTCCGAGTGGTGGGGATGGTACAGGGCGGTAGCCAAACCTCCCTTCCTCCACCCCCTACTATCCCCGCGGCAAAAATCAACGGCCCATAATGTAAATTTTATCCAAAATATTAATTTCAATTAGGCCACAAAGCGGCACTTTTGAACATCAACAATTAAAATTAGTGTAATTAGTGTGTGTGTGTGTATTGTGTGTGTATGTTAATTAGTGTGGGGCAACGTTTTTAATAATAAAAAAAAAATTATAAGCAATAATATTTGGTTCTACCGTCCATTCGGAAAACTCCAGAAAAGTAGCTTGATGAAATAATTTACTTACACAAATCAAAACCACGACCTACGGCACGTAAGTCGGGGCAGTTAACGCGCTGGACCACCAATTATTAAGCCTCAAATAATTTCAATTCTCATTAATAATGTAGTTATCACTCAGTGAAAGATTTTACGAAATCGGATCAGATTTTTCAGATTACCCGTTACAAACAAACATACAATTTTAGCTCTTTTTATTATTGGTTAAGTATAATTTATTGCAGCAAAAAAGCTTTTTGTCAGAGAAATTATTGGATCATAGAAATAAGGAAGAAGACCTATTGGTCTCAATTACTCTTAAAAACAATAAATAATCTTTTTTCACAAATAGAGACCAGTATACTGGAATGGTAAATACAGGTTAAGCTGATGAATTCAACAAGCAATAATAAGAGAGAATTTAAATCCACAACTTAACGCGCGAGCATTCATTTATCGTTGTTGCAAATAAATTATTAAATTGAAAACCAATTAATAATAAATTGCACAAAAGCTTTGCGTTTAATGCTGGGTTCCTCGCTTTCCGTAATCAATCAATTATTACAGAAATATCTACCTACTTTAAATTATGATCTGGTCTGTCTGTATTAATGTTGTAATATATGGAACTGCTTGGCTGTATTGAGATGGTTTCTACGACCTTTTGGAGGTATGCCGGCCGAAGTTGCAGTGTGCGGTGCCAGGATCACTGTTGTGGTCGAGGGTGATAGAGATGACCAGGAATGCACGTGCGCTGCATGCTGGTAGTCAGGATACTCCCGTAGATGCCATGGGTACTTGCTGGCTGATGAGTTGCTGCTCGAAAGCTTCACATAAATGGTTATGACATCGCAATGAAGTAGCTCTGCACGAAGGCTGCACTGACGTTTATGTTCGAGGGTAACCAGTTAGGATGCATGCTGAACAGGGTGTACAGACCTGCAAAACTCCATTGAAAAGGAAGGATCCTCCGACCGGGTGTTGTGTCGGACTGTTGTATGTGTTCAAATCGCGCCGAAAACTTTGCTTTCGCGATGCAGGATTTGTATGACGTCATGTCATTAGTTTGTAAGTGAATACCTAGTCCCGAGGGGCTAACCTTGTCGCACGGCCACTTCGCTACTCCTTCGTACTCCACGTCACATTTCCAGCCGTCATGAAGGCTCCTTTTCTGTAACGCACCTCTGGTACTCTCTCCCACACTCCCTACGCGATAGCCCTTCTCTCGATGTCTTCAAGAGGAAAATTAAAGAGCATTTCCTTTACGGTACTTAGAAGCATGCCTGGACCTAACTGCCATTACAGAGCAAACGCCACTTAAATAGGTATTGCATTGCAGACCATTAAGTCCTTAGGGCTATATCACGTGGTATATCCCAAACCTTTGAAAATTTCACATATTGTCAAAAACTCAAAAATATATGGGACTGACTACTCGGTAGCATGTCAATCCCATTCATTTTGGGCCTTCGCCGATACAATGACCCTTTTACTGGAGCCCCAGGTTTCCATTAGGTTAGATTTAGTAGGATGGACCCTTAGATTGGCAAGGAGATAGGTGGCATCCTGAGGAAGGACATAGGCTACATATTAAATGAAAAAATAATGTAGGTAGGTAGGTAGGGTAGGGTAGGGAAGGTAGCATAGGGTAGGGAAGGTAGCATAGGGTAAGGTAGGTAGGTAGATTAAGGTAGGTAGGTAGGGTAGGGTAGATAGGAAGGTAGGTATGTACGTTCTACGTAGGGTTGCTACCCTATCTAGGTAGGGTAGGATAGGTAGGTAGCCAGTTGACGCGAGCGAAGCCGCGGCGAACAGCTAGTGTCTTTATAAAAACGTTTAAGACGAACAGTGAAAGTGACAGATGATCGTCATAAAAATACCAGAGAATTTGGGTCTTGATTTGACTTTCAACAGTTTGCATGGCGTTTTCTTATTTGTGTTTTCCAAAATCTAACTAATCAGTAGAATAACTTCCCTATTCAACAGGGATCGTGCATTTTTTCGGGTTAAATTATCTTATGGCACGCAACTATTTTGTAGCTTTCAATTAATGTAAGAATTTACTTAATTGGATCTGTGCTTCTAATAATTACTTTTTAAAAACAAACAATTAATTTTATTTCTTTAAAATACTAATATTACTATCGAAGTTCTTAGAAAAAATCCTATACTTCGTAAAAGATAGTTTGAGGCTAACAATAACGTACCTATACGTCAGTTTGACATATGTCGCAGAGATCTAGCTATCTTCTATGAAGTATATTGTGAAGCAAAGTTTTTTAAAAAACGAAACGATACGGTAGAAGTATTGACTGATCAATGTTAGCTGTATTAACCACCCTAATAACCTAACAAATATCAAAAACCAGTCCTAATTACAAAACAGCCAAAAATAATCCAATTTAAACGTCACTATACAACAAAATAAATTAATAATAATCGAATTACCATCAATGGCAACACAAAGCCACAATTTGACGTCGGCAACACTGACATTACAGTGAGCGAACGAATTATTGCGCCATATTCATTCTAGCAAATTAATATTAAGCTCAGCAGTTCAGAATTACATTATTTCTGGCTACTGGGCTTATAGTCAATTGTTAATTTTGTTGTATCACTTTGTTTGTTCATTGGCTTCAATTGGCTTGGATTTTAGGTGGCAAATGTTTCGTCTAAAATTGGTAATAATTTTCATGAACTAGACTTAAATTCTAATGAAGTTAAACTGCCGGTGATTAAAATTTTCCTTCGGATTGTGATATACAATTTTGGTGCTGGTGAGTGTTTTTAGTTACTGGGTGGCACGCCATCAGATGGTCTGCCTGATTGATAATACTATCTACATATTTAACATAGGCTACATAAGACCAATCCCAGCCACGAAGCATTGTACCTATGTGCCTGTAGTAATACTAGTATTCCTTACTTCCAAACAAAAATAAAGAATCTCTGCAACTTACTACTTATTTAGTGTAAGTCCATTTTTAGGGTTACGTACCCAAATGGTAAAAACGGGACCCTATTACTAAGACTCCACTGTCTATCACCAGGCTGTATCTCATGAGCCGTGATAGCTAGACGGTTGATTTTTACAGATAATGTATTTCGTGTGCCGCTGTAACAACAAATACTAAAAACAGAATCAAATAAATATTTAAGTGGGGCTCACATACAAGAAACGTGCATTTTTGCCTCTTTTTGCGATAAAATGATAAATGATTTTATTTCTGTAAGTTAGTTTGTAAAAACGCTTTTACATGTCTAACATATTTTTAAAAAAAAACTAGATGAGGTCGGCGTTTCCTAACTGACTACTCTGAGAAGAAAGGTACGGAACCCTTCGTGCGAGAGTCCGACTCGCACTTGGCCGTTTTTTTTTATACAGGCCAATCATAACTATGAAATAACCTTTGTACCAGCTTGCTAAAGCTCAATGTCTATCACCAACCCACTTGTGCAAAAGTCTATAGCATGCAAAACAGTTGAAACAACTATACACGGATCGAAGATTAATTGGATGCAAAAGACTAATCATCAGATTTAGCTATGCACTTTAAGAAAGACCTTAGACTTGCTGTTAACGCTAAAACATTACAGATCAAAACTAAAGAGTTTACCCATAAAATCCTTAAAACCGAGCCACAATCTCTTGAAAACCCCGATTTCAACATTTTAACAAGATCGATAACTGTTAGCCCGGCACTCTGGAACTTCAGAGGTTCACCATACAGTTTGCGTTTGTGGCAGAACTTTTAGAAGCATCGTTAATGTGCCCTGAAGAATTACAACCCCGACATTCTTAGACTGTTGTACGTAAACTGTTAACATTTTAACCTTTGTTTTGTGATATATGCGTCTTACGGTATTCCGTTTACGACAGTATGTTTGCAAAGAATCTTTGGTGTGCTTAAGTGAGAAGAGTAGGAACGATTACTTCTAAAGTGGCGCTCATTTGTTTGTTTGTATGGACTTGAACTGCCAAGACTTTGAGAATAATTTACTTATTTTGTTTATTATATTCTTTATTGCAAACCACATACAAACAAAATTAAGTTTCATGTATCGTCATCGTCACTGCATTTGCCACTCCCATTGTCACAGATCTAATATTTGGGTCAAGGAGAATAAATAAAACAACAAAATTGAACTTACATAGTTTCTGTATATTTGTAAATCAGTTTAAAAAGAAATGCGAAAGGTAACGATCAAAAACCATATACAAAACTATTTCAACCACTAACCTTAGATACAGAAATATACTCCAGAGTAACATATAACTGGAATCACAATGCAAATTAAACCTTAGTAACAAAACATCACTTCCAATAAACATTAACAGATAAGCCATAAAAAATAACGCTTGAAACTTTGGTACTTCTGAAGAAGATGTTACTAAACATTTCACTAACAACACAAAAACAACTACAGGCACAGACATTATTAATAAAACTGATGTCAGTCTTAAAGCTGGCATCAACGAGGCTGATTCTTCAACCAAAGACATCAGCCATTCATACGATTCAATGACACCTATAGACAACGTCGAAAATATCGTCAACTGTTTCAAACTGTACAATTCTTCACCATTTCGAAACAAGAACATTCTTAAAAATACAATCCACGATAAACATGCTGTAGTAAACGTAATAACTAAATCCAAGGAAGAGTACGTATCTTCTAATATATTGTTTAAGTATTGTACGGCAAAAACGTCATAAAAAGTGAGGCATGTCACTTGTAAACAGCCGAAACCCAAATGTTGCAAAGCCAAGAGTCTATAGAGTTCTTCGGGAATTTTTGAACACACACCAATATATATGATCAAGGCTGCCAAGAAGATGGCCACCACTGACAGACTCCAGGGGAATATGTAGACGATGTCTGCAGGTACGATTAGTGTAATATTCATTCCATAATAGTTGTATAGGTCTTGTTCTTGTTCGAGACACATTTTGTTTTCTTCTTCTGGTTCGTTAACACTGAAACTTCTTGGTTCACGGAGATTTTCATGCAGTGCTTCTTCTATAATGGCTTTTGTAAAAACAATTTGATGGTTTTTAATAACTTTACTCTTATGCTTTTTGAGAGCAAGTTCAAAATATGGTTCACAGTTTTCACAAACGCGTGTGTTATAAATAAATGTGTTATTGGAACTGTTTTAAAAATAATGAACATCATTGATAACAGTGTTATTAATTATATCCACATAAAAGTTAATTAGATAACACTAATGATTTTTTTTTCTATATAAATAAATGTTATATAGTACTACAAGGTCATAGTTCGTCATCGACAGAAGTTATTTTACTAGATAATGTATTGATATAAAAATCTATTGCTGTTCGTTAGTCTGGCTAAAACTCAAAAAGGGCTGGACCGATTTGAATAATTATTGTTTTGTTTTGTTCGTCTGAATACAGGGAAGGACGAATTGAATAAAGGAAAAATTGTTGACATGGGAGGGTAGGTAGGGTAGGTAGAGTAGGTAGTTAGGCAGATTAGGTAGGTTGGTAGGGTAGGTAGGTAGGTAGGTAGGGTAGGGTAGGTAGGTAAGTAGATAGGTATGGTAGGTAGGTAGGTAGTTTGGGTAGGTAAATAGGTAAGTAGATCGGTTAATAGGTAGGTAAATACGTAGGTATGGTAGGTAGGGAGGGTAGAGTAGGGTAGGGTAGGTAGGGATGACGGGAGCGAAGCCGTGGGCACAACTAGTATTAGATATAAGTCTACTATAGGCTTAAGGCGACAATAAGTTCTATCATCGAAAGCGTGGCGATAGCGATTGTCAAAAAGACAAACTTGTATGCGATATCGACTAGCATCGCCTTCGCTGAAATCGAATGCCACGTGTCTAGAGCCTCGGTCAGTTTCATCCAGATTAAATAAATAAATAAAATAAATTAGCCTTTTATTTGGTTCTCATTTACATGCACTTTTTACAATAATATTATTTACATCCAAAAAACTTAAAACAAAAGAATTTACATTAATTACTATAATCATTATTTTATTTTAGCATTATTTTATTTTAGCAATTCTTATATTTCGGCATTTCATATAATTTAAGTACCTTCATTTCGTTGATTTTAATCAGTTATTGCATAATTATTTAATATTTTGGTTTGGTATTAATCATAAGTTACATAATTATTTTATACTATTATTATTTAAATAAATTTATTATAGCGTATTTTTTTTTTTAATTATTTGAATGAGAACCCCTCTGTAGGGTAAAGGCCTCCTCAATTTTTATCCATTTCTTTCTATCTCTCGCCTTTGCTTGCCATTCGACGCCTGCTATATCTCTAATGTCATCAATCCATCTTCTAGATGGTCTTCCTCGTTTTCTTTTTCCCATTGGTCCTTTCCATACCACGACACGTCTCGTCCACCGGGCATCTTCCAGTCTAGCTAGGTGTCCTGCCCATTTCCACTTCAATTTCAAAGAGTGTAGTAAGAAATCGATATGTTTTGTTCTCTCTCTTATCTTGGTGTGGCGTACCTTATCTCTCTTTCGGAGTCCTAGAATGGATCGTTCCATGGCTGCTTGACATATTCTTATTTTTTCTCTCACCTTTTTTGTGTACGTCCAGGTTTGTGAGCCATACGTTAGACAGGGGAGGATACCACTATCCATTACTTTCTTTTTCACAGACAGCGGCATGTCTCCTTTCATTACTTCTCTGTGAGCCCAGTATTTTTGCCATGATATATTTATTCTTCTAGTTATTTCTTCAAAGTTGTTGTTTTGGTGGAAAGATACTTGTTTTCCGAGGTATATATAAGTCTCCACATATTCTAATTTATCGTTTCCTATTTTGATTGCTTTTTTTGAAGAATTTGTCATTAGTTTCGTTTTTTCCAGGTTCATTTCCAAACCCACACGTGCGCTTTCTGTCTGTAGATCTTGTATCATGCGTTCTAGTTGCGAGCTATGTTCTGAGAACAATATTATATCATCAGCAAATCGTAAATGACTGAGATATTTCTTGTTTACTATAATACCAAGATTCCTCCAGTCGAGTTTTTTGAATATCGCCTCCAGTACGGCGATAAAGAGCTTGGGTGATAAGGGGTCACCTTGCTTTACGCCTCTTTTAATTCTTATTTCCGGGCCCTTTGTTTCCAAGCTAACTCTACTAGTGCTTCTATCGTAAATGTCTTTTATTATGTTACAATAGGTTTCGTCTATGTTGTTCATCTTCAGTGCCTCCCATATTGAGATGTGTGAGATAGAGTCGAATGCTTTTTGGTAATCTATGAAGGCCAGGTAGAGAGGCCTTTGGAATTCTTTATATTTCTCTATTATGCTCTCCAAGGTTTGAATGTGGTCGACGGTTGAGTATCCTCTGCGAAAACCTGCTTGTTCCACCGGTTGGTTTTCTTCAATTTTCTCAGATATTCGGCTTAGGATACATTGTGAGAATAGTTTGTAGAGGCTAGGTAATAGGCTGATAGGTCGGTAGTTGCCTATATCTTTTGGGTCTCCTTTCTTATACAGTAAGATAATATTTGATTTGGTCCACTGTTCGGGGACTTTTCGCTCTTTGTTTATAATGTTAAATAAACAGGTTATTATAGGAGTTAGGAGGGTTCTTGCCAATTTCAGTGCCTCATTTGGGATACCGTCTGGTCCTGGGCTCTTGTCTGGTTTTAACCTTTTTATTTCTTGATCTATTTCTTCTTCATTCCAGTCTATGGTGTTTGTATTTTGAGAGTCAAAAGTTGTGGTTTCACAGTTCCCAAGATCTTTCTGGTCGTAGAGGTTTGCGTAGAAATTAGTCGCTATTTTGAGGATGTTTTCTCTGTTAGTAGATGAAATAGAGTTTTCTTGTAGGCTTGGTATCCAGGTTTTATGTGTTTGAAGTTCTTTAAACGCGCGTTTGCAGCTTCCACTAGTCATTAAATGTTTTTCTATTGTTTTTGATCTATGGTTCTGGTAGTCTCTTCTAATGTTTTTATTTGTTAGTTTATAGATACTGCTGAGTTTCATCTTATCTTCGCGGCTTTTAGGCTTGAGATTTTGTAGTAGGTGGCGTTGTTTAATTAAGTTTAAGGTTTCCTCGGTGAGAATTTTGTATGATTTGGGTTTTTCTTTTTGACTATCTGTTTTCATACTTTCTAGTAAACAATTTTCTAGTTTATTGTATAAGACTTGACCCGTATATATTTCTTCCTGTTTTACAAATTGTATATTTTCTTTTAGTTTTTCAAGGTAAAGACTTGCTTCATTAGGGTTTTTTAGCGTGTAGATAGGGTTTTTATATTTTAGACGACTTTGTTTCATTCGTGTAAACGATATTTTTGATCTAACCATTCTGTGGTCGGTTGTAAACATGATATTATTTAAAACATGCACATCTTGGAATCGGTTTGGAAAATTCGTGAGTATATAATCTATTTCATTCATGGTTGTCTGGTCAGGAGACTTCCACGTCCATTTTCGACTATACTTTTTCTTAAAAAAAGTGTTCATAATGGATAAATTATATTCCTGGGCGTGATGTATTAATCGTTGTCCTCTGGGGCTTCTTTTTCCATACCCAAACTTTCCAAGCTGTTTGTTTTCTTCGAATTTCCCCTTCCCTACTTTCGCGTTAAAATCACCCATAGTTATTACGTATTTCCTTGAGATTTCATGGGCTTTATGTAAGGTATTGTAGAATGTCTCGATCTCCGATTCTTCAGATTCTTCAGTAGGTGCGTATATTTGAATAATAGTGATTGGTAAGTCATTTATGTTGACATCTAAAAGTGCTACTCGATCGGACAACCCTCTAAAGCTTTTGATGCAGGTTTTAAGATGTTTTTTTTATTATAATAAAGCCGACACCATATCTTCCCTTTGTTTCTCCGTTGTAACACAGAATAAAATCGTCGTATTCGTCTATACCGTAGCCTAGTCTTCTCATTTCTGACAGCCCGATAATATCAAATTTAATATGGCTAAGCGCGTGCATAAGTTCAATGAGTTTGCCGGGGCTTGCCAGCGTTCTCACGTTATATGTTCCAATGTAGAGGTTGTATTTATTTTTCTTAATGTTTGTTGAGGTTTTCTGTTTTCTTGGAGGGTTGTAGTCAAGAGAAAAACTGATTTCATTTTTCTCCCCCGCGGTGACCAGCCGTGTTGGGTTTTGTGGTGGTAGAGGGGTCTCCGTTAGTTGCTAGATGTTGGATTTTGGAGTTCCATTCTTTGTGGTATGTTCGGAGTCTTTTCTTTGTCTCATAAAATCTGTGATTTTGTTTTTCTTTAAAGCTTGGCTTTCAAAGCTATCTTGGTTTGGAGAAATATGTAGGTTTCGTTTCTTAGAATGTTGTTCACTGATCTGGTTTTTGTTAGGTTTATGTTCGTTCAAAATTATTAGTTTGTCGTACTTTAATATCGCTTTTATGCCTTCTGCTTTATATTTTAATAATTCCGTTTGTAGTTGTTTTCTTTTTTCTATAATTTTGGGTGGATAATCTTCTTTGTAGTATATAGCACTATTTTTAATATTTTTCTTGTTTTGCAGTAATGCTATCTTTTTCCCCATAGTTGTGAAAGTAACTACAATCGGTCTAGGCTTCTCCTGTTTTTTTCCTAGTCGGTTTACTGACTCGATTTCGCTTCGCTCACAAGGCATATTAATTTTGCTAATGAATGACAGAATTTTACTTTCCAACTCCTGATATGATTTTTCTCCTTCCTCAATGCCGAAAAATACCAAGTTTTTCTTCCTGATGTGTCTCTCCATACGATCCAAAATGTTTTGTTGATTTTGAACTTGTTCGTTTAATTTACCATATTTCTGTTCAATTTGCTTGAAACTTTCGCTGATATTATTGTTTATACTATTTGTAATATTAACTTCCATTTCCTTCATTTCTCTCTTTTGCTCGGATATATCAAATTTTATTGATTTTAAAATGTTTGCTAAGTCTTCCATTTTGTTTGCTATTTACCGATAGATGTCGCTACTTCCGCGATCCGGTATAGATTATTGACAGTTTGAGTCTTGGTTGTATGTTGTTGCCACTCGATACTAGATGGCGCTGACTCTAATATCGTAAAAGTGACTTTGTTGGATGGAAATTTGGATATTATCGGCACTAATTTCTTCTTTTCTTGCTAATCCGTATTCACTTTGGTGTTTTTCTTGTATAGTTCTCACTGTTCTTATATTTTTGTTATTTTTCACTGGTCTGTCACTGTCAAACTGTACGTTTTAAGCTCTTTGTTTTTGTTGTTTTTTGCCAATTATTAATTGAATTTCGCTCGTTACAATATATTCACAATAGCTTCTGGCACACTTCTGTATGATTGTTAATGTTTTAAAGTCCTATTAGCACCATTAACAATTTTTATTTACTTTTTTATTGCGGAGTTCACTAAAACAGCTGTTGACAACTCAACGGTATCTACCCTCCATCCAGATTAAATCTGCATAATTAGTACGATGATAAATAAATTTATAAATTAAAAAAAAAAAACATACGTTTTTCGTATTCTTCTCGCCTAACCTTTTCATTTGATACCCATATCATGGCAGTGCACAAAAAAGAACTATGACGTGTATGCAAAATTTCATCTTAATCGGTGGAGGATAACTGCTTAAAATTCAGTTGTAACTTTTGACCCGAACTTACTTACATACATACACATACATTGCATGTTGAATAAAACCTTGTAAAAATAAAGATTACTATTCACACCACTTATAGATAGTCACACCAATGCTAAGACATCACTACATATTATAAAATAAAGTCCCCCGCCGCGTGTGTACGCGATAAACTCAAAAACTACTTAACGTATTTTCATGTGGTTTCCACCAATAGAAAGAGTGAAAAACGAGGAAGGTTTTTGTGTATAAATTATCACGGACGAAGCCAAGAGGGTCGCTTGTAAACATAATTTGCAATAAAATAAATTAATAACATAACATGTATACAACTGTAAACATAATTTAATTTAATATCAGTATTTAAGGTTACACAAGTCGAAAATTCTTCCATACAAACGTAGTCTGAGATTACTCCACCGTTTGACGATGTACGTTCAAAATAAAAAATGATATCAATTTGTCTCATCATTATCTAGTCCTATAGGAAAAATATTATATTTGAAAGTTATGAGCTTCGAAAGTTCCATATTTCAACACTACTTTTAACGCATCATTTGGCGGAAATAAATACCATAAGAAGAAGGAAAATTGCAAAACGGCCTCCATACAGGGATAGATTAGTACCAGGCCCCTCAGAAAGTATTGCGAAAAAAAGTTTTTATATATGGGAGACTGGCCAGTTATAATGTTTTTCGAAAATATGATTATTTATAAGTAAAAATAAGTAAGTTCCAATTTCAAAATTTCCCTCCACATTTTTTGCGAGTTAATTCAAAGTATTGTGTCTCACTGAAATATGGATCTGCGCCGGGAACATTTTAGAGCTATGATTTTATACGATTTCAAGTGTCGCCTGAAACCGGATGAATCGTACGATAGACTTCAAATGGCATTCATGGATGAAGGCCCTTCCAAGGCAACCGTGTATCGTTGGTATAACGAATTCAAGCGCGGTCGACCAACTTTGGGGGATGACGAAAGAAGCGGTCGCCCTTTGACGGCTGTTACCGAAGAAAACGTGCTAGCAGTGAAAAATTTAATCCAAGACAATAGGCGAATTACATATCAGGAGATTCAACACATATTGAAGATTGGATCGGGAAGCGTTCACGAGATTCTACACAGCCATCTTCGCGTGAGGAGGATAGTATCACGCTGGGTGCCGCACAACCTCACCGATGCTCAGAAGCAGGCCCGGGTGGAATGGTGCCGTGATATGCTTAACAAATTTGAAGCAGGCTCGTCTCGGCGTGTTTACGACATCGTTACAGGTGATGAGTCCTGGATTTATCAATACGACCCAGAAACCAAGCGCCAGTCGACTGTTTGGGTGTTTCAAAATGAGCCAACGCCTACCAAAGTGAAGCGATCTAGAAGCGGGGGTAAGATTTTGATCGCTAGCTTTTTTAATTTGACTGGCCACTTGGTATCAATTCCCTTACGGGATCAAAGAAGCATTAATGCCGAATGGTATACTACCAAATGTTTGCCAGAAGTTTTCTCTGTTATAAGCAACAAGCGACCAAACACAGGGCTCCGCGGGCTACTGCTCCACCACGACAATGCACCTGCGCACACCGCACTCAAAACGAGGGACTTCCTGGACAGCACGCCAGTCAAACTCCTGGGTCACCCTCCTTACAGCCCTGATCTAGCACCGTGTGACTTCTTTTTATTCCCAAAAATAAAAAATCTGCTCAAAGGGATACAATTTTCGTCGCCGGAAGATGCGCTGGCTGCGTTCGAGCAGGCTGTAAACGAGGTGTCTGCGGCGGACTGGAAAAAGTGTTTTGAAAACTGGTTTAGGCGCATGAATCTTTGTATAGAGGCTGGTGGAAAGTACTTTGAAAAGATTTAATAAAAATATATGTACGTATAGAACAATTTTTTTTAGTTTCGCAAAACTTTCTGAGTGTCCCACGTAATTCAACAATACAAATAATGTTATTTTATAAATATACATTTAGTTGTTTTTTCATGATATTTAGACTCCCAAAGGCCTGTTTATAAAATTTCGCACGGTCGTTTTCGTCCTAAATCAAATCATCCATTTAATACAAATTTGCAAAAGTGCTAATTCGTACGCGAACTAGCTTCTTACTGCTCGTCACAGCATCTATTTCTTTCGCACGTGTTGTCAGATAAGATAGCATGCATTTTAACCCCGCGCACAAAATAGTTCGTGCCGTCGACTAGTTCAACCTTAAGGAATTTGACAAAAACTTAGTCTACCTAACTACGTCGAAGCTAAAAATTAGTAGTAGAGAACTTTCATATCAACCTGTTCCATATCAGTGTCCGACTTGTTCTTGCATAAGTTTGCAGATATAAATTAACAAGAGTAGTCAATATTAACAATGAGAACAAACACGCATTGTTGCTGACGTTGTATATTCAATCAGAGGCGGGCACTTTTTAACCGACTTACCAAAAAGAAGGAGGTTCTATGTTCGACTTCTTGTATGTGTTTTTTTTTTTTTTTTTTTTGTATGTTCACCGATATCTCCGTCAATTGTGGACCGATTTAAAAAAATCTTGTTTTGTTTGAAAGAGTATATTCCGAAATTGGTCCCATTTTAATTTGCTGAAGATCTGATGAACAACATCGGAGATATACAACAGAACTCTTTAATAAATAACGGCAAATCTCTCGGGATTGCTGCAAACGCATGTTTGTTCATTGTTTATACCATTTCATAACATAACATCACGCCAGTACGCTTTAAAGGGGTACGCAGATGTGTAGAGTTCACCTTGCTACACTTTCATTTCACCGGTTATGTGAAGTTTCATAATATTCGGGTAATCTATTCTGGCATTATAGGTACCTTACGTAACTACTGGCCTATTAGGGAGGTACAACTAAAAAGTGAAAAATAAAAAACTTTTTTACAAAAAAATACTACCGACTTCCAATTAACAAAACTACAAAGTGTAAAATAATTTTATTTTTGGAAGTCGGTGTCCATAACGCAAAAAAATGGTACCCACCAAAGACACCGACTTCCAAAAATAAAATTATTTTACACTTTGTAGTTTTGTTAATTGGAAGTCGGTAGTATTTTTTTGTAAAAAAGTTTTTTTTCCTATATAATAAAGGTTCTATTGTTTTCCGACATTTGTCTGTTTGAAGATATGGTGATCATCCCATTGTTTTCTCACGACTATGAATTATATTGGTTTACGATCAGAACTATTTTCAACAGTGGACATTTTATAGCCCAATATTATGCCCTACGCGTGGGAAAACATACTCAAACAAAATTAACCATACTTAACTAAGGACAAGATGATTAAACTTCCAAATATAAAACAATTCATAATTGGACTCTACATATCCGTGAGTAAAAGAAAACAAATATGGACTCTACCATTCGTAGCTCACGCTCTACAAATTTGGTAGAGCAATAATTCTTTGGTAACTACCGAGCGTGTATCAAACACGGGACCTTTCATTCCAAATTGTAGAGTCACATTTTTTGCTGCTCTACTGTTTTAGAGATGCGTATGGTAGCGATGTGTAAGGAAATGATTGTTGGATTGGATGGAGATGGCTCTAGACGACTTGGTACAAGCCGTTACGAAAAAACTTTTTCGCTAAAAAATAAACCGACTTTAAAAGCAAAACGCTAAAAAGTGCAAAATAACTTTAGTGTCGGAAGTCGGCGTCTTTGGCACCTCCTGTTTTTATCATTTATCGACACCGACTTCCGAAGTGAAAGTTATTTTGTACTTTATAGTGTTGTGCTTTTAAAGTCAGCTTCATTTTTTTTTATAAAAAAGTGTTATTGCTTTCTTTTTAGTTTTAGTACACCATCACTAATAATGAGCATTTTCTATAGTACCTAGAGGATTGACAAAATACCCATAATAAGTCAATCAAGTCAAAGCTCCAAAGCCTTGAACATCGTCGCCGAGTTGCCAGCGTGTCGGTTTTTTATCGGTAGCATTTCGGGGAGTGTACGATGGAATTGCATGATCTGATTCCGCCCAGCCCGTTCCATCATCGGACTACCAGACGTACGGCGATGCGTCATCGGTACATGGTGGATATCCCACCCATACGCACAAAACGTTTTGGGGACACTTTCATTATGCGTACAGCTATGGAGTGGAATTCCCTGCCGGAGTCTGTGTTTCCCGATAGCTACAATCTTGGGGTCTTTAAGTCAAGAGTGAATAGGTTTTTTCTAGGCAAGCGTGCTTCACCGTCGACCACATCATCGCTTACCATCAGGTGAGATAGTGGTCAAGCGCAAGCCTATTGAGGATAAAAAAAAAAAAAAACATGCTTAACCGATTTTGATGTCAATTATTCCCTAAGTTGAAAGATACTCAATCTAACACAAAAATAATAATCACAATCCGATGACAAACATACATACATACATACAAACAAACATACATAACACTTATGAAATTTGGCACACATGTTTTGAAGCCCTCATAGAATAACGTATGTGAATATTGAGCAGTGCCAGACCTTTGGTCTTTGCCCTTTGTGCTGATGTAGTTAGATTAACCCCTTCAGTGCCCAATATTTGTCCATGCGAAATGTAATGGTTTTTCTATTGTTTCGATAATTACGGGTATTCAATCGGTTCATCATCATAATATCAGCCGAAAGACGTCCGCTGCTGGAAAAAGGCCTCCTCCAAGCGTCGCCACATTGACCGGTCCGGTGCGTCTCGCAACCAGCGGATCGCCGCAACCTTCACCAGGTCATCGGTCCACCTTGAGGGAGGCGTTCCAACGCAACGGCAACCACAACCGGTTAAGTCAACTAAATTGTAGCCATCTTGGGAAAATCCTTGATGAGGTAGACACGAAAGGGTGGAATCTGGCTTAAGAAGAGTGAGGCTTGGGACCTATAAAGTTGGGCTATAGATGTTTAGATTGAACAGAAACACCAAGAAATAGACCAAAATCTTGAAAAAGTCCATCTCCACACTCACCAAGCACTTGCTTAAGACTCAGCGCACACTAACGACGCGATTTTCGGCCTTACATCCGGCGATTATCCACCGAGCACGGATGTTAACTATCGGTTTCGAGACAGACAAAAAAACCGGAGTCTGTCGCGGACGAAAATATCTTACACCAGTTTTAAGATACGACTTTGTGGCGAGATCGTTGGTGGTGAAAGATTGGATTTAAAATAAGTGGTTGATGTGTCATGTGTCTGCATGACTGTCTAAAATTGAAATGTGCTATTTATTACCTATGTCAAATCGGCCCATAAAAGAATAACTGTGGATTTTTAAGCCAGTTATTCTCAATAGGGAACGACTAATTAGATTGGTACATCTATTGTCTGAATTAGAAAGAAAAAGAAAGAAAGAAAACACATTTATTTGACACAAGCCAGAGCATACAACACAAAATTAAAAAACAAAACTTAGACTAAACAACAATAATAATGAACGACAAACGAACGACGACGAATGACTTTTCTTAAGTGTGTATAGCTAGAAATTGTAGGATTATATTCAAATTCAAATGGAATCGATGTTTTGAAAATGCTGGACTGGTGACCACGTCCCGGAAGACGTAGCGTTGGAAGGCCTCCGGCTAGGTGGAGCGATGACCTGGTCGAGGCTGTGGGAATCTGGTGGTTGCGAAACGCACAGGAACGATCAGTTTGGCGACGCTTGGTGGGGGCCCACGTCCATCAGTGGACGTCTTTCGACTGAAATGATTATGATGATGGATGTTTTGAAGGTGATTTAAAAGACAGGACGTCGTCAGGCTAGTGAAGCCACGATTTTTTTGCAGCATAGCTGGTAAAATCTGGATGAGGGCAGAAAAACATCGAAAAGGATGATCTATACTTGAAGACAACTATGTCCAGCTGTGGATTACTGTCGGCTGATTCATCATCATTTTAATGCCCTTATACACCATTAAATTTTGTTCGTTTAAATCGGTATTAAAAAATTAGAAAATAAGAGGTACCAAAGACACCGACTTCCAAAAAGAAAGTTATTTTTGCACTTGTTAGTGTTTAGCTTTGGATGTCGGTTTATTTTGTTGTGCTTTTTAGGGTTCCGTACCCAAAGGGTAAAAACGGGACCCTATTACTGAGACTCCGCGGTCCGTCTGTCTGTCTGTCTGTCACCAGGCTGGATCTCATCAACCGTGATAGCTAGACAGTTGAAATTTTCACAGATAATGTATTTCTGTTGCCGCTATAACAACAAATACTAAAATCAGAATAAAATAAATATTTAAATGGGGTTCCCATACAACAAACGTGATTTTGTTGCCGTTTTTTGCGATAAAGGTACGGAACCCTTCGTGCGCGAGTCTGACTCGCACTTGGCCGGTTTTATTTTTTTATTTTGTGTTTACAAATCGATACTGTTTTATATACCGGATCGACCCTCCACGGGATTTAAACGGCCAAAATTTAATTTAATTCTTCTCCTATATTTCACTATTAGGCGTCAACATAGTAGTTTCAATTCATATCATCTATGACACAGTCTATCTATCGTTGCCTTCTTAGGCCGATTATATCACACACATCACATCATCAGCCTATTAATGTTCCCACTGCTGGGACACAGGCCTCCTCTCTGTAAGAGGGAATGGGCCGTAATCCACGACGCGGGCCCAGTGCGGGTTGGTGGATGTCTTCGAATTTTTGGTTCTAGGACATGCCGGTTTCCTCAGGATGTTTTCCTTCACCGTTTTGAGAGCAGTGGTGAAGAAATAATTTACACAAAGTAAAGCGCCTGCCTGAGCTCGAACCCACGACCTACAACTTGTAAGTCGCGGCCGATACCACTGGGCTACCACTGCCCCGATTATATCTTCTGGTCTTATTCCTCATAAGTAGAGTGCACGTAAGCCTACCTTAAATATCGCAAAACCACTTTATAGAGACCAAATTGAATCGCCTACCATAATTAATCTGCGTTACATATTCACAGGCCTATAATTTTTAACAAACACATTCCTTTTACAATGAAATCAGCGCGTTAATCTCATAATTCGATTAAACCCCGATTTTAGACTATCAGCTGAACGCGAAAACATAGACCTAGAGAATGGACGGAGCTTTCCGTTTTCAGGTATTAAGTGAATACGGGCGAGAGATAAAGCGATCCCATCAAAAACGTAACATGTAAAAAACACAAGTCTCGCGGAGCAGTTCTTCTACCGCAAAAAGTAGTGAGATCGAATGTACAACCAAGTTGGATGATTTATTCAGTAGGTACCTTATTAATTAGGTTACAAACAAACACATTAACCGACTTGGTTTTACTTTGACATAAGGTGTCGACATTGTTGTGTTCCTCTAATGTAAAACCAAGTTGGTTAATGTGTTTGTTTGTAACCTAATTAATAAAGCACCCTTTTTTAACGCGGGAAGCCTTCAAAAGGCACCTGCACTTTTGGGGAATAGACCAGGGCTTTTTACCTCACTAAAACCACCCCGGTGATCACCATCAGCACGTAGTACATTCACAGGGGGGTTCTGTAAATGTTCATCCTATCAATGCCACCTTTGTAATGACAATGATGGCGTGGTCGTAATGACGACCAAGAAATGTGGCGGAATAAGTACCAGGCCCCTCAGAAAGTATTGCGAAAAAAAGTTTTTATATATGGGAGACTGGCCAGTTATAATGTTTTTCGAAAATATGATTATTTATAAGTAAAAATAAGTAAGTTCCAATTTCAAAATTTCCATCCACATTTTTTGCGAGTTAATTCAAAGTATTGTGTCTCACTGAAATATGGATCTGCGCCGGGAACATTTTAGAGCTATGATTTTATACGATTTCAAGTGTCGCCTGAAACCGGATGAATCGTACGATAGACTTCAAATGGCATTCATGGATGAAGGCCCTTCCAAGGCAACCGTGTATCGTTGGTATAACGAATTCAAGCGCGGTCGACCAACTTTGGGGGATGACGAAAGAAGCGGTCGCCCTTTGACGGCTGTTACCGAAGAAAACGTGCTAGCAGTGAAAAATTTAATCCAAGACAATAGGCGAATTACATATCAGGAGATTCAACACATATTGAAGATTGGATCGGGAAGCGTTCACGAGATTCTACACAGCCATCTTCGCGTGAGGAGGATAGTATCACGCTGGGTGCCGCACAACCTCACCGATGCTCAGAAGCAGGCCCGGGTGGAATGGTGCCGTGATATGCTTAACAAATTTGAAGCAGGCTCGTCTCGGCGTGTTTACGACATCGTTACAGGTGATGAGTCCTGGATTTATCAATACGACCCAGAAACCAAGCGCCAGTCGACTGTTTGGGTGTTTCAAAATGAGCCAACGCCTACCAAAGTGAAGCGATCTAGAAGCGGGGGTAAGATTTTGATCGCTAGCTTTTTTAATTTGACTGGCCACTTGGTATCAATTCCCTTACGGGATCAAAGAAGCATTAATGCCGAATGGTATACTACCAAATGTTTGCCAGAAGTTTTCTCTGTTATAAGCAACAAGCGACCAAACACAGGGCTCCGCGGGCTACTGCTCCACCACGACAATGCACCTGCGCACACCGCACTCAAAACGAGGGACTTCCTGGACAGCACGCCAGTCAAACTCCTGGGTCACCCTCCTTACAGCCCTGATCTAGCACCGTGTGACTTCTTTTTATTCCCAAAAATAAAAAATCAGCTCAAAGGGATACAATTTTCGTCGCCGGAAGATGCGCTGGCTGCGTTCGAGCAGGCTGTAAACGAGGTGTCTGCGGCGGACTGGAAAAAGTGTTTTGAAAACTGGTTTAGGCGCATGAATCTTTGTATAGAGGCTGGTGGAAAGTACTTTGAAAAGATTTAATAAAAATATATGTACGTATAGAACATTTTTTTTTAGTTTCGCAAAACTTTCTGAGTGTCCCACGTATATGCACTGAATCTATTAATGTAAAAAATGTTTTACCTACCATAATCTATACTTCTATCCTAATATTATAAAGAGGAAAAGATTTGTATTTTTGTATGTAACGAATAAACTTAAAAACTGCTATACCGATTTCAAAAAATCTTTCACCGTTAGGAAGCTACACTATCCTTGAGTGACATAGGTTTCATCACTGCATTCCCTCGGGAACGGGAACTACACGGCCGAAACCGCGAGGCATCCGCTAGTTTATGATAAAAAGTATTTTGATTTATTTTCGTCAACAGAAAAGAGGCTGCACAGTCGCTTTGTCTCTTTCTACAGATTGGCCAATTCTGTGTGTAACTCAGTCTATTCTCCATATCTACGCGCAAAGCCCATTACTCATCGTCGAGTGGTCTAGAATACCGATCCATGTTTACGATAAACAATCGGTATTAAACTCGATACTATTGGACGGTATCAGCATCGGTATTTAGTCGATTTAAATGGGTCATTCGATCATTCCGATTGTCACACATTTGTCGAGATAAATCGATATTAATCGGGTCCGTTTAGTTGTGTTTTGTTTCTGAATTTTGTAGCGGGTTCAAATTAATGAGCGGTGTGGAATTATGGTTTCTGGTTTATATTGTTCGTTGGGTAGTGTACAAATTATGTTTATGATGGTAATTAACTAGGTATATTTGGCCTGATTATTATAGCTAAACGTATGTGTTATCTTTTTGGTAGTGGCTTTATCTAAGTTGGTTAATTAAAAATAAAACAATTATAAAATCGAACAATTTTTTTTTTTCGTAACTAATATGATGCCTCATTATCTATACCAATATTATAAAGACGATAGTTTTTTTTTTGTTTGTTTGTATTGAAAAGGCTCCGAACAACTGGACCGATTTAAAAAATTCTTTCACCAATAGAAATCTGCATTATTCCTGAGTGACATAGGGTTTTTTTTAATCCCTAAAACGGGTCCTGTGGGGTGGTCCATGAGAGCGAAGCCGCGGGGAACAGCTATACATTATAGTCCGGTTAACACTGTGTTAAAAAAGGAATGCATTTCTGGATTTTGGTTTTTAATTATCTAATCAAATCCCGGCAATGCCAATCCTTTTTCCACTTCCTTGTCCTTTAGTTCAAAGAAGAACATGTTTTGTTGCCCTTAAAATTACGAGATTATTTCTGGATTTGTGCCCATTTAATGCCAAAAGGCTCACCCCCTATTACATGGGACTTAAACAGTATCCAGGATATACTCAGTATCCAGGATAACGATTTTAGGGTTAGGTTAGGGGGAGGGGGAAGGGGTGGGAGTACCCCCTTTAACTTTTTAAACTCTTCAACTTTTTGACACGTTATATTAGATCACTGACCCACAAAGTAGCGGAAAACTTTCCGTTTCTTGACCGTACATATTTTTTCTTCTAAATTAGTAATGTATTATTATTAAAAAAAACAACAATAAATACCAAAAATAAACAAAATAATACTTTAAAAACGAACATGTAAACGTCTAATGACGTTCCATGGTAAGGCCCCTGATGCTAAGTTTATATAAATCATCAACTTTTTCAGCTCTGGGGTGATAGGTTAAAAGGTGTACACAGAAGATTGCACAATTGGGATACAACATGATTCCTAATCCCCGTAAAGATAAAAACACCAAAGTAGGTTATTTTCAAAGATATACCCAATGCTGGGACATTAATAAGAACTTGGTTACTATTCGTAGCACGAGCTTGTTACGCAATACCACGGTAAAAATATCTTTACCGTGGCAATACTGACCTCCGTCCTTCTGTTTCAATCGGAGGGTATTTTTATTTTTCTTTGTGTTTACTTTTATGTCCGTTGCATTAGCCATAGATAGGTTGTTTTTCATAAGTTTCGTGAGAAGCTACTAGAAAAAACCGGCCAAGTGCGAGTTGGACTCGCGCACGACAAGTTTTTATATTTTTGGTATTTTTCCCTTATTTGTGGTATATAGGGTATATAATATATAGGGTACTTCCGGTTGACCTAGAATTGTCAATTTTGGCTAAAAGCAAGGTCTTAAAGCACAAATAAGGAGAAAATTCCGAAAAAAAAAGTTGATAATTATAGAAAATTTTGGTACTTACAAGTTTTTGCGAAAATCTAAAGGGGATGTTTCATTTTTGTATGGGACTAACCCCTGAATAGAATAAAGTATTTTTTTCCATAATAACATATGTTTTTTAGATACATAATAAAAATTAAAAATGTTTGACGTTTATCGTGACAGCTGATTGACAGCCATGAGAGGTTTTAGTTTTGACATTTAGTTAACCTAGAAAGTGACGTGACACTCAGTAGTGAAACAAAATGTCAGTTTGAATTATTCGTTCAGAAGTACACTTCAGAAGAGCAAATTAAATATTTTTTTAACGATGAAATCGTCGCACTTGCTCTTATATTAGCCATAAAAGATGTTTAAGAGAATAATAGTAATTTTTACTAGTACAAGAAAACTTACTTTTCATATTTAACATCTACGTTATTTATGCTTTGATGTGACATGATTTCAGAACGAAATCGAAATGCAAACTATGAGAGACGCCATGTTGAATAGATTATGGCAATAATTGAAAAACTATTATTTTTTGTACTCAACAAATCAGGCTTAAATTCAGGAAAGAATATTTTTCCTCAATTCGTGGGATTTTCCACTTTTTTGATAAATGTACATCTTATGGCCGAAAATGATACATCTCCTTTGCCCATATCTTTTTATTCTTGACTCAGGACATTGATTCTTATAAACCTAATGGGGCTAGACCAGATATTTATATTTATCACACTTAATATTATAAAGGCGAAAATTTGTGAGTGTGTGTGTGTTTGTTACTTGTTCATGCTCAAACGGCTGAACGGACCAAGATGAAATTTGGCACAGAGATAGATTATAGTCAGGAATAGCACATAGGATACTTTTTATCCCGGGAATATGTTACCTTTGGATAATTTTCGACATTCAGCGGGCAAAGCCGCTGGCAGAAGCTAGTCACACTAATATTATAAAGGTGAAAGTTTGTGAGTGTGTATGTATTTGTATGTTTGTTACTTCTTCACGCTCAAACGGCTGGACGGTTCTGGATGAAACTTGGCACAGTTATAGATTTTATTCAGGAACAGCACATAGGATACTTTTTATCTCGGGAATATGTTCCCTTTGAATAACTTTCGATATTCACGCCGGCGAAGCCGCTGGCCGAAGCTTGTTTAGTTCTTAAATTGAGCAAGCATGGCCAAACCACACTTTGAATGGATCAAACCTTTCAAAAGCACACGGGTATCCTCTAAACTTTTCCACGCTGATTGCCCAATGCTTTTCCTTTGTTTTATTATATTTTCCGTGTATCGTTATTAATCGCCTCCTTTGTAATCTCACCCCGGCTTCAATTCCTCACACTAATAAGCAGTTGTTCCTATTCAGTTCACGTTCGCCATTTTGTATAGCTCTGCCTTCTTGTATTTCTACTGAGGAGTACTTGGTCTTTGGTGAATCAGTAGAATATACAGCAGCGCGGTAATCATTCACAAGTTCATTGAATCTCGACTGATTAAACCACGCCTGTATTTTTACAAAAGGTAGACAAAACTGTAGGTATAAGAACAACTATGTTTCTGCAGTTCTAAAAGATAAGTGTTTTCTAATCTATTCTATAAGCCTATGGTTATCTGTCCTACAGTTGGGTAGAAGTAAAATCTTTTTTGTATGTGTGCTGTCTTTTGAGAATAAATATTTCAACATTTTTATTATTTTTGCATTTTCATCAACTGTCCGCAAATGCTGCTACTAAAATATCGTGCTGGAAAATTTATACCGGACCTAGTGATTATAACAAAGATCTCATGTTCAACAATAAAGCTTGCAATCACTTGACCCAGGTCTGCAATAAAGTACCTATTAGCACATTCCCAAATGAATTCATACTCAAAAAATTAAGTCTGTCTGACTAAAAGTCAGACATGCCTTAATTCTAAGTCTGACATCCCTATGACAACGAAAACAACCGGCTCAGTGCGAGTCGGACTCGCGCACGGGTTCCGTACCATCATCGCAAAAAACGGCGAAAACATCACGTTTGTTTTATGTTAGACCCACTTAAATATGTATTTTATTCTGTTTTTAGTATTTGTTGTTTTAACGGCAACATAAATATTAAATACATCATCTGTAAAAATTTCAACTGTTTAGCTATCACTGTTCATGAGATACAGAGGTGACAGACAGTGGAGTCTTAGTAATAGGGTCTCGTTTTTACCCTTTTATAAATCTGTACCTTTCAATCGCAATGATTTAAGTGGTGTATAATAACTTAGAATATAGTGGTAAGTCTTGATGACTTTGGACTTCAGAAAACTCATCTCTCAAAGTCTTAGAACAGTATAGCCAGATTGCTTACACAACCAACCTTCTTAGCAGACATTTATATACCTACCCGATCGCCTACCGTCATTAATAAGGAATACTGAATGAAGTACTTACTATTCGGCTCACGACCCCCATTTTTCCTTAACACCCTGACCTCTCCTTTCAATCGAAGGCTACTTTATTTGTCTTAGTGTTTATCGCAAGTCTCTCTGTCCCTTATCACTAAATTGAATTGGTGCGGGACTAAAGGTCTGCCCGAAATTCTTTGTAGGGTTGCTATTTTCTTGGTTGCGATTGTTTTTTTCTTGTTTGCTTATAAATTGTTATTTTCTTTAATCTAGGGGTCTTTAAGTCAAGAGTGAACGGTTACTTCTAAACAAGGGTACTTCAGGGTCGACCACATCATCGCTTACCATTAGGTGAGATAGTGGTCAAGCGCGAGCCTAAATAAATTCTAAAATCTTCTCCTATCGTGCAGGTCATCCAATGGTTGTCTGTAAGAGATTGCCCTGTGCGATAAGACCGCCCATTGTACACTTGTTTTTGTGAATATTTGTCCTGTACATATTTTGTGGTGTACAATAAAGTATATAAAAATAATAATAAATAAACTCTTGTGAATGGAATAAGTAATGGACATTGTTTTGTAGTTTCAAGCTGAGGAATGCTGCATTGACTGAACTACTTAAACTGCTAAAACAATTTTGAGTAAAGGTAACGTATCAAAACCATTACTGAATTCAAAATTTGAAGTTGAGTATTAGTCAAATTCTACTTTAACCTTTTCTTCTTTTTCGTTTCGATGGTACATTTGATCAAACTATTTGAGCCCAGTAAGTGACCACGTTTATTGCAGCATCAGAGGCATTGTACAGGTCGTCCAATGTGCAATTGAATGGACAGTCGGGCGGGATACTCCAGCAAGTGGGGTATGGTCTGTAGAGGAACACTGCACTCGCACGCAGCGTGCAATGGACCAATAATCCCCCATTTTGCCAATTTATATTTGCAGCGGCCTACCTGGATGGCCTACCTGCGTGCTGCTACCGATTCAGTGCCTTCCACACAGGCCACTGTAGTTCATGATCGAGGTGAAGATGCTCCTTGGGCTTAATTAAGTCATGAGGTGGTAGGTACTTCTCTAGCCACAGTTTGCTTCATTCCCTTCTTCTTCGTCGTATCGATGATTCCAAAGCTAAATATATTTTGACCAGAATTCAGCCACGCCAACAGCGTTGTCATTTGCCTCACAGAGGTCTTTTAAGGTGCAGGTGTTGTTGCACAGAGGGCACGACAAAAGGTGAGGCATTGTTTGGGACCTGGCTCCGCAATCACACTGTGGGTCATTGGAGTTCCCCCATCTAACTGGTTGTGCTTGCAGCGACCCACCTGGCTTTGTAGTCGGTTTAGAGATTTCCAGGTGGGCCAAGGTTCATTCCCTAAACAACCTGTAAAAGACCTGAAAATCCTTCAAACATTGCCATTAAATTAGGATTTAACACATTAAATACTCAATTCACAAACCAGCGCTATGTTTTGTGAAAGAAATAGGTAAGCGTCGTTATTATCCGACTTCAAAAATTATGGGAGGTTCTCAGTTTGACTCGTATGTTTGTATGAGAGGAATGTTTGTCCGCGATTATCTCGCGTTTGGTTTAACCGATTTTGATGTGGTTTTTAGAAAAGTATTTGTTACATTCTGGAGAAGGAATTGGTATACAACAAACGGACGTCGTCCGTATGGATCCGTTATGCGTTTGTCCACGCATTTCGCCGTAACTAGTATTTGGATAATGATCATTTTTTTTATTGGATTAAGTTTCCCTCAATTTAGACCATAGTGTAAGTTTAATCAAAATCAGTTGGGCAGCTTTAGCGACAAACAGCACGAAAGTGTCAATTGAGTTATTATGGGTATAATGGAACTCGCTCAATTTGTGGTGATGGTAAATAGAAACTAAAAAGAGAGAAATAAAAACATTTCCCCAAAAAAATTAACCGACTTCAAAAACCAAACACTAAAATTCGTCTAGCTACACTGTGTTTCATACCTCATGTTTCTATCGTTTTGCGACACCGACCTCCAAAAAGAAAGTTATTTTTCACTTAGTAGTTTTCTTAATTGAAGGTAGGTAGTATATTTTTGTATTCTTTTTTTTTTTTTCACGGGTCAGAAAGGAAAGAAATCTCATGCACAAATCAGCACCAATATTTTGATATTTTGAGTAGGTAGGTATTTCATGTCATACTGTCAATAGCAATTAGGATCAAGATTTGACTTCTCGATCCTCTTTTTACCCGACTGCCGAAGAAGGGTAGTGTGTTAATCAGTCTATGTATGTATTACGTATGTATGTTTGTTCCTATATGGCGTTCCAGAGACCAAACGATTGATGATTCGTACGTCAATCGATTCGTCTTAACCCTGCAAGTGTCACTGGCTACATTAAAATTGGACAATAGAAAAATGGTGGATTTTGGGCGCCATATTGTGGGGACCAATTTTTTTTTTCTTTCAAACCCGTCTTGTGGGGTATCAAAATAAAGGGTTTAAAGAGGTGATTTTAAAAACATATTATACTTATATGTTTAAATGTACCTAATTCGAAAAAAAAACTAACTAAAAAGTTATAAATAAAAAAGTTAATTAAAAAATCCGACTGAAGGAGAAAATCATGCTGTGCAGGCGGAGGATACACCAGATTTTGGTCAGCCAGCCCGCTAATATGTATCCTCCGACTGCACAGCATGATTTTCTCCTTGTTTACGTCTTTTTAGTTCGCTTTTGAAGCAGTCGGGTTTTTTTTTATTTATCTTTTTTTTTTCAGGCCCTTTCTGCAAAGTTCAATGTTGAAAGCTGCCAATCTGCCATCAATCTATCATTGCTAACGCAAACATGATTTATTTAAATTGTATGAATATCAAACGTGCCAGCCCTGTTTAGACCTGCTTATCTTGCGCATGATTAACTCTCAGGCTCCTTGCACAAAATACAGGAAAACGCGCTCTTTTGTTCCTTGCACTACCTACTTTTTATTTTGTTTTGTAACGTACGGATAGCAAAGCGATTTGTAATTAATTCAATGTCTTTCTTCTGAATTCTGAATGGCATCATCCGGAATTGTCTTGTTTTTTGTTAAAATTGTATCAGCTTTTCTTTTTTGCTGACCATGTTGTTAATGGAAGCGGGCTCGATTAATTTTAGCGCCGCCAATACGGCTTCCGCCGAAATCGGTCTACTGGGGATCTTCTAGCGTATGCCATTCACATCTGGAGTGAGGCCATCGAGAGACACGGGGAAGCGCTTGCCGTCTCCCTCGACATCTCGAAGGCTTTTGATAGGGTCTGGCACGAAAGCCTTATTGGTAAGCTTCCTTCATTCGGTTTGCCCGGTGGTCTGTGTGATTGGATTGCAGACTTCCTGAGAGATCGGTCCATTCGAGTGGTTATCGATGGCTGCTCGTCGGACCAATTGGATATCAATGCCGGGGTCCCTCAGGGGTCGGTACTCTCAGCAACTTTATTCTTGCTGCATATTAACGATTTGCTTAAACCCGGCACCTTTGGGTATGCAGACGATAGCACTGTTGCTGAGAGATACTTGTCCAACGCTCGTGCTACCGGGCCTCAGATCCGGTCTCTCCGGGAGGCCATGGTGGAGCGCTTGAACCTGTCCTTGCAGGCAGTCTCCGAATGGGGCGATGCCAATCTGGTCAGGTTTAATGCCGCTAAAACCCAGACGTGTCTTTTTTCCGCTAAAAAGAGCCAATTTTACCCAGATCCAACTTTCCGAGATGCGACCGTGCCAATAACTGACCATCTTGAGCTTCTTGGCGTTACGTTGACATCTACTCTCAATTTTGGCCCTTACATTGAGGCAAAGGCTCAGCTGGCTGCCAAAAAGCTGGGGATCCTTGCAAAGGTGAGACGGTACTTCACGCCGGAACAGCTCCTCAACTTGTATCAAGCGCAAGTTCGATCATGCATGGAGTACTGTTCTCATCTCTGGGACGGATCAGCCAAATACCAGCTTGACGCACTAGAGTCGATCGAAAAGCGAGCCAAGAGGCTCATCGGCGATGAGGCGCTGGTCAAGTCAAAGCTCCAGAGTCTTGAACATCGTCGCCGAGTTGCCAGCCTGTCGGTTTTTTATCGGTTACATTTCGGGGAGTGTGCGATGGAATTGCACGATATAATTCCACCTAGCCCGTTCCATCATCGGACTACCAGACGTACGGCGATGCGCCATCGATACATGGTAGACATCCCACCCATACGCACAAAACGTTTTGGGAACACTTTTATTATGCGTACAGCTAAGGAGTGGAATTCCCTGCCGGAGTCTGTGTTTCCCGATAGCTACAATCTAGGGGTCTTTAAGTCAAGAGTGAATAGGTTATTTCTAGGCAAGCGTGTTTCACCGTCGACCACATCATCGCTTACCATCAGGTGAGATTGTGGTCAAGCGCGAGCCTATAGGTTATAAAAAAAAAAAAAAAAAGTCTCCTTTTTGAGCTGAGTTTAAAACTTCGTTACTAGACCGACGAAAAATACCTAGGTCATGAAATAGACAGGTATTGTAACAGTTTTAGGGTTACGTAGCCAAAAAGGAACCCTTATAGTTTCGCCATGTCCGTCAGTCCATCCGTCCGCAGCTTAGCTCAGAGACTCTGATTACAAAAATCTATAATTTGGCATGGATATCGATATACATATTAATCACGGCGACAAATTGGTAAAAACAAAACAAGTTTATTTTTTAATTTTTTGCCTGCTGTAAACGTAAAGTGGGGGATATTATTTTCTCGTCTATCCCATGGTGTGGGGTATCGTTGGACAGACCATTCAAAAATATTACGGGTCTGTGACAATAATTTTTCGATTCAGGATTCCGTTGGCGTACAATTAATCGTTAAATTGCAAATTTTTGATAAAGTCAAGTGTCTACCCCCACCTGCCAGCTAAATGGTAGCTTTTAGATATGTAAAAAAATTCACGGCCGTAGTATACATAACGAAATTATAAGGACAACTATCACAGCTAAGTAGGCTTTACAAGTTTACGAGTAATAGTCTGCCAACTTATAAAATGTACTTGGGGAAGTTAAAAAATTGTATATTGATGTATGGACAACGAGCAAAGTTAATTTGTTCCCTTTGTTAGAGCAATGTTCAGCGCTTTCATTATTTATGAACGTTAGTGATGTTACCTATTTATTTTAAGTTATTTGGCTGTTTACACGGAACCCTCTGTGCGCCTCAGACTCGCACTTGGCCGGTTTTTTGTGTACGTGGGACACTCAGAAAGTTTTGCGAAACTAAAAAAAATTGTTCTATACGTACATATATTTTTATTAAATCTTTTCAAAGTACTTTCCACCAGCCTCTATACAAAGATTCATGCGCCTAAACCAGTTTTCAAAACACTTTTTCCAGTCCGCCGCAGACACCTCGTTTACAGCCTGCTCGAACGCAGCCAGCGCATCTTCCGGCGACGAAAATTGTATCCCTTTGAGCTGATTTTTTATTTTTGGGAATAAAAAGAAGTCACACGGTGCTAGATCAGGGCTGTAAGGAGGGTGACCCAGGAGTTTGACTGGCGTGCTGTCCAGGAAGTCCCTCGTTTTGAGTGCGGTGTGCGCAGGTGCATTGTCGTGGTGGAGCAGTAGCCCGCGGAGCCCTGTGTTTGGTCGCTTGTTGCTTATAACAGAGAAAACTTCTGGCAAACATTTGGTAGTATACCATTCGGCATTAATGCTTCTTTGATCCCGTAAGGGAATTGATACCAAGTGGCCAGTCAAATTAAAAAAGCTAGCGATCAAAATCTTACCCCCGCTTCTAGATCGCTTCACTTTGGTAGGCGTTGGCTCATTTTGAAACACCCAAACAGTCGACTGGCGCTTGGTTTCTGGGTCGTATTGATAAATCCAGGACTCATCACCTGTAACGATGTCGTAAACACGCCGAGACGAGCCTGCTTCAAATTTGTTAAGCATATCACGGCACCATTCCACCCGGGCCTGCTTCTGAGCATCGGTGAGGTTGTGCGGCACCCAGCGTGATACTATCCTCCTCACGCGAAGATGGCTGTGTAGAATCTCGTGAACGCTTCCCGATCCAATCTTCAATAGAATCATTTTTTTCAACGGTAGAATCATTTTTTTTTTTTTTTTTTTTTTTTTATCTATATTTTTTTTATCTATATTTTTTTTTTTTTTTTATTACTTTTAAATTTATTTTTTATTACTTTTAATTTTTAATTTTAATTTATGTGACGTTCAAAAGTGCCGTTTATTGGCCTAATTGAATAAATATATTTGAGTTTGAGTTTGAGTTTGAATATGTGTTGAATCTCCTGATATGTAATTCGCCTATTGTCTTGGATTAAATTTTTCACTGCTAGCACGTTTTCTTCGGTAACAGCCGTCAAAGGGCGACCGCTTCTTTCGTCATCCCCCAAAGTTGGTCGACCGCGCTTGAATTCGTTATACCAACGATACACGGTTGCCTTGGAAGGGCCTTCATCCATGAATGCCATTTGAAGTCTATCGTACGATTCATCCGGTTTCAGGCGACACTTGAAATCGTATAAAATCATAGCTCTAAAATGTTCCCGGCGCAGATCCATATTTCAGTGAGACACAATACTTTGAATTAACTCGCAAAAAATGTGGAGGGAAATTTTGAAATTGGAACTTACTTATTTTTACTTATAAATAATCATATTTTCGAAAAACATTATAACTGGCCAGTCTCCCATATATAAAAACTTTTTTTCGCAATACTTTCTGAGGGGCCTGGTATTTCAGTCTACAAGGTTTCACCAAATTCTGAAATTATGACAAAAAGTGCAGTTACAATGACAAAATCAACCAAACATTCACCAATAATTTCCCGTCACCATTTTTCTGTAACTTGTACATTTATGTTGCGTCTCGTCTCTCAGACGAGACGGCGCGTTTACTATTACGTAGTGAAATTGTTTAGCTAGGCTGGTGACAACACTGAGTAGTTACCAACATGTTTGCACTTAGTTTTGTAAAGACACTTTAAAGAAACTAATAATAAAAAACCGGCCAAGTGCGAGTCGGACTCGCGCACGAAGGGTTCCGTACTTGGTAAATTGCGGTTTACGATTTATGACGTATTAAAAAAAACTACTAACTAGATCTCGTTCAAACCAATTTTTGGTGGCATTTTACGTGGTAATATACATCATATATTTTTTTTAGTTTTATCATTCTCTTATTTTAGAAGTTACAGGGACGACGACACACATTTTACCACTTTGGAAGTGTCTCTCGCGCAAACTATTCAGTTTAGAAAAAAATCAATAATTTTTAACCGACTTACAAAAAAAGGAGGAGGTTCTATGTTCGACTTTATGTTTGTTTTTTTATTTTATTTTTTGTGTATGTTCACCGATATCTCTGTCAATTGTGGACCGATTTTGAAAATTCTTTTTTAGTTTGAAAGAGCATGTTTCGAAATTGGTCCCATTTTAATTTGGTGATGTTCTGATGAAGAACTTCGGAGATACACAACAGAACTCTTCAATAAATAACGGCAAATCTCTCGGGATTGCTGCAATCGCATGTCTGTTTGTTGTTTATACCATTTCATAACATAACATCACGCCAGTACGCTCTAAAGGGGTACGCAAATCTCTCATTTCACCGGTTATGTTCAGGTTTCATATTTTTCGGTTAATCTATTCTGGAGTTATAGGGACCTTAATAAACAACTTGCTATTAGGTAGGTAAAACTAAAAAGGGAAAAACAAAAAAACTTTTTTGCAAAAAAATACTACCGACTTCCAAATGAAAAACTACAAAGTGAAAAATAACTTAACTTTTGGAAGTCGGTGTCTTTCGTAGGTACCATTTTTTTTGCGATATGGACATTTCACAAAAAGGAGGAGGTTCTATGTTCGACTTTATGTTTGTTTTTTTTTTTTTTTTTTTTGTGTATGTTCACCGATATCTCCGTCAATTGTGGACCGATTTTGAAAATTATTTTTTTGTTTGGAAGAGTATGTTTTGAAATTGGTCCTATTTTAATTTGGTGAAGGTCTGATCAAAAACTTCGGAGATATACAACAGAACTCTTCAATAAATAACGGCAACACTCTCGGGATTGCTGCAATCGCATGTCTGTTTATTGTTTATACCATTTCATAACATAACATTACGCCAGTACGCTCTAAAGGGATACGCAGATCTCTCATTTCACCGGTTATGTTCAAGTTTCATGTTATTCGGGTAATCTATTCGGCGTTATAGGGACCTTAGGAAACAACTTGCGTATCTATTAGGTAGGCAAAAATAAAAAGGGAAAAATAAAAAACTTTTTTGCAAAAAATACTACCGACTTCCAAATGAAAAACTACAAAGTGAAAAATAACTTAACTCTTGGAAGTCGGTGTCCATATCGAAAAATAATGGTACCTACGTAAGACACCGACTTCCAAGAGTTAAGTTATTTTTCACTTTGTAGTTTTTCATTTGGAAGTCGGTAGTATTTTTTGCAAAAAAGTTTTTTATTAGTACACACATTTTACCACTTTGGAAGTGTCTCTCGCGCAAACTATTCAGTTTAGAAAAAAATCAATCATTTTTGAAGACCTATTCATAGATACCCCACACGTATGGGTTTGAAGATTTTTTTTTTTTAAAATTCATTTTCAATTATGGGAACCCCCAAAATGTTTTTTTATTTTTTATTTTTGTGTTAAAATCTTAATGCGGTTCACAGAATACATCTACTTACCAAGTTTCAACAGCGTAGTTCTTATATTTTCGAAAAAAAGTGCCTGTGACATACGGACGGACAGACAGACAAGAAGAATCTATAAGGGTTCCATTTTTTGCCATTTGGCTACGGAACCCTAAAAAGCAAAATCTATCTTTAAGTGATAACCCTCAACTAAAAATTAAGTTGTTGTTGTTGTTGTACTTAAGTTGTGTTTGTGGGTTTTGTTATTTTGTTGTTCCTAGCAGCGATAAGACTGACTCTTCCGCAAAAACCCCTAGTATTCCCTCATCTGCACTTTTTAAGAAATTATAAGTATTGACAACTGATGCTGCTACCACCTACTGGGTCCAATATAAAGTTCCCTATCGACACGAAAATGAAGAATTTAAGTATCATTATCTTTTCATCGATATTGAAGAAAAAGTAATCCACTTATCGGTTAAATTTGTAGCTTCATTTTCCTGAAAAAAAACATAATTCAAAATAAATCAAAATTAATTTGGCATTGCAAATTAACATTGGCATCTCCTGTGGTTCTCTCATATATTTTTTTTAGCAAATATTTTGATAGGAAATGAGATCAAACTCAGAAATGATCCTTCATCCTTTGATAACCTTATCGAGAAGACATTTTCCATTACATTATATACCTACTTCATTACATACTATAATTATCTGTCATATTTTCAAACATCATAAAAGAAATGACTGTAATATTGATAGGTATATTTGTAAAAGCAATTTTCTCGGAGAGCACTGAGATTTGATTGAAAAGCGAAATTATGTATTTTTTTGCTTTCTTGATGTAATGAAGAAGGTATTTTGATATGGTTTGATCTCCTATTAATTTTTAATGCGAATTGATAGACTAATTTCCGATTGGGATAAGTACCTACCTACGTTATTACAAGAAAATGGTAAGGCCTCGTGGAACATACTGGCTAATCATATTTTAAAATATAACAAGGTTCATCATTTCAGCCGAAAGACGTCCACTGCTGGACATAGGCCTCCCCCAGGCGTTGCTACATTGACCGATCCCGTGCGTCTCGCAACCAGTGCATTGCCGCAACCTTAACCAGGTCATCAGTTCACCTAGTGGGAGGACTTCCAATGCAACTTCCGATTCGTGGTCGCCACTCTAGAACTTTCGCCCCCATCAGCCATCCGTTCTGCGAGCAATGTGCCCTGCCCACTGCCACTTAAGTTTGGCAATTCTTCGGGCTATGCCGGTAACTTTGGTTCTCCAGATATCCTCATTTCTGATGCGATCACGCAAGTAAACTCCGAGCATAGCCCTCTCCATTGCCCTTTGGATGACTTTAAGCTTTCTGATGAGGCCCAGTGTGAGTGGTGAATCTTTTTCTCTACCTACCCTACCAACCATATTCTCTTTTTATTTTTTCCGTAAGAACCTTCTACAAAGAATAGAAAACTTAAAAAAAAATATGTTTGAGACCGGTAAAGGCGTTTCCGAGTTATGGCGTGACCTAAGAAAATAGGGTTTCATGTTTATATAAACATTCAAAGATATGAAAACACGTATGTTTGGATATATATTAATCAGTAACACATCGAAATTTTACACACGAATATTTTTAATCCCAGTAGTAGTAAGAAGAAGCAGAAAGAAAAAATATTTATTTGTTACCCGCACTGGAGACAGAAGATAAGAAAAACACAAACAATAATAAAAAAAAAAAAAAATCAAAATTTAAAAACCCCCGACACATTTATCTTGCGAAAACACCCCGATTCAATCAGTAAAATGCCCATAACTTTTGAACGGCTGTACCGATTTTATTCAAACAAAGCTAAGAACACTCTCGACAAAAACATCTTTCAAACAAAAAAAACTAAATTGAAATCAGTTCATCCGTTTAGGCGCTATGATGCCACAGACAGACACACAGATACACAGATACACAGCAACACACGTGATACTTATAACACCCCTCTTTTTCCGGCGTGGGTTAAAAATAAATAACTCTGTGCGAGACCAAAAAGGCTCCTATCTCAGCATGTGCAACGATATTAAAAAGAAAATAACGCTGCGCTGATATTCTGATAGGGCCCACTGTGTTGTCCGGACACATTCACGGAAACGGAACATACAATATAGTACGATCCCGGGGGATGAATTTCGACTTACACACGGGTGAATTGACTACCAGTGTAATATTTAGATCTTCTTCATTATCATTTCAATTTGGATAACTTATTCCAAAATTAAAGCTTCAACCATAGAAATCATGACTTAGGACGACGACTAACGCCAACAACCTTGAGGGAACAAAACGCGCACTCGTTTCACACCCGCGCGACCCAAAATTTAGTAGTTTTTTATACTTTCCTTATTATTCTATGACTTTAAAAAAAAAGCTTCAGATTAAAATGTAGATAATTAAATTGTCTTTGATTATGGTGCCGATTTCATTACAATACGATCAGCGGTTTTGGTGTAATTGTCGTGTTTTTGACCGTTTTAGACATAACTTTACAATTTAATTACACTATGTTATACGAATAAAACTCAAAATTTGCTTAGATCAAATTATTAAGAAAATGGTCTAATATAACATATATTTTTTCCAATAAATTACGACTAGCCGTTAAGACGTGATTCTGATTTTAAAATCAGCTACTCAAGGGAATCGGCGCCCTAATTCAAAGTTGAAATCCATACCACATTATTTCAATCGTCGCACCCTAGTTTTAATCCTCGACGGAAAAAGAAGGGTGTTATAAGGTTGACGTGTGTCTTGTTTTTGTGTATATGTGTAACTATCTGTGGATGAACCCATTTTCATTTAACCCCACTTTATTGAGAGTGTTCTTAGCTTTGTTTGATGAAAATCGGTTCAGCCGTTCTAAAGTTATGAGCGTTTTACTGTTTGAATCGGGGTGTTTTCGCAAGATATAGTGTCATAATTACGTCAACTGGCTATCTACCCTAACTTCCTACCCTACCTACCTACCCACCTACTTACCTTACCTACCCACCAATCTACCCACCTACCTTACCTACCTACCAACCTACTCACATGCCCTACCGATCAACCTACCTACCTACCCTACCCTATCCTATATACTTACCTACCCTACCCTATCCTACATACGCTACTTACCCTACCCTACCTACCTACCTAAAAATTTGTTAAACAATTTATTTTAATGAGAATTAATACTACAATACGAATGTAACCAACTTTTGTTTCCACCGGCGATTTAATTAAATTGTAGAGTACAAAAGCTGCTATTGTGACTTAACTATGATAGTGACATAATTATATTCTTTCGCAGCCTTTTTTGTAGTTAGTAGTAAGTACTTTAATCGTGTTGTACATATTTTTTATGTATCATCAATAGTTTTCTCACTGCACGCCAAATTAAGAAATTTATAGGCAACATTTTGCTACTTTAGGTTACATTATTGCTATTTACATATGGATTTCATTTTTTTTAAATAAATTATAGTTTTGTTACTCGGGAATAATGTAGCTTGCCATAGGTGAAAGAATTTTTAAATCGGTCCAGTAGTTACGGAGCCTATTCGGCACAACAAACAAACAAAAAAAACCTTTTCTCTTTATAATATTGGTACAGATGAAATAAAAAAAACTCGTGTTTTTTTTAAAATTTGACTTGTTTTACTTCATGCAGCAATGCAAAAAGACATGACGACATGCATATTAAAACCTACTTCAAAAAACAAAAAGCGATCGGACTTCAATTCCGAGGTATCGTTAATAATTTTTGATTACATTGCGCAGTCGTTACTACAGTAATTGGAGAGTGTTGCCTCGGACCAGCAATGTATTGCTTTAAGGTACCTACAGCTAATATTTATCATGAATTGTACCCGCGGCGTGTAATCAGACTTGTAGGGTCCAAGTGAGAGGTATAGGCAATTTATTACCTATTATAGTTTTATTTTAAGCCTGATTTGCGATAAATGATATGATTTTCAATTTTAAAATTTGTTTTAGTTTCTGTTTTTTTAACCGACTTCCCAAAACGGAGGAGGTTCTACTTCGAACTTCGGAGATATACAACATAACTCTTCAATAAATGAGGGCAAATCTCTCGGAATTGCTGCAATCGCATATCTGTGTATTGTTTATACCATTTCATAACATAACATCATGCCAGTGGCCTTAGTGCGAGTTTTTACTCACGCGTGACTCACGCTCACTCGTGTTACGTAAACGATCTCTTATGTCAAAATGTATACAAAAAAAGAGGTTTCTCCTTACCGTCCCCAGACGGCGCTTATCCAGTTTCCATACAAATTGACGTTTACGTTAACGCGATTGACCGTGAGTAAAAACTCGCACTAAGGCCTCAGTACGCTCTAAAACGGTACCCTGGCGTGTACAGTTCACCTCGGTACACTCTCATTTCACCGGTTATGTTCAAGTTTTATGATATTCGGGTAATCTATTCTGGTATTATAGGTACCTTACTCGCCTATTAGGTAGGTACAATAGAAAAGTGAAAAATAAAAATAAAAATTACCAAAAAAATACTACCGACTTCCTAATAAGAAACTGCAAAGTTTTGGAAGTCGGTGTCAATAACGCAAAAAATTGTTACCTACCAAAGACACCGACTGCTAAAAATAAAGTTCTTTTTAACGTTTTAGTTTCTTATTTGGAAGTCGGCAGATTTTTTTTGTAAAAATGTATTTTTTTTTATATTTGCCTTACTTTATGAGATAGAGGAGTTGGTTCTTGGGTCCCTCGGTGATCCATTGGTAGAAAGCTCAACCTCAAGCTGAATTTAAGGCCCTTCCTTGGGTCGATGCTGGGAATCGAAAAAAGGAAGCTAGGTATCGAAGGGATGTTTGATCTGGAATTTAGGTGCCCAAATTATGGATTTATGCCTGGTTGATTGCAATTTGATACCTCACTATTACGCGAGGCAAAAAAAGAAGGTATAAAATAGGTAACTTTAACCTTGCTTGTTTCTCCAGGGCATGAAGACATGTGGTGTTATAAAATATTAAATTCCCTACTTGAAAATAGATTAAAGATTTAAAAAATTGTGAAGAAATTTTGTAATTGTAAGAAATTTGTGTTTGTTTGTTGTTCCAGGGCATGAAGACATGTGGTGTTATAAAATATTAAATTCCCTACTTGAAAATAGATTAAAGATTTTGAAATTGTGAAGAAATGTTTAATTGTAAGAAAGGAGAATGACCAAAAGTGGTACCAAAAAGTCTCACGCATCAAGACCAAAATTTTATAGCAATTAGTTTCACAATTTTTTACGACATTACGCGTCACGGATTTGATTTTTGAATAGGGAATTTAATTTTGGAGTTTAAAAGTATGGATATTGTTTTACTCTCTATAAATGACGTTCCGTTTCACATGATATGATTAACGTAACCTTATTTTTGAAAGTGTTATGACCACTGTAAAAAAAATACGATTCCAATTCTACATTAATTTAAAAAAAAACTAGAATAGAATCTTATCATATACTTATAAAAGATTAGAAAAAAAAAAATTGTATTTAGAATTTATTTATTTATTTAGAATATTTTTTTTTGTTTCTAGGTATTATTATTTTATCTATGGTTAATTGGCCGTTCGAAGCAGCCGGTCATAAATATGTAGAATGCAATTGAATCGATTTTTGATGATGAATAAACAAAAGTAACCAGTAATGGTTACTTTTGTTTAATAAATAACTATAACGTTCATTTATAACGTTGATAGTGTCGAACAAAATAGACCTAGTTTTTAGGTTATTTTCGATTTTATGAAAAAACTCCGAAACCCGGGTTTTGTTTTCAAAACAAAGTTTAGTAGGAGTGAACATGGTCAGTGTAGTCTATAAAAAACAAAGTTTGATTTTGATACAGCTTGGTACGGGTTTCCATACATCGATGAGCATTCTCCTTTGTGTTTGTTTGTTGTTCCAGGGCATGAAGACATGTGGTGTTATAAACTATTAAATTCCCTACTTGAAAATAGATTAAAGATTTAGAAATTGTGAAGAAATTTTGTAATTGTAAGAAATTTGTGTTTGTTTGTTGTTCCAGGGCATGAAGACATGTGGTGTTATTAACTATTAAATTCCCTACTTGAAAATAGATTAAAGATTTAGAAATTGTGAAGAAATTTTTAATTGTAAGAAATTTGTGTTTGTTTGTTGTTCCAGGGCATGAAGACATGTGGTGTTATAAACTATTAAATTCCCTACTTGAAAATAGATTAAAGATTTAGAAATTGTGAAGAAATTTTGTAATTGTAAGAAATTTGTGTTTGTTTATTGTTCCAGGGCATGAAGACATGTGGTGTTATAAACTGTTAAATTCCCTACTTGAAAATATATTAAAGATTTAGAAATTGTGAAGAAATTTTGTAAATGTAAGAAATTTGTGTTTGTTTGTTGTTCCAGGGCATGAAAACATGTGTTGTTATAAAATATTCAATTCTCTACTTGCAAATAGACTAAAGATTTAGAAATTGTGAAGAAATTTGTACAGAAATAATAATTATAAATTACCTATGATTTTATTTATTACCTAAGTTGTATATTACAATGACTTTCCCACGTCATTATTGTTTACAAGCTACCTCTGAGAAGATGTTTTTTGAAACAAACAGTTCGGAGTCGTTCGCTACCGCTACAGCTTATAACTTACCCCACAAACTCCAAAGTACTAATCTGGCTGGTATTACGACTTACGAGCATCGCGATACGGCGCCATTCCAGTAATGCGTCCAATTGATTTAACTATCACACTATAGCTCCAGAGACAGCTTTTATTGGTACCCGCCACCGCTGACTTTGTAAAGGATGAAGCCGTGTAGGCTTTTTGCGAATATATTTGAATGGAGAAATTCGGCTACATAATACGAATATTTAGAGCGAACTAAAAAGACGTAAACAAGAAGAAAATCATTTTGTGCAGTCGGAGGGTACATATGGTTTTGGTAATTCAGCGTGCGATTATATATGTATGAATTATTTTATTTATAACTTTTTAGTTATCATATTTTTTTCGAATTTTTGCAGTATTATATATTAACTTACCTCTAAAAACCCTTCATTTTGATACCGCAGACAATGGGTTTGGAAGAAAAAAAGGGAACCCCACCGTGTAGGTAGGTACAACTAAAAAGTGAAAATAAAAAACTTTTTTACAAAAAAAATACTACCGATTTCCTAATAAGAAACTGCAACGTTTTGGAAGTCGGTGTCCATAACGCAAAAAATTGTTACCTACCAAAGACACCGACTGCTAAAAATAAAGTTCTTTTTAACGTTTTAGTTTCTTATTTGGAAGTCGGCAGATTTTTTTTGTAAAAATGTATTTTTTTAAATATTTGAATTACTTTATGAGATAGAGGAGTTGGTTCTTGGGTACCTCGGTGATCCATTGGTAGAAAGCTCAACCTCAAGCTGAATTTAGGGACCTTCCTTGGTTCTATGCTGGGAATCGAAAAAAGGAAGCTAGATATTGAAGGGTTGTTAGATCTGGAATGTAGGTGCCCAAATTATGGATTTATGCCTGGTTGATTGCAATTTGATACCTCACTATTACGCGAGGCAAAAAAAGAAGGTATAAAATAGGTAACTTTAACCTTGCTTGTTTCTCCAGGGCATGAAGACATGTGGTGTTATAAAATATTAAATTCCCTACTTGAAAATAGATTAAAGATTTTGAAATTGTGAAGAAATTTTGTAATTGTAAGAAATTTGTGTTTGTTTGTTGTTCCAGGGCATGAAGACATGTGGTGTTATAAAATATTAAATTCCCTACTTGAAAATAGATTAAAGATTTTGAAATTGTGAAGAAATTTTTAATTGTAAGAAATTTGTGTTTGTTTGTTGTTCCAGGGCATGAAGACATGTGGTGTTATAAACTATTAAATTCCCTACTTGAAAATAGATTAAAGATTTAGAAATTGTGAAGAAATTTTTAATTGTAAGAAATTTGTGTTTGTTTGTTGTTCCAGGGCATGAAGACATGTAGTGTTATAAACTATTAAATTCCCTACTTGAAAATAGATTAAAGATTTAGAAATTGTGAAGAAATTTTGTAATTGTAAGAAATTTGTGTTTGTTTGTTGTTCCAGGGCATGAAGACATGTGGTGTTACAAATATTAAATTCTCTACTTGAAAATAGACTAAAGGTTTAGAAACTGTGAAGAAATTTGTACAGAAATAATAATTATAAATTACCTATGATTTTATTTATTACCTAAGTTGTATATTACAATGACTTTCCCACGTCATTATTGTTTACAAGCTACCTCTGAGAAGATGTTTTTTGAAACAAACAGTTTGGAGTCGTTCGCTACCGCTACAGCTTACAACTTACCCCAAAAACTCCGAAGTACTAATCTGGCTGGTATTACGACTTACGAGCATCGCGATACGGCGCCATTACAGTAATGCGTCAATTGATTTAACTATCACACTATATCTCCAGACAGCTTTTATTGGTAACCGCCACCGCTGCCTTTGTAATGGATGATACCATGTAAGCTTTATGTACCGAAGATGAATGAAGAAATTTGGCTACATAATACGAATATTTAGTTACAGACTGCTTAAGAAGCGAGCTAAAAAGACGTAAACAAGAAGATAATCATGCTGTGCAGTCTGAGGATATGGTTTTGGTAAGTCAGCTCGCGATTATAATTATACAACCAATGCCTCCAACTGCACAGCAAGATTTTATTCTTGTTTACGTCTTTTTAGTTCGCTTCTGGAGCAGTCGGGGGATTTTGGTTTTTTGAATTAATTATTTTATTTATAACTTTTTAGTTTTCATATTTTTTTTCTAATTTCTTCAGTAGTATATATTTACCTCTAAAAACCCTTCATTTTGATACCCCAGACAATGGGTTTGGAAGAAAAAAAAAGGGAACCCCACCATATGGCGCCCAAACCCATTTTTCTTGCATTTTTCTTTTTTCAATTTTTGGACTGGAAGCTGACCCCAATATAGTTGGGAAAAGGCTAGGCAGATTAATTCATACAATGTAGCCATTGCCACTCGCAAGGTTAAGGCAAATCGATTGACGTAAGAATCATCAAAATTGGCCAACACGATTGGTCTCTAGAACGCCACGTAATAACAAACATACATACATGCATACAAACACATTACCCTCCTTTGCGTCGCGCAGTTGGGTAAGGTTGATGTTCAAGTTTTCCTCAGATTTTTCACATTCCCTTATTATCTAAGGTCATGCTAGTATGTAAATGATAGTTCTACCTTCAAATTAAAAGTCGTATCACATAATATTCAAGATCATCAGATTTACATACAACAGATGTACTATTTATATTTCAAATTCAAATGTATTTGTTTGTGACTGAATATTCAATAAACAACTTCAAAGCTACTCACAGATACAACAAAAGTTATCTAAACCGGCTTACTAAATCAACTCCTATTACTCGCCTTTCAGTCAATCAATATAACAACTTACTCGACTATCGCTTCAACACAAATTCTACGAACCAACCAAGATCAGCTTACGTTAGTCAAATACACTTCCTAGTATTATAGTGCCGAACTCAGACTAACTTTAAACTTCAACCATAGAATAGATAGATACAGAAGGAGGCTGCATTCAACCAGCGAAAAAAGGTGCACGGATACATAGACGTAGGACGTGCGTATACGTACGGCGATCTCAAACAAATGCTGGTCGCGTGTGAGCTTGCACTCGCTTCGCGTGTCTATGTGTTCGTGCGTTTACTCTTCTATCGAGTCATCTGAACCCGAGGCCCTAGTAGACCGATAGCGCTAGGCTATTTTGATGTCATAAGTTAAAAAAATTCTAAAGTTGCTTATTTCTTGCCTGTGGATACAGTCGTACCTATGTAGCTTATTTTTGCGTTTTGTGTCACATCTGTTACTTGCATTTTCAGTAATTCGATGATTTGTGGTTGATTATTTTTATTCAAATCAAAACTGGCAAAATTAAATTAAAGTTTAAAATAATTATGCTATCATATCTAGGATAGTCTGCGGAGTGTGTAAACCCAATTTGTGTCATATTCGTCCAGTGCAAACTGACATAGGGGTCAGTGTGTATAAATAGTGCAAAAAAATATTACAATTTATGAAATTACTATTTCCTTTCTCAGATCACTTACATATCCCTATTAATTAAATTTGTGCCAAATTAGGCCACGCAATTTTAAGATTTTTAATTATTTTGTTTTTCCAAGCTACAAACGCTTCAAAAAAATATTACAATCATTAGAGTTAACATAATCAATATCATAAATGCATGAAAAATCGACATTGTAAATTTGTGTCATTTTCATGCACGATATGTACCTTTATATGAATAAAACACAAAAACAATGGTAGCGGTCGAAGCGGGTGCAGGAGGCCGGGCGAAGGAGGCCAGGCGGCATGCGTAGCGTTCATAATATAAATAAACTAGCTTTTGCCCGCGGCTTCGCACGCGTAGACTTAATGCTTCTCCTTACCATTTTTTAACAGTATGTAGAGAAAAAGTAAAAAATATGATAAAAATAATGTAATATGAAAGTTTTTCTTAGGATAGACTTATACTTACCTACTTTAAATCAATACGCTCTATCCTTGTCATGTCCCTATCCCTTCATTATTTCTGTGTTTATCCATGACTAATAATAAGTAATCATAATCATAAGTAAGCAATTAAATTAAAGTATTTCCTTGTAAACAACATTTTAACCATTTTGGATGTCGGCGCCAATATCACCAGACTATTTGATGAGCTAACACGTGAACACGCTACATAGAACTGTCCATGGGAAAAGCAATTCTCCCTCAAATCAACAGCAGCATACTGCCAAACCCAAACAACAACAACTATACAACACAAACAAACAAACATCCAAACTTTCATCCCCTATTGCACGCCCTTAGGGGTGGAATTTCCAAAAATCCTTTCTAAGTGCTCACCTACACTACCAAAGGAACCTACATGCCAAGTTTCATGATTGAAGCTTCAGCCGTTTGGACTGTGCGTTGATGGTCAGTGAGTGAGTCAGTCAGTCAGTCACTTTCTTCTTTTATATGTTTATATATAATATAATAAGATAGATAACATAACTATTATATTGAGTATTGATTGATTCTTATCTCCGCTACGTAATGAACAAATTTGTAATCTATAGAGATAAAAATAATGACGTGTGAATTTTGTACAAATCATGCGTCTGCAATCTGTCTTACCTACGAATGTCAATGGTCCATGCTTAGAAGACGGTCAATGTGGTCAATTATTTTCTTGGATTGACGCTTCGATTCACTTCCAATTTGAACCTGAAAGCGGTAGGTAGGTACCTACCTACCTACCGCTTTTTCGTTATACTGCTTCTCAATATCCCGTGCCACGCTTCGAGTAGGTAGTGTACAGTTAGCAAAACAAATAATACACGAAGTGAAAAAAAAACTCCAGATATGTGTGGTGATAGTGATTATGTATAGTTTTATTTCATCACGGTCCTTAAAACAAGGACTTTTTTTCGGCTTTTCCGTCATCCCTTACAATGCTCGATTCTATGAACTTTAATAATCCGCTTTTTTAACAATCACTGTATTAACGTCCAGTATGAGACCACATATCGACACCCAATATGAATAACATTGTAACTTTAGTTACACATTGGTTTAACTTTATGTAATCTGTTATCACTGGGCCATCACTGCTCTATGTTCTACGAACGGGAATGGAACGAAACGAGCTAGGCGGAATATGAGATCATGTAATTTCATTGCACACTCCCCGAAATGCAGCTGATAAAAAACCGATAATCTGGCAATGATGTTCAAGGCTCTAGAGCTTTGACTCTACCAGTGCCTCATCGCTGATGAGCTTCTTGGCCGGTTTTTTTATCAACTTATGTGCATCAAGCTGGTATTTGGCAGATCCGTCCCGGAAATGAGATAAGTACTCCATACATCATCGAACTTGCGCTTGATACAACTTGAAAAACTGTTCTGGCGTGAAGAACCGTCTCACCTTTGCAAGGATCATCCTCATCATAATATCAGCCGAAAGACGTCCACTGCTGGACATAAGCCTCCCCCAAGCGTCGCCACATTGACCGGTCCCATGCATCTCGTAACCAGCGGATCCCCGCAACCTTCACCAGGTCATCGGTCCACCTAATGGGAGGCCTTCCAACGCAACGTTCCGGTTCGCAGTCGCCATTCCAGAACCATTCTGCCCCATCGGCCATCCGTTCTGCGAGCAATGTGCCCTGCCCACTGCAACTTAAGTTTAGCAATTCTTCGGGCTATGTCGGTAACCCTGGTTCTCTTGCGGATCTTAACATTTCTGATTCGATCACGCAAGGAAACTCCGAGCATAGCCCTCTCCTCCTCTTTCTCCTTTGCGAGGATACCCAACTTATAGCAGCCAGCTGAGCCTTTGCCTCAATGTATGGCCCAAAATTGAGGATCGTGTTAAAAGTTGCGACAAGAAGCTCAAGATGGTCCATTATTGGCACGTTTACACCTCGGAAGGAAGGAGCCGAGCGGAATTAGCTCTTTTTAACAGAGAAAAGACACGCCTGGGTTTTAGCAGCATAGAACCTGGCCAAATTGGCATCACCACATTTGGATACTGGCTTCAAGGATAAACTCAAACGCTCCACCACAGCCTCACAAAGGACAAGTACCTCTCAGCAACAGTGCTGTCGTCTGCATGCCCAAATTTTTAACAGATCATTTATATGCAGCAAAAATAACGTTGCTGAGAGTACCAACCCTTGAGGGACCCCAGCATTAATATCCAATTGGTACAACGAGCACCCATCTATAACCACTCAAATTCTACAATTCAATCACACATACCATCACCAGGCAGACCTAATGAAAGAAGCTTACTAATAAGGCTTCCGTGCCAGACCCTATCGAAAGCTTTCGAGTTTTTGAGGGAGACGGCAAGCGCCTCCCCGTGCCTTTCGATTGCCTCACTCCAGATGTGAATGGCATACAACGAGTTCGGCGGCAGCCGTATTGGCAATCACTTAGGATGTCATTAGCTTCTAGGTATGCCAAGAGCTTAATATTAAGCACACGTAGAAGTCTGTAATTGGCCGGATCAGCTCAACTGTCCTTCTTGGACTTGTACGTTAGCTTACCTACAAGCATTCGACACTTTTCCAGTTTCAAACGAAAGGCGAAATAGAAGTGTCAAGATCGTAGACAGTTCGGGCGCTTAAGTTTTAAGAACAAGTACTAGTATACCGTCGGGGTCACTAGCTTTGTTCGAGTCGAGGTTGCCCAGCACTCTACGAACGTCATTTTGATGGATGCGAATGTCCGACATATATGTCTCACACCCACCAGGAGAAAAAAGGGGCCACGCATCACCAGAATGCAGACGCAAAGATTCCGCAAAAAAAGGCAAATAAGTTTGCCTTCTCCTCAGTGAAGTCGGGTTTCAGCAGTGGTGGTAGTGAGGGATGGCAGAAGTTCGACTCAACCGACTTACCCAGGGACCGAAACTCTTTATTACCTACTGGGTAAGATGCAAGTTATGTCCCTATTCGACTGTAGTTATGTGGCATGTTAGTAATGTGGTCGGACCGAGACCTTTGCAACACCTTTTTGCAGGACTTGGCAGCGCTGTTGAAGGCCTTATTTTCCGACATAAGTTAGCCGTTACCCAAGGTGAACTTGTCGACACAGAGTAGCGACACAGATAATATAATCTAGTATTATATACATACAGATGCCTCATCCCATACTAGGAAACCGTGCCGACGTAACTAGCGTTTTTCACCTGATTATACCAATTATTTTTTTGTAAATCGTTCGCGTTCGGTGCCGTTCCACGGCGATAGATAGATCACCATCTTTATCCGTGTAACGGAACCGAACGCGATTGGTGTACATAAAATAATCAGTATAATCAGTAAAGTACGTCGGCTCGGTTTCTTTGTTTGGGATTAGACACCACTTGTATCGGTCTGGATTCTGGACAATTTGCATTGCAACGGTAGTTACAATGATTTTCATATTAAACTTAAAATCTGTACATCAATCATATCAAATCAAAAATCATACTTGCAGTAGTTTTATTAAAACTGAGAAAGCAATTAAAATTATTAACATGAAACCTGAAATTGTACAGAACAACTTATGCCTGCAGTAGTTAAACAAAAAAACCTTGCAAAAAAAAAACTGTGTTTTAAACCATGCCATATTGAGTTACTTTGTATTGGGTTATATATTGGGTGTCGATATAACACATTTATTATTTTTAGATTATATTCCATTTTAGTCTTTCACGGCTTCATAACTAACTGTTAAGGCCCACTTGCGCAAAAAACTTAACTCAGATTTAGTTGCTAACACTAGGTTAAATTGACAGTTTGTTATACATTAATGTCAATTTAACCTCGTGTTAGCAACTAATCCTTAGTTAAGTTTTTAGTGCAAGTGTGTATTAATCAATCAAATACATCATAAATAACGTACGCACTTGTTTGTTGCAACTTGCAAAGACCTAATGTAAATAAATATACGCGCCGCGAGTCTGGCTGGCCGGCACCCGCCACGCGCGTTCCCGCGCTTTTCTCCGCGCTCGCCCTTCGTGCGAAGAAGTCTAGTACTTTTTTTTAATAATAAGATTTCGTGGATAAAAACGACACAAATTATGCACAGTGTTTTGTTACACCATAATAATCAAAAACACGTAAACTCTAATAACTTGCATTTTCTTTTGTGGATTTTACAGGGTGTTGTAATAAAAAAATAAAATATCTATAAAAGTCGTGGATGAATTCGACACAAAATATTTTAACCAACAGATATCAGTACTCTAAAACGCGTAACACCTATTAAACCTATTGTAATATTCTTTTGAGCTAGTTGGCCGACATGTTAGGTATTGGTTAAGTATTAGGATTATCGTGGATAGATGTGACACAAAATGCCTAGGTACATCAGTTACTACTTCGTTATTATCGTGAAAGTAAAATTTTCATCTCTAATTTTCTTTTCGTCCAATACTGGTCGAAAAGACAAATACCTAAATTTCTACCTATGCAAATACCTAGGATGACACAAACTAAGGTATTAGGTTGGGCAAATGGTCTGGAAACTATATGCGAAACACAAACAACTTTAATATTTTTGAAACCTGAAAACCTAGCGCTATCGGTCTATAGTGCGAGTTTTACTCACTAAACGTCAATTTGTATTGAAACTGGATAAGCGCCGTCTGGGGACGGTAAGGAGAAACCTTATTTTTGTATACATTTTGAAGAATCTATCGTTAAAGAAGAAGAAAGAAAGAAGATATCATTTAAGTTATCACGAGTGAGTACGTTAAAAAATACGGCATAAGCACACTGGTGATCACTGGTCCAACTTTAAACTTCAACCACGCATTGAAAGAGACAAGAGGTCGGCTTCATACAACGAGCGAAAATAGACGCACGGACACAGACGTGTACGAGCTCAAACAAATGCTAATCACGAGTGCACTTGCACTCGCTGCACGTGAAGCGTGTCTATGTGTGCGTCCGTTTTCGCTGGTTGTATTGAGTCGTCCTTCTGTGTCCTATTTAATCTGTGATTCAACTTTACAAAGTGTGGATTAAACTGTGTGTTCTGTCTAGCGCGAAATTCCGGCTAACTCAATTACACCGAAATAGTTTTAAAACTGAAAGGGACTGCAAAGTTTTGCGTTTTCCTATAACAAACACAGTGTTGTTACTTCCTTTAAAGTTTGTTACTTTGTGGTGATAAAATTAGACACAGACGGCACTAATTTTGGTGTGCTCGCTGATGGAGTTTTAGTAATGATTGCTTGTATCGGTTTTGCGTTTTAAATTATTGAAGTGAAGCTTGCAAGATGATGCATCGTATGTTAATCATATAAATATGTTGCACTCTAAAGCGATAGCGATTAATAGCCCTCCTAATCAACCAATACCCTCATGCTTAAGGGAAGGGAATTTCGTCATAATGTTTTTACCTTTTTCTGCCGAAATAAATGTTGCCTTTTTCGGCGTTGGTCATCCTGAGAACATGTGAAACGGGGTGGTCAGCGAAACATCCCGTCAACCCTAGGTACTGTAGTTTGTTGTCCATTCTAGCTCATCTATTATATCTTTCGTAATTCTGGCTTGTATTAATGATCGATAGTTTTGGGCGAATTGATAATTTTGAATTGTGGTCCCTATGCCATCTCTCCCTGTTGGCGGACTGTTTGGTGCAGTCAGATATGCAGCCTCCTACTGCGGATTTCACATGGTCAGTCCAGCGCATAGATGACCTGCCACGCGATCTGGTTCCCTCCACTTTTCCCCGTACGAGCAGCCGCTCAATGGAGTACCCATCCCGCCTAAAGACGTGTCCAAAGTATTGCAGTATGCGCGACTGTACTTCGTTCGACAAACGCTGCGTGATGCCGAATTCCTGGAGTATGGACACATTAGTGCAGAAATCCGTCCACGATATTCCAAGCATTTTTCTCCAGCACCACATCTCCAGAGCATTTAACTTCTCCCTTTCCAACCCACATACTGTGCACGTCTCGGCTGCGAAAAGGGAAATACAATTGTCCGTATGAGTCTGATTTTGGTGGCTTTGCTAATGTTGCGATTCCTCCACACTTTCTCTAGCTTCTCCATCGCAGTTCTGGTCATGGCCATACGTCGGTCCTTTCACTTCATCTACGCAGCCGCAGTTGTTTTAGATCAAAGCCCCAAGGTAGACATAGGTCTGAACCACGTCGGAGTTCGCGATACGAGTCACTTTGGGCGAGTTGTCGTTGACGCGGTCCACGATCTTAATTTTGGTCTTAGATCGGTTTATTCTCAAACCAAACGTGACGCTTATGCACTCCATCCTGAGAAGTAATTTCTCCATAAGGTCATCGTTACTCTCAAATAAGGTGGTGTCATCTGGATACCGCAACTTCACGATTTTACATCCACCAATCACAACACGACAGGTGACACTTGCGGGAGGCCTATGTTCAGCAGTGGACGTCTTTTGGCTGAAGCGATGATGATGTCCTAACACTTCACATCCGTGCACTTCAACGTAAGGTTCAGTTGAAAACCAGCGTCAGGCAACTCCCAGTTGTCTGGTATTTTGCTGAACTGGACCTTTTTGGCGCAGCCGCGGGGCACACTATGTATGTAATTGTTTTTATTAAATTATTTTTCCTTATATTTGTACATTGTGTGTATCTGTGTGTGCCAAATAAACAAGTTTTCTTTCTTTCTTCTTTCTTTCACTACTGTAAATTATACCAACCTGGTAACTGTGCCACTGCAGGGCAAAAGCCTCTTCTCATACAGAGAAAACACGAGCATTGCATGGTCACCACGCATGCTCAATGCGGTGATTTCAGACTTATAGTAATATAAGTCCAGTTTTCCCCACGATGTTTTACTTCACTGTACAAGTGTCATCATCATCATCATTTCAGCCGAAAGTGCACTGCTGGACACAAGCCTCGACCCCCAGGCGTCGCCACATTGACCGATCCCGTGCGTCTCGCAGCCAGTGCATTACACAACCTTAACCATCGTCTTTCGGTTCGCAGTCTCCATTCCAGAACTTTTCGGCCCCATCTGTCATCCGTTCTGCGAGCGATGTGCCCTGCTCATTGCCACTTAAGTTTCGCAATTCTTGGGGCTATGTCGGTAACTTTGGTTCTCCTGCGGATATCCTTTTGGGTGCCGAGTCACCCACGTCCGTAGGAGTATACCCCTTTTTGATTCCCTACACGTAGTCCCCGGGTGGTGCAAATCAGGTGACATTAACTGGTGGTAGGCTTCGGCCGAAGGCTTGTGACCACCCACTGGGCAAAGACGTACCGCCAAGCAGCTAAGCCGTGTTCCGGTACGATGGTCGGTGTAGCCAACTAGAGGAGTTGGGTCGAGATAGCTGTTCTACTGCAGGCTGACCAGCTTGACGCGCGCTGCTAGGGATGTATCGGCAGACTAGACGCGGACTATGTCTGTCTATTCCCCGCCCGATCCCAGTCCAAGAGGCACCCGACGGGTTTGGCGGTACAAGTCAGCAGATTGGTATGGTATGCGATCTTTCTTCGCATGCTATCCTTGGTAGCCTACTTGCTTTTCTTCGACTGATCCATCAACGTGCGCGGATGCCGTGACGGATGTGTTGCGTCAGGGAATGGAGTACTACATTTATTGCGGATAAACCGGACTGCCCTTTCCTGGGGTACTGGACCCGCTTGCACAGCGGCGGCTCCATTGCAACGGGAAATAGATATATGAATTAATTGGATTATTTGTTAATTTATTTGTCAATTATTTATTTTTATGTGTTTATGGATTATTATTGTAATTAGGATGACATTATTAAATTGTGTAAATTTACTAACATAGTCGTAAGTGTATTATTATTACTAACAAATTATGGATCATGGTCTGAAATAAATTGAATTGAATTGAATTCCGTTCTCTGACGTATCAATGTCTAGCGAAGACCGGCCATGGTTTGGTGCCGAATGTAAGCGCGCCAACGCGCTTAAACATGGGGCGTACCTGGTTTGGGTCGACGCTCAATCGCGCAAGGCAAGTGACGTGGGTCAGATGAAGAAGGCCTTCAATAGGGCTGCCAAGTCCTGCAAGATGGTGTTGCGAAGGGCTCGGTTCGACCACATCGGCCGAATAGGGACCAAACTTGCTTCTTACCCAACAGGTAGTAAAGCGTTTTGGTCCCTGGCTAAGTCGGTCGAGTCGAACTTCTGCCGACCCTCACTACCTCCACTGCTGAAACCCGACGGGTCGCTGGCCCACTCCGCTGAGGAGAAGGCAAATTTATTTGCCTCTCTTTTTGCGGAATCTTCACATCTGAATCCTGGTGACGCGCGGCCCCCTCCTTCTCCTGATGGATGCGAGACGAGTATGTTGGACATTCGTATCCATCAAAAGGACGTCCGTAAGGTACTGCGCAACCTCGACGTGAACAAGGCTAGTGGCCCGGACGGAATACCAGCGATAGTTCTCTGAACCTGTGCGCCTGGACTGTCTCCGATCTTGACACGCCTATTCCGCCTTTCGTATGAGACTGGAAAAGTGCCGAATGCTTGGAAGCTAGCTAAGGTACAGCCCGTGCCCAAGAAGGGTAGTCGAGCTGACCCGGCCAACTACAGACCCATCTCTGTAACGTCCATACTCTGTAAGAGTTTGCCCGGTGGTCTGTGTGATTGGATTGCAGACTTCCTTAGAGATCGGTCTATTCGAGTGGTTATCGATGGCTGCTCGTCGGACCAATTGGATATCAATGCCGAGGTCCCTCAGGGGTCGGTACTCTCAGCAACTTTATTCTTGCTGCACATTAACGATCTGCTTAAACCTTTGGGTATGCAGACGACAGCACTGTTACTGAGAGATACTTGTCCAACGCTCGTGCTACCGGGCCTCAGATCCAGTATCTCCGGGAGGCCATGGTGGAGCGCTTGAACCTTTCCTTGCAGGCAGTCTCCGAATGGGGCGATGCCAATCTGGTCAGGTTTAATGCTGCTAAAACCCAGGTGTGTCTTTTTCCGCTAAAAAGAGCCAATTCTACCCAGCTCCAACTTTCCGAGATTCGACCGTGCCAATAACTGACCATCTTGAGCTTCTTGGCGTTACGTTGACATCGACTCTCAATTTTGGCCCCTACATTGAGGCAAAGGCTCAGCTGGCTGCCAAAAAGCTGGGGATCCTTGCGAAGGTGAGGAGGTACTTCACGCCAGAACAGCAGCTCAGCTTGTACCAAGCGCAAGTTCGATCATGCATGGAGTACTGTTCTCATCTCTGGGACGGATCTGCCAAATACCAGCTTGGTGCACTACAGTCGATTGAAAAGTGGGCCAAGACTCATTGGCGATGAAGCACTGGTCATGTCAAAGCTTTAACAACGTCGCCGAGTTGCCAGCTTGTCGGTTTTTTATCGGTTACATTTCGGGGAGTGTGCGATGTCAAAGTCAAAGTCAAAGCCATTTATTTGCATTAAATGCAGTACAAAAGATGATATAAATAAGTTATCAGCACAATGACACATTTCGCCATAAGTTGGCATGCAAATATTATATTGTGTTGTTGCATGATGCATGTTGATGGAATTGCATGATCTAATTCCACTCATCCTGTTTCATCATCGGACTACCAGACGTACGGCGAAGCACCATTGCTACATGGTAGACATCCCACCCATACGCACTAAACGTTTTGAGATTTTTTTTATTATGCGTGCAACTAAGGAGTGGAATTCCCTGCCGGAGTCTGTGTTTCCCGATAGCTAAAATCTCGGGGTGCTCCACCGTCGACCACATCATCGCTTACCATCAGGTGAGATAGTGGTCAAGCGCGAGCCTATAATGAATAAAAAATAAATTAAAAAAAACCTATTTTTTTATGCGATCACGCAAGGAAACTCCGAGCATAGTCCTCTCCGTTGCCCTTTGGGTGACTTTAACTTTCTCATAAAGGTTTTTCTCCCATTGTGACCGACCACATCTCGGTCCCATAGGTGATCAACTGATCACTGGCAACACACACCGATCATATCCTTAAGACACTGCGGTAAATTGGACGAGAAGATACCACGCAACTGCCCGAACGCCGCCCAGTCGGATTCGACGGTTGTACAAGTGTTCATTAAGTTTAAATGAATCAATTACTAAGACAAACTTAAGAGCGGTTTAGCAGAATACCTAGTACAAAGACATGTTCAGTCTAGTATTATTTGTCTACAATTCCACGGACTTCGATAACGTAATCAAACTAACATAGTGACTGAGTAAACTTTATGTGTGGCCATAAAAGTAGCGATGTCTTGTTAGGGTTTAATTTTAGTAGCCATTTAGGTAGGGCGGTTTTATTGAAGCTTGTGGCTTGTGGTTGATAAGATTAACGTTGATTTTATGAATTCTGGTTACAATTTGTTGCAGTTTTATTGACGTTACGGAATATGTCTTTATTACGAACAATTAAGGACAAAGTAATTTGCTACAAAACAGAGGTAGTAAACTATTTTGTTGGTAATTGGTTCATTATCAATCTGCCTAGCATTTTCCCAACTTGATTAGGGTCGGCTTCCAGTCTAACCGGATTAAGCTAAGTACCAATGTTTTACATGGAGCGACTGCCTATCTGACCTCCACAACTCAATAACTGAGTAACACGCTAACTCTTGGCAAGCCTGGTGTCAGATCTTAGGCTTCTTGACTACCCGTAACGACTGTCAAAGATCTTCAAATGATAGCCGGGACCAACGGCTAAACGTGCTTTCCGAGGCACGGAGGAAACTCGGTATGTAGAAATGGTCACCCATCCACGGGCCGACCTCGTCAAGCGTTGCTTAACCTTGATGATCTACCAATGCGGCAGTTATTATTTAGCCACGAGCTCCTCACGTAATTGGTTCATTAGATTTTTTTTAATAAAGTTGACCAAGTATCGCAGTGCCGAAGGGTATTGAACGTGAAAACCGTAATGTCATCATCATAGCTCAGATTGCCATCGCCTTTCTCCTCACTGAGCGGACCTGTGTTGCCCAAAATTTTCTTTGTATTGCAGAACACGGAGTCGGCGGTCATTGTCTCGCCGACTCACCTTTATTAACAACTAGCTGTTGCCCGCGACTTCTTTGGCGAAGCTTTAGTATATATAAGATATTATAGCCTAATTTTCACATCGCGCTAAAATATTATAAGTTTTCCATACAAACTTCCAACTCTCTTTCCACCACTTATAGGATAATTATATAATAAAAACTATTCTATGTGCTGCCCAAGGTCTCAAGCTATCTCCATACTAAATTTCATCTAAATCGGTAAAGCGGTTTAAGCGTGAAAAGGTAACAGACTGACAGACAGAGATACTTTCGCATTTATAATATTAGTTTGGATCTATTGTATGGATACATATTTGTGGCTCTAGAAGTTGCGATGAGTATAAGTTTAAGCTGTCATCGGAATAGTTAGAATTGGTACAGACTGTCAATTTCAATAGGTAATCGGTAACACTTACTGTCAATATTGATTTCTATGGAAAGTGACGTCAATTTCGTATCTAAGAGCGACTACCGAGATGTCTCCTTGCTCTATCTATAGTGAAAACCTTATGCTATTTTATTTGGGACAATCCCACCGCACTATTCCTAAACCACTGCAACTCCTGAAAGCCAGAATCAACAGTGGCGACCACCAGAAAAGCGCCGAGGCAATGAAGCTCGACGAAGTCCCGCAGAATGAATTTACCTGTCTTGGATCCCGCAACGAAATTAATCAGAAAAGAATAACGGAGGAGTAGGAAAAATGTAAATTTCCACTTCCCTCCATATCAAGCAGGAGATAGAACAAACAAGGCCAATAGGCACATAGGGTCATATACAACTGGGATAAGCCCAGTTGCCTAGCACCACGGATAAAAAAAAAAATAGCATTAATACATATTAATGGGTCCTAACATAGTGAGCTGTTATATTTGGTTCCAATAATAGGTATGGCAGAAACGCTTGAACGCACGGAAATTTGTTCTAGTTTCCACAAGGTCCGTATAGTAAACAACTCCTGATGCAGCCTGTACATTATTCAACATAATATTACGTTCATTCTGCCAAAGAATACACTCCCATAAGATATGATGTGCAGATTGTAAATATTCGCAGTCAGATGTAGAACACTGACATAAAGGCGAGGCTACGAGCTTGAAAGAAAATAATTTACTTTTAAAGTTACCATGTCACGTGAGAAATTGGGCAACACAGTGAACCTTATGCTATTGTAAAAAATTCGAAATTATTTCTGAATAAAGATGAAGATATCGCCCGTTTACTGGCCACACACACAGCTCCTGTTTCCGAGCATGCCCCTTAAACGTACGTAATTTTAGAATGAATGTGGACTTAGTGTAGGAGCTCGCTGCCACAGAACCATTTCTGTTTCGGCCAGTCAGACTCTGTTGAATTTCATCATAGCTCCGTTTGGTTAGTCCGTTCTGGGAAATGGGCTAGATTTATTTGTTTTGTTTTGGTCTTTGTTCCTATATATAATACTTACTCGAAGGAAGGAGTTATTGTGAATGTTGGAGTTTAAGTTGTTATGTTACCCCCTACCAGCAAAGGATAGGCAGCACCCTTTTTAACCCCCGCCGAAAAAAAAGGGGTGTTATAAGTTTCACGTGTGTTGCTGTGTATCTGTGTATCTGTGTGTCTGTCTGTGTCATCATAGCGCCTAAACGGATGAACCGATTTCGATTTAGTTTTTTTTTGTTTGAAAGGTACTTTGGTCGAGAGTGTTCTTAGCTATGTTTGAATAAAATTGGTTCAGCCGTTCAAAAGTTATGGGCATTTTACTGTTTGAATCGGGGTGTTTTCGCAAGATAAATGTGTCGGGGGTTTTTTAAATTGTGAAATTTTACTTGTCATCTGTGGGGTTTGTTATATGTCAGTCGGGATTATGCCAAGAAGATTGACGCTAAGATATCGATGGCGGATTGGTAGTGTCTCTGTACCTGTCAATTACAATCCCATCGAAATAACATGTAAAAACAGAATTCTCATGGCGCTGTTCTTCTACCGCAAGAAGTAGTGATATCGAATGTAAAACCATGTCGGATAATGTGTTTGTTTGTAACCTGATGAATAAGGTACTTACTGAATAAATTATCCGATTTAGTTTTACATTCGATCTCAGTACTTTTTGCGGTTAGTTAGTTTTTTAGGGTTCCGTACCCAAAAGGTAAAAACGGGACCCTATTACTGAGACTCCGCGGTCCGTCTGTCTGTCTGTCTGTCTGTCTGTCACCAGGCTGTATCTCATGAACTGTGATAGCTAGAGAGTTGAAATTTTCACAGAATATGTATTTCTTTTGCCGCTATAACAACAAATACTAAAAACAGAATAAAATAAATATTTAAGTGGGGCTCCCATACAACAAACGTGTTTTTTTTGCCGTTTTTTACGATAATGGTACGGAACCGTTCGTGCGCGAGTCAGACTCGCACTTGGCCGGTTTTTTAAGATTTTTGTGCAGTTATTTCTGTATCTTTTATATGTAATATACTTAATATGGTATTGTTTGGAGATAGTTTGAGTTTTTCATGCATTGCATCGCATCTTTGTTACGCATACAGCGGAGCATACCAACGGTCGTCCACGATGAGATGTTTTGCTTGACGAGATGATTTAGTTTTTCCTTACTTTATAGGCTCAACACTAATTGAAACTTGTGATTTTACTAAAAGTACCTTAAAATTTTGATAATTGGTAAGTGAGTCATCAGTGACGAAATTAAGAAATTTCGACTTGCAATAATTCCTTAACTACAAGTTCAAAATGAATATATTTCGGGCTTATGCCTAGTTATAGTATGATCTATTAGTCACTGAAAATTCATGCTTCTAGCTTTATCCACAACGAAGTTACCGGGGGGGGGGGGGGGTCGAAAATGTCCTGAATGGCTTCGAGAAAAGGATGGTACGGCTGTGCCTTTGTTTGCTTGTCCCATATAAGGATATCGTTCAATTTCGATTTTAACAGCCACCTTTTTAGTAAGTTGCTTTAGAGCGGCCTATGACAGTAGAAAAGAAATATAATAAGTAGGAAATACTGTCGTGTTAACCAGTTGGGTACAGTGTACTGGTCTGTGGGGGTCAGTTAAGCAGGTGCTCCATATAAAATCTAGTATTCAGCTTCAAAGACTGGAAGCTGACGCAAACATAGTTCGAAAACGGCTAGGCAGGTAGATTGGACAGTTTTGTGTTTTATTTTTATTGCTTTGGCTCACGCTCGACCACCATCTCACCTGATGGTAAGCGATGATATTGTGGTCGACGGTGAAACACGCTTGCCTAGAAATAACTTATGCACTCTTGCCAACCACATAACAGACTGAATCATGAACCAAATCAATTTCTTGGAATAATTTCGTAAGCATTCACTTAACTATTCTTAAAGCGTGCCTTTTTAACATATCAATTACCTATCGCTTTCTAATCTTCAGCTTAAAGTAATGCGTGTTAAGCATACACGCATTACTTTAAGCTGAAAAAAAAAAAAAAAAAAAAAAAAAAAAAACTTCTGATTAATTTTCTGTTCAACTGGTTTTTTTGTTAGGCTATGCACACACTGTGTCGTACCTATTCTTGTCAGACATTTTATATTTATGAATGCATGAACTACTTGTTTTGCTTACCATGTTTAGATGAAGCTTGGCAATTTGTGCGAGATTGTGAGTACAATAAGGCTTGTTGTTACAGATATAAATCTAACTAGATGACGTGATTGTATGTACTTCGCGTGTCAAAATACGGAGTAATATTGCGATCAATAATCGTAATTTGAGCTTATGATTTAGCATTAACCTAGCTAGGATGTCTGTTGCGATTCTTATACTGAAATCAAAACCAAATTTACTGTTCATAGGATTGTTAATTTGTCTTTTGTAATTTGATTGTTGGTTTTTATTGTGTGTTAAACTAATAAATAAATTATCGGCACCGGAAATCCACCGAAATCTAGATAATTATGGCATATGGAGCTGTAAAGACTGTATAGAAAAAGTTGGCCGAGGTATTGGAAAATGGCCCATATAAATGTTTTTTTTTCATTTATATGGGTGCATGGTTGGCGCAGTGGTTGAGCGATTGACTGCAGCGCTGCGTGTCGCGGGTTCGATTCCCGCACGGAACAAATATTTGTATGACCTACAGATAGTTGTTCCGGCTCTGGGTGTTTGTGTATGTGAGTTTATATGTTTGTAAACGCACCCACGATACAGGAAGAAATTCCTAGTGCGGGGCAACGTTTAAAAAAAAAAAAACCGAAGAAAAAATGTTTCTAAATTGTGTGTGAAAAAGTGGCACGCTTGGTTTTCATACAGATGGAGGGACTTGCGTTATCTAGTTAGATTTATGTCTGTGCTTGTTGTCAACAACACTGTGTAAATAATGGAACATATTGTTGCTACTACGATAACTAAGGTAATATTTTGTTTTTCTCATCCTGAACAGTTTCAGTCATGGGCAAAAGCCTCCCAAGTCCATTCCTTCAATTTTTTTTGGTTTATATATTCTTCACGCCAATTCTCAAGGAAACCATCCAAGCCGTCTCTTCGGTCTGCTGTGTCCGCGTCTGTCTTGGGGATATTTTTATTTATTAAGTAGAAATGCGGGCAGAGAGCTCTGACTGAATTGCCTTAACAAAAAGTCATAATTCGAGGTTTGGCTCTCGCCTATTTCCTCTTCCAGTATTGGAAAAAAATATCCAAAAATTGCATAAAAAGATATATGTTGTGCTTCTATGTTTTTCTTTTCTTCATTTATAGTTGTCAATTTGTACACTAGGCCTCTGTTGACAGCCCAATTTTGAGCAGTTTTTAAGGCTTCTAAAGATAATGTAACATCAAAAAGGAAAACATAGGCACACGTGCATATCTTTCTTTTTCAGTTTATGGATTATACTTTAAATTGGTCCAATATTGAAGAAGGAAATAGGCGAGAGTCAAACCTGGAATTATCACTTTTTACTTAGGATATTCAGTCAGATGTCTGCGATCGCATTTCTTCTTAAGACTTCTCTAAACAGACGAGCTTCATTTGGACAGTCGATTAAAAGTTTTGATGCAGTTGCTCAGATGTATTCATGTCAACTGCACAGATACTGCATAAAAACTGCAATTTTGTAGGTGGCATGCAGTTTAATTTTAAATGCTGCCTGTCAATCTGGACTCTCTCCAATTACTCTCTCCACTTTCAGTTAATATAAATACAAACACACATAAAGAGTCAACATAATAATATTATTATTACAAACATCGAATAATATTTATTAACATTACAGCTACGTACCGTACGCAACATAAGATAATTGTACAAACAAACAACGGAATAATTTGTCGTCGAATAACAGTCGTTATTGCTGAGTGCATTTCATCCAGCAGATGAACCAACTATACGATCAAAAAATGATGACAGATCTAGCCTTGATGTGAATAGAGATACTACTGGTCTATGTTACTCTGTCAATTCATCATTTGGCAACGACCTGGTCATCAACCTTATAATGTTCCCACTGCTGGGACACAGGCATCCTCTCTATGAGAGAGGTAATGGGGCGTAATCCACCACGCGGGCCCAGTGTGGGTTGGAGGATGTAACATGTCTTCTACATGACGGTTTCCTCACGATCGATGTATTCCTTCAACGTTTTAAGAGCAGTGGTGATGAGATAATTTACACATAGTAAAGCGCCTGCCTGGGTATGAACTCACGACACGTAAGTCAGGGCCTTTACCACTGGACCACCACTGTTTTCTGGCAACGACCCTATTGGCTGAAAAGTCTTATCTATATAAATAGAAATGAATGTTGGCAAGCGCATAACTCAAGAATGGCTGGGTCATGGTACCGTACCTCTACATAGGTAGGGTAGGGTAGGTAAGGTAGGGTGATGAATTTTTGGTGTTTTTATGGCAAAACAAAGTTTGCGGGGTCAGCTAGTAAATAAATAAATTGAAATACTCGTAATAAGATAGAATCTGTAATTTTATACATGTGGCTTTTTGTCTTTTCGCGTGTTTCTGTAATTTTGGAATATCCCGGTGATATCTTTGGACCCTCAAACGACCTTGAGGGAACAAAACGCGCACTTGTTTCACACCCGCGCGACCCAAAATATTGTATTTTTTTTGTACTATTCTTATTATCGTTTGACTTTAAAAAAAGTCCAGATCAAAATGCAGATTTTTTTTTTTTTTTTTTTAGAACGTTGCCGCACACTAGCAATTTCTTCCTGTATCGCGGGTGCGTTTACAAACATACAAACTCACATACACAACACCCAGAGCCGGAACAACTATCTGTAGGTCATACAAATATTTGTTCCGTGCGGGAATCGAACCCGCGACACGCAGCGCAGCAGTCAATCGCGCAACCACTACGCCAACCGTGCGCCCAATTGTCTTTAAGACGGTGACAATTTCATTAAAATACGCCCGGCGGTTTTGATGCGATTGTCGTGCTTTTGTCCGTATTAGATATAACTTTACAATTTAATTACACCATGTTCTACGAATAAAACACAAAATTTTCTTAGATCAAATTATTAAAAAAATGGTCTAATGTAACATATATTTTTTCCAAAAAATTACGACTAGCCGTTTGGACGTGATTCTCATTTTAAAATCAGCTACTCAGGGGTACCTGCGCCTGAACAGCAGATTTACCTGACTTGATTTCAGGAACAGTAAGATAGTTAATTGATTATAACGGGGTGGATGTCACACCAATTCTTCGCTCGTTGCCCACCGTTGCCCGATTCAATGAGTACCTACCCTAACGGTCCAAATCCTACTATTTACCTGCAAAGTGTACAAAATTTCGCGTTGCAAAAGGTTGACTAAATAGTTCTGACCGCTTAGTTTCTAATTAGATATGCCTCAATGGTTAAACAATCATTGGTAAAAAACTTAACCACAATTTGTTTAGTTCTACCATCCTAATTTATTGGCCTAACCTTTGTTACTTCATTAGTAAAGCTTATTTTAGCTTGACAGACTTTTAGGAGTGTTAATGTGAATTTGTTGGGGTCAAATTCTTGAAATACTGCCAAGTGAATTTAGTACTTATTTCGATGGAATAAAGTAGTGTAACTAATTGATTTTAAGCTCTCCGAATCATAGTGAGCTTCGTAAAATTTTTAATGATGATCAGTGTCACACTTTTTCAATTATTTTGCACTTGACGGCCGATTGAGTTGTTGCGGTTAATTCTGGTATTTTTTATTTATTTTAGGCAGCTTCATTTGCATAAGGTCTTTGTTAAGAAATTTGACGAAGTACCAATAAGTATCTACTTAAACTTTCCTATAGGTATTATATTCCTATGGCCTATGTTCAGCACCTGACGTCTTTCAGTTGAAATCACTACATAAAATATTATAAAACAAAGTCCGCCGACGCGTCTGTATGTTTGTATGTTCGCAATAAACTCAAAAACTACTGGACGGATTTTCATGAAGTTTTCGTAAATAGACAGAATGGTTCATGAGGAAGGTTTAAGTGTATAATTTGTTAAGGTTTTGTGTAAATTGGTTGAAATATGACGATAATTGTGGGAAATATCGCCAAAAGTGTAAAATCCTTAATGATCGCAGTGACTTAGTAGATGTACATCATGATAGCATAAATAAATTCCTACGCGTTTTTGTAAATAATCCAATGGCAATTTAATTTAATTTTAATTTGCACCAGTTTTCGATTTCTTGGTTTATTCCTTGGGTTTTTTTTATTTTTAATTATATTTTTTTTTTAATCTTTTAATTGTAGTTTGTTATCAATTTAAGGTCGCTACATTTATTTATAATCCAATCAATCAATCACAATTGTAAATCAATTATAATTTTATTCAGTAATTTTACATCCCAATGTCTTTTTCTTTATTATATTGTACTGTACTCATTGGATGAATGAGTTGATAGTTTTTCTTTATTTTTTGTGTAAGTTCTAATGCCAATACTATATAGATATGTTAAGTAAAACCGTTTTTTGTGCATGTGGTGTTAACCTGTAATTAATTGTTGCACTTGTAAATGTTACTCTAGTCATTAAGTCTTAAATTTACATCGTGTAAACAATTGTTGGCTAACCTAAATAAATAAATAAATAAAGACAGGCCTGGAACCTGGGAACTTTCATCGAAAACGCTGTTGAATCCCTTTGTGATATAACAGAACAATGTGTGGTAGGATATTCGTCTTTTATAGGTCTACAGAAAAGCCCGCGAAGGCATATTTATCTATCTTTTAAGGGTAGCTTACTATACCCATTAAACTTTACTATACAACTTCAAAAAATGGTCACGTGCAATGCGAATTGGAAAGCTATTTAGACGGATACAGTATTAATCCTGATCAACTTAAATACTTTAATTACTGAAGTGGACTGTATTGGTTGTTCGGTTGGAGTCTTGTTGAGGAAATGAAAATACTATCGTGATTCGTATCTTCAATTTATTCCTCACTTGTTACTCCTTGTAGAGTGGAAGACCGAGTGTGTCTCTGCCTTTTTTTTTTTTTTTTTTCTAAATGGCGTCTCGCAGATTCAATCAAAGTGATTGGCTACTGCTTAACCGGACTGACCTACGGCGACTAAGCTATATTATAGCTTCCAGCAAGGCACAAACAAGTAGGTACTAAACCTAAGCGACAACGCTGAGGGCTACCCCAGTTGGGGTCGAACCTCGGCTCAGGGCTTCGCTGGGGGACAGCTATGCTGGATCTAGATTAATGAATTTACTTTCCGTTCGTAAACTACCTAAGTGGAGAAGAACGGATAAGAAACTCCTTTATATCTTTATGGCCTCGGCGTCCGCAAAATTTCAAGTATAAGTTTGCCAGCCTTCCTCTCCTCGGTCCACGGTACTGATAAATTAACCAGGAACATCTTACCTTCCTCACTGGTTGATTTTGAGGTACCGTGTTTGACCGATGCGTTGAACGCTTGGAAAATGGCTTGTCCCAATACGGATCTGCCCGACAACCTGTCCTCCCAGAGACGATGGGATGTGCCGCTCTGCAGTATTATACAGAATAACCTTATTAATACATCGTCTAATACTGCTGAGCGTGCGCGTCTGCTGGCTGTGGGGGAATGGGAGTCGGGTTTGTGGCTTCAAGCACTCCCGTCATCCACCATAGGCACTATGATGGATGACTCTTCGTTTCGGCTAGCGACCTGTCTACGCTTAGGCGCACCTTGTGTTGCTCCGCATCGGTGCCATTGTGGTGAAGCTGTCGGCAGCCTTGGGCACCATGGCCTGTCTTGTTGCAAGAGCGCAGGACGCATAGCACGGCACGCCAGCATCAATGACATTATTCGTCGGGCCCTTATCACCGCCAGCGTACCAGCTGTATTAGAACCTAGCGGTTTGGTACGTGACGATGGGAAGAGACCAGATGGCATGACATTGGTGCCGTGGAAGGTGGGTAGGCCTCTGGTGTGGGACGCAACCTGTGTCGACACCCTTGCGCCATCTCATCTTCCTAGTTCGGCGGGCTGTGCTGGCGCTGCTGCTGCGGCTGCTGAGGCCCTCAAGCGGCGCAAATACTGTAACCTAATTGGTAATTACAGTTTTGAGCCGTTTGGGGTCGAAACGCTTGGGTCATGGGGCCCGAGTGCACGTCTCCTTTTTAAGGAGATCTCTCGCCGACTGATCGACACTGTGCGTGACCAGAGGGCTGGCTCTTTCTTTGCGCAAAGAATCAGCATTGCCATTCAACGTGGCAATGCTGCCAGTCTTCTGGGCACGTTCCCGGATGACAGCGATGTGGAGGAGTACTTCGACGCCTAAGTGTACTTTTCTTTTGTATATAGTGTAAGTAGTTAGGTTTAGTTTTTTTTTTTTGGATAGTTTACTTTTGTTTAGTGTTTAAGTATGTACATATTTACACCATTGTTTTTACAAATAAATGTTACCCTTTATATCTAATAATTTAACTAATGCTCAGCTAATCGCGGGCTGGCGGGAATTTTTTGAAGGAACACGCGACGGGCCTCTACGGTGAGGTCGGAACGAATCGGTTTGTATTTTATTGTTTGTTTATTACTCCCTACGGCTCATAAGGAGCAGATTGGAGGTGTCATGAGGTCAGAGAATAAGCCTCATTAGGCGAAATGAAAGAGTTTTGAGAATTACGCCCTTATTGCGTAACTTACAAATCGAAAGGGAATGGGTCACGCGCCTAATTGCGAACCCATTGGCCATTTCTGTAAACAAGAGAGTCTAGCTCTCTTGTTATTGATGGGTACCTACTGTATAGAGCTTGGGTCTCTGCTGGGTTGGGTCTAATACCCGTCGCTTCGATCCTTTGGATCTCAGCGGCCAGCGATCGGGCAGCGTCTGTCATCCAGATCGCATACGTACCGATGACAATATCGGCGACGCTGTGACTGGGATCGGGCACATATTGACAAGCGGGCCGGCTTTTATACAAAACCGCTCGGCGAGAACAATGGCGCCCCTACTTTTCAACTGTATTCAAGCATGGCACCAAAGAATTGCCGATTTTATAAAACTTATCTTACTTAAAGGCGAATGGCAGGCTTGTATGGGAATTTCGTCATCATCATCATCATATTAGCCGAAAGACGTCCACTGCTGGACATAGGCCTCCCCCAAGCGTCGCCACATTGACCGGTCCCGTGCGTCTCGTATCCAGCGGATCCCCGCAACCTTCACCAGGTCATCGGTCCACCTGGTGGGAGGCCTTCCAACGCAACGTCTTCCGGTTCGCGGTCGCCACTCCAGAACCTTTCTGCCCCATCGGCCATCCGTTCTGCGAGCAATGTGCCCTGCCCACTGCCACTTAAGTTTGGCAATTCTTCGAGCTATGTCGGTAACATTGGTTCTCTTACGGATCTCTACATTTCTGATTCGATCACGCAAGGAAACGCCGAGCATAGCCCTCTCCATTGCCCTTTGAGTGACTGTAAGCTTTCTGATGAGGCTCATTGTAAGCGACCACGTCTCAGAGCCATATGTCATCACTGGCAACACACACTGGTCATAGACTTTTATCTTGAGACACTGTGGAAGAGAAGACACCGCGCAACTTCCCGAACGCTGCCCAGCCGAGTCGGATTCGACGGTTGATCTCTCTCTCGAAGTTGGCCCTACCCAACTGGATCGTTTGTCCCAGGTAGACATAGTCGTCCACAACTTCGAATGTAGAGTCTCCAACCTTGATAGGAGTGGGTGTAACATGGGCATTCAACATCACCTTTGTTTTGTCCATGTTCATTTTCAGACCCACTCTTTCGGAAGCTCTACTGAGGTCATCGAGCATTGTATTGAGGCTCTCCATGTTCTCAGCCATGACCACTAAATCGTCGGCAAACCGAAGGTGAGTGATGTACTCGCCATTAACATGAGGCCTAGGCCCCTCCAGTCCAGAACCTTGAATACATCCTCCAGCGCAGCAGTGAACAGTTTCGGAGAAATGACATCTCCCTGTCTCACGCCACGCTGGAGAAGGATTGGTTTCGAGGTCTGATCCTGAAGACGGACTGACATGGTGGCGTTTCTGTACAGACACTTCAACACCTCAATGTACCGGTAGTCGATCTGGCACCGTTGGAGAGACTGCAGTACAGCCCAAGTCTCGATCGAATCGAAGGCTTTCTCGTAGTCCACAAACGCTAAGCAGAGAGGCAGGTAATACTCTTCGGTCTTCTGTATAACCTGCCGCAGCGTATGTATGTGGTCTACGGTGCTAAAGCCTTTTCGGAATTCGGCTTGTTCGGGAGGCTGGAAATCGTCAAACCTGCGCGCGAGACGATTCGTGATGACTCTTGAAAACAACTTGTAGACATGGCTAAGAAGTGAGATGGGCCTATAGTTCTTCAGCCGGGCATTGTCACCCTTTTTGAAGAAGAGGACCACCACACCCCTGCACCATGCCTGTGGCGTTTTGCCCTCGAGTATGACGGAATCAAACAGCTTCTGAAGGGCCTTAAGGACCGGTTTTCCACCCGCCTTCAGGAGTTCAGCAGTGATTCCGTCGTCACCCGGCGCTTTGTTGTTTTTAAGCTGTTTCAGAGCCATCCTAATCTCGTACAGGCTTACGTCCGGGATATCTTCGGTATAGTGTCGGGTCAATCTAGCTCTTGGGTCGTTTGCTAGATTCGCAACGGGTTTACTGGTTGACGTGTACAACTGCCCATAGAAACTCTCGATCTCCCTCATATGATCCGGTTTGGCGGATACAATCCTGCCATCATCGGTCTTCAGTTTTGTGAGCTGGCTCTGCCCAATAGACAGATCTCTTGCAATGACCTTGGAGCCCTTATTCCGCTCGATAGCATCTTTAATGCTTTCGGTATTAAATCGGCGGAGGTCGGTTTTCAAGGACTTTGAGATCCGTCTATTTAGCTGCCGGTATTTCACCGCATCGTCTGAAGACTGCAGGATCATCTCACGCCTCTCCTTCATTAGCTTGAGAGTAGGATCAGAGAGCTTTTTATTTCTATATGTTCGGCGGGTCTTCAAAAACTTAGACCCGACCATATGGACAGCTTCCACGAACCCATCGCTGTATTCGTCCACGGAGTTCCCTAGGCACTCGAAACTATTCTGGAGTTCGAGCTGAAAGCTCTCGGGGTTTTGGATCTGGATCTGTGCTGGACGGAGCGTGGACTTCATCAGTCGAGACCTTTCAAGCTTGATATGAATGTTCAATGTGCCTCTTACCATACGGTGATCGCTCCCGGTTTTCACCGAATTGATCACAGAGACATCATTGAACATTTGCTTCTTGGTTGACATGATGAAGTCGATCTCGTTTTTAGTTCCACCATCAGGGCTTTGCCATGTCCACTTCCTGTGCTCACGCTTTCTGAAGAAGGAGTTCATCATATAGAGGCCTTCCTTCTCCATAAAACTGGCCAGTAGGTGACCCCGGTGGTTCCGACGTCCTACTCCAAATTGCCCCACTTGCAGCTCATCCTCGTCTCGTTTGCCCAGTTTTGCGTTGAAGTCCTCCATGACTACGGTGAAGTGAGTTTTGAAACCGTGCATGGCTTTAGAGATATCCTCATACATGGTCTCTACCTCGTCGTCGGGGTGTGCCGAGGTTGGGGCGTAAACCTGTATGACCTTCAGCGAATATCTTGAGGATATTCTGAGTATAAGGTACGCCACCCTGGTCGACACACTCTCGATCTTCACCACGTTGTTCACAAGGGACTTGTGGACGATAAACCCGACACCACCCTGGGACTGCCGGTCACCCTCTCGGAAATAGAGCAGGTTACCGGATTTGAGGATTATCGTGTCCTCCCTCTCTCTTCGGACTTCAGATAACCCTATAATACTCCATTGTAACCTGCTCAATTCTTCCTCGAGTTCAGCTATCTTCTCGTCGGTCCGGAGTGTTCGCGTGTTGTACGTTGCCAGGTCCAGTCGTCGGTGTTTATTGGGGTAGCCGGGTCCACTCCGGGGATTCTTAGCACCCCTTGCCACGCCATCGCCTCGACCGCTACCGTAGTCGAGGGTAGACGGGCTGCCGGGCACTCGGGGCCGTTTTTTAATTGTGCTATTCATGGTTTGGGGGGGTTTGCCTTAATCGCCACGCTTGGCAGGCGGGTTGGCGATCGCAGTTTGTTCTTAAAGTGCACAGAGAACGCTGCTGCCCATTCTCTGGTTTTTCCCTTAGTCGCCTCTTACGACACCCACGGGAAGATATGGGATGGTGAAATTCTTTACGTCCGTCACCATACGGTACAAGGAATTTCGTGTTTTGGGATATTTTTTGTTTTAATTGGTAGTTTAAATGATAGATAATCCCTTTTTAAATTCTTAATTTTTTTAAACTTAGGACGTAAAAGTTATAACCAGTTTTATTTTTTAAGGTTATGTACTAGTGTACCAATGTTACATATACGTAAATGTTACATACTGTTACATAATGTGTAAATTAAATGTTTCTAAATTGTTTTTTGCTATCTTTGTAGTGTTTTACTTACCATTAAGTAGGTAGATTGAGATGAGGATTGTACCTACTCAGGGCATTATAATATATGGACTCGCTCCGCTGCTGGACAGGATACCTATGTCCAGCATCGGATTGCAATAGTTTGATAATGATGAGTTTGATTATATTTAGTGTTATTTGTACGTCTAAATAATTAATTATCATTTCATTATTTGTGTTATTTTACACAAGACAACTTCTAAAACTTAACTGCGTTTAATGTACGATTTTATTACGTTTATTTATTAAAATCTTTTTACTGATATTATTTATTAATCCGAAGTTCTAAAAATAGTTAACTTACATAAAAACAAATGGCATAGTTGCCTTAATAAGTGGTACAAATTCTATAACCGAACAACAAAAAAAGTATGCGGTACGAAATATGCCGTTCACCTTTACACAAGTTATACATTTCCTTAATCTACATACTTAATTCTACATAGGAAAAATATAAAAGGTGTACAAAGGTCAACACAAAAGTCTTAATCTAGATTCCTCCTCACTCCAAGTATTAAACTATGACAATATACATAATCTTATCTAATTAGCTACCTTTTCTCTAAATCTTATGTATATTACAAGTTTTACTATACTCCTACTCTAAAATTCACATGGCACATACATGTGACATATTTTACACACGTGGTCATTTATTTTCGTAACAAAGGAGAAAACACGAGACAATCCTAACTAACTATCTACCTTTTCTCTAGTTCTTATACACATTACAAGTGTAGATAGCTTTACTCACATGGCACCTATGTCAATCCTACTTTAAATATGCACGTGTTGATTCTTAGTTACAAGAAAGCTAAGAGACAATGCTTACGGTACATTGTGTCCGGCCCGGCCAGGTAGAGAGGTTGCATCTTATTTTCGCGTCATGTGGCCATCCATTCATACCCATTTTAATTACGGTCGAGCCGGGCCCGAAACATTAAGCATTGATTTTAAATAACATTTTATAACATTGAAAAAGGCAGACAGAAGATCTATATTGCCGTCATTCATAGACCCGCTAAAAACCCAAACACGTGAAGCCTATAGAGAAAGCTATTAGAGAATTTAGCGTGGGAAGTGTCCATTTCTTAAAATTAACACGTGAGCCGTTGTCGTTTACAATTACCGTAAGTATTTCATGCACATAATCATAAACCTTTACAACACAAAATTTAAATAAAGATCTGAGGAGTTATCGCAAAATAAAAACTAACGCGCGCGAAAATAAATTCAAAATCAAAATAAAAAATCAATCATTTTTATTTCACCTAGGCCTATATGAGCACTTATAAAACGTCGACAAAATGTGCACTGTTCGGGTTGGTCGTTTCCTATGGAGAAGAACCGGCAAGAAACTCCATGGTTACTCTTTAAAAAAATTGTTTGGTTTTACAATATTTCCATGTTACAGCAGTACTTAGATAGACAGCGCAGGAACGACAATAAGTCGTAAGAAACTAAAAAAAAATATATTTTATAATAAAAAAGCAAAAGATTTAAAAAAAAGTAAAACGAGATAAAACACAATTAAATTTTAGTTAACAATCTAGAAATCTAGAAGGCCTACAATGTTCACACATTTACAAAACAATCAGTAAAAGAATCTATACAAAGTATAACAAGACTAAATTTAACATGTGGCACAAATGTTGTTATCAGTGCTGTAACTATTCTTAGCAAAGGACTATAAAGATGATTGAAAACCACTGTAAAAAGTCTTATTAAATGAAGAAAAATGAGATTGAGAATAGTTAGAGACACAATTCATGCGCGAGTCTCACACCGATGACGGGTCTCGCTTCGCCACATATGTATTCGACGCTACAAGCTGATGCAACCCTACGACAGAAAAAAACATGAAGGCATAATATGCTCTACTCCTGTGCGACTACTAGACTTTATATCAAACAGAAAGTCGTTGTTCCACTCTTTGACTCGTAAATGTGAATCTTTTAGCTCGCTACACTTCATTCTGTCACTTTAGCTGTTTCAGCCTCAAGTGGATGTTTTATACAGCTCTATAACGGTTTTACGCTTATACAGGCTGGCGCAATAATAATGACATAATTTGAATTGGCTGTCATTTTGTTAGAAATGAAATAAAGAAAAGTTTATTTGAAAGTGTAAAATTGATAACATTAATTTGAAAAAAATATATCGACAAATTATATGCACGATTGTGCTTGCTTTACGGGATTTTGAATTGTTGCTCGCAAAACGTCTGGCTCCAAGGGCCAATCACTTTTTCACTGCAAATGCCACATAAAAGAGTTACTTTGAGGGGATGCAATGTCTCTTCATGCATTTCATGTGGATTATCTTTGCCCTAGAAACGCAAATATTGTTTGTTAACATACCAACCACTTAAGTGGAAATGGGCTTCGTCGAAATTTGACAAATAAGCAGTAACAATAACTCTACGTTCTTGAGGTGTGAATCGCTCCATGGCTTGTTGTTAACTAATTCTTTAGATGACGTCTGCAACATAAAAGTCAAAGCACAGTTATTGGCGCCATCTGCAGAAATTAAGGCACATTCACATTATGACATTACTTTTGCGCCACCCGTTTGATAATAATTTGAACGTTTTGATACGAATGTTTTTAGGCTTCTGTTCTCTACTCATAAGCCAGTCTACGGGCATCTACTGAAAAATTGCAGTTGGAAAAACCCTAGAACACTTCGCCCGAACTGGGAATCGAACCCAAGGCTTCAAGTTCAGCAGTAGCGGCCACTAGATAAGAAGACAGTTATCTGTGTTCTCCACTAAAATTTATCAAAGATTGTCTGAAGCGAGGGTCAAATAAGTTACCACGATCTAATCCCACAGGCTCCTGTCTACCATCGGACTTCTAGAAGCACTGCAAGTTACTAATCCTTACCTGGTTGCCATTCTGCTAATTCGCACCAAGTGCTTCCAAATATACTTCATAATGCGCACAGCAAAAGAGTGGAACTCACTGCCTGCGTCTGTGTTTCCGAACGCATTCAACCCGAATCTCATCAAAGTTAAAGTGCTTCTTCTGGGTAAGCTCACTCCATCGTCGACTTTGTGTCGGTCACCTCTGACCTAGACTAGAGTCAAAAATAGCGTTTTTGGTGTAAAATTTTCCTTGAAGATCGAATTTGCAGTGTAGCTAGGTGTCTAGCTGCCTCAATGTTTTAGGTACAAACACAAAAAAGCACCGAAGGAGAGGAAAGTTTTGAATGAACCAATAGACAGAAATCACCTACAACTGAACATCAAGCATGGTGATCAACGTTATTTCCTTATTTACATACAATAATTTTTTTTTTTTTTTTTTTTAATTAATCTTTTTTCGTATCTTCTCAGCAAACCCTTTCTTTTAATAACCATATCATGGTAATGTACAAAAAAATACTAATCCGTCATCTTGGGCCGGCCACTATTTTGGATTTAGAATGACGTCACTTAGCTAACCATGCATTGTCATCCAAACTAAGTACCGCCGCGCAAGCCGTTTTTCGTGCTGTTTTTAGGAGCTATCTACTCGTTATTTAAAAATAAATATCAATTAATAAAAATACATTAAATTTCTACATATTATTGATTCTAAAATGGTAGATTTCGTTTTTTTTAATGTTGTATATAGACTAATCTCCTTCCAAAAAAAACATAAAAATGAGAAATAATTATTGATAGCATGCATCTCCTCGTAAAGTGTTCATTAATTATTTTTTATACTAACACTTATGGATAGACAATTTATTAACGAACATTTTTGTAGTAAAATATTTTTCAAAAGACCAAAATTCGATTTTTTTAAGATTTTATTCTAAAATCTGGGCGTATTCACTACTGAAATTCATGCGCCACCAGTGCCGCTAGACCAATAGGAATGCTCATATCTCATGCCGATTTTTTGGTCAGGGTACCGTCTTAATCGGTGGAGGATAACTGCTTTAAAATTCAGTTGCAAGATTTGACCCGAACACACTTACATACATACATACACACATTGCAAGTTAAATAAAAGCTTGTAAAAAGACTGCTATCCTTCAGTAGGATAATTATGCCCCCCCCCTCCTCCTCGCATCGTGATGCCCGATCTTCGTGGAAACAACTTCTCCTTCACTAATTTGCGCCATAAGCTACAAACAATCTGGATTATATAGATAATTATTACATTCGTAAAATTACCTACGATAAAAGGGACATGACAAGTATTTCCTTCTTCTAAACGGAGAAATACTATTACAATAAAAACCATTATCCATCTGCTTATCATTCAGAACATCACCTTGAGTTGCTGAGCTGAAAACTGTGACAATTTGCAACTTGTGCCGCTAGTGTCGCGGCCAAACGAGACCACTCTAATGTTACTGGACCAACTTTCTTGGACGTATTACGTGGATTACAAGACGGTGGATAAGAACCGTATCCTGGGGCTCAAGATAGTGGTGATGTATCTTTTATGCGATTTTTCACCCCCGCCGTAAAAAGAGGGGTGTTATACGTTATACGTGTGTTGCTGTGTATCTGTGTGTCTGTTTGTGGCATCATAGCGTCCAAACGGGTGAACCGATTTTGATTTAACTTTTTTTGTTTAAAAGGTGACTTGATCGAGAGTGTTCTTAGCTATGTTTGAATAAAATCGGTTCAGCAGTTCAAAAGTTATGGGCGTTTTACTGTTTGTATCGGGGTGTTTTCGCAAGATATCGTGTCATAATTACGTGTTCAATAGATTGTCGATCGAAGCGTATCTACTATGTACTAGATAAATTATGTAGCATGATATAAAAACGTGTCGGGGTTTTTTTAAATTTTGAAATTTTACTTGTAGTTAGTTTTTTTTATCACACTTTATATATTGTGTGTGTGTGTGTGTGTGAATTTGTAGGTTTGTTACTTCTTCACGCTCAAACGGCTGGACGGATCTGGATTAAACTTGGTACATATATAGATTATAGTCTAGAATAAGATACTTTTTATCTAGGTAACTTGATCCCTAGGGATAATTTTCGACATACACGCGAAGCCGCTAGCAGAAGCTAGTTTTTACATACTCTCTTCTTCTTCTGTTACAAAAAAATTAAATACATAGATAAACGTCTTCACAGTGAATACAATAAGTAACACAAAACAAAACAAAAAAATCTGAATAAATTCAACCAGGCGATCCTGTGGAGAATAAAAACTAGAGCCTACAGCCAGGCAAAAAACTTAACCTGAGCGACCACGCTGAGAGCAACCTATAAGGTACGAATCTCTCGGCTCAGGGCGTCGCTTTAGGGACAGCAAGGGGCTGTGGATCATGACTTTACTTGTACACTATAGAATTGAGATTGGCCACGGTGGCCAACTTGCCGTCAGGAGGATTACATATCCATACAGCACCCCATCTAGGACACCCTTATCACTGCGCAACTAAGTTGACTCGGGTTAAGCGTCAAGTGCGAACAGTCGCCAGCTTGTTAAGTACAAGTAAGTATAACTTGCATACTCGACACACTGGTAAATGTGGTGACTGCCTATCTGACCTCCGCAACCCAGTAACTGGGTAACACGATTTACCTTGGCAAGACTGGATTTCAGGCTAGTGACTCCCCGTTACGACTGACAAAGATCTTCAAAAGCACAGCCGTTGGGCTTAACGTGATTTCTGAGGCATGGAGGAGCCTCGATATGTAACCCATCGACGGAACGACCTCAGCTAGCATTGCTTAACCTTGTAGATCGACCCGTGTGGCTGTTATTATTTAGCCACAAGCTCGTCTTCTTCTAAAAGACGGGCAGACGTATTAAGATCTAATAATTACTAGATGTTCCACCAAAGTTTTGAAACACTGTCGAATTTTCTTGTGTGGAAACCAGAAAAAGAAAAGAAAAAAAGGTTAACATTAGGATAGTTGACAAAAAAATCTATTTAGTCCGTCAGTTAGATAACCTTAAAATATTGAACACGTATTTTTTCTTAAGCCACTTATACAAAAAATTACGACGATACAGTGCGTTGAAATATCGTGTGACGTCACGGTGTGCTACACTTTATACTGACAAAGTGACGTCACAAGCCCCCACTCCTGAACTTTGATGCGCTTTACCTTTGTCAATTTTTAGGGTTCCGTACCCAAAGGGTAAAAACGGGACCCTATTACTGAGACTCCGCGGTCCGTCTGTCTGTCTGTCTGTCTGTCTGTCACCAGGCTGTATCTCATGAACCGAGATAGCTAGTGAGTTGAAATTTTCACAGAAGATGTATTTCCGTTGCCGCTATAACAACAAATACTAAAAACAGAATAAAATAAATATTTAAGTGGGGCTCCCATACAACAAACATGTTTTTCCTGCCGTTTTTTGTGATTATGGTACGGAACCCTCCCTGTGAGAGTCCGACTCGCACTTGGCCAGTTTTTATTTATTTGTTAAAGCAAAAAATACGGGTCCACTATTATTTGAAAATCACACTGACGGACTAAATAGAATTATCATTTATTTATTTATTTATTATCGATAGGCTCGCGTTTGACCACTATCTCGCCTGATGGTAAGCGATGATGTGGTCGACGGTGGAGCACGTTTGCCTAGAAGTAACCTATTCACTCTTGACTTAAAGACCCCAAGGTTGTAGCTATCTGGGAACAAAGACTCCGGAAGGGAATTCCAGTCCTTAGCTGTGCGCACAATGAAAGTATTAGCAAAACGCTTTGTGCGTATGGGTGGGATGTATCATTTTCTACCAAGGAAACATCTCTATTTCAAGTGCCTCTTATAAGATTTGTTTAACACGAGTATTTTAACGTTGTTTAACTACTAACACCGACCGACATGTTTTTGCATCTTTTGGGTGCAAAAACACAAAAAAGTTGACCAATAACTCGCCTGTCGATACTCAAATAAGATACACACGCCGAACCACGAAGCAACACACACACACACACAAGACATAAATCAATTAGCAATACCAGTATCAATCATTTTAATAGCCAGCCATGACGTCATAACGCTTACAAATGACGTCACGCTACAGTGTCACTTCATAACTCGAGTGTACTATGTTCTATTGACAGCCAGTGTACTCCGGTACTAATCTCGACAAATTGACTGCAGAACACTGGCAGGCATAATTAATTGTCCGCTATTATTATTGTATGGGAAAATATGGGGATTAGATTTTAGTTAGCTTACATTGCCTCTCAAAAAGAGGAGGCCTATATCCCAGTAGTGGGAAAATCATGGTCTGATTTTCATTCTGTTTATAATATGATTGCGACATACCTTTTACAGAGATCGTACAAATGTCTAAAATTATATTGAATCTGGAATGGATTCTTGAGTAGCAAAAAATGTTATTTGAGCCATCATCAGCCTTTTCAATGTTCCTACTGCTGGGACACAGGCCTCCTCTCTGTGAGAGGGAATAGGCCGTTATCCACCACTCGGGCCCAGTGCGGGTTGGTGGATGGCACATGTATTCGAATTTTTGTTTCAAGGACACGCTGGTTTCCTCACGATGTTTGCCTTCGCCGTTTTGAGAGCAGTGGTGGTGAAATAATTTACACAAAGTAAAGCGCCTGCCTGGGTTTCAACCCACTACCCACTAAGCCACCACTGCACTCCAAACTCCGTTATTTGAGTATTCTTTAGTATTACTGTTTAATTTTTAGGGTTCTGTAACTCGAAAGGAAAAAACGGAACCCTTATAGGATCACTTTGTTGTCCGTCCGTCCGTCTGTCTGTCAAGACCCTTTTTCTCAGGAACGCGTGGAGGTATCAAGCTAAAATTTATATCAAATACTCAGGTAGTGTCCCTTAAAGCTGTGAACCTTCAGGGTTCTTCTCGTGAACTCAGAATCTTGAAATTTGGTACGAAGCAACGTCTTATAGCACAGATAAAGGAAAAATTGCGAAAACTGTAAATTTTTAGTTACATCATATAATAAAAATATTTTTAATAATTTAAAACTTACTACCCCTTTCCTCATGAACGCGTAGAGATATTAAATTGAAATTCATATCAAATACTCAGGTCTATAATACCTTTAAGCTGAGGTTTGTACGGAACCCTCAGTGCGCGAGTCCAACTCGCACTTGGCCGGTTTTTTTTCTGTAGGTTTACTTTGAATTCAAATTAAAGCATACTTGTAATGCAATAATATGAACTGCCTTTATCTCGTGAGTTTCATTGCTTGGGTTTATTTTTGCGAAAATATATTATTCACAAAAAAAAGCTAGTTTTTGTCGATACTACCATTTTTCCCACCACTATTTTCATCATAAAATTATCCCATCAGGTAGTCGTAACTAACCTCAAATAACCCTTTCACGAACAACTGACTAACCTAATAAACTGATTATAACATAAAACAACTAAAACCAACTCAATAATTTATTACACCATCGCTGAATAATAAAACAGTGAGGCGGTTTGTCAAAACTTTCTAAGGGTCAGTTTCGACCAGGGCTGTTACGCATATGAGATTTCGTATCTGGATACGGATACAGATACAGAAAAAATATTATATCAGTTACGGATATTATATTATTTCGGCGGGTTAGTTAGTTTCGGTTACGGATATTAAATAAATAAATAAAAATCATGCTGGTCACTCATGTTACAAATTTACAATCAATACCATTTACAATTAAAATGCATCGGACATCACATTAACACAAAATTAAAAATAATCAAATATTAAAATGTAATAAATTATTTTATCATCACAACACATTTAAACAGCTTTAGACTGAGAGAGCCAAAAAAAATGCACCCCATAAAATTGGCAAGTACCTTTATTTTGTCTCCCTCAGTATAATTAAATATTAGATTTTAAGAAATTGCCAATTGAAATTGAAATTGGCAGTGGGCAGGGCACATTGCTCGCAGAACGGATGGCCGATGGGGCCGAAAAGTTCTGGAGTGGCGACCGCGAACTGGAAGACGATACGTTGGAAGGCCTCCCACTAGGTGGACCGATGACCTGGTTAAGGTTGCGGGAAGGCGCTGGATGCGAGACGCACGGGATCGGTCAATGTGGCGACGCTTGGGGGAGGCCTATGTCCAGCAGTGGACGTCTTTCGGCTGAAATGATGAATGATGATGATGAAGAAATTGTAAAAGTGAAACACTAAAAATTAACCCTCCCTTTTGCTTCGCAGTAGTCTGAATTTATTTCTAAGTTATCATTTGGCAATTGCATCGGTTACGGATAGTTTCATTTTTCGGATATCCGATAGTTTCGTTTACGGCTACGGAGTTCCTGAACATCCCTGGTTTTGACCCGAAGTTGACTGTTTGTTTTTCGGACCGTGTACCGAATTTGTGCCATATTGTTATTTGCTTCGTGACAATTATACTCGGGGGACTTGTTTGGCAAAATTAATTTGGGGTCATTCGCGCCTTTTTTCTCGGAGGTGAGCTGAATTTGAAGTGATAATGGTGTACGTGGGTGCGTGTTTTTAAGGATTTTTTTCTTATTTGTAGAGTGCAGGTTGGGTCGTTAATTTTGGATTTTTATTTTGGCAGTTTTTGTTATAATGCAGGTAGGTATGCTCTTTTTGATTTAAAATTGATTATCTGCTCAGCGTGTTTATTATCGTGCACTCTAGGGTGAATTTCACCAATGGATCACACACACGATAACACGTCTAAACCCAGTTAGAACTGTTACTGTCATAATTGCTTTTATTATGCGTACAGCTAAGGAGTGGAATTCCCTGCCGGAGTCTGTGTTTCCCGATAGCTACAATCTAGGGGTCTTTAAGTCAAGAGTGAATAGGTTATTTCTAGGCAAGCGTGTTTCACCGTCGACCACATCATCGCTTACCATCAGGTGAGATTGTGGTCAAGCGCGAGCCTATAGGTTATAAAAAAAAAAAAAAAAAATAACACGGAAAATACCTAAACTGGTTCCAGTTTCATTAGTGCAATTCGTACTTTAATGGCAAAACGAATATCTAATCGTCTGCGAGTTCCAGGTTTTTAACCTCCATCTGTTTTTTTATCGTTTATCTGTGACAAAAAATAACTCTATTATATCAACACAACCCTCATACGAAAACTTCATTGTTACCTAACCAGTCAAACTTATCACTTTCCTGACGAAGGATTAACCTTTTCATAAGACACATAAGGTGGGTCATTAATTTGCTCGCACGTGTATCTAGAACAAAGGTTGCGGCTGATACATTAGGCACGAGAAACTGTGCTGTGTCTATCACCGTCATTAGTGGGGATTTTAAGTAAAGAGTGTCATTGGAGGTATTTTAGCATTCTAAAGGGTGGGTCATCAATAATCTGCTCGCACGTGTATCTAAAGCAAGGCTTGCGGCTGACACAAGGCCCGAGAAACTGTGCTGTGTCGATCACCGTCATTAGTGGGGCTTTTAAGTGAAGAGTGTCATTGGAGGTATTTAAGCATTCTAAAGGGTGAGTCATCATTAATCTGCTCGCTCGTGTATCTAGAACAAGGTTTGCGGCTGATACAAGGCACGAGAAACTGTGCTGTGGTGGTCTTCGTCATTAGTGGGGGTTTTAAGTGAAGAGTGTGGTAGGAGTTATGTTAGCTCTAAGAGTATTTTACCTATACAACGTGACTTGGCCATATTTCAGGAATAAAACATTAATGTCTATAATTTTTTACCATTAAGTGTGCGTAAGGGATAGATGTATACAAGTCATATACATGTGTCCCTTACACACACTCAAAATAACCTTACTCTAAGAGCTTATGGTCACCCCCCTGAAATTGCAAAAAACAGCTACTCTATTCATTTACATTCACAATTATCTTGATACAATATTGCCTGAACAGCATAATTGAAATTTTATTTTTATTAACGCATATTTAATGTAATTATTATTTAATTTTATGAATGTGTAATTTACACATTCATTTTAAGTTTAAAATGTATAATTAAGACATTTTAACGTTTACTTAATATATTTTTACGATGCATGTAACAATTGATGATTGGAAATAAGAGGGCTTTGATTTGATTTGATTTCATGGTTGGTAGCATAATAAAAGTTGGCTTATGTTAAAGTGATTCATAGTGATGAGAATAACGACCATTTAAGAGGGGTTCAGTTATTTCTATTAGAACTATAGTTAGGTAAAAGATTCCAGATGTCTGAATTACTAGGCATGTCGTAACTTCGGATAAACCATTATACTGGATGTTTGGAAACTGCGATGATACGTATAATGGTGGAATTAATTTGGCAATTAATGTGGTGAAAATTATTTCTAGGTTATCAAGCAATTAATAGAATTAATATTTGTTTCGGGATATTTACCATGTATATTTTGATTTTGGTTGAAAGCAAAGACTTTAGTCCTCGTGATCATGGCGCTTGTTACGGTGCCGAAATATCGAGCTCTCTACCAAAATCAAAATATACATGGTAAATATCCCGAAACAAATATTAATTCTAATGATTGTGACCATTGCAGCTTAAAAACTTATAATCAAGAAATTGACTGCAATGCCAAAATTGTATAGAAATGAATAAGACCACAATTTAAGTTGACCGTTTGTTCAGTTTTAAAGAAACAAAATTTTAGGTACGTCTATGATTGAGGATAAGTTGAGATAAAAACCCTTTTTTGCAGAAAAATACTACCGATTTCCAATTACAAGTGCGAGTCGGACTCGCGCACGAAGGGTTCCGTATCATTTTCGTAAAAAACGGCAAAGAAATCACGTTTGTTGTATGGGAGCCCCCCTTAAATATTTATTTTATTTTGTTTTTAGTATTTGTTGTTGTAGCGGCAACAGATATACACCACCTGTGAAAATTTCAACTGTCTAGCTATCACGGTTCATGAGATATAGCCTGATGACAGACAGACAGACAGACAGACAGACAGACAGACGGACCGCGGAGTCTCAGTAATAGGGTCCCGTTTTTACCCTTCGGGTACGGAACCCTAAAAAAACTACAAAGTGAAAAATAACTGTACCTATTTTTGGAAGTTGGTGTCTTCCTTTTTTCCCATTTGTTGGCGACATGGACACCGACTTCCAAAAATACAGTTATTTCTCACTTTGTAGTTTTTTATTTGGAAGTCGGTAGTATTTTTTTGCAAAAAAAATGTTTTTTATTTTCCCGTTTTAGTTGTACCTACCTAAAATAGGCAAGTTGTGTAGTAAGGTACCTATAACGACAGAAAAGATTACCCGAATATCATGAAACTTGAACATAACCGGTGAAATGAGAGATCGGCGTGTGTTATGAAATGGTATAAACAATAAACAGATATGCGATTGCAGCGATCCCGAATGATTTGCCGTTATTTATTGAAGAGTTCTGTTGTATATCTCCGAAGTTCTTCATCAGATCTTCACCAAATTAAAATGGAACCAATTTCGAAATATACTCTTTCCAACAAAAAATAATTTTTAAAATCGGTACACAATTGACGGAGATATCGGTGAACATAAAAAAAAAAACATACAAGTAGTCGAACATAGATCCTCCTCCTTTTTTGTTAAGTCGGTTAAAAAATGAAATATTAACAGCCTACGGTAATTTACACATGTAATTCATCTTTGTTTAAAGAATGAACGTGGGTTGCTAGTCCCTAATTAAATTAAAACATTTTTTTATACTTCCCAGTATTTCATAATCTTACCACAACCTTTGTGTAATTTAAAAAGAAAATAATGTACAACCAGAAAAATAACAATCGAATAAAAAATCTTATACAATATACAAACTGATATTATAAATGAAAAATTTCAGGAAAATGCTCCAGTTTCAGTAACGTCGAAAATACAATATATTTAAAGCAAAGGCCAAATGTGTGAATTTCAAAGCCTTTGTCTCACAGTATGGTGTAAGTTACAATAATTTTAGGGTACCGTAACAAAAAAAACAAGTACAAGTTCTCTTAATTTAGGAATTCGCATTGGGCTAACACCGTTATGTCAATTTGAACTATAGCACTGCTACCAGCGAATATACTTATGATTGGTATCACATATTATTTTGAAAATGCTAATGCATTCCACTACTTACCTAGACAAATATTTTACTATACAGGCCATTCGTCTATGGAATGCATTGCCTATGACCATAAAACGCGCGCAATCACTGCTCTGTTTTTAGAAACTTTAAAGGAGCACTATTTGTCACTGTGATCTTATTCTTGAATAAGCTGCATTGTTTTCTTGCCTGTATATTTAGATGTATTTATGTATCTTTTTTAGTAATTTGTACTTAGTACCTGCTATATTCAACTAATTGTTTGTTAAAAATTTGCAACCCATGTCATGTCCAGGCTATCTCTTTCCATCATCATATCTTTTCTTGGTTGGCTGGATGAGATCGCGGAACGTGATAAGGCCGCCTGTAGAATGTTGGTTTTGTTCTAAGGTTCTTTTTATGTATTGTTTTATTCTGATGTACAATAAATAAATTATTTTTAGGTGTCCTAATAATTGATGTCAAAGGCTCCAATGATCGCGGGCTCTAAACAAAATGACATTCTTTTAGCTATATCGAATGTCAAAAATTGGGATTGATGTGTTGAAAACTCGATGTGTTGAGTGTACGATATATTGAATGTTCGATATTAAGAACGTTCGAATATTTAGACGTTCGATTTATATTGGACGATCAATTGATATTCGACTTGGCATAGTACTTTCAGAGAGGACTACGGTGCGTGAGCCATGGCGGCCGTCACTACAGGAGCGAAAAATGTCAATTTAAGGGATTTACCATGTAACATTTCGTTAACGCTTCTCAATTTCATACTTTAATGATTTTTCGACAATCGTTATCGTTGGTAGCCTGTTTTCCGAGAGCTCATGCATTCTGTGTAGGCCGCCGTAGTAGATTTTTGAAAGTCAGCTATAGATTATGAGATGCTAACACTTACATAAATGACTGATCTATAGAAGCGCCTAGACATCCTCTACTTACATCAACAAATGTCACGATCGACATTGGAGTAAATTGACACATCAAGAAAAATTACAACGTCACGTTACTAAATAAATTATTGATAGTCATTGTTGCATAATACTTGATAATATCAAAGCTACGGAACCTCGAAAGCGATTCAAAAGTCGCGTGTCCCCAATTTTATTATTAAATCTGCGGTGCGGGTAGCAACTATGAAATTCCGGTGGTCAACGCCGCAAAGGTTAATTTGTCCGGCTTCAGGCCGTCGTACAGTGTAAATACCTCTCATATTTTTGCTTTAATGGAAAATTTTGTCATAGAACAGTGTGTAAGGACTTTTGGAGGAGGCATTTTGGAATGGGTACTTTAAAAGTAAAATTTGGCAAACAATTGAATGTTCATCAAAGTGAACCTATATGTTCATCAACTAAAATACTTCGCTGGCATATTCTCTTTGCTTTATAATGTGCTCTTTAATTCTTTTACTCCTTTTAATCTTAAAGAACGCTTTCAGTTCCTCTGTGACATCCATTCTTGGTCCTTATTTTTTTTTTTTTTTTTAAACGTTGCCCCACACTAGGAATTTCTTCCTGTATCGTGGGTGCGTTTACAAACATATAAACTCACATACACAAACACCCAGAGCCGGAACAACTATCTGTAGGTAATACAAATATTTGTTCCGTGCGGGAATCGAACCCGCGACACGCAGCGCAGCAGTCAATCGCTCAACCACTGCGCCAACCGTGCGCCCTTAAGATCACCGGTTAATTTAAAATTGAGTATTCGTATGCATTCCACATTCTTCTTTAACAAATCGTTAACGATTCATGCAGCTCGGTTGAGGCATAAGAAAAGAAAATAGAAATAAGAGGTGATCAAACGCTGCCAACGTTTAGGAAAATGGTAAACACGATAAATTTTTGTCAAGATAGTCTAGTTTGGGGCCATGCACGAATTCGACAAATTTTAGTTAGAGCACTAAACAAATGGATTGTAATTCGAATAGTCTAACAAACATAATACCTTCTTTCGTGAAGCTAATCAATCCAACCATAATGTTGTCATCATTTCGTGTCGTAATGTATCATAGACAATATATTTTTTAATATTTATGAGTCCCTTAAGAAAAAGCCTATAACAAATAATTCCGATAAATCCTAGGTTTTACCGTAGTTCGGGCTTTTACTGTAATATATATAAGCCTAGGATCCCAGATAACAATTAATTTAATTATAACTTGACAATAGCAATCTCTACCATATTAAGGGGTAGTACCAATGAGAAAATCTACTGCTAGTTTTCCTTCTCATCTGTGACGCATACGTGTTAATTTTTCCATGTTAGGTACATTTATATCAAATTCTTTTGCGCCCCTATATTGAATGATCCGGAACCTAATAAAAATAAGTTACTTAGGTAGGGAAGCACTCAAATGGTCTGACCTCCATTTCCTACCCTTCATAATGTTAGTTGATGTTAGTTTCAATAGAGAGTTCAGTCAATATCAATGTGCAATGTTCGTAAATCGTGATCTAGTGATGTCAGTATATAATAAATGTACGAGTTTGTTGTCTAAATCCACTAGTATATAGATTGTCAGCTGTCATGGCAGTCCATTATTGGCTACGTGGTGATTTGGACCAGGTTCTGAATTTGGTACATAGCCCTCTGATAACTATATTAGTATTTATTGTGTAGATAGCAATCTCTGTCACATAAAAATTGGCAGAGGATTCTTTACTGTCTTTTTTCTGATCGTGATTGTTATTTTTTTTGTTATTGAAATGCAGTTGATTTTGGTACATTTATAACACAACCCAGTTTTTTTAGCCATCCAAAAATTGTATGCATTGGGTTTTCTTATATCTAAGGTTAGTATTAATTTTTTTATAGGTTAGCACCACATGCCCCATAAAATAACAAATGTTACATATTATATCAAAGTTAAAGCAAAAAAATAACCAAAATTACAACTAAAATAAAAACAAACAAAAAATAAAAATAAAAATATATGATTTAAATTTTGATTAAAATAAAATATTAAGTTAAAACTAAAAAGAAAAATAAAAACAAAATTCAAATCATAATTAAAATCATAATCAAAATTAAAATCCAGTTAAAATTAAAAATTTCAATTAAAATCAAAATAATACATAATCACTGAAATAGCGCCTACCCTGAGCTTCGCTGTGCCACCATCTTTCCTGAAGTCACTTGGTGGGCGGACATAGCCCCAATCTGACCGCCCATGGCCCAAGGGCTGCTTTATTTCAACCCCGTGACTGTTATCGTTTAGCCAAGAATCCTATTAATATTATGCTAAAGTAATCTGTTTGTTAACTTGACGCGTATATAATTAAATGAAACTTGGCGCTCGGGTAGACTAGGATATATATAAGACACTTTTTATCCCGGGACTATGTTCACTGTTCGTACATGCGGGCGTAGCCGCTGGCAATTTCTTGTCTACTTATTATTATTTTTTTATTATAGATAGGCTCGCGCTTGACCACTATCTCACTTGGTAAGCGATGATGTGGTCGACGATGAAGCACGCTTGCCTAGAAGTAACCTATTCACTCTTTACCTAAAGACCACTAGGTTGTAGCTGGAAACACCTACTCCGGCAGGGAATTCCACTCCTTAGCTGTAAGCATAATGAAAGTAGTACTTGGGCGACCGAGCTCTACTCGAGTTACGAATAGAGAAAACGACGTTTTCTAAAATTAAACCTAGCTAGATCGATTTATCGCCCCCGAAACCCCCTGCATACAAAATTGCGTGCAAATCGTTTCCGAGATTCAGATTATATTTAAACAAGAATTGCTCGTTTAAAGGTATTGGATTTCCAAAACGTTTAATGTGTATGAGTGGGATGTCCACCATGTACCGATGGCGCATCACCGTACTTCTTATAGTTCGATGATGAAACGGGCTTGGCGGAATTAGATCAATGCAATTCCATCGCACACACCCCGAAATGCAACCAATAAATAAACCACAAACTGGTAACTCTGCGACGATGTTCAAGGCTCTGGAGCTTTTACTCGAGCAGTGCCTCATTGCCGATGAGCATCTTGCCATTATAAGGCCTATGCACCAGAAAAGAAAGATTTTATTATAACAAATTATTTAACTCATCCACGACACACCAATATTGTACGGTTTATACATCCATGTCATGTCGGTACGACTTACGTTTTGTGCGGCTTCTATGCCACGTACACTGTGCAACAGAGTTCTCAACATTATTATATTTTATTAGTTGATAACACAGTATGACCTGCAGGTTAACTAAATTTAGATAGCTAGCGTTAACTAATAAAGAGGTTTGCTCAATATGGAATAATTCCTACAAGTAGTTTTGAAATAATGTGATTGATTCGAGCGGATTTTCTCCGCTCAAATCAAATTAACTGTTTTAGATTGTTATTCATAACAAGATTTATATAAGAACGGCCGCGATTTACAAGTTGTAGGTCGTGGATTTGAAACCTGGCACAAAGTAAATTCGAAACCTGGCACATAATTTACACAAAGTAAAGCGCCTGCCAGGCCGGCAGGCGCTTTACTTTGTGCAAATTATTTCATCACTACTGCTCTTAAAACGGTGAAGGAAAACATCATGAAGAAACCGGCATGTCTTAGAACCAAAAAATCGAAGACACGTGACATCCACCAACCTGCACTGGGCCCGCGTAGTGGATTACGGCCCATTCCCTCTCACACAGAGGAGGCCTACACGCACAACGGACCAAATGGGAGTCTAAATGCGAGGAAGGGGTACATCTATCCTATCCTATAAGAAGAGAGAATAATAGGCTGTGGAGTTAGTTGCCTTCAAAAGGACTTAAAATATAGGCCATATCCATTACATTCTCCAGCAATCAAATTGAGAGTTACATTTTGTTATTTATTGATAACGCCTCAGGGTTTCACCAGCGTAGTTCCCGTTCCCGTGGGAATACAGGGAAAAAGGAGCATATGTCACCCGGGGATAGTGTAGCTTCCTAACGCTGAAAGAATTTTTGAAATCGGTCCAGTAGTTTTTAAGTTAATTCGTTACATACAAAAATACAAATCTTTCCTCTTTAAAATATTAGTATAGATATAGGCAAGGCTTTTTGCCGTTGCCATGGCAAATGAGTCAAGAAGACTGGAATTTTACTTCAAAAGGACTTAGAATATAGATTGGTCTTAGAGCCACTTTTAGCAAGGGTAAATTCGCCCTCAATAGCTGGTCTTCGTCCGTGAATTAGCATCTAAAGGCTTCAGTAAGGACTGTCAAAACTCAGATACTCTTAGTAATAGGTAGGTTATTGTTCGAATCTGGATCTTTGGTGACTAGTTCAGGCCTTAAGAAAACTGCAATGGTGTATTTATCGCTGCGCATATCAAAGAAACCAAATAATCAAGCCTTAAACCTAATTTTATGCAACACACTACGTTGTATAACGCTCCAAAAACCTATCCAAAGCTGTAAAAGCTACTTAATCCGCCGATAACGGCGATAACTTCCGTTCACAGCGTCAAAACAGCTTGGAAATCGGTTTAGCCACAATTTCCGAGGTCCGGCCGGCGCTGTGTGCGCTAAATCGTCGCGTAACGATATTACGTCGCCGTTGGAACTTGAGAGTCCCGTGTGCACTGCGCCGCGGTGGTGGGTTAGGGTGAGGATACACTTGTACGATAATGTTGGTATTAATATTTTTGTGGGAAATGTTTGCCAAGTAAGTTATAACAGTCTGAATGACAATGCACGGTATGCTAAGTAAAATCATTCTAAATCTAATATGGCGGACCCCTGAAGATGGCGGACCAATAATTTTGTATGCACCCCATAATATTGGTATCAAATGACCGAGTTTGCTGAGAGGAATACGAAAAAGATTGAATTTTAATATTTTTTATTAATAGCTGTTTAGCTTGGAGTACGGTTTAGACACAATTTCTGAAGTCCGGCCGGCGCTGTGTGCGCTAAATCGTCGCGTAAAATATCTAATTATTTCGCCGGTGGAACTTGAGAGTCCCGTGTGCACTTTGCCGCGGTGGGTTAGGGTGAGTATACACTTTTAGAGAAATATGTGTTAAAAAAAGTACAAAATACTTAAATAACTATAACTACATACACTTAAAACAAAAACCACTAAATATCTTAGTCTAAAAATAAATTAAACTAAAATATGATGTCGAAAAACTCCTCCGCAATGCTATCCACTGGTATTTTCAGTTGCTGATAAGATAGATATGTGGAAGCAGAGAGAGAAGGCCGTTCTTTATTTTTCGTTATTTCTATAAGCTATACAAAATATGGTGGGACTGGTAAAAGGTTTGCTTGATGCAAGCTGGCCTTTTACATGGATGCGAAGGTGAATTCTGTAGGTAATACTTTAACAGCGGTATTAGGATACCCACCCAACCAACCCTTTCCGTATTTCGGGAATGATAAGAACTCTTCAAAAGCAAATCTTGCAAGGCAGTTTATTTCCGTATGGACCTTGACACAGAATCAAGTTAGATACTGTCATACCAGAAAATTGTTACCAACATGATTTTTGTAATTAGAATTATTCTTCTTTTTGTTTTATGGAATCGGCCAAAGAAAGATGGATGGACTGTGTGAGGAAAAGGGATATGAAAGAAAAGGGATTCACTGTTATCATGGGACAGGATTATAAGGAATAAGAAAACGTGTTGCGAAAACCCCAAATAACATGGGACAAGGGCTGGATGAAGATGATGGAATCATGAAATGAATTCTCCCGCTCTCGTGTATCAAACTTTTACTGACAAAAACCCACCAGTGTTCCTTCCGTTGCTTGAGCCAGAGCTGCGGTTACTGTCTTTCAAATTTATCCACGACAGCGGACCCCGTCAGTTTTTACTGACATCTCTTTGAGGCGCGCGTGAAACACTAAATGCCGTCGACTCGGGCCTGGTCCTTATCGGACGGTGAGCTACCCATTACTCGCCGTCCGCAAGCCCGCGCCTACGGTGGAAATAAGTTACAACCTGGATATCTGTCTTTAGCTTGTACTTTTAATAATAATTATCACAAAAGATTCCCCCAACAATGTGCACACATCTTAACCCGGCGCATAAATCGGACCTTAGTGCAATTTCTAGTAGAGCTCCAAGATTCGCACTAGGGGCGATAAATCTAAGAGCTGCGACTTGCGCAGGTGCTAATTATTACTGCGAGGGTATCATTACTAATTGCTAATTAGGAAATTGTGTTTGTTGCTGGTCTTTTTATGGGGTACCTTGTTTTAGTTGGTATGGGTAGTTTTGTAGAGATAGGAAAATCTTCAAAGTTCTTCTTTTCGTGTAAAAATGTACTGTAATTAGAGGTAATTACAGTTAAAACCAGAGGTGGTATCAGAGTTAATTATGCCACCTCTGGGAACCCCTGATTTGGCTATTTCAGACTACATTAACTATAAATTTCAGGTTTCCTCACGATGTTTTTCTTCACTGTCGCCTCTGATGTCTAAGATAAACTTAGAAAGTATATATGAATTTGAAAAAGTCACGTTGGTACTTGCCCGGATTTGAACCCACGACCTCAAACACGAGAGGCGAGGTATAAGCCACTGGGCTACCACGACCACTAAAGAACTAAAGGAGTATAAAATCAAAATGGACTAATGAGTTTTTTTTTACTGAGCGAATAAGGTATCGTAATTCTGCTGTCATAGATGGTGGAATGAAAAAAAATTAAGCCAAATGCAAACATAGTCATGCATATTTATTTCTGTAGATTGGTTTAACTAAACAGTTTTACACCTCAAATAATTAAATGAAAAACTAGATGAGGCCGACGTTTCCTATCTGATTACACTTAGAAGGAACATCACAACAAATTCGAAAGTCACAGATTGAACATGGGGATCGATAATGAAAAAAAAAACCGCGGTTGCAAATAGCGTTATAAACATATTGACACTTCACATAAAACATTCTTTTTTTATTAGCAAAGCTTCTTTAATTCAGAAAATACAGAAAGATAAAAAGGCTATAGGCTATATAACATCACGCTGCGACCAATAGGAGCTGAGCATAAATGAAAAGTGTTGCAAAAACGGGCAAAAATATTCCTTTTTGAGAGCTTCCATTGCGTGCGCTGAATCATGTATGTGGGGTAGGTAGAGCGGGTAGGGTAGGATAGGGTAGGGTAGTGTAGGGTAGGGTAGGGTAGTGTAGGGTAGTGTAGGGTAGTGTAGGGTAGTGTAGGGTAGTGTAGGGTCGGGTAGGTTAGGGTAGGGTAGGGTAGGATAGTGTAGGGTAGGGTAGTGTAGGGTAGTGTAGGGTAGGGTAGGGTAGGGTAGGGTAGGGTAGGGTAGGGTAGGGTAGGGTAGGGTAGGGTAGGGTAGGGTAGGGTAGTGTAGGGTAGGGTAGGGTAGGGTAGGGTAGGGTAGTGTAGGGTAGGGTAGTGTAGGGTAGGGTAGTGTAGGGTAGGGTAGTGTAGGGTAGTGTAGGGTAGGGTAGGGTAGGGTTGGGTAGGGTAGGGTAGGGTAGAGTAGGGTAGGGTAGGGTAGGGTAGGGTAGGGTAGGGAAGGGTAGGGTAGGGTAGGGTAGTGTAGGGTAGGGTAGGGTAGGTAGTGTAAGGTAGGGTAGGTAGGGTAGATAAATGTTTGGTCTTTTTATGGCAAAACAAAGTTTGCTGGGTCAGCTAGTTATACTATAAAACAAATCGTCACTGTATTTGAAGAAAAAAATAGTCACAAACCGAAGAAAACCCTATTACTTGCAAGTCGCTGCTAACACCATCTATAGCCGTGGTACGGAACCGAACACGATCGAAGTACTTATAAAAATAATCTTCTTTATAAAGACGAAAAACGCTCGTTACGTCGGCACGGTTTCGGATGAGGCATCTGTATGCTAATATTATATGATCTGTGACTTACGAAATAACATAATCACTTCCCCAAAATGATAACCCACCTCTTATACAACCTAACAACGCTTAAAATCTACACCCCCAAACTTGGTACTACACTAGTTAACCCGTAACCCGGCCGGCAACTTAACCCTAAAGTTTTTATACTTAATCTTCCCGTGGGGGCCTGACGGGGTATTAGTCTATTGAACCGAAGCTGCTTATAAGGTTTCCTAGTAGATAAGGGTTTTATTTGCTCGGTGTTCGGTTTGGTAAATATAATTGAGAACCTTTTTTTATTTAGTTAGTTTTTCGTTTTACAGGTGTATTATAGGTCCGGTAGATACCTAATTTGTAGGATTCGATCACTAATATAGGTAAGTTATGCCAAAGAGAGCAGTATTATGGTGTTATTATTAGTTTTTATGGTGAGCGGTGGCGGCCCAGTGGTATCGGCCGCGACTTACAAGTTGTAGGTCGTGGGTTCGAGCCCAGGCAGGCGCTTTCATCATCATCAGCCTATAGCAGTCCACTGTTGGACATAGGCCTCTCCAATTGCACGCCATTTGGTTCGATTTACGGCAACTGTCATCCAGCTGCTACCAGACACCCTGCGAAGGTCGTCGCTCCACCTAGCCTGAGGGCGTCCTACCTTACGTTTACCAGTTCGCGGTCTCCACTCAAGAACACGATTACCCCAACGGTCATCAGTTCTACGACTTATATGGCCGGCCCATTGCCACTTCAGCATACTTATTCTGTGAGCTTTGTCGACAACTTTGGTTCTCTGCCGGATCACCTCGTTTCGGATTCGATCCCTTAGAGAGACTTCGAGCATAGCCCTTTCCATAGCTCGCTGAGCAACTTTACTTTGTGTAAATTATTTCTTCACCACTGCTCTCAAAACGGTGAAGAAAAACATCTTGAGGAAACCGGCATGTTCTAGAACCGAAAATTCGAAGACATAGGCCACCCACCAAACCGCGCTGGGCCTGCGTGGTGGATTACGGCCCATTCCTCTCACAGAGAGGAGGCCTGCACGTACAACAGACCAAATGCGAGTGTAAGTGCGGCAAAGGTGAACTGTGAATGAAGATGGACCCATCTACGAGTATCCTATCCTATCCTATCCTAATATCAGCTTATCGGCCTAGCTTGTAGGCTACGTTTACTTATCGAGGAGCTTTCAGCCCATCTGCCTTCCCATGACGACGTCAACACTGGTAAATGAATTACAGAATCAAGTAGTGCGGTATTTATTTTAGCATCATCAGCAAAAAAAGAACTACATAAATAAATAGTTGGTAGATTAAAGATGATGACACAATTCTCCAGTCATCGCTTTCAATAGAACAGCCGTAATGATAACGACACTAAAGCCTTTCTGAGATCGCAATTCGTAGCACTAATGCCTACCTTAAGTACCCATTAGTATAACCATCCTATCTGGAAAACATTGAGGCGTAAGTACTGCCAACCAAGACTTGCCATTTGTTCCAACCCGGATTTGAATGAGGACAAATTTGAAATTTAAATCGCGTCGTTCAGGGGAATTAATGACGGAATAGTCCTTGGAATTTCATGTGATGTAGGCACACAATTACTTGTGATTGCTATTTGGATTATGTTTTTATCTGATTGTGGAGGTGAAAATAGGATTTAATTTTTTTGGTGGAATTTTGTGATGCAAAAAATATCGCCCGCATGATATTTTATTTATTACCCCGACCAACCAACCAATCAACCAATTGTATATACCTACTGATACGTATAAATTTCAAGTTTTTTTATGTCTCAGGTTAGTATTAAAATTTCTTAAAAGTAAGCACCACATGCCCCATAAAATAATAGTGTAAATTAAAATCTAAATTAAATTTATGTCAACTTAAAAACAAAATTAAAATATCAAAGCACCAAAAGCAAACCACAATAAAAATTAAAATCCGGTAAGACTGGAAGCCGACCCCAATATAGTTGGGAAAAGGCTAGGCAGATTGGTTGAATCAAAATTAAAATCCAAGTCAAAATTAAATTAAAAATTAAATCAATAAAATTACAATTAAAGTAGTAAATTAAAATTAAATGAATGAATATACAGTTCTGCGCATTCTTGACGGTCAGCGTGATTATTAGGGCACACATTAGCGCATTCCACTTTTGCCTTCTGCGGCCAATAGGAAACTGTCAAATAAGGCAACGACATTATGGGCTTGACCCCCTTTATTCTTCTCCCTCCTTAATTGTCGTTTTTCAACGCCAAACAAATTTTCATTCATAACGTAACTTATAAAGTTACGTTTCAATAATGCAAACCTGGTGTAAAACGGTAGCACCTATTACGTAAAGCTGGTCATACGTCTGGCTTGCCCGGACCCCGGAGCTTTTTACTACGGGCAACTGAAAATTTTCAATTTTTGGCAATTTTCAACGACCACGCAGTCACGGCTGGGCGGACTTGACTGTATATTTATTAGAGATTTTGTGATACCTTGTTGGAGATTTTGAAGAAAGAAAATAAATAAATAAAACATATTTATTTGTCACAGCACACAATATTAAAAAGGAAAAGAAAACTTAAAACTATGCAACAATATAAATAAATGACATTGTATGTCCCACGGCTGCGCCAAAAAGGACCAGTTCAGCAAAAAGTCGCGCAACTAGTGCCCGACGCTGGTTTTCAACTGGATCTGTGACTGTGACGTGACGAACGTAAACCAGGAGTTTGTCGTGTGAGTAGATTGGTTAGTGAATTCACATGAGTGAAATAGACAATGATTAATCATTTTTGTGCCTGTAAATCGGTTTAAACCAACATATTTACACTATAAACTGGAAAATGTATTTTAAAACTGTACGAGTTGAATACATTTTTATCAATGTAAATTTTGTAGATATATTGTCACAAGAATTACACGTGTAATAATTATACCATTTAAAGGTACTTTTGCATATCAAAACTTAACAGTTACAAAAATAGTAATAATATATTCTAGGGGTCCATTTGCAATCTGAGTTGCGAATAAATTTGAAATAGAGTTACAGCAGTCTTGGCTAAAGCAACTGAAGGCACACGGGTGGGTTATTTCCCACACCAAAAACAAAAAAAAGGTTTCCATTTGCAAAGGTAAATATGGAAACTGGCATATCCTAGAACCAAAAATTCGAAGACATGTGACACCCACCAACTCGCACTGGACCCGCCCCTTACACAAGTCGCACAGAGAGGAGGCCTGTGTCCTAGCAGTGGAAACATTAAATGGCTGATGATGATGATATAGTGAAGAACGTAAAAATACAGACAAAAAAAATAATTTTATTTAACCATACCTAGTTGCTCAACCTAGAATTAGTGAAATTGGAACGACTGCATACACCTTTCTATGTTACGCACGAACTCTTATTAGCATAATAACCTTTTAAGATTTTTCAAGGTGTCCATTTTTTGCAGACCATGGCTGGTTTTTTGTGATAAGTTTGCAAATATGTTGAAGGTTGATAGAAAGTGGTTCAAAAAGTCTGTTCATGATTTATCTATATTGAGCTAGTATAATATACCTCATTATACTAGCTCAACATAGTTAGATAAGAACAACAAGAACATTGATTTTTATTAAATAATAACAGCCGCACGAGTCGATAGAATAGAATAGAATAGAATATACTTTATTGTACACCATAAAAGTTACACATCTATTTTATAAGAAAAAACTAAATTATACGGGTACAAAGGCGGTCTTATCGCTGACAGCGATATCTACCACACAACCTTTGGATGGACTGAAAGAACTTACAATGAAAAAGGGGGTAGTCTGTGGTGTACTGCTATTACATTAAAACATATATATATATTCAACAATATATTGTTATAATAAATACTAAGCACGAGGTCGGTCCGTGGATGGGTGCCAATTTTCAACATATCGAGTTTCCTCCGTGCCTCGGTAAAGCACGTTAAGCCGTTGGTCCCGGCTGACATTTGAAGATCTTTGACAGTCGTTACGAGTAGTCAGAAGCTTGAGATCTGGCACTAGTCTAGCCAAGAGGTATTTTGTTACCCAGTTACTGGGTTGTGGAGGCCAGATAGCCAGTCGCTCCATGTAAAACACTGGTACTCAGCTGAATCCGGTTAGACTGGAAGCCGACCCCAATATAGTTGGGAAAAGGCTAGACAGATTGAATTCTCATCGTTTAAATAATTCGATAAATAATATTTGTAAACTGCCACAAGAACCTAAACGAATTAGACATTTGGAATAAATACTTTCTCATTTCATTTTAAGAAATACATAATTCGTAAAATTTGTAAAGACATATTGAGCAAACGTTACCTTAAAAATCCAAAGTAAATTCGTACGAAACAGACATGTTACACTACAAAAAGGGGATCGTACTGTAAAATGCAATTTGTATACTCGCCGCGCTAACTTGACTGTGCTTCACAAAAGACTTCTGTTAACAAACGAGACTAAAACTGTGTTCAAAATAGAAACACGGTTTATGACATAGAGTAAGTATTTGCAGAAGGGATTAAAACATTTGTAGGTAGAAAAAGGATTTCGGCTTATTGTAGTCACAGCGTCTTTGTTTCTCTGAAGTTGGCTCTGCGAACCATTGCGCAAGAAACAGTTTTTCATCGAGTATTTCATAGAGTAAGCGAGATAGGACGATACGACAAACGTAAGTGAGTGAAAGAGGCAGTTATACAATGCTATCTTCTCCTTCAATATTGACACAAAAATAGCAACTGACAGGTCTTGCGGCCAACTTCCGATACACACAACGGTTACCCTAGTCGACGGCACGAACTATTTGCTGCGCGGGATTATAATGCATGCTATCTCACCCGACAACACGTGCGAAAGAGTTAGAGTAAGAAGCTAGTACGCGTACGTATAAACACTTTTGAAAATTTGTAGCGAAATGGATGATGATTAAGGACGAAAACAGCCGCGCGAAATTTTATAAAAAGATTTTTGGGAGTATGGATATCATGAAAAAACTTCTAAATGTATCTGTACAAAATAAAGTTATTTGCATTGTTGAACTATTAATCTATCTCTGTATGGGACTGTTTTGCAATTTTCCTTCTTCTTATGGTATTTATTTGCGCCCAAAGATGCGTTAAAATTAGTGTTGAAATATGGTACTTTTGACGCTCATAACTTTCAATTATTATTTTTTTATTTAATGGCTCGATAATGATGAGACAAATTGACATCATTTTTTTTTTTTTTGAACGTACACCGTCAAACAGTGGAGTAATCGCTATGATCGACTAGAGGTTGCCACCTCGAAAGAAACATTCGAAAGTCAAATGCAAGCAAAAGTCTGATGCAATTCGGGCATTAATGGGGTAGGTACAGCCGCGCTATTCGGTGAACATCTCACAGTTAAAACTGAAGTGAAGTAAGCTTCATGTGAACTGTAGTGTTATTCTGCAAAATTCTTATCATGAAAACTTAGGTGGCGTGAACATGAAATGAGCTGTCAAACCATGCATTCAAGACTAAATGATAGTTCACATTAAGACGGTACCCTGACCAAAAAATCGGCATTGGATATGAGCGTTCCTATTGGTCTAGCCGCACTGGTGGCGCATGAATTACAGTATGAATGTGAATACGCCCAGATTTTAGAATAAAATCTTTATAAAATCGAAATTTGGTCTTTTGAAAAAAATAATTCTACATAAATGTTCGTTATTAAATTGTCTATCCATTAGTGTTAGTACAAAAAATAATCAATGAACACTTTACGAGGAGATGCATAATATCAATAAAAATTTCTCATTTTTATGTTTTTTTGGAAGTAGATTAGTGAAATATATACAACATTTAAAAAAAAAACTAAATCTACCATTTTAGAATCAATATTATGTAGAAATTTAATGTATTTTTATTAATTGTTATTTCTTTTTAAATAACGAGTAGATAGCTCCTAAAAACAGCACAAAAAACGGCTTGCGCGGCGTTTTGCTCGGGGTACCGCCTTAAGGTCACACCACCTTTGTTTTCACAATGAGGCTTTGTAGATTGGCTGTCATTTAACTTTGATATAAATGGATTATCATCTCACTTGAACACTATGTTCACTTCATCTAAGTTTTCAGCTCCTTTCCTGATAGCGCGATGCAATTCGATTTATTACAAATACGTGCGCGATATCGCCTATCAACGCATTTTAAATTGCGTCGCGTGGGTCGCGCCATCAGGAAGATACCTTACAGAATAGCAGTACAGCAGTTCGCGATGTCGTTTGTTCACGAGGCACCGCACGACGCGATAAAAATAGAAAAAAACAATAAATTTTGGGGGTTCCCATACTTGAAACTGACACAATTTTTTTTTTTTATCAAACACATACCTGTGGGGTATCTATGGATAGGTCTTCAAATATGATATTGAGGTTTCTAACATAATTTTTTTTCTAAAAAGAAGAGTTTGCGCGAGAGACACTTCCAAATTGGTAAAATGTGCCCCCCCCCTCCCTGTTACTTCTAAAATAAGGGAATGATAAAACAAAAAAAAAAATATGATTTACATTACCATGTAAACTTCCACAGAAAATTTGTTTGTACGAGATCTAGTAAGTAGTCGCAATTTACCTAGTACGGAACCCTTCGTGCGCGAGTCCGACTCACACTTGGCCGGTTTTTCCTGCAACGATACTGCAGTGCACTTGTATTGTTCTATAAGCGCGTAAATGTCGAACCACGTGTTAGCCGTGACGTGCTGTAAGTCGTGTCCTCAACAAGCTCATACTTGTTTTGTACAGCCGCTAAATCGTCACAGCAAAATAGTCGCAACGACATAGCGGCATCGACGACATAGCCGAAAAATCGTTTGTAAATCGTGTCGCTTGTGGTGCGGTGTCGTGAAATGAACAAACGGTTCATACAAATATATCTACTCTGAATCGTGACCACATTTTGTCGTGTCCTGTGTCGGGTCGTGTACAAACGGCCTCAGTCACGTAAGTTTGCAGCTCTGAAGCAGATTAGAAGATGTATTATGTGAACTGCATTAAGATTTTTATACAAAAATAGAAAAAAAAAACAATAAATTTTGGGGGTTCCCATACTTGATACTGAAACAAAAAATTGTTTTTTTCATCAAACCCATACGTGTGGGGTATCTATGGATAGGTCTTCAAAATGATATTGAGTTTTCTAACATCATTTTTTTTCTAAAATGAAGAGTTTGCGCGAGAGACACTTCCAAAGTGGTAAAATGTGTCCCTCCCCCCTGTTACTTCTAAAATAAGAGAATGATAAAACAAAAAAAAAAGTATATGATGTACACACATTTTGTCGTGTCCTGTGTCGGGTCGTGTACAAACGGCCTCAGTCACGTAAGTTTGCAGCTCTAAAGCAGATTACAATTGACTGCGCAGTAGTAAATCTCATGCAAAAAAAGCAGCATGATGGTACCTTGCGCATCGGAAAGCCTGGTTTCAGAGCGGAAAACTGACGTGATGCAAATTGTAGGTTGTAACTCGTATGTGTTGTCAAACTCAGGGAAAAAAAAAAATTCTGGGCAAAACTTGGTAAATAAACAAAATGAGTAGCTGGTAAAATATTGGAATCGAATACTTAGAAACGAAGGTTTATCGAAAAGTTTTCTGTAGACTTACTTTTCTTGGAATGTTTGGTAAACTTGCAGTTTAAATAAACAAGGAAGATTGTAGCTGGTAAAATATTGAAATCGAATACTTAGAAACGAAGGTTTGTCGAAAAGTTGTCTGAAGACTTACTTTTCTTGGAATTTTTGGTTACTTGCAGTTTAAATAAACAAGGAAGATTGTAAGACGTCAGAAAAACGACTTTCTATAATTATTTCTTCGAATCGATATTACTTTCTTAAGAATGGATATAATTGAGTGAAGCTTCGAGAACAGTTTTAATTATATTGTTAGATTAAGTGTTTACCACATTACCTTCAGAAAATCATTGTGTTTGACTAGCTTTTGCCAGAGGTTTCGCCCGCGTGGCTGTCGGGAATTATCCCACGGGTACATACTACTGGGATAAAAGTTCTAGTTTGTGATGTGATGTTGTGATCTCTGTGCCAAGTTTCATCCAGATCCGTTCAGCCGTTCTGACGTGATGGGAGCATCCATTTATCGATCCATCTAAACTTTTGCATTTGTTAAATTCGTAGGGTATAACAGTATCCGGGGGGTTACTGAGTAAATAATTTGACGATGAATAGGTACTTGTCAAACTCGAGATTATCAGAAAAGCCACCGCACAGGCGTGGGCTAGCGGACGGCGAGAAATCGCTAGCTCGCCGTTCAACAAGGACCAAGCCCGAGTCAATAGTGTTCCACGCGCGCCTCAAAGAGATGTCAGCAGAAACTGACGGGGTCCGCTAGGGCCGATGCCTGTCTGGATCGCGGATAAATTTGAAATAGCTTTACCGCGACCCTGGCACAATCAATTGAAAGAGCAGGGTGGGTTTTAGTCAGTAGAAGTATGACATGCCCTCCCGCTTCACCCAGAGCCACCCACAGAAGTCATTCATTGATTACTCAACCAAAAAAAAAAGTTGTTCGATCTGAGTTAACACATGTCAAGCTGAAGCATCATCTGCCAAACTCATTGGCATTTGACTGCTCAGTCGAGTATGTTAATGTCAAAAAATAACAAGCCATAACTGTAAATTTCGAGTTGGGGTTGAGTATAAGTCATGCTGTGGAATACGGGCCTAATAAGATACGGAGTTCCTTCTGTTTGACGAGGAAGTGATCGCTCTACAATCCCCTACTCTTTGGCTCTATCGATTAAAGAAGTTCTCCGCACAGTACCGTGTGTGAGTTAAAAACACTCATTTTACAGAGAACGCTGCTCTTGTCCGTTCTTCTCCACGTAGGTTTTTCGGAACGGATGCTTGAATCACGTTATCATGATCCAGCCCTAGTTGTCCCTCAACGACGCCCTGAGCGTGTACCATAGGGGATAGCCCTCAGCGTGGTCGCTTAGGTTAAGTTTTTGTGCCTGGCTGGAAGCTCTAGTTTATTCTCCACAGGGAAAGTCCGGTTAAACAGTAGTCATCATTTGGTTGAACTGTGAGACGCCACTCAAAAACGTGCGGTATTTGCACTGGACATGCCACCGATCGCACTTTTTCTCACTACCCTCCTATGGTTGCAGGTTATTTTGATAAAGTTTCAGGTATTCAGGTGGTTTAATTTGTTCAGTTTCTGAAGGACTGGATTCGATATTGTTCTTCTCATATACTGCGGCGGAACCATTCCAGACATATTTCATACAATTATGTGTCAGAAACCGCATTCCGTAAATCGCAGCGTTGTGGATTTCTATCTAGACAACTTTATCCAGCACAGAACGGACCTAAAACTAAAATATTATCTTTGCTATCTAAAAGCGGTCTTTGGACGTCTCAAGAAGAAGTGACCTATCTACGTCTCTCTACTCTTTGCTCGTATCGAGTAAAGAAGTTCCCCCACGCAGTAGTGTGTGTGATTTAAAAACACTCATTTCACAAAGAACGCTATGGCCTTTGTTCTGCACTTGCTGCCGATCGCACTTTTCCTAACTCTATTATGATTGCAGGTTATTTTGATAAAGTTTCAAGTGTTCAGGTGGTTAAATTTGTGTAGTGTTTCTAAGTGGTTGGACTCTATGTCTTCTTTAAGGGTTTACTATCAAAGCAATGTCGTGGTGTGTTTTCATGATTTCTTTCTTCTTCTCAACAATGGCCATCACACTGAGTTTGTGGTGGATATTGGTTATTTCTGCCAGTTTAGGAAAAAGGACTCTGCCCTTATGAATTCAGCGTCAACTTTAAAAAAAAAAAAAACTTATCTAAACAAATATTTGATTACTACTACGATTATTGACTGGAGACGAAGACGATTATTCGGCCAACCGAAGCCGAAGTTTGAATAACCCAAAGAAATATTTTTTTCAAGTGACTATTTTCTTGCGATGGCGACTGGTCGGCCCGACATATAATGTAACTCTTGAAATGTGGTTACAGGTGCATCTCTGCCTAACCCTTGTGGTATTTATTCCACATCTACTTACGTTTCACAACACTCTACAAACCATCTTCATATCTTTTGATATTGTATCAATTTTTGTAACTCTTTTATAAGTATTCTTTGATATTCTTATTACCTGTAAAGCATATTTTTAATTATCTCTGGTTGATTTGTATTATTTAACTTAATTTATTTGCAAATTTACGGAATTTTTTATACTTTGACATGACATGACATCTGTCTGTCTATTTTATTTTCTTAAAGCCATAGACATACCATAGGTACCATGGACTACCTAGACCTTTCCTTAAGCTAGTTGTACATTATTGTAAGGTCAGTGCAGACTGACCGGTCGCCTTTGTAAAGCCGTTTTATTCGTTCTGGTCTTATTGAGATTTGAATTTGAAATTTAGAAGGGATGGCAGAACGAGTGAAAAATGGGCGTCAGCTTTTTTGGTCTAGGATCTGGACTGATCGCCGAAAGTCAGCTTCTGAGTACGATAACACAATGTGTTTTACGGTTTTAGACATTTATTTTCTCAAAAGATTTACAAAATCACTTACAGAGAAAATACAATATTATAACTTCAAATAAATGAAGCCGACTGGCGTAGCGGGTTCAAGCCTTTCCTGACTAAAGTATGCCTACATAACTGCATACTAAACCGTGTGCCTGCTAGACCGTCGTGGTGCCTGCTCACGTGTCTCTCTCTCGAGCATACCACGACGTTTTGAAGAGTTCCAATCCGTCCAGCTGTCTGCCTAACCATTTTGCTACCTACCTGCCCGATTGCCTGCTTGACCGTCGTGGTATCTGCTTACCTATCTACCTCGGGCATTCTACGTCCTCCTGCCCGTCCTGCTGCCTGGTTAGCTGCCCACGACGTGCGAAGCCAGCCCATAGTTTTATACTTCTATATCTTTTTTATTAATTTTTATTTTATATTTATCTTGATTTTATTAACGTGGCTTACGTATAGCTCTCCGGCGCTATACGTATCGTTACACCCTTTAGTGATTACAGGCATGATGTTATGTTATACAATCTATTGAATATTTTACACAGAAAATGACTGTACTGCGACTGACGGATGAATGACTGTACGGTTTTTACTTTAAAAACTATAAAAGTCTACAGATTGCAGGAAATCTATGACATTTTAAAAATGAATTCTGTTGAAAAGTCCGCCGGTCTCGTGGTCTATAGACTTATTTTAATAACTTCTCACCTGTAAGATTTCTTCAGCGGTGCGCAATGGATGGAAAATAGAAAATTATTATTATAAAATGGCTATTTTGCAAAAGGAATTTGTATTTCTTGAAGGAAGTATTAATATACTGGGGTTTTGGATATTATTAGACGAAGGGTGTTTGAATACATTTCAATATAGGAGAATGTTATCAGGCAAATAAGATGTTAAGACGAATCTTTTCCTGAACCTTTCTTGTACTACATTCTATCAAAGTATGACATGTAATAAGTCTTGTTTCTGTGAAGAAGAGACAAGGCACAATATTTTACAAATCCTATATTCTGTAATGAAGAAAAACCATTTTTAGAACAATATTTTTAGCTTACCGTGCAAACCAAATGTTCTCGAAATTTCAGCTCAATCAGTTGGAGATAACTAAGTTATCTACGTTATAAAATTAAGTTTCAAGATTTGGCCCATACATACCAACTAACTTACTATAAAGGCAAATTAAATAAAAGCTTGTAAATAGATATTTTATGTAAATAGTAATTTCTTTACAAAATGTTTTTTCGCTTGGCATCACTTCACATCTACTTATCCCGAGAGGTACTAAGCGTGATCTTTTGGAACACATCTAGATTTTTATGCCTCGTATAAAAGTACTGATCTTTTTATTTAAAGTAAGAAGATTGTATGGTCTGCAAAAAAATTGTATGATATTTTTGAGTTCTTTTTTATTTATAATTTTAACAGTTGGTAGTAGTAGGTATTGCTCCGAGTTTCAATTTCTATCATAATAAACGTATTCCGAAGAAAAAGTAACCTGAAGGTTATAGAAAAAGAACAAAAGAAGAGGACTCTGCTTAACTAGAAGGCAACCAACTTGCCTATAACACTGGCAATAAATATTACTTGAAAAGTAAATGAATTTCGAACAGAAAATAGTTGAAGATGTTTTTTTGTTAAGTTTGAATGTGAGAGAATTGGATTGAAGCCGCCTAAAGGTAGGCGTATTGTGGAATTCTTTCTAAATATGTCAAATATAAAAGTAATTTCTGTGTTAATTCATTGGCCCTCTGGCCACGTCCCCCACAGTACACATATTAATATATTTATAATCGACCATTAAAAATCGAATTACTGCTATCTTCGTTTCAACAAAAACAAAGAGGAACACGTTTTCCAAGAACGAAACTTTTAAAACAACCTGTGAAACAATAACTCAATTTCGAACAACTTTTTATGCTAACGCTACAAAGGTAAGAGCGTTTTAATATGCTAATGGTCTAAAATAAATTTGGCATAGGCATTTTATGGGGGAATGAAGTATAAATTCAATTTTCCTCGGGGGTAGGAGCGTGGGGGATTTCGATCTTAGGGGTATATGCGTCCCCAGAGTTTAGGGACCCCAAGGGTTTATATCTCCCTCAGATAATCATGGTTTAAGACATTCTGTCTTTCAGATTATCTAAGAGAGTGGAACATTTGATAGCTGGTTTTATAGTTTTATTTAAGAAGGCAAGGTAATTTAGTCTCTTCATGCACAAATAAAAATAAACGATGTCGGTAAAAGTATGTTTGTGTATTTTTTATTTGTGAGGGACCGTTTTTTGGGGACCCGTTGTGTGGGTTTTAAATCCTGCTGTATTGGTCTGTCCATCGTACTAATACGTAATTAGAACCAAAATAATTCTTATAGAATTTAAAACTTATAAGACTAAGTTAGATATACAAAAGCTAGTGAAAGAAAGAAAAGAAAGAAAGAAAAATATTTATTTGTGACCCGCACAGGAGACACGAGAAAATAAGCATACACTTAAAAAATAATAAAATAAAAACCCTGTGCGAGACCAAAAAGGCTCCTATCTCAGCATGTGCAGCGATATCCAAAAAAGTAATAACGCTGCGCTGATATTCTGATAGGGCCTACTGTTGATGCCACGGACACACTAACGGAAACAGGACTTATATAATAAAATAAAATAGAATAATATGTAAATAACAAACAAAATAGAACGAAACACAGAATGTGGGTCAACGTATGTGTAAGTATAATATATATATATACAAACGCGATGCTCAAAGATCTTTTGTCGAAACCGTAGACAACCGACAGAGCGCGCGCAAAGAGTGGTTTAATAAAAAAAAAAAAAAAAAAATAAATACGGAAGAAAAAGAAAATAGTGCATAATTTTAATAAATTAGTAACTTTTTTAATGAGAAACCGGATAAGTTCGTTGGTTGGTTTGTGCAGTGACCTGCTCAAAATAAAGAATTATTAAAAAAAAATCGCTTTTGACTTTATCGTCGATTTCTTTGAGAATTATTAAGAATCTTAAATTGAGTATTTGTCAAACTCTTCTTCTGCAAAATTTGGCATTCAAATAAGGTTTGATACATTATTTCATATTACTTTCATAACAACAATTATTGTCCATTCAAAACCAGTGTTTACCCTATTTTGGTTTGCTCTACCTAATATAAAAGTTTTAGTTGCTTCATATAGTAATTATCACTTTGTTTTGTTTCTTTCTGATCAGCCTACGGAACCTTTTCTAAAACGCTGTCTTCCAACCATACTTGACTGATTTTTATTATATATTTTATTGTAGTAATAATTCTGCTTAGCCTGTAGGTATATTACTATATACCTATGTATATGTAGGTAGATATGTACATCGAACGATGTGGGTTTATGTGGCATAATATACGTGAACGGTTCTCTGCATAAGATATCTTATGTCGAGATGTCTTGTTAAGGGCCTTCCACCGCTACGGTTACTTTCTAAAGCATATTCCTTAGTAACGGCTAGGTTACAAGGTTCGGAAAAATATATATTTAATAGATTGATGTACATTATTTTTGAAACATGTTTTTTTTGTGTAACTAAAAGTTTTGCTTAAAAAATTGCTAACGATATTTTTTTGCTACTTTTGGATAGATACTCCTCCAAAACGACTTGGATGTTTATACAATATTTTTCATATAAAAATTGATGGCTATAATTTCTTTATAACTGAAATAGAATAAATGTAAATCTAAGAACATTTTGCAGACAAAACTGTCCAAAAGGAGGTTCAATATTGTTATTCTGGTTCCGAGCGGGCGCACGGCCAGTACTGAGTTAACATTGGGGCATTATACGCTATAAGGTCCCTTCTGATATAGAGATGGCACAGTATTAATCACCACGCTTGCTCAAGCGGATTGGCAATTTCAAATTCTTGGTTTCTTCGCGATCATTTCCTTTACCGTTTTCAAAGCTGTCCATGATAAATTAAAAAAATACATATGAAATGAACGAATAAATTTAGTTATACAATAAGGCATTAGAACTTACACTGTGTCAATATCAGTATCAATAATTCGTACCAAAACAAAAATTTCATATATGTTTAAATTACCGACAGTATTAGGTATAAGGCTCCCACAGACTGACACGATGTGGCAATGCGACAACCCTTTCATGACTTCTCGCCGGTTACATTGACCATAGAACCTTTTGTATGAATACGAAACTACGGGGTCCCAGCGCTAACAAAGAAAATTTGGTTCAAATAAATGTCACTAGATGGCGCGATGGGCATCAATTTGTTATTGAATTTTATGTAAAATTAACATTTTATAGAATTGATCATAAAAATTGTATGTTTTTGTTTAATCAACTCTCCTAAGCACACAATTATGGAATATTGGGCTCTTAAATTCACATTTCAAAGGTTGTTTCAACGGATAATTTAAAATTGATTCCAAGAGATGGCGCGGTTTTAAATTTATTAGGTATGCCACTGGATTTTTAAATTTGTATTGTAACACATTTTGGTACAATGAAACTGTAAAAACTGCAAAAAAATACTATAAAACAAATCGTCACTGTATTTGAAGAAAACATAGTCACGATCCGAAAAAAACCCTTTTACTTGCAAGTCGCTGCTAACACCATCTATAGCCGTGGAAAGGAACCGAACGCGATTGAAGTTTTTGTTAAAATAATCATCTTAATCAGACGTAAAATGCTAGTTACGTTAGCACGGTTTCTTTGTATGGGATGAGGCAACTGTATGCTAGTATTTTAATATCTGTGACGAAACGTCGCATCGCTATTGCACGTGGCTGTGCATTTATTATGGTTTTAAAACTAAAGCAACAGAAATATCTAATAACTTTTATCTCAAAGTAACCAACAAACTACAAAAAAAACAACAATTTGCACAATCAAAACTCAAACTTCAAACGAAATATTATTCACGAAAATACTCCGGCCATATTGAATTCCCGACAAATTTACCCGCCAATTCTAATTAAGTCAACTGTCGGAATCTGGACTGGAGTATGGCCGCCATTATTTGCAAGCCATCGATGAGATTGTAAGCCCGTGAATGGGCAGCACAGTAGCGAAGTTTGAGTAATTAGCAAACAGAACTTCCAATGTTTAGCTTGGAGCTATTCACGGCCCGGCAAATTAGGAGTTGGTGGGCAGTTGCGATTAATAGTCGCAGTTCAAGTTAAGATCGCTTCTAGGCTCTCTGTCTACAAAATTATATTCTATCAGCAATAATGACTGTCAAAAATTTTATTTGGATGGAATTAAAATGAGCTTCTGAAATGGAAGGCATGTCAGGTCGTAAAGTTCTCGCCAAACTTCTTGGCCGCCCTGAAGTTGGCTATCCGATGCGCAAGGCATCGGAAAGCCAGCCGGATTGGTGCTGTTTTTACCCGACTGCCGAAGGAGGGTAATATGTTTATCAGTCTATGTATCTATTTCTGTATGTTGTGTTCTACAGACCAAACGTGTTGGCTTATTTTGATGGTTCTTACGTCAATAGATTCGTCTTAATCTTGTGAGTGTCACTATTATTTATCTATTCTACATTAAAAATGTAAAATAGATAAATGGCGGTATTGTGGGGTCCAATCTTATTTCTTCCATCCCCATTGTGTGTATCAAAATGAAGTGTTTTAAGAGGTGATTTCAAAAATATGTAAAACTTATATGTTTAAAAGTACCAAATTCGAAAAAAAAAAGGTTAACATCTAGTTTTGTACAGCCAGCTCGCGAATATGTACCCGCCGACTGCACATCATGATTTTCTTCTTGTTTACGTCTTTTTAGTTTCAGTCGGGTATTTTGATGTTTTTAATTAACTTTTTTGTTTATATTTACTACTGCCACAGATAATATAATACTAGCATACAGATGCCTCATCCCATACAAAAACACCGTGCCGACGTAACTAGCGTTTTTCATCTGCTTAATCTTGTTATTTTTGTGAGTACATCAATCGCGTTTGATCCCGTTTCATGGCAATTGATGGTGTTAGCTGCGCCTTGCAAGTAAAAGGGTTTACGAGGTTCGTGAATATTTTTTTCTTTAAATACAGTGAAGGTTCGTTTTATAGTATTTTTTTGCACGTTGTTACAGTTTTTTTGCACCAATATGTGTTAAAATGCAAATTTTAACAATCGAGTTTAATGCCTCAGAAATTTAAAAATGCGCCATCTATGGCATCAATTTTAAATGATCCGTTCATTTAATCTTTGATATGTGAATTAAGAGCCCAATATTCCATAATTTTGTACTTAGGAGAGTTAATTAAACAAGAACATACAATGTTTATGTTCAATTCCAGATAATGTTAATTTTTAACACAATTCTATTGAATTGTGTGTACATGTCACGTCATCTAGTGAGATTTATTTGAACCAAATATTCTTTCTTAGCAATGAGACCCCGTGCTACTGCGCAGTCATTGTAGCCAACTTCAGGGCGGCCAAGAAGTTTGGCGAGAACTATACCATGAATAGTAGTGTCAAGAGATTATGAGACGAAAGGGGTTATATAAAAGCTTTTGCCCGCGACTTCGCTTTCGTGAAATAAATGAAGAGATCTTCCTTTCACGCAACATTTATTAATTTACTCGGGATGCCTATGACAATCAATCAAATTATTTTCTTAATCGGGTCAGTACATTCTTCTATAGATTACCCTTTACAAACATATGAACAATCGGTAAAATTTACCCCTTTATAATACCTATTAGTTTTGACGTACCTATCATCACCAAGCAGACAGCAAACCCATAAATCGCAAGATATTTTCATCGCTGCCCATCAAATAATGCGACCAAAAAGTCGAGTCGCAAATGCGCGGCCGTTCTACCAAACTTGCCGATTCACGTTAACATAATTTCCTGGAAGCTATACCTACCGGAACTGTTGTCGGCGCGATTTTTCATGTGACGCTGACGTCTTAATAACCCTAGTTCACCTGTACTGCTATATTTTAGTTTTTAGTACCACGCTTTTTTTTTTCGAGGTTGTTTGCTTCTGAATTTTTCTGAAAGAACGCTCGGCTTTTTGGGTTAACATTTGATAAAAACCGGCCAAGTGCGTATCGAACTTCGCGCGTTTATGGTTCCGTAAACCGCAAAGTCAAGTTGGTTGTATGTCCTTCCCCCATCTATCACCGTGCCAAATTTCACTGAAATCTGTTCAGTGGTTTAGGCGTCAAAAGGTAACAGACAGACATACAGAGTTACTTTCGAATTTAAAATATTAGTATGGATAGATATATACATAAAAAATATTTAGTGCACACAAAAGACACAGCCCTATAATAATATTTTAATTGTGATCTTGTATCACAATTAAAATATTGAACATACAAAAAAAGAGCAAAAAAGCTGGCCAATTGCGTGTCAGACTTCGCACATTTTGGGAAAACACACTTATAGAAACAAAAGTGACACTAGTAACATATTTCAAATAAGCGAATTTTAATAACGAATATAATATACACATTGCGGTGTGCGTCTTTTGGTTGCACCAAATGGGAGTCCAGCTCAGCACGTGTCAGGCAAATATACGCAACGCTGACATTTTGCTGGATCCCTGCGATATGACATGTAAAGAATGGTCACCCATCTACGGATCGAATTCAGCAAACTTTGCTTAACCATGAATATCGACCCGAGTGGCTGGTATTACTTAGCCCCACCCTAAACAAGAGAACACACCATATTCAATTCAATACCTACACAACAAATGAACTCTCAACCTCATTTAAACAAAGGTTTTTCCTCAATTTCCCCCGTTGATTGCAAAACTGCTCAGCTTGAAGCCAACATTAAGTCATTAACATGGTCGTATACGTACGTGGGGAACCATTCCCCACAATATACATAATAGGATTGCATTTGAGGATCTTTTCCTTGCTCTAATAAGTGCTGGGAGCGCGTATCAATTCAAATGGGTGATTCTTGCGACTGAGGCCAGGAGATCGGCGGAGGTCAAATAGCAATAAGTAGATGGATGTTTTTTTTTGGTTGAAAAATAATGGCATAAGAATATCTACCATTTCTGCCTCCTCTTTGCATCGTGTTCCTTGTTACTGAAGGTCTTGATTTCCTCGACGGGAAAACAACTTTTATGTGATGATGTTTTTTCATCTGTGTCTGTTCTTGGCGTCGTGGCGTGCATCGTTTGAATCTCAATACCATTTTAAGTGTCCTGTACAGACACTTTACTACGCAAATGTTTCCCTCCTCTCCTTCTATCTATCGCGAGATCGCCTCAAATTAATTTAATGAATGTAAAAGAATGTTTGTGTTTGGTAAATCAAAAATCAATCAAAATCAAATAGTTTATTTCAAATAAACCTTAGAGGTACTTTTGAATTGACAAACAAGAAAAAATATGACTAGTTGCAAATTCGCAATCATCAGTGGGTCTCAATGGAGAAGAATTTGCAAGAAACTTCACGGACACTCTTTTCCATCAGTTTCAATTTCAATTTTTTGGTGACATCATTCTTGTTGAATAAATACATATATATGTGAGAACAATGTAAAAAGACGTACACGTAAAAGCTTCTAGAGTAACAAACATTAAAAAAAAATACAATTACAGGCCGAGACAGCAAAGTTATGACCAATCCCAACTGATGGCGCCCGTTCACGAACATGACGCGTGGATCGGCACCACTCAGCTCAACCATCATGAAGGGAACTGAATGATCCAACTAATTTGCCACCAATAGGTAAACAATCACCATTTAGCTTCTGGACGAATTTGGACAAAATTCAGAAGACGGATATGGGGACCTTAAAGTGGATTAGGACATGGGATACTTTTTATCATAATAGTTTGATTCTGTTGCATATAAATTACCGACTTCCATGCACACGGAGCCGCTGGCAAAAGCTAGTTTTAATGTATTGCCATACTCTCTTTGGTTATTAATGACTAACCTAGATTAATTTTATGCGACGTTAATTGAAGTTGCAGTCGACGCAACGGTCGATCTATCTTTGATGCCTTGTCGATTAAAATTTAATAATAGAGTCGATCCACATCGATAAGTCGAGTTAACTCGACTGATCGATGTGGATCATCAGTAACTTAATTCATGTAGAGATCTATTGCTGTCATTGATTGCTAATACTTTACACGCCTTCAGAAATATAAGATGAAGCCATGGTGGGTTCTGAGATCAATTGAAACATGAGCTGAATAAAACTTTAGAGGTTTTAAGAGGAAATGCGGGCAGAGAGCTCTGACTGAATTTCCTTAGTAAAAAGTCATAATTCGAGGTTTGGCTCTCGCATATTTTCTCCTTCAGTATTGGACAAATTTAAAAGTTATTCCATAAATTGAATAAAAAAGATATATGTTGTGCTTCTGTGTTTTCTTTTTTCATTAACAGTTGTCAAATTTGTACATTAGGCCTCTGTTGACAGCGCAATTTGAGCATCTTTTGAGGGTTCTAGTGCTTCTTAAGGTAATGTATCATCAAAATGGAAAACATAGGGGAGCACAGTCTACATCTTTCTTTTCCAGTTTATACGGAATATCTTTTAAATTGGTCTAATCTGTAACTCGCTGAATTCGTAGCCCCGCCAAGAATCATGCGGAGGTGTCTCTCCCCGGATTCATTTTTAAATTCAAATTATCTTATCGCACGTTATCAACGTCTCTCCGGTTAAATTTTACGAGTTGCCGCCGGTTCTCCGGTTACGTGTGTGAACTTAACTACGGTTCCTACGGTTATGCGGTGAAAATGAGCTCTGAAGAAGAATATTGGAGAATTTGGAGAATCTTTTACTTTTGCGGTTTGTGGCCGTTTTTGATTCGTTATGCTCGCTGCTTACGGGGCGTTTATATGAATTGCGAAAGTAAGGAAGTACCTTATGTATTTTATGGAAGAAAAAATATGAATTCAAAAAATAAAAATAAAATACATCAAAAAGTCGAGTCGCAAATGCGCGGCCGTTCTACCAAACTTGCCGATTCACGTCAACATAATTTGCTGGAAGCGATACCTACCGGAATTGTTGTCGGCGCGATTTTTCATGCGACGACGACGTCTTAATAACCCTAGTTCACATGTACTGCTATATTTTAGTTTTTAGTAACACGCTTTTTTTCGAGGTTGTTTGCTTCTGAATTTTTCTGAAAGAACGCTCGGCTTTTTGGGTTAACATTTGATAAAAAACGGCCAAGTGCGTATCGGACTTCGCGCGTTTATGATTCCGTACCAAACCGCAAAATCAAGTTCGTTGTCATAGAAAATAAAAAAAATAAAATATTAAAAGTATGTCCTTCCCCAGGATGCCATCTATCACCGTGCCAAATTTCACTGAAATCGGTTCAGTGGTTTAGGCATGAAAAGATATCAGACAGACAGACAGAGTTACTTTCGAATTTATAATATTAGTATGGATAGATATAATACAAAAAACATCATCTCAATCATCAAAAATTATATCAAAAATTACATCTCTGGTTTGCCAGCTCGCGAATATGTACCTATCCTCCGTCTGCACAGCATGATTTTCTTCTTGTTTACGTCTTTTTAGTTCGCTGGTATTTTGATTTTTTAATTTAATTTATAACTTTTTTTTAGATGTAGGTATATTTTAGAAATCACCATATAAAACCCTTTATTTTGATACCCCACACGATGGGTTTGGAAGAAAAAAAATACGTGCCCCACAATATTGCGCCCAAAACCCGCCATTTTTCTATTTTCCCATTTTAATGAAGCACTCGCAAGGTTAAGAAGAATCGATGTCAGAATCATCAAAATCAGCCAACGCGTTTGGTCTCAGGAACGCCACATAGGAACAAACATACATACATACATACATCATCTGCCTACCCTTTTCCCAATTGTTGTTGGGGTCAGTTTCCAGTCTTACCGCATTCAGCTGAGTACCAGTGTTTTACATGGAGCGACGGCCTATCTGACCTCCACAACCCAGTAACTGCGTAACACCACACCCCTTGGAAAGACTGGTGTCAGATTTCAAGCTTCTGACTACCCGTAACGACTGTCAAATGACAGCCGGGACCAACGGCTTAACGTGCTTTCCGAGGCACGGAGGAAACTCGGTATGTTGAAAATGGTCACCCATCCACGGACCCATCTCGTCAAGCGTTGCTTAAATATGAAGATCGACCCGTGCAGCTGTTAATATTTAGCCACGAGCATACATACATACATACATAGACTGATAAACACATTACCCTCCTTCGGCAGTCGGATAAAAAGCGATACGATCTTCAAGATCAGTATCTGCCAGAGATTGAACTTCTCTAGAGTTTAGAAAAAAATATTTTCTATCACATAGGTATGTGGTACACCGACTGTCTTCTCAAAAGCCCTAGTTTTCCTAAGAATCGATGTGCCCTATATAAATATTAGATACTGTAAAGTGTTATATTTTTGTGATTATAAGAGGACTGAATCAGTGGTAAAACTCACGGGTTTTCACAACAAATCCGTTATTACAAAAATGTAGTCTACAACTCCGTTCTTTTAGATAAATAATTAAATAGCTCCTTCCAGAGGCATCGCCCTCGTGGGCCGTGTTTTTTTATCCCAAGGGAACATTACCTATACCTTGATGAAGTAGCCTATGTACTATTCCAGAATATCCTCTATCTTTGTGCCAAATTTCATCCAGATCCGCAGGCTTATTACGTAAGAAACAGCAATCAGCAATCATCGCGCGATCAAACCCTTTAAGTCAGAAAAGTCGGAATTATCTACAGTGTAGGTACGGTTGGTCCTACACAATCGTTTGCTAATCACTCGCTGTTAGTCAAATGAATTCTGTGTTGGAGAGCAATTATTGCGCAAGAATCGCTAACGTTTTGCTCTTGCAAGATACGTAATAAGCCTGCCGTTCTTGCGTAATTGAGTAACAAACATCCATTCATCCATCCAAACTTTCACGTTAATAATATTAGTGACTAGCTGCTGCCCACGGCTCCGCCCGCTTGACATAAATATTTCCCCGAATATCTTGATAAATTATAGCCTATGTGTTATTCTGATGTTTAAGTTATAATTCTGTAGTTTCAACAAAATCCGTTCGGTGGGTTTTGCGTAAAAGAGTAGCAAACATCCATCCATCCATCCTCACAAACTTTCACGTTCATATATAGTACTAGCTTCTGCCAGCGGCTTCGCCCGAGTGAACGTCGAAAATTATCCCGAGGGGATATATTCCCGGGATAAAAACCCTATGTGCTTTTCCAGACTATTATAATCTATCTCTGTGCCAAATTTCATCTAGATCCGTCCAGCTGTTTGAGCGTGAAGAAGTAGCAAACATAGCAACACACACACACACTCTCAAACTTTCCCCTTTATAATATTAGTGTGAAATATAACAGGAAGATAAGATGAGTACTTAAGAGTTTGGATCAATTAGGTAGAAAAAAAATTGCGTAATAAAAAACAAACTTTTTCAAATCGAAATACTAGAGTCTGGCAAACGAAAGTAGACACTCGAATTATTTGCGAACTTTTTATATGGCAATGCTATACTAATGTCAACATCAATTTTTAGTGATATGTTGTGGTCTTGATAATAACATTTATTAAAAATGAATAAAACAATTAAAAGTGGATATGTCGTTTCGCATGATATCTAAATATCAAGAAAAACAACAGGAGAAAGACGTCGAATTCAAACATTAACAAGATTGTTTACGTGTTGTGTTAGATTTCATAAGTTAGTATGACGCTAATAAGTTGATACTTTGTTTTAATTTTTAATCACTATTTATCTTTGATACTTAATATCTAAAGTATTACCTACCTAAAGTACCTATAGTATTTATATTCAGACGAAGTAAATTAAATAATTGTAAAGTATCAAATTAGGTTATTCCAGGTATTTCATACTAGTTTTGGGGTTGCTATGCTGATATTTTTTAAATTTGCCGCGCTTTTTCAGTCTCTATTTTCGTTTGCCAGACTCTATAAATAAAGGATTGAATGAAAATAAACATTCACAAACCTTTATAAAAATAAGACTAACGCAATTTTCGAGTTCCATTACCATTCTCAGGCAAAATACCAACGCAACGTTTCCGGCTTCCATTTAAAATCTATTTTTAGAGCCACCCACCTACATTATAATCATCGATAAGCCCGCGTTTTATCGATAAAAATAATCCCGCACTAATACAGGTAAAGATTTACAAGGTGGGCGGATTTAAGCTTAACTTGCAATAACAAGATATCGATCAGGTTGTCTCACCTCTAGTAGGCTTTACATGGCTTGTTACAATTTTATTGAAAAATAAACTCTATCAGTAAAATGATGAGATGTAAAATTGAGTGTAGCCGTTTTTGTTGTATGTTTATTTTTTGCGTGTGCAAAATGTAATTTACTGAAATAAAATTTGGAACAAAGATTAAATTAATTGTAAAGGTTTTTGTGCGTATACTGAAATGAAAATTTAAAAGTGATACTTTAGTTACACGGTTGAAATAAGCTCTACGTTATATGTATTTGTTTTAAACAGTTTGGCTCAAAATAGGCAGCAATATTGGGATCATTTCACGGCATTTTGTTTCATATTCAATGGATATCAATAGTTTTAAAATAAGTACCAATAAATATGAAAATCTATTTTTGTAAAATTGGTTCTCTTTTCAGGCGGAAAGATTCGATGGAATCTTATAAATAGTGAATTTTTGATTGATGCGGATGAAGCCGATTTTAATCTATAATATAAAAATGAATCGCAAAATGTGTTGGTAAGCGCATAACTCAATAACGCCTGGACCAATTTGGACAATTTTTTTTTTAATGTTAGTTGAAGTTCAAAGATGGTTTTTACTTTTTTTTTTTTTTTTGTATTTTAAGGTAGTGTAGGGTAGGGTAGAGTAGTGTAGGGTAGGGTAGTGTAGGGTAGGGTAGTGTAGCGTAGGTTAGGGTAGGGTAGGGTAGGGTAGTGTTGGGTAGGGTAGTGTAGGGTAGGGTAGTGTAGTGTAGGGTAGGGTAGTGTAGGATAGGGTAGGGTAGTGGGGAAGTGTAGGGTAGGGTAGGGTAGTGTAGTGTAGGGTAGGGTAGTGTAGGGTAGGGTAGTGTAGTGTAGGATATGGTAGGGTAGTGTAGGGTAGGGTAGTGTAGCGTAGGGTAGGGAAGGTAGTGTAAGATAGGGTGGGTAGGGTAGTGTAGGGTAGGGTAGTGTAGGGTCGGGTAGAGTTTGAAATAGATATTAATGCTACAAAAAGAATGTCAATAAAACAATGAGGCGTGTGTTCTCTTTTAACAGCCAATTTAGAGAACCAACTATGATTATGATATTGGTTTTCGCAAAAAAAAAACTGAAGTTTTTTTTGCCATAAAATTACTAAAATTATTTTTTATATGATTAATAATAATGTGTGTATGTGAAAAGACATTGAAAAGACTGGCAATGTTGGGCATGCTGGCATGCCCAATGTTTGAAAGAATTACATTACTGCAATAAACATTATTAATTGCCTACGACAGTGACTTAGCAACTGTTTAAAGATTCAAATTCTATGATAGTCCAGTCATACATATATAAACTCACGCCTTTTTCCCATTGGGGTAGGCAGAAAAAACAAAACGCCACCTGCTACGATCCTTACATACTTCTTTTGCTTCACTCACGTTCATACATCTAGTCATACACGCAAGACGGTTATGAATACTGCGCACCTGGCCTTTCTGAAGAACATCACCAACAAGCCCAGTCAATTCAGCATCATTAAGGGGTTAACCTTCGAATGAGAGATAATAAGCTGCCTCGTGCTCGTATACACCTTCACTTAAGCGTTCTAAAAGTTGTCTCAAAAGTCTCATTAAATCTCGTGTCTGCGTCGTAACTTATTCAAGGTCAAAGGGCCCAAAAATCTGTTTTTTGCAATTTAATTTAAAGCTTTTATAAAGCTCGAATGAAGGTGTTTATGAGTTTTCAGCTTATTATCTCTCATTCCGAAGTTGATCGCTATTTTGACTGGACTGTATGGAAAATATAAATTAAGGTTGCACTAGTCGACGGCAAAAACTACTTTGTGCGCGGGATTAAAATGCATGCTGTCTCCTCCGGCAGCACGTACGTAAGAAGCTAGTTCGCGTACGACTACTCACTTTTGCAAACTTGTAGTGTAATGGATGATGATTTAGAACGAAAACGAGCACGCGAAATTTTATAAACAGGCTTTTGGGAGTATGGACATCATGAAAAACGACTAAATGTATCTGGTCAAGATAAAATTATTTGCATTTTTGCATTGCTGAACTACTTATCTATCTCTGTATGGTGACTGTTGTACAATTTACGCTCATAACTGTCATATATATATATATTAAAAAAAAAATCCTTACAGGGCTAGATAATGATGAGACAAATTGATTTTTTTTTTTTTTTTTGAACGTACGCAGTCCAACGGTGGAGTAATCGTCAGACTACGTTTGTATGGAAGAATGTTCGACTAGGGCAACCTTAAACTTCTGCTAATAATATTTAGCTTTATAATATATCTCATTAACTCCTTATTATACCCCTGCAGTGAGCGGTAACACGCGTCGTAATTAGATCATGCAATACTCCGTGGTAGGCGGTAACGGTAACTGACATTGAAGCTGCAAACTTCCATGTTTTACGACTTCGCCATAGAATATACTTCGCTATTCATTGTGTTTGAGTAGAGTGGATGGAAGTTCTTGATGTATACCTCACCCTTCCCCACTTTTTAATTAGATGGTTAGAAAAAATCGCAAGTGACAGACATACTGTTTGCTGAAGGCCAGTTAAAGTTGTTTTTTTTTAACCTAAGTGGTTTTCTGTCAAAATTATACTACGTAAGATATTAGAAGCCAGATCATTTTACGCAAAAATTGAAATACAGTCGAAATAAGAACCTCATCTTTTTTGAAGTCGGATAAAAAGGAGAAGTACAAGAAGACAGACAAATATATTGAGCAGTTTGTTGCGCCGTCGTTCTCGTCCTCAGCTAAAACACTAGGAAATGGTTACGGGCAGGCGTTTTGAGGTACAGACTTTTGATATAGAACGGCATGTTACCTTTGCTCAGCAAGGAAACACTACAGGCTATAATTTATTTCAATTACACAAGTTGTTTCACACTCAAACTGTATATCCTGTTTAAAGTCGGCCCCTTTAATCCATAACACAAAATAAAACGTCCATATTTATTTAAAGCATAATTTACCCTACCTCATCGCATTCAGTAGTACACCACACATAATGTACCTAGTCTGTACGTACGAACCAGGTAATTAACGCACGCAACACCGCCGGTCGAAACTTTACAAACGCCCGACTTTGCCTGTTAACTAAATTACTTTTATCCGGTTTCTGCTGTAGGTACCGTGGGGGAAATTGAGTGGAATTTATGTGGTGGTGTACTGACGTCATTCGTTGTATTTTATCTCCATAATGTTGTTTTGAAAGGTGGAACGCACCTTCAAAGGTACTGAGGCTCTATGCATACAAGGATACATTCTATCAGCAGTAATGGTTGTCGAAAAGTCAAATTGTAAGGATCTATTAATCAGGCTGTATTTGAACTGTACATCGCCATCATTATCAGCCTTTTAATGTATCCACTGCTGGGATACAGCTCTCCTCTCTTTGAGAGGGAACGGGCCTCGGGTGGGTTGATGGACGTTCCTCTCTTTAAGAGGGAACGGGCCGCGGGCGGGTTCATGGACGTCACAAATCCTCACATTTTTGGTTCTAGGACATCAGTATGCTCACGATATTTTCTGAAGGCAAATATCGTAAGCATACTGATATCCTAGTGGAGTTTCTTGCCGTTCTTCTACACAACAAGTTACTTTTCCGAATGGACGGTAGAATCGATTATTATTACTTTTATTTAAATTTAAGTTTTCGACGTTCAAGAGTACCGCTTAATGGCCCAATTGAAATAAAGAATTTCGACTTTGACTTCACCGTTTTTAGAGCTCAAATATCCCCAAAATCAAACATTCCACCCAAAAAACCATGAACCTATTTTCAAGGCCGATTTCACCGTCAAACTTAACCACAGTTTAACGTCACCCAATATACTAGTCCATGAATTATGACAATAACCACAACCGCGTCAATAAGTAGAGGATCGCACTCCGAAACTTTACTGTAAATATATTTAAGCCATCCAGGATGCGGCTTAGCTGAAATTACTATGGAGTCGTGGCACACCGAGAAATACAGAGGAAACAATTGCACGTGAAAATATTTTCAAAAGGTTTATAAATATTGCAAGCGAAGTGGAATGAATGGGAAAACGTTGGAGCGACTTTTGCGTTTCTTTTTCGGATGTAGGAAATGGCTTGGTGCGGTGGAATTTGTGAGTTAGGGGTTTAATCATGGTTTAAACCCCTGACTACATTATGATTGCATTTGCAGTGACTACATTGTGATTGCATTTGCAGTGCTAGAATTATGTCAAGATGCAAAAAGTAATTTTTAATAATATATCATTACTCTATTTTGAATGCACAATCTAAATCTATAAATCATTATTGTGATTAGCTTACAACTCTTGGCGATTATTGCAATTAATTATTTCATAATCAAAGATTGGAGACGGCTCAGTGAACAGTAAATTCATTAAATACACCTACTAAGATTTCAACAATAGTTATACCTACTTCATTTTAGGTACTATTCGCAGCCTTGTTCCACCCACTACTGAATATAAGCCGACTTACTTCAAAATAAATAAAATATTTTTGCCATTTTACATTCTACCTGCTCATAGTATCCTCCCACATTCCACATGACCCGACACTATCGACCAGCTTACAGCCACTAAATACGACACTACCAACAAATGTATGGAAATTATTCTGTACCGTAACCCATTCAGTTTGCACTTAATCCCAGATTATGAAGGGATTAAGCCCAAACCCTTGAAAGTTTCTACGTCTTTGCGCGGTTATGCGTATAGGATAATTATTATTTTAATCCTCGGTTTGTGTGGTGTTAGCGGCCGTTTTATTGTTCAATTGTTTTACTGGTGTTTATTTTGGTTTTAGGTTTAGACTTAGACTACCTTCATACGAACTATAGGCTCCTGCAGTTAGACGCCACTTGACAACTCTACAAAGACATTTTTCTTAATTTTATTGCGATATATATATTCTTTGAATAATTGATTTAAAAAAAATTGTCACACCGTTGTCGCATTGTCACGTTACGCCTCTCTGCAGCCTTGAAGCATATGGTTTCGGACGAAACCTCAGCGAGTTTCAAAATAATTTATTTGTGCAGATTACCAGGTATTTCTCGACGATAAAGATATTTGTGCACATACCATTCGGCGACCATTGTATCATCGTGATTGGATTTTCATGTAAACCTACCATTTTGATAAAAGAAAGGGGTATGTCTCTACGTGGGTTTTCATCTTTAGTACAAAAAAAAAACGGGACCCCCAATGTCAGAGGCCTCAGAGAAAGCAAATTTTAAAAATTTCCAAAAACTCCAAATGAACGTATATCAACCTGCCTAAATGTTTTTCGAAAAACACTTAAGCTCCAAAACATCGCGAAGAAATCGGTATGTCAGAGAACCAAAAAATCTAATAAACATGTGACATTCGCCAATCCGACCTGGACCACGTGATGGATTAAGGCCAATTCCCTCTCACAAAGAGAAGGCCTGTGTCCCAGCAGTGGGAACGTTAAAGGGCTGATTATATTATGTTATGTATAAGTCGTGGTGGCCCAGTGGCTAAGAACTCGCCTGTCGTGCTTGAGGTCATTGGTTCGTATCCAGGCAAGTACCAATGTGACTTTTTCAATTCATATGTACCTTCTAAGTTTATCTTGGACATCGCTGACAACGGTGAAGGAAAACATCGTGAGGAAACCTGGACTTATAGTGAGTCTATTATAAGATTGTGCTCCATTGGTGAAATTGCTGCAAGTCGTTCCAGTGCGATAATAAACTAATAAATCAAATGTTTAAGTTGAATCAAGTTCTACCGCCATGTCTGAGATTTTATGGTACTACACAACAATAATATCCTTTGTGTTAGTCTTGAGTCCACGAATCTTCAAATTCAAATTCAATTTATTCAACATCAAAATTTTGAGTAAAACCATCCTCCAACTAACACTTAATTATAACATGAATGAGGTGGGTTCCAGCAGAAGGCAGAGCAAGACCCAGTCCCGCGCTAGAAATTTACCCGTGGTACAGGCACGGGGCTCCTACCCCTCCATCACACTTCAGTAAGCGACCCGGCTTTTCCCATAAGCATTACTTCATTAAATAGAATCTTTATGACATTATTCCTTAGTTGGACGAAAGCCGAAAGAGTAAGTGAAATAACTGCCAGACAAGTGATATTCGATGTCAGCGAAGGCGATAGTCGAAAGTCAGAATGTAGGGGATTGAACACATGGTATTTCGATATCGCTTGTCAAACCCATACAATTTAGCCTTTTTGACAATCGCTATCGCCACGTTTACGATGATAGAATGTCACTTGTCTAGTACCTCTGGACAAGGCAATAGAAAGAGTGAGAGAATAGGGTATTTGACAAAAAGTATCTATTTAGGCTATCAGTTAGATAGCCTAAAATATTGGACACGTATTTTCTTTTGCCACGTAAACAAAAAAATACGACGATACAGTGCGTTGAAATATTATGTGACGTCACAGTGTGCTACACTTTATACTGAAAAAGTGACGTCACAACCCCCACTCCTGAACTTTGATGCGCTTTATCCTTGTCAATTTTTATTTATTTGATAAAGCAAATAATACGGTTCCAATATTATTTGATAATCTCACTGACGGACTAATAGAATTAACATTTTTCTACCCAGGAAACATCCCTATTGTCCGCCCGTTGATCTAGTGGTCGCAAATGTTATCGCTGAACATGGGATCCAGGCTTCGATACCTGTGTTGGAAAAAGTGCTTTTAATTTTTTCGTTATGGCATTTCTCAATAGCAGCCCTGACTCACCCCCTGAATACATGGGATTTAAACATAACTGGATTGTAGATGGACAAGAGGTCCATTTAATGGCAATAACCTCGCCCCCTATTATTTAAATATCATCACATCACATCACATCATCAGCCTATTAATGTTCACACTGCTGAAACACAGGCCTCCTCTCTGTGAGAGAAAACTTAAATATTCAACAGGTCATCATCCTTACTCTTCGGGGAATATAAACTTGATGATATGTTCATCATCATGTCATCATCATCCTGACCTTGTCCCATATTACTTGGGGTCGGCGAAACACGTTTTCTCCCTCCATTCCGTCCTGTTGCCCGTCACGCCATCACTGACTCCCTTTTTTATCATATCACTCTTCACACAGTCCATCCATCTTTTCTTTGGCCGTCCCCTGCCTGTCCATCCATCCACATTTATATTCAAAACTCCTTTAGCAACATGCGTTTCATCCCTCTTCATCACATGGCCATCCCAGGACAAAAGGTTTCCTTTCAAGTTTTCTTTCACTGGCGCCACTTTCAAACTGCCAATAATATACTCATTTCTCACTTAATATCCATTCTCGTCACTCCACACATCTATCTCAACATTCTCATCTCTGCTACATGCAATCTCTTTTCATCCATCTTTTTCACAGCCCAACATTCTGACCCATACAGTACGACAGGTCTGATCACAGACTTGTAAATTTGCCCTTTAACTTGAGAGGCATCCGTGGCTCGCAAGTTGTTCCAGTGACCTGTCGCCATTTCATCCATCCCGAGTTGATCTGGTGCGTTACGTCTCAGTCTTCCTTGCCATGCCCTAGGACAAGCGATCCTAGTTACCGGAAGTCGGAGCACATCGGTATGGGTGTTCCAGCGAGAGCTATTGGCACGGAACTGGAGAGACCGTCAAAATCGCAGAACAAGTAATCTGTTTTAGTTCTGCTCAATTTCAACACTCTCCAGTCTGTGCCACCACACCACACATCTGCTCTTTACTTCTAAGCTTGATGATATGTTACTGAAAGAAAAAGAGAGAAGAACTGCTATTGCCCATTTTAATCGCTTTGCAAAGATTGACATTTCATTGCATCTGGGAGTCTAATCCCTAAGCAGGAAGTCTGTAGTTTGAGCCTTCGTTGGTACGAATGGTACGTTCGGGGCCCGAACTACTAATGAATGACAGCATATTTTGACACTTGTCCTTACGCCCGATGTGTTTTTAGCAGTCCGAAAAATTTAATCATTACGGAGTAGGGTTCACTCGGAAATTTCGGAGTACTTTCGTAAGGATTAGACCCCCTGAACGTCAAGGTACTAGGCGGACATAACCTCTAGCAACCCTCAAATATTCGCAGCATCTCAATCATAAGTATGCACATAAATAGGGACTATACATAATATACTACAAGCGTGGGAAGCCCCCGTTTGGATCCGACACGGGAAGCAATTACCTGTTACCTTGGTGAAGATTTTTTTGTGGAATGTGGGTAGATTTTATTTTTGTATCAAGCTTATTATTAGCTGTGAGGGTGGCGGGTTAAGGGGTTACGTATCAAATTAAGCAGCTGTCTTGTTGGCATCATCCTTGTTATATTTTTATTGGGGTCTTGTTACAAGAATCTCGAGTACTTACCTGATAGATACTCGAGTTAGGAGGGTATGTTAGTCAAATTGGACGCTCTTAAACTAGCTTCTTGTAGACTAGCTTTATACCTAAACTACTTATGTATACCTAGCGTTAGTGATATAGTAGTGGTAGAGGTATACCAAAAGTACTCATATATTATAAGTATAATTTAAAAAAAAAGACTCCCGACACATTTTTATTTTTAGCTTTTTAAACTACACATATCTAGTACTACTACTCGATAGATTTTCGATCGAAGCGTGTCGCGTGTCGTTAGCACGTAATTATTACACGAAATCTTGCGGAAATACCCCGATTCAAACAGTAAAACGCCTACAACTTTTGAACAGCTGAACCGATATTCATCGAACATAGCTAAGAACACTCTCGATAAATAATCTTTTAAACAAAAAAACTAAATCAAAATCGGTTCATCCATTTAGGAGCTAGGATGTCACAGACATATACATAAATACACAAACACACAAAAACACAAACACACGTCAAACTTATAATGCTCCCTTTTCCGTCGGGGGTTAAAATTCAGATAGTATTAGTGAGATAGGTAGACGATTCCCGAATAGCGTACTTATGGACCGAAGGACTTATCGGATGAGATAGCATTGTCGTCTAAGGAGCTACAAACAAAGTGATAATTAGAAAAAAAACACTCTATCAGCGGTTTTAACGATTGTCAAGAAAAGGTTCAAAATGTATGGATGTCAAACGTATCAAACGTTTGACATTGTCACGTACTTGTATTTTGACTTTTTACCCCACTGCGGGAGGGTAATGTTTTTCAACAGTATGTATGTATGTCCATATATAGCACGCTCTACAGCCCTAACGGCTTGACGGATTTTGACATGTGAGATGTCGTTGGATTCGTCATTACTTCGTTTAATGTCCTAACTAGTATTTCTTTTTCTCTATTTATTTAATATTGTTTCAGCTGTCGGGTTTTACCCGACTACGGCGCAGACAAAAGGAATGGTTATGATTTTAGCAGTCTATGTATGTATGTATTTACTTATGTTCCTCCGTAGCGCCTAAACTATTCATCTGATTTTGATGTATAACGTGTCAATCGATTCGTTATTATACCCCGGGTGACAATCGTTTTCCATGATGGAATCTCATTATGTCATGAGCAGTGGACTAGGTCTAGAATGTGGGAATGAGAGTATGGGTTGTTTTAATATCATCATCTGCCTAGCCTTTTCCCAATTATGTTGGGGTCGGCTGCCAGTCTAACCGGATTCAGCTGAGTACCAGTGTTTTACATGGAGCGACTGCCTATCTGACCTCCACAACCCAGTAAATGGGTAACACGGTACCCCTTGGCTAGACTGGTGTCAGATCTCAAGCTTCTGACTACTCGTAACGACTGTCAAAGATCTTCAAATGACAGCCGGGACCAACGGCTTAACGTGCTTTCCGAGGCACGGAGGAAACTCGGTATGTTGAAATGGTCACCCATCCACGGACCGACCTCGTCAAGCGTTGCTTAACCTTAAAGATCGTCCCGTGCGGCTGTTATTATTTAGCCACGAGCTCCTCTGGGTTGTTTTAATAACACAACATAATTCATCATCAGCCTTTCTAGATACACAATCAAATGGAACGGGATCTATAGTATTATTACAAAATGCCCTAACCTTTAAATCCCTAGATAACAAAACCTATATCCAACACAATACCTCTTCACATTCTATATCGATTAGGAGCAAAGCAGAGCAAATATTTATTACTACTCGGTGCTCTATTGTTGCAATGTTCAACTTCGCTGCAGTCTCGCAGGTGTGATTGTGGTGGTACTACTGAAGTTAGGACCCAAACACACGGGCATGTTTGGGACGATGTTTTGCCGCGTCAAGTCCGTCGACATCTAGTGTTGACTGGCAAGAAAGTGTGGGTGTTTTTTACCGACTGCCGAAGGAGGGTAATGTGTTTATTAGAAGTTATTCTGTTGTTCTTACCTATAACGCAAGTTCGAACATGCGTGGAGTTCTGCTCTCACCTCTGGGATGGATCTGTCAAATACTAGTTTGATTTACTTGAGTCGATTGACAGACGGGCCAAAAGGCTTATTGGCAACGATGCACTGGTCGCGTCAAAGCTCCAGAGCCTCGAACATCGACGCCGAGTTGCCAGCCTGTCGGTTTTTTGTCGGTTACATTTCGGGGAGTGTGCGACGGAACTGCACAATTTGATTTCGCCTAGCCCTTTCCATCATCGGACTACAAGATGTACGGCCATGCGCCATCGGTACATGGTAGACGTCCCTCCCATACGCACAAAGCGTTTTGCTAATACTTTCATTGTGCGCACAGCTAAATAGTGGAGTTCCCTTACAGAGTGTTTGTTCCCTGATAGCTACAACCTTGGGGTCTTTAAGTTAAGAGTAAATAGGTTTCTTCTAGGCAAGTGTGCTACACCGTAGACCTCATCATCGCTTTACATTAGGCGAGATAGTGGTCAAACGCAAGCCTATAGATTATACATTAAAAATAAACTTTATTTCGGACAAGTAATATCCATACGAGTTAAGAAACGAACATAAAACATAATTTGTTGCGGAATTATTCTAAATCGCTTAAGAAGTCACTTTTTATTTGGCCAAAATCGTTGAAATATTTTTTTACATCTTTTAAGTAAGTAAAGTGTGGCTTGGTTTCATTGATAAACCTTATTTATTTCTATTCAATTAACAAACAACCGTTCATATAATTTAATTACTAAGTTAATCGTATTCACATAAAATCTAGATTGATATTACCCACTAACCATTTATCTTTGCACTCGTAAAGTTGCGATTTATCGCGATAGCCGCTACACCTGTTCAAAGGTATTAATAGAGACGGGAAGCACCATCGATAGAGTTGATACATAGTATCGATGGAGTCGACACAATATCGATAGGCAAGCTCGTTCGCAGCTCAAACTTTAACTTCGCGATACTGTCACATGTCGCGATTTTAATCGATATAGGCAAGCTGTGAAGCTGCCTAGTGTATTAACAACTATTGTGGCCCGTTATAGGAGATGCGTACAGGTGTGAGGAATTCTTCACCAATATTAATCGGCACAGAGGTTGTGTAACGCGTCCACAAATTCACGTATCTCGGGAGCGTAGTGTCAGAGACTGGAGGAACTGAAGAGGAATATCACTTCACCGATCGCCAAAGCGCGAGCTACCTTCGCACAGCTGAGACCTGTGTGGCAATCACGGCAACTGACCCGAAGGGTTAAACTCAAAATCTTCAGGTCCAATGTCAAAACCGTGCTGCCCTACGGGTGCGAAACGTGGAAGGTAACAAAGGACATCTCACGCCAAATCCAGATCCTCGTTAACCACCGATATTTTCGTCGCATCCTCGGAATTTACTGGCCCGACATCATCTCTAATGTAGAGCTGTTGGAGAGATGCCACGAGACCCCGATCGACCGCCAGATTAAGCGGCGTAAATGGTGTTGGATTGGTCACACGTTCCGAAAGGATTCCGATCACATTCCTATACAGGTCATGGATTGAAATCCTCAAGAAAAAAAGGAAGCGAGGCCGTCCCCATCAAACCTGACGATGCACCGTATTGGCTGAAGCGACGTGTATCAGAATGACGTGGAGCGAAGTGAAGTGCGAAGCTCAAGACCGGTCTCGATGGAGGACTACTGTGGAAGCCCTCTGCCCCAGCTTGGGGCAATAGGATCTTAAGTCAAGTGGCCTGTTATTATGCTGTTATACAATATTTACCTCATCAAGAAAGTGAAAAATTAACGAATTTATCGCAATGGTATACGTGCCGAGACCCATCCGTGCCTCGGCAAGCATGCCTTTGGTACCCGCTGTCATGTTAGGTACTTTGATCGTCGTGACAGGTAGACAGAAGCAGGCTTTTCATATTATCTACTCATAATTACTGGGTTGTGGAAGAAAATAGATAATATCACTCCAAGTAATATACTGGTATTCAGCGACATCTGGTAACTCTGGAAGCCGACTCCAACATTCCTGGCAGATTGATTGTTTAAAAAAAAAACCATACAGTCATGTCGCATTTTGTCGCGCGTTCTGAGTCCCATAAATGACTGTGTGAATATGTCTTTATAAGTTGTGAACTGGTGATTTCTCATTGCAAGTATTGATTGCCGAAATAAGGTATGTGTGTGTGTGTGTGTGAATATTTCAGTATTGTTGTGTGTGTCAGATTTACATACTGAATGTGGAAAGGGAAGAAATTGGAGGTAGGCATAGACTATGAATTCAGTAATTGTTACAGAATTGAATTTAACGTTCATATTTACAGAATGGGTGTAAGATGGCAAGAAAAGAATGAATGATTTGTAAAGGCCTTTGAGCAACTCTGGATCATTTAAGACTAATAAAAAGTTAATTTAAAAATAAAAAACCCGTCTGTTTAAGAAGCAAAGTAAAAAGCTGTAAATAAGAAAAATCATGCTGTGCAGTCGGAGGACCAGGGGGTCAGCCAGCTCGCGAATATGTGTCCTCCGACGACACAGCATGATTTTTTTATTTACAACTTTTTAGTTATATATTTTATTCGAATTGCTTTAAAATATAGAAGTTGTATATATGTTTGTAATCAACTCTTAAAACCCTTCATTTTGATACCCCACTCGATGGGTTTGGAAGAAAAAAAATGTTGGGACCCGCACATTTTTTTTTTTTATATATATATATTTTTTGTTTAATATGGCGCCCAAGACCATGCCATGCCATGTTTGTCTTTTTTGAACTTCACCTATCTAAGAACACTTGGGCGGACAAGACGTTTCTGACGATCTCTTAATTATATTAATCCGTCTAGTCTAATCGTTTAAAATATGAGGTAATAAAGAATTTTACATACATACAAGATACTCGCGAAAAACCTCAGTCGGGTAAAAATAACTGTTTTTTTTCTATTGAAATTCAAGTAAGTAAGGGTCATTCCTATCGATAGATAAATAATCATAGATAGAGGACAGCCAGAAGCATTTTTTTTTAATACTGACAAAAACATAAGACGATCACCAATCAGGTTCATTAGAAAATCAGATAGCGTCGGTCTGTCTGACATACTACTGAAATAGATCTTTTTGGGGCAGCCTAGCCGCACTTTGATTTCAGCATACCATTTTATTGTTTTTAGGGTTTCGTGCCTCAGAAAGAATAAATTATTCATTAAAAAAATTCTCAGCAAACCCTTTTATTTGATACCCATATCATGACAGTGCACAAAAAAATACTAGTACGCCATCTCGGGCCGTCCGCCAAATTGGATATAGAATGACGTCACTTAGCTAACCATGCATTGTCATCCAAACTAAAAGTGTATGCAAAATTTAATCTTAATCAGTGGAGGATAACTGCTTTAAAATTCAGTTACAAGATTTGACCCGAACATACTTACATACATACATTGCAAGTTTAATAAAAGCTTGTAAAAAAAGGAACCCTGCCTGTCTGTCTGTCCGTACGGCAAGAACTTTAAGAACGCTTGGAGGTATGAAGTTGACATTAATACCTTTTACTCAGGTCTGCAACTCATTGCAACTGTAAAAAAATCAAACTTCTAGATCAACGGAATCATAAGATATCGCCGTTTACGTTTATGTCGCAAATTTGACGAATCGCAAGGTAATCAAAACCTTTAGAGTACTTCCCGTTGACCAAGAATCATGAAATTTGGCAAGTAGCATTGTAACACAAGTAAAAGTAAAATCCGAAAATAAAAATAAATTTACTAATTTATTTACAGTTGGTAAACTGACCAGGACTTATTTCGATGTATGCTGACAACAGTTTTCCAACGGCAAAGTTAATTTTGTCCATCAATCCACTTTATATAGAAAAGAAAGAAAGAAAGAAAGTGAAAAATTTGGGTGGTTTTTTCTATGTAAGTACAATAAATGGATTTAATTGTTATAAATCTTTTTTTAAAACAAGCTTTGTCGTATACTTCTCAGCAAACCCTTTCATTTGATACCTATATCATGGCATTGCACAAAAAATAACTAGTCTAACCTCTTGGGCCGTCCGCCATATTGGATTTAGAATGACGTCACTTAGCTTTTTTCTTTTTTAAAAAAACGTTGCCCCACACTAAGAATTTCTTTCTGTATCGTGGGTGCGTTTACATACATATAAACTCACATCCACAACACCCAGAGCCGGAACAACTATCTGTAGATCATACAAATATTTGTTCCGTGCGGGAATCGAACCCGCGACACGCAACGCAGCAGTCAATCGCTCAACCACTGCGCCAACCGTGCATAGCTAACCATGCATTGTCATCCAAACTAAACGTGTATGCAAAATTTCATCTTAATCGGTTGAGGATAACTGCTTCAAAATTCAGTTGCAAGATTTGACCCGAACACACTTACATACATACTTACATTGCAAGTTAAATAAAAGCTTGTAAAATGGGCTGATGGATGAATGAATGTTGAAGAATCATGTTGTTGTAAGTACCGTGTTTACTTCTTTCTTACGTCCGTTGAGAACTGGAAAATATTATTCTTTAGGTATACTTCGAATAGGTATTAGGTATTAATAATAATTAGAGCAGCTTCGATCAATAATACACTAGATACACAATTCCATACAAAACTTCTCTTTAAAACTATCGCTAATTATGTTTAAGCATTTCTAAGAATTCTAGTTGAAATAAATAATTATACATTTTAATGCAAATTCAACCTTAAATGCAATGCTCAAAGTTGCATTCACAAAGCTTGTACAAAAAGCAATAAAAAATTGATGACCTTTATCAATACATCAAAACAAATTTAATCTTACACACATGTTTTAAAGTCTAAATTACAAAGTTCCAGAACAGTCGATGCTTGTTACAATAGTTGGTGCGTTGTTGACGCAAACGTTGGACAAATAATCATAATAAATTGATTCATATATACTACTAGCTGTTCCCCGCGGCTTCGCTCCCGTGGGCCACCCCACAGGACCCGTTTTCGGGATAAAAAAATAGCCTATGTCACTCAGAAATAATGCAGCTTTCAATTGGTGAAAGAATTTTTTAAATCGGTCCAGTAGTTTCGGTGCCTTTTCGGCAAACAAACAAACAAAAAAATCTTTCTTCTTTATAATATTGGTACGGTATAGATTTAATTCGGTTTTTCCTTTATGAAAAATACTTATACTGATATAAAGTTACCGAAGAAAGATATTCCCTCCAAAATCTCCGTTCTTGAACGCACACTGCGGCATTTTGACGTCTCAATGTTGGCTATGATTGGACCATACTAATTTGAAATAAGACCACAATCGTATTTGTGCTCTTATTTTTCGGCCCGTTTTTGAAGTGCTTACCGGTCATCTAGTGTATTATTGATCGAAGTAGAGCAGCAATGAATAAGTTCAAGTTGATAATTATAACATAGTATGTAGGTAGGCAATATTGACATGCAATATCGATACCGTTTGGAAGTAAGCTAATCACGTCGAGATAAAACGCAAAGTTAACTGCACCTAATCATAGTTTACTGTACGTATCGGATTAACTAGTAAATCTAATTTACTTGTAACCCAATAGCCGTTAGCTTGAACATTTTCTATCGTAGTAATATAATGAACTTGCTTCCGCCAGCGGCTTCGCCCGTGAAAAAAAAAAGTGTTTTTGTTTTATCCAAGAGAATATTATACCGGGATGAAAATTTGCCTATCTGCTATTCCAGACTTCTTCTCTCTTTTGCTTCTTTCGTGTCGATTAAATCAAACTATAGTGTCAACTATGCAGATTTTGTTCGACCAGTATGTTATAGCTACTCGGACAGCTCTGTCATTTGCTACGTTCAAATCCCGTAAGGTGCAGGTGGTCGGGGAGACACGGTATCGAATAGAAAGTATCGATACTGCACTCATGAGTAGTAACGAAACAAAAATATCGTACTAATAAAAGTATCGATACTTCAAGATATTGAGTACTTTTTTTGGGCCCTAATGCGCATAGAGCATAGGTCAATATCAGTCAGTTAATAACGTCAGTTTAACTTCAGTAGGGCAGGACATAAAAAAACAAATGGTGTTGGTACACAAATTTAATACAATAATAGAAAAATACAACTGTAACTTCAAAAATTTGAGGTCTTTATTAAAGAGAAAAAGGAAACTTTAAAAGAAGTAAAATCTTCACAGAAATATCATGAAATAAGTAATTCTTATAAATAATTATTCTATTATTGTAACACTCACTCCCCAGACTATTGTTTTAAACACCACATTTTTCTAATTAATAAAACTTTTTGACTTTAATTTTTGTTTCTTATTAAGAAGAAGAAGAAGACTCAATTACCAACGATAGAGCAAATTTGATTGAAAATATCTAAATTAAAATACATTTTTTTCGATGGTTATTGTTGCTATCTATTGTCAGGTAAACGTAATTTAAAACTCATATACAAAGATACATATTTAAAAACTTCTGATTATATACTTTTTTGGGGTTCCGTACCCGTAAGACTCCGTGGTCCGTCTGTCCGTTTGTCTGTCACCAGGCTGTATCTCATGAACCGTGATAAGCTAGACAGTTAAAATTTTCACAGATGATGTATTTCTGTTGCCGCTATAACAACAAATACTAAAAACAGAATAAAATAAATATTTAAGTGGAACTCCCATACAACAAACGTGATTGTTTTGCCCTTTGTGCGCGAGTCCGACTCGCACTGGTTTTTACTAAGTCCCGCTTTCGACGAAAGAATCACGCTTTTTTTACTCAAAAAGTTTCAATGTCCCGACTTGCCAAAAAAAATATCTGGCGACGCTGATGTTGAATGGCTTTTTAGCAATTGCTTCTCAACGGCTGCATGGATTCAAATGAAACATGCCATACGGATGGACATGAATGCTTTTTATCTCGTTAGTACGTTCATTTGGTTTATCTCAACGAAGTCGCTAGCAAAAGCAAGTAAATTAAAATTAATAATTGAGCTTCTGAAACAGTAAACAATTTAAAGTTTCCCTTAAATAAATAAAGTTTATTTTATTCTTTTGATAACATTGTCTGACAGATTGACATTAAATTAAATGTTTTTGTTCTTTAAAATTATTGAAAATGTTGTTTATACCTGTTTTGTGGGAGCTTAATCAAATACATACTAGTAGTATATTATATACTCATTACTAAATACATACTCGTACATTTAACATAGCAGAAAGAAAATAAGGCTTATACCACAGTTTAATAATCATTGGATTTTTTTATTTATTTTTTTGGGACAATCCCACCGCACTATTCCCAAACCACTGCAACTCCTGAAAGCCAGAATCAACAGTGGCGACCACCAGAAAAGCGCCGAGGCAATGAAGCTCGACGAAGTCCCGGAGAATGAATTTACCTGTCTTGGATCCCGCAACGAAATTAATCAGAAAAGAATAACGGAGGAGTAGGAAAAATGTAAATTTCCACTTCCCTCCATATCAAGCAGGAGACAGAACAAACAAGGCCAATAGGCACAAAGGGTCATATACAACTGGGATAAGCCCAGTTGCCTAGCACCACGGATAAAAAATTAGCATTAATACATATTAATTGGTCCTAACATTGTGAGCTGTTATATTTGGTTCCAATAAAAGGTATGGCAAAAACGCTTGAACGCACGGAAATTTGTTCTAGTTTCCACAAGGTCCGTATAGTAAACAACTCCTGATGCAGCCTGTACATTATTCAACATAATATTACGTTCATTCTGCCAAAGAATACACTCCCATAAGATATGATGTGCAGATTCTACATATTCGCAGTCAGATGTAGAACACTGACATAAAGGCGAGGCAACGAGCTTGAAAGAAAATAATTTACTTTTAAAGTTACCATGTCCCGTGAGAAATTGGGCAACACAGTGATCCACTTCCAGCCACGTGCTGGCCAGCCGCACGCGAACGGATGGAAAGAATTGGTGGAGGAGTCGGCCCTTGATGGAATTATCCCACCTACATTGCCATTCGGATAAAAGTTCCTCCCAGACGTCAATAGGTGGTTTAAATAATCTAGAGATTTTCTCACGGTCACTCCGCGTTAAAAAGTTCGCGTCCGCGGTCTCTCGTGCGGAATAGTACATTGCAGCACGTCGCTGCACTTCAAGGTCGACCGGAAGTACACCAGCAAGTATCGGTAAGGCCTCAGTATTACCGTCCTGTACGCTTAATATGCTACGCTACGCTTAATAATCATTGGATTGTAATACTGCACTTATACCCAGTAAATTTCTTCTACAAATCTCGTTGTACATTATAATCTTCAAAATAAGGGAAGCGGCAGACTGCCCCCTCTGTAAACCTTTTTTATTCGTTCTGGTCATGATTTCTTGTAATTGAGATTTAATTGTGTTTAGATTGAATTGTGTGTGATTTAAATGTAATTTTAAATGATGAAAGTCTTTATTGGCAAAGCCACTTAATTCAGACACATAAAAAGCCGCAAAGATTTATTAAGCTCGCTCCACTTATCACATAATCTTGTCTTATTTATATTTAGAGTAAGTATCAAATTTTGTCTTATTTATATTTAGAGTAAGTATGGTTGTCCTCGAACCTACTTACTCTAAATATAAATAAGACAAAATTCATACGCTTTTATCGCCCAAATTCTCCTACACCACCAACTGAAACCACAACCATCACGGCCCATTTTTGCAATAACTCAACAATCACCTGCTCGTGTCCACCTTTAGCAAATGTTGCCAGCATAACTATCTAGGTGTTATGATTGATGAAAGATTGGACTGGAACACTCTAGTTAAAACTCTTACCGGGCGTGTAAGAAGATTACTCTATATTTTTAAGAATCTTCGTCATTCTGCCGATCTATCAGTGATGCATACAGTATATGCCAATCAATTCTTAGTTATTGTATACTTGCATGGGGTAGTACTTATAAAACTTTGTTTCTGCAATAAGAAAGCGCCCAGAGATACCTCATAAAAGTTATACATTATAAACCGCGTTACTACTCGACTGCGGACCTGTATAGGGAATGTCAGTTATTAACCGTTAGACAATTATTTGTCCTCCGTACCATACATCGGCGACATTCACAACTTCCCCTTAGTAACCAGATTTTACAAAAAAGACGCGGAGCACTTGTTTGTTCTCCTGTACAATGCAGGACCAGTTTCGCATTGCGTAAATATAACGCATTGAGTTCTAGAATTTATAACAAAATTAATAATATTATATCACTGTATAAACGTAATAAATATAACTTGAAAAATAAAATAAGTAATTGGCTTTTAAATCTTTGAATTATGAAGGAACATAAAAACTCTTGTTAATTTTCAAGTAAAATACATCTCAGTGAATAAAATATGGACAGATAATTAAATAAATTTAATTTAAGTGAAATCAGTATTGCACACAGATTGATGTTATAATGACATGAGAGCGGAGAGCCGCCGAATCCCGAAATACGAGCTAGTCTCAGTTTGGGAATCAGTATGTTATTTATAATTGCCCCACTATACAATCATTTACCATTACCATTGTGTTGCATTGATTTATTTATTGTACTTTTTGAAAGAAATAAAAATTTATTATTTATTATTATTTATAATCAACTATGAAAATCTCAAAATATCAAGGCCTAAGATTTTTTTGTGTTAAGAATTTCAAGTGTTTTGTAATAGTCCAGATGCTCTACATAAAGTGATTTTCAATCTAATAACTGTTGTCGACAAAGTCAAAATTGAGAGCCTTGATCAAGTGACGTTTCAATCCTTGTGCGCTGATCAATCCTCTACGTTTTTGACTAGACATCGGATTATATGCATTTGCATGTTTGCATTTGCTAATGGATAAAACCCTTATTTTATAGCGTTATTGCATATTTCTGTACATTTTCATTAATAGTGCTTATTTTAGTAATAAAATGTGCTGGCTGTGTGTATTATTAATTAAATGCTGTTCTATATAAAAACCCAGGTCTGGGCTGAATGAACTTTTGGCAGAAATCTGTGTAGAAATGGGGCCTAATTTAAACTTCTATCCAATAACGTCAATGGACTTAGAGCCTAGAGGTCCTTTTTCAGCCTACAAATGAATAATATAGAGCAACAAACAAGTTTGAGTCACAAGTTTGCTCTAGAAAATAATTAATTGTATGTTGTCACAGAAATTACAACGGATACCTAATTAAATATATTGTAACAATAAAGTTAATCCTGATGACAAAAGTATTTTGATGGTATATATTTCGCCCTTTTTTAGTCCATATTTGCTTGCATATTTAAGCATTTTTATAGTGCATATAATCCGTTATGTGTACTTATGACAATCGTTGTTGAATCGAACCGATTGAATTCCACTTCCAGTCTTAATCAGAAAGCTCTGCTTATTTAAAAAAAGTAAAGCGTAAATCTCCTCGCACAGATTATAAAATAAAACTTTTGAATAATTCATCTTATTCTGAATATAAGTTTTTTTCAATCAGTTCTATATCAGAGACAATCTTCCTACGCGCATGTTATTACGTTTAGTCATCTGTATAAGAAAAAAGCCAATCTTAATAAGAAAATAATTCCTGGAATAGATATAAGTTTCATAATGTAGAAAGAATGTAATTATGACATAATTTGTTCTTATACTCTAAGGTATTATAGAGTCTAGGATATGTGGAATGTTTTCTATGCAGAAAGCTATGCTGTTACCACGGGGTCCCAGCTGCAGCGCTAAGAAAGAAAATTTGGTTCAAATAAATCTCACTAGATGGCGCAATATGCACCGATTTGTTATTAAATTGTGTGTAAAATTAATATATTCTGGAATTACACAAAACAAATGTATGATCTTGTTTAATCAACTCTCCTAAGCACAAATTGTGGTACGCTGGGTTAGGAGCTTAATTTACATTTCAAAGATTATTTGAACGGACCATTTAAAATTGATACCAGTAGATGGCGCGGTTTTAAATTTCTTTGACATTCCATTTGATTGTTTAAATTTGTATTATACCACATTTTGGTGCAATGAAACTGTAAACACGTGCAGAAAAATACTATATAACAAATCGTCACTGGTAATAAAGAAAAATATATACACGAACGTAAAAACGTTAAAAAAAAACCTATAAACGTTCTGTAGTTTCTGCCTACCCCCATGGGAAAAAGGCGTGAGTTTATGTATGTATGTATGTATATTTACGAACCGAGTAAACCGTTGTACTTGCAAGTCGCTGCTAACACCATCTATATACCGCCGTGGAACGAAACCGAACGCGATCGATGTACAAAAAAAAAATCAGTTTATACAGACGAAAAACGCTAGTTACTTCGGCACGGTTTCTTTGTATGGGATAAGGCATCTGTATGCTAGAATTATATTATCTGTAGCTGTTACTAAGACATTAGATATGAGAATTTTCATAGAATATTGTGCCGTAAACACCATGGTGGTATAAGATTGGACCACCTTGTCCGTTTACTAGGTGGCACATCTCTCGGCAACTACGTAGGGCCTTGAAAAGTGACGTTTTATCAGCGAAAGTGATTGACGAAACGCCTATTCACTTGTTGATTGTTCAAGAATGGCAGCTGAATTTAACAGTTAGTTTCGGTAACAGGTTTATGCTTTTTATGCCATCCTTATATCTACGGGATAGAACTCAAAATCGGTTGAACAGAATGTAAAAATGGTTGTCAAAATTTCTAATGTTATTTCAAATGGAGTACAAAAACGTCAGGGATTTAATAGCGCATGCCAATTTGTGAATATGAATAATTTTTAACGTTTCGTCTCTTTTTTAGGGTTCCGTACCCAAAGGGCAAAAACGGGATCCTATTACTAAGACTCCGCGGTCCGTCTGTCTGTCTGCCTGTCATCAGACTGTGTCTCATGAACCGTGATAGCTAGGCAGCTGTAATTTTGACAGATGATGTATTGCTGTTGCCGCTTTTACAACAAATACTTAAAACAGAATAAAATAAGTATTTAACTGGGGCTCCCATACAACAAATGTGATTTTTTTGCCGTTTTTAGCGATAATGGTACGGAACCCTTCGTGCGCGAGTCCGGCTCGCACTTGGCCGGTTTTTGAACATCACTTTACTTACAGCCCACAAGGATCTAGTAACTAACGAACAAATTCGGACCAGCACTTGGTACTAATTTTGACAATATTAGTAGTAAATGTTGTTGGTGTACCGTTAAATTTTGGTCGTTTAAATCCTATGGAGGGTGGGTCCGGTACATGAAACAATATCAATTTGTAAAGATAAAAAAACGACTTTCAAAACAAAACACTAAAGTGCAAAAATCTAAAACAAGAGGTACCAACGACATCGACTACCGAAACGAAAGTTATATCGCGGATCAACCCTCCACGGGATTTAAACGGGTGTATAAAATCAAAAGTTATTACAAATAATAATGAGAATTATGTACTTAACTAATATTAAAAGATAGTCAAAGATATTAATATACCCTTGGTACTTATAAAGGTCCATAGAAGGCGGGCCGGGTGGTAAGATGTTAGTCTGATTTCTGATTTACAACCTGCAACAAATCAAAGCTGATTACATAATTATCTACCTAAAGATAATGTGAACATCAGTCTATAGATTGGACTTAGAATTGACAAATATAACCTTTAGCAGTATTAACACATGTCATTTTAAATTACATCTCTCAGTATTTTACCAATGAGAGTCTATTACTAGACTTAGCTTTGCCTAGTTTTCTAAAAACAGCCTCTGCAATATAGTTGACAAAAATATACATTTAGTCCGTCAGTTTGATTACCTAAAAATATTGGACACAGTTTTCTTTTGTTACGTAAACAATAGATAACGACGATACAGTGCGTTGAAATATCGTGTGACGTCACGGTGTGCTCAAAAACACTTTATAATGACAAAGTGACGTCATAAGCACAAGCAGCGTCTCCCCTGAATTTTGATGTGCATTATCTGTGTCAATTTTATTTATTTGATAAAGCAATAAATACGGGTCCAATATTATTTGATAATATCACTGGAGGACTAAATAGATTTATCATTTTACTACCCAGGAAACATCCCTATGCCCCTTTTAACTCAAGAAAAGTGTTTCTATTAAGAAAATAACAGTAGCATATTTCGCATTACTATTAACTCCTTAAAGCGAAGAATAATAAAATTCCTATTTAACTCCCAGCTCAAAGCAATCATTATAATAGTCAACTCAATTCCCAGCCACGCAAAAACATATGCAAATAAAAATGCTGTCTCATAAAAAACATTAAAAGACTCTCTACTTATACCTATATTGTGTGACCATCTGTTGGTGGCTGGACTGGTCAAGGAATTCTCTCGGAGACTTCGCATCGAGACTTTTTACACCTGTCACTACTCAGACCAGTTTTCAACGGATGTATCGTGCGTTCACCCAGAATGGTTGAGACAGAAACATAAGCGTGCCGTGTGACTGAGATACAATGTACATTCTTCTCTAAGTTGGAACGTGTGAGGTATACGGTCGCGTGGCGCGCGAACAAGACGGAATATAACCCTGCCTTGCTTGTTTTATTTAATAATCCAGTTATAATAAGAAAGGTTGTAAGACTTCTGGTGCAACGATTTTAAAGGGTTACTTGCAACTTTGTGTTGGGTATATCTTTAGCGGGCTTTATAAGCCATTGTGTTTCGTTTTTGGTATTGTAAACAGTAGCTTGTAATCTTTTGTGTTACGATATTGACACTAATGTGTTAACATTTGAATGAATGGGATGCTTGAATGGGTTTTTTTAGCAAAGGCGGGGTCTTTAAAGTTTCGATCACCTTGTGTGTTCATCTGACATGAGTACATACAATCAATGTCTGCTTGTTGCTTATTTTGAGTCAAGAAGCTGATGCTGATATTGCATCTTCACAACAGCTTGTTTCTGGCTGCAGACTGTGTTAGTACAGTATAAAGAAGATATAGTCTGAGATTATTGTTACATATACAATGTTTTGGCTACAACACAGTTTCACACTACTGTAGCTGTTAACGAACACTAATATTCTGTAATCATGGTTAATGTTGTAATAATATATTTGATTTGATTTTGATATTTGGTTATCATTTATCTTGTGAGTCCTCTATTATGTAAACACAGCTACAGAATCATTGAGTTTTCTTTTTATAAGTCTTGTCATTTGGATGACTAATGATTTTATGTTCTTTTTAAGAGACAATCTTTACGGGAGGTTGATATTGTGGATAAAATCACTCTTGTCTTATCCTCAGTCACTCACGGATTGAGCTTGGCGACGAGAAACTGCATTTCTTGGCTGATGACGACGATGAACTATTACTTGACGTACTGGATCAACAAAGTTTTTGAATGCAGCATTTCAGATTTAGTAGCCTTAACAATATTTTAATGGATATTTGCAAATGGCTCCTCATCTTTTACGCGTTAAGATCACACCTTTATCAACTAACGTAAATAAATGATAGGAAAGCTTACTAATCACCTGAGGATAAAACACGATGTATTTGTACCAAATCTGTTGTATCATCATACTGTATTTAACACCAATATGCCAATGACTCGGCAAAAACCGGTGTATTTACTTCTTACTCTGAATACATTATTTTTAATGATGTTGCAAATACATTTCTAAGCACTAAATTCTTTGTAAATTGCAAGGTTTTCAATCCTTATTAAGAATTCGTTTGTAAGGTTGGAGTCATGAACTTGTGAACTTTGATCCAATTAGTCGAATTCTTGGAAGCATTTTGTAATAGTAATCTGATTTAGTTACTAAGAAATTTAATTTGCAGTATCTTATTCAGAAGAACCCAGATATAATTATGGTTGTTGTTAAGTATAACTATACACATAATGATTTTTAAATTTGTTCAATGTTGAAGTGATTGGGATTAGTTATGAACCAATGGTAGCGCATGTCAAATTGTTAATCCTACCTCGTATTATATACAATTCTTCGCCGAATTTAAATATAAAATGTGCTAATCAATCCAGTGTTGAGATTTTTACAAATAAGTGTGTTTGTCTAGGCCCCACTAACTTGCCCCGATAAAAAAACAATCTGTCAATACCTGGATTTAATCCTTCATATGCTTCTATAAGTAGACGCCTTTGACCTCCAAGGTTAACCAAACCAAATACCAAGTACAACGAGAATGACAGATGAATAAAATAACATCGATGCAAATCAGGACCATAACTATTTCCACACCAGTTTCCCAACGCTTTAGTATTCTCACAAATCAAGCTATTAAAAAACAAAAGAATTTCTACTCGTATTCACCTTAGTCTGAGTTAGCTACCCTGTAATACCAAACCAAGTATTTTCAGCCAGACTATTTGGCTATAACTCAGTCTACATCCAGACTATTTTTGTCTGTAATGCCCATTTGTTATTCTGTGTTAGTCTGTCTAGTCCTGTTTTAAAACTGGAATAGGCTCGAGCTTGTGATAGATTGATTGAACTGTAGTTCATTTTTAGTAGAAATTTTATTGATTGATTTAGTTGATTGATATATTCTTCTGATGACAAATCAGTTGACACAATATGTAAAGTTTGGCTAATCCAAAAAAAACACGGATGTTTAGAAACAGCTCTCGGATACGAATGCAGAAACTACGAGCTAGTAAATTATCTTCTTACAAAATAAATATTTGAAACGGATAATAGTAGTTTATGCAATAGTCATATAACAGGAACAAACACACCGAAACCGCGCATATTAACGCGCGAGTATTTTAATACCTAATTATATGCCGTTGCATACACTACTTTATCTTCACTCATACGGTTGAAATATAATAAAAGTGGAAAAGGAAACCGCCTTTGTACATGTACTTTATTATCACCATGTATTGAATATTGTTTTTGGTGTACAATAAAGAATTAAGAATTAAAGGAAAAAATATGCAGTATGGCGGGCAATTTAGATTCTCATTGCACCATGACTGTCAATGTCAATGAGCCCAAGCGCCAATAAATTAAAAAGTAAAAGTGTGCTATAAAAATTAAAAAGTTATTTTATGATGAAGTTGTTTGAAAATCGAAGGAAAATATTGAACTGTAATGGTTTTATTTTTTTATTTTACCTATCCACGAATATAAAGTACGTGTTTAAGCAATATTTTTTGAATTCATATTTGGAACATTACGTTGTGAGTGTAGATAAAGGCTGTTTCTTCCATTACCAACAACTTTTTCTTACTTTGGGGTGGAATTTTAGTGCATCTAAAAGAGAAAAGTAGGTAATGCAGCAGGATAATCCTTCCGATGTTAACGTTGATGAGCTGGAGTCTGGCTATTATAACTTTGCAGAACTCATAATTGGTATCTCCAACAAGTTTTGTATGTGGTATGCGTTTTTACATCTGTCACATTGGTGGTACTTGAGCTGTCAGATTGCTTACGCTGTATATTGTTTTTCATAAATCCAATTACAAAACATGGTTAAACTTATTAGAAGTGGATTGCGGGAGTTATTATATTACATGGTATGTAAATTCCAGTATGTGAGGGAACATTTTAGCCAAAAACAACAATGTTTACAAGATATCTCAACGTTGGCGTGTCATCATTATCGTCATCAGTTTTTTAATGTTCCTACGGCGTGGTCACAAGCCTCCTCTCTGTGAGAGGTAATTGGCCGTAATTCACCACGGGGGCCGCCCAGTGCGGGTTGGTCGATGTCACATGTCTTCGAATTATAAAACAACTTAGTTGAAACTATTTCCATCCTTTCAAGATCAAACGAGATCGAGACAAATCAGATTGCATGGGTTTACACTGTTCTTTGTAATTTACCATCGCGAGATAGTGGTGAAACGCGAGCCAATCGTTAAACAAAAAAAAACTTATACTAGCAACACTAGTTAAGGATTATAGTTTACGCATAATTAAGCTTGTCGATTTCTGTGGCAATAAAATGCTTTTTCTTTTATTGTATTTTAGCGATCGATGCCATGGGGTCCCAGCGCGAACAAAGATGATTTTGTCCAATCAATGTCACTAGATGGCGCGATGTGCATCGTTTAGTTATTGAATTGTGTGTAAGATTAACATTTTCCAGAATTAATAATAAAGTGATGGAATTTACATTTCAAAGATTATTTGAACGGATCATTTAAAACTGTATCCAATAGATGGCGCGGTTTTGAATTTCTGAGGCGTGCCACTCGATTTTTTAAATTTGTATTGTAACACATTTTGGTACAATGAAACTGTGAAAAACTTGCAAATAAATACTATAAAACAAATCTTCACAATGTTTAAAGAAATAACAGTCACGAACCGAGAAAACCTTCACTGCTAACACCATCTATAGCCGTGGAACGGAACCGAACGCAACGTAAAAAATAATCATATTAATCAGACGAAAAACGCTAGTTACGTCGGCACGGTTTCTTTGTATGGAATGTGGCATTTGTATGCTAGTATTACATTATCTGTGTCGATGCTAGTACAGCCCATTTACTTCAGCGATGCTTTTGATGTTACCCTAAAAATACTACCAATATTTTACTCCTAATACATTTACGTTTCAAACTTATAACTCCTTGATTCAGACAGAATCCTAGCCCGTATTGCCAGTAAGTCTGTATGAAAATAACTGTCTTAATAAACTCAGGAATAGCTGCAACTTAGGTGAATGATCGGGGGAGGATGTTTTAACTTTATTTTGTTGTATGTTTGGTTTGTTTGTGGAGAAGTGTGTGCTGTTATTTATGGTGGGTTTAGAAATATGGTTGTAAGTTAGTTTGCTTTAGTTTGGTGAAGATACTATTATTGCTAAAACGATTTACAGTAGTAGTAGTTTTTGCAAAGTAACTGTCTTTTGAACTTATGTTAGGATTTGGCCCTGACAATGAAAACTTTTTACATAGATATAACTGTGTACTGGATAGTAACTACAGCTTTACAGAAGTCAGTGTCAAAAACGTAAAAAAAAATAGGTACTACCAAAGACAATGACTTCCGAAAAGAAAGTTATTTTTCGCTTTGTAGTATTTTGTTTTGAAAGTCAGTTTAATTTTTCGCATTTGAAATCAAGCTGTAGTTACTTTCAAGTGCACAGTTAAATTATCTATGTATTTACTAGCTATCATGATACCCAAATTGTTAAGAAAACGAAAAAAAAACATTGTTTTACCTACTTTTTTGATGGGGGTGCCATAGTTAAAATTATAGCCAATGTCACTCACACAATTGAAACGAATCCAACGATACCTCATATATCATAATCCGTCAAGCCGTTTGGGCTGTAGAGCGTGCGTATATATGCTCTATATATGCTTCCACAGTCGGGTAAAATACGTGTCTTCATTCGCTCTGCGAGTATTTGAGCAGGCTTGAAGTTGAACTTAATGGCTGAGTTTCTACAAATTCACGGCATGTACTGACACAAAGCATCGTGCAAACGTGTGGAAAACGCTGCGTTTGAACACGGTCTTAAGTTAAGAAAATGATTCGAATAAACATCTATTTACCAGTATAAACTGGTCTCTTATTCTATTGAAACTCTATACTACGCTGGGCCAGCTCAAGGTCAAAATATTACCACTGACTTGAGGCCTCCGGTACAACTGATCAATTTATAGAGTTGATCATTGTAAGAGATCGAACTAATAAATACACAATATCAAAACTGGCAGCAACAAATAAAGTGTTACTTCTCTGCCTAGCTCTTAATGCATGCAGCGTGAAGATACATGCTTGAGCTCTAATTACACGAGTAATTAACCGACTAGATTGTAGCTTAGGGTTAATGAACAACCGAAATATAGAATAAGTGAAATTAGGCGGGATGCACGTAGTCCTGACACGGATTTAGTTTTGATTTTCTTATTGATAAACGAATTGTAAAAGTTGTTGCGAGTTGTTGTTAAAGTTTGAAAATGGCGTCAAACCGTTTGTCCTGGTCATGTGATGAGGAGTGATGTTACTGATGTTACTGTTTCTGAATATAAATGTGGATAGATGGAGAGGGAGGGGACAGCCAAAGAAAAGATTGAAGATGGACTGTGTGAGGAGTGATATGAAAGTATGTATGTAGAGTTTATGAAAATTATTTCTTCAGCCCTCTTAAAACGATGAAGGAAAACATCATGAGGAAACCAGCGAAAAGTGGTGAATTACAGCCAACTCCCTTTTATAGTAAGGAGACACGACAATTTTTTATAAAATAATCCCTATGCACGGGATTCGAACTTTTTTGAAAGTTCCGATGTGATTTGTGCCTCTGTATTTTTTTAGTTTGTCAGTTTGAGTCCTTTAAGACCTAACATTTTTATGACAGTGTTGATATTGACTCAGTCTACCCACAGCCTAAGTCCCAAGACTAGTTCGAATCCATACAAAATGATAAACAACAAATTAATTACTTCAAACTACATTAGAAGAGAAGTCATTACAATTAAATCAACGGTAAGTGTTTGCTTCGTGACTTGCTTAAGTTATTATTACGCTCGCTTTATTTGTGGGATAGACAGAGTGGTTGGAGATTTATGTGGCTGTTTGGTTTAAGGTAATTCTTTAGCCTACGCCTCTGAATCTCTTAGAAAATATTCAAGTATCTCGTCTAACCTACACTGTTTGCATTCTGCAATGTTTTGTAAAGATTACTTGCATACGTAATAAAAAACTTTTTAACAAAGAAATCAAACCGACTTCCAAGTTCCAAAACAAAACACTACAAAGCGAAAAATAACTTTCTTTTCCGAAGTCGGTGTCTTTGGTACCTATTGTTTTCCGTTTTTCTACACCAACTTCGGAAAAGAAAGTTATTTATTGCTTTGTAGTGTTTTGTTTTGAAAGTCAGTTTGACTTTTTTGGTGAAAAGTTTTGCTATTTATCTCTTTATAGTTTCGGTTGGTACCTTCAATTACTATGAAAAATATTTGTAAACAAAGTACGTCTCATGACGATTCCAATAATCCCAAACACGACTAGGATGCATTGTTTTATTTCGGAGTTCCAGTGCCTACCTTCCGGTTTCAACATTACATCAGTTAGATCGTACCATTTATACCAGTATCATTTATTTGTAAGGGTTTGCTACAACATAGTCGGTTAACTATTCGATATATCTTATGCCCGTGACATACAGCATTAAGGAGTTCCTGTGGCCATCTGTGGTCTTCTTCATCAGTTCCAATTCACCAAATGATAGTTTTGGAGTGCAAATGATTGCATTGTTGATGAAAATACCAAAATCGCTTTATGTATGTATGTCTATAATATTTGAGGAGTTCCCTCGATTTCTCCAGGACCCCATCATCAGATCCTGACCTGATCACCATAGGACTACCTGGGAAGTATACCTTTTCAAACAAAAAAAGAATTTTCCAAATTGGTCCAGGCGACTTATTCGGGGAACACACAGAAACAAGAGAGATACCGACGAATTGAGTTTCCCTCTTTTTTTAAGTCGGTTAATAAGTCGTAAAGTAGGATTGTGTGGGTCACATTTGCAGGATGCATGTAGACAGATGGACCAGAATCACCACGCAGTGGATACCTGAAGACGTACGTCATAACCGTGGCAGGCCTAAAAATGCTTGCATGACGATTTAGACCCGTTTCTGACGAATTGGCTGGCTGAAACAGGAGATAACGTTGTCTGGAAAGATGGAGACAACATAAGTTAATTTTTAATTAATGAGTTGCACATAGAATACATCTGGATGAGCTCGTGGCTTAATAATAACAGCCGCACGGGTCGATCATCAAGGTTAAGCAACGCTTGACGAGGTCGGTCCGTGGATGGGTGATAATTTCAACATAACAAGTTTCCTCCGTGCCGCCCGAGTTGGTCCCGGCTGTTATTTGAAGATCTTTGACAGTCGTTACGAGTAGTCAGAAGCTTGAGATCTTACACCAGTCTAGCCAACGTGTACCGTGTTACCGAGTTACTGGGTTGTGGAAGTCAGATAGGCAGTCGCTCCATGTAAAACACTGGTACTCAGCTGAATCCGGTTAGACTGGAAGCCGACCCCAATATAGTTGGAAAAAGGCTGGGCAGATTTACATATAATACATCTATTTTGGCACTTGGAGAGGGATGCTAAGATCTATTCAGTGTATGAATATCAAAATTAGGAAGGATGGTATGCAGTGGAAAGTGTCAAATGTCTTCAAAATATCTGGTATTCTACTTTCACCCAAAAATAAACAAAACGATACTATCTAAACACCATTCTTCTTATCCCCAACATCAGCATAAAAATAACATAAAAACAGCCATACACAACAAATTCCATAACTGTAAACAACATCTAAATCGGTTCAGTAATTTCCGAGATCGACTTTAACAAACGAACGAACATAATCCCTTTGTATTAGATTAACGGAAGAGACGTTCAATAAAAGTTTATAGACATTCGATAGCCATGGAGATCGGTTGATAGCGTAGCAAGATAGACGTTAAAATAAATTGTTTGAATACGGCAATGTTGATGGAATAGGAAGGGTTCCGTAGGTGTTTTGGAAAGTTTTTGAAAGGAGTGGTTTTTAATAGCTATCTCTCTAGTCTAATCCAATCCAATCAGCCTATATTATATTTACTCACTATAGGACTTGTCTCTAAAAATAATTAATTTATTTGAAGAAATCACTGCATTGTCGTGTTCCTCAAAAATGCTGCACGTATTTCATTTAGTCTTTCATAATGATAGTTTCAATAAAAAACAATATTCGCGCGCTGGCTGACCAAAACCAGATGTATCCTCCGACTGCACAGCATGATTTTGTTCTTGTTTACGTCTCTTTTAGTTCCCTTCTTGCGGGCTTGCTAAGCAGTCGGGTTTTTAGATTTTTTTAACTAACTTTTTTTATTTCTAGCTTTTTAGTTAACTTTTTTTTCGTATTAGGTACATTTAAACATACAAGTGTTATATATTTTTGAAATCAACTCTTAAAATCCTTTATTTTGATATCCTCCACGATAGATTTGGAAGATTTTTTTCTTAGGCCTCCGCAATATGGCGCCCAAAAGCCGCCATTTTTCTATTCTCTAATTTTAATGACAATCACAAGTTTAAGACAAATCGATTAACGTAAGAATCATCAAAATCGGCCAACGCGTTTGGTCTCTAGAACGCCACATAGGAACAAACATACATACATAGACTGATAAACACGTTACCCTCCTTCGGCAGTCGGGTAAAAAAACACAAGTCGGGTAAAATTTACTACAAAAACTTAGAGCATGAAATCGCGGACAATACTCGTGTCCACACAAGTTGCAGCGAGTACAAGTTTCACCTATTCCAGGCGTAGTTCCATTTTTTCAGGAACCTTCAGAATGTTTCGGTAATCGGTGACATGTCAGCTTCCCTGGTTGCCTGGAGGAGATCGCGAAATGCGATGCCTTAGCAGGCGTTTCGACCGTTGAGCTTCGTCCGATCAGGTCGAAACAGGAATTTCATTATTATTAATATTTTTGAGTGGTGTTTCGGACTATGCTTTTTTTAAGCAAATTTTGTACAGTCTGAATGAAAAAGCATAGCTAGGGTTATATTATTATTTAAGTAAAAGTCTTTTTCTAAAGTTTTGCAAAAAAGGTAAAGGATAATATATCATTACAATAATAAACAGTCAACATGATGAATCACAATAATCAGTACAAAAATCTCAATTAAAAAGCGTACAAAATGGAACCTGAAGTATTCCACAAAAATCCAAAAAATGTATCTAAATTTTTCGCAGATGTTATGGTGCACTTATGAGTGGAATATTATTGAAATTTTTATTTCACATTTATTTCGCATACGGATCAGGAGGTACTAGTGTTGGCAAATAGTGTTGGATCATTAATGTTTTTAAGACGTCAACATCAAAAATTCGATTAAAATCAGTTGAGAGTTTAATAACATAATAAAAATATAACATCCCATTTTGTTTTTTTAATTCCATGTTGAAAATCTTTTCTAGTGTTGGAAAATAGTGTTGGATCATTATTTTTTTAGGGCGTCAAAATCAAAAATTCGATTAAAATCAGTTGAGATTATAATAACATGATAAAAATATAACATCCCATTTTGCTTTTTAGTTACATGTTGAACATTTATACCCAAACTACCTGGCCAGAATCATGAAGAAGTATTTGCGAGCCTAGAATCATAGGCGGTGGAGACTAACGGAGTGCCAGGAGATCAGAATCTAAAATCTCCCGGTACTCTTTTTACATCTGATGATTCCAGCCTCGGTAATACTTCCACATGATTATAATCTCCTGGTATTTGAGTTATTCTTTACCGGTTAAGATTTCAGCCCCACAAATATTAAGACTTCTTCATGATGTTGGCCTTCTGGTAGCTTGGGTATAAATGCTTATAATGTTGGAGGAAGTTATATTTTATCGTGTTATTAAACTCTTTACTGATTTTATGTTTCTGACGTTACTTTTCCTCTAAAAAAGGATTCGTCCGAAACACCACAAAAAATTTGAATAGTAATGAAATTCCTGTTTCGACCGGATCGGACGAAACTCAGCGGCCGAAACGCCTACTAAGCCAACGCGATAAGGCCACCTGTTCTATATTTGTTTTGTTTTAAGGTTTTTATGTATTGTTTTATCTTGGTATACAATTAAGTATATATAAATAAATAAATGCTTCGTTTGTACAACTGTAAGGTTTTGGCAATGCCATATTCTGAAAAGGTATTGGTGATCTGTGGATAAACACTAGTCGTGTTACTGTTCTGTCTAAGCACGTTAGACAAAACCATATTACTTTTTAATCAGCACCTCAAAAGACATAAATCAGGCACTTAAGAGGACGCTACAAATGAGTTCAGTTATTAATGTAGGCTTTAGTGTCACACAACGAGTTGTAGAGTAATTTATAATAAATAATGTCAGAAGACTAGGGCGCTCTACTAATAACTTATAGACAGCTAATTTGTTTGATAAATAATACTAAAAACGACCCGGGAGTTATTCTGTTCAGTTTAGTTATATTCGAGTTATAATAAAGGAAGGTTAAGTTATCTGTAAATAATTATCTCTATAAATAATTATATTACACCTTCTTAATATAATTATTTATAGGTATATAAATTAAAATTTACAGATACTGTTATATCAAAAAAAATATCGAGGGTATTCTGGCAGAACAGAATAATTGCAAAATTAAAAAAAAGAGTGACATACATAGACATACTTAGTTTTAAGGCGACTTTCCATAAAGGAGGAGGTTCTATGTTCAACTTTATGCTAGTTTTTTTTTTGTTTGTTTTGTTCACCGATTACTCCGTCAATTTTAGACCGATTTTAAAAGAGTATGAAAGAGTATGTTCCAAAATTGGTCTCATTTTAATTGGGCGAAGCTCTGATGATGAACTTCGGAGATATAGTACAAAACTCTTCAATAAATAACGGCAAGTCTCTCAGGATTGCTGCAATCGCATGTCTGTTTATACTATTTAATAACATAACATCACGCCAGTACGCTCTAAAGGGGTACGCAGATGTTCAATGTCCACCTTGGTTCACTCTCATTTCACCGGTTATATTCATGTTTCATGATATTCGGGTTATCTATTCTGGCATTATAGGTACCTTACTAAACAACTTGCCTGTTAGGTAGGCACCTACAACTAAAAAGTGGTTTTTTTTCAGTTTCTGGCATATTATTATATTGGTCTAATATTGGAAGAGGAAATAGGCAATTACTTAGTATATTCAATCGGATGTCTGCGACCGAATTTCCTCTTAAAGATCATTGTTTTGGTTTTCTGTTTTTTGTCTAATTAATGGCAAAAATGCGGCAATCGAAACGGCTGCCAAGCATAGGCATAATGGGAATACCGTAATACCAACCTACCTCACCCCTGGACTGATTGCAACCCTGATTAAGAATTCTCTAAAATATAAAATACAACACGAAAAAACATAGTGAGCATTTTTTTATGAATCTGAATTAATTAACCACAATTTTTTACAAATTAAGCATCACAAATTTAATTAAACTAACATAAATATGAATTAACAAAAGCTACGAGCATCCTGTTTCACATATTTTTTGTCAAATCAACCATATTTTTTGAGTTGTTTTGATGGTAACGCTTGTAAAAAGTGTAACCCAAAAACATAATATTTTGTGGAACAAAATGCATGAATAATTTCTATAGGGGTTAAAAAACTTCATGGTTCGGTGTTTGTTTATTCTCGTTCATGTTTTAAATAGGAATGGAATAATATTCAGAATTAATTCGGTGTATTTATAGATCTAACAATGGAATATTTATTAAAAAGAGAAAAACAATAGGATCTCAGATTTGTGGACTTAATTGATAGATAGTGAATTAGTACAGTCAACAGTACGACCATTGTAGTAAACTAGCCTTTATATCGAAGCAATAAGAGTCACTGCGTCTTGTTCTGATGGTTCAAGGATTGGTTATGCGGTTGTGATTGGGATTATGGGTACATCTACAAATATGTTCTTGTCCAGTTTCTTATTATAAAGATTAGAGTAGGTGCTGCAGGGTAGCAAACAATGTAACGGAGATGCCCTCATGCCCCCAGCCACCGCAGGAGACGCCCTGGGCATCGGGAGTCGCAAGCCGATTCCCGGCCTCGGTAGGCGCGGGCTTGCGGACGGCTAGTAACGGATTGCTCGCCGTCCGACAAGAACCAGGCCCGAGTCGAAGGCGCGTAGTGTTCCAAGCGCGCTAAAAGATTTGTCAGCAAAGCTGACGGCGTCCGCTAGGACTGATGCCTCTCTGGGTCGTGGATAAATTTAAAAAAGAGTTACCGCGGTCCTGCAGGCTCAAGCAACTGAAGAAACACGGTATGCTTTAGTCAGTAAAGTCAGACACGCCCTCCCGCTTCACCCAGAGCGGGAGAAGTAATTGGATGACTACCCAAACAAACAAAAAGAGGAGCAAACAATCCTCTTTATATCGAAGTTGAAATTGAGAGTAGTGCATACAGACACACCTACATGAACTGCCCAGAAAACTCTGCGAATGGCTGCACAGTAGCAATTTCATGTGACAGCAGGGGGGTTAGAGGAGGGTTACTGCACTGCGAGAAGCGAACTTGAATCGAGGTGTAGGAAGAAACAACAAAACGCCACCTGCTACAATCCCGACACAATGAGTAGTAGAATATTATAAATCCCTTAGAAAGATGCCGTTTCGACACCTCCAAATGAAACATATCGATCAATTCCTCCAGAGACCACGATACAATTGGAAACACAAACAAAATCCTAATATCCCATCTGCGCTTACAGAACCCTAAAAAAAGGGTCAGAAAGGGTGTTACGTTCTCAAAACGATGGGAAAAAACACTAAGAACCTCCTTTGTTGAAGTGATGAATAAAACAATAGGATCGCGGGAAACGCCGCGGTAAGGAAGTAGATTACCGCTAGGTATTGTACCAAGGTCGCTTGGTAGCACATGATACAGTTCTCATTATAGTGTAAATACCAGCTTTATGGGTTGTTCACATAACAACACGCTTGTAAAAAAGAAAAAATATTTATTTGTGATCCGCACCGGTGATTCATTTTTTATGCACCTGCCATGCTATCTCTTCACTGCCCTTGGTTGACTGATAGAGAATGCCTCAGGCATTAAGTCCGCCTATGTACTTTTATGTTGCATGAAGTTTTAATAAATAAATAAAAATAAATATCTAAAAAAACCACATGCGAGACCAAAAAGTCCCTTGCCCCTTGTATAATACTCATAAGTGATCTTTGTGGCTCTGAATTGGATGCAAGACCCTGCGCAATAGCTATTTTTGTTTCAATGTTGAAGGTGAAGATAGCATTTTATAACTGTCCCTTTCACTCGCTTACGTTTGTTGTATCATCCTATCTCGCTTACTCTATGCAGTATACTTGATGAGAAACTGCTTCTTGCGCAATGGTTGTCAGAGCCAGAGCCAACTTCAGAGACACAAAGATCCGCTGTAATCACTATACCTACCTATTTCTCGAAAGTTTGCGATGTCATACTATATATTTGAGTTCTACGTAAATGATAATATCCACTTACAGGACATCTGAGCAGCACGGCAGTGTTGCTTAGCGTTTGCATACAAAGCGTTTTGCGAATACTTTTATTGTTCGCACAGCGAAGGAGTGGAATTCCCTGCCGGAGTCTTTGCTTCCTGATAGCTACAACCTTAGGGTCTTTAAGTCAAGAGTGAATAGGTTACTTCTAGGCAAGCGTACTTCACCATCGACCTTTGACAGTCGTTACGGGTAGTCAAAAGCCTGAGATCTGACACCAGTCTTGCCAAGGGTTAGCGTGTTACCCAGTTACTGGGTTGTGGAGGTCAGATAGGCAGTCACTCCATGTAAAACACTGGTACTCAGCTGAATCCGGTTAGACTGGAAGCCGACATCAACATAGTTGGGAAAAGGCTAGGCAGATTTATATTGTCAACTATCGAATTTGAGTGGGATTTCTTGTCAGCATCAAATCATCTGCTCTCAATATATGCGAGTCTGTAATTTTGCAAGATTAGTTACAAACTTACGGTGTTTGTAGTAATCTGAAGACCAGTGCAAACTCACATTTTGTGAATTCCATGGAGGAAGTTCCTTTTGCCATTAACCCTCTGTGTAACCCAGACTCCGAAAACGCCATATAGAAAACTGTTTGATCAAGAAAATGTAATTAAAATAACAAATAACATCCCATGGAGTTATAGGACAGGTTTAAATCCCAAAACCATTCTACCGAGTTCCAAACCTCGCAACCAGCACGAAATCCGTATAGAAACAAACATTTGTACGGCCCACAGTTATTTGTCCTGTCTGTTTGTTTGTCTACGTGATTTGTATGTGGAGTGGCGCCCTCTACACAGGGTAGTTGTTTCAGAGCCCTTCCCATTCACATGTGGTGGACGTGACAGCGAATATTGACATGGCGGCATTTGTATGACAAAAGAGAGCTAGCAAAACAAATGAAAACCGAAAATGTAAGGGAAAACGTCGTGTTCGTATTCGTAATAACTCTGTATACATGTTTGACGTGACAATGCGACAACCCTTTTGGACAATTTCTATGAAAATGCGTTGGCGCATTGTCACATCGCATCGCGGGAGCCTTAGGCAATTATTCAACTACTTATGGTATGCTTGAATAAATAAGATGAAAATGGAACTAATGTAATAATGTTCACCAAAATTTGTGAACATTCGGCTATTGCCACTACTACTACTACGACCACCTGGGTCTCAAATATTCTCTACTAAGAATAGAAAAACATGGTCACGAAAACCTAGAAACGTAAGACAAGTTTAAATGCAAAAATATGCATTTTCAGCTAAGTGAGCAGATAGTTGTTTTAACCCCTTCATTCAGCTTAAGTTCCATTATGCCCTTGCCACACTATACCTACCCTATCACACTTTTAATCCATAATGGGTGTATAGCAGTGCAATTTGTGTCAAAGCGCTACTTAGCGAACATGTTTGGCATGCATTCGTAGGGTTAAAAGTCGATAACATCGGGCTATGCGTTGACGGGTTGCCAATCCGTAGGTTATTATTTTTACAGATTTATTAATACCATGTAGGTCACGAATAACCAACATTTTGTTAATGTTTTGTAAGTTAAATTAAAAGTGTTTTATTAAGTTCTCGGATAGTTTTCTCAGAATTAATGGAAAAATCTATGAAAGAATGCTCGAAGTTCTTTTTAATATTTATTAGGTTACTTTATATAAAGCAATTGATAGTTAAAAATATAATATAGCTTATCACAATTTTTACGTGTTATTTTGCAATCGTAATATCTCGAAACCTAAAACACATGCCTACATGATTCACAAACACATGTTAAAAAAAACCATGCCAGACGTCTCTAAAACATCCAAAAGGTTTATCAATTATGTATATCATCAAAGGTACAGGCCACACTATGCTGCATCCATTGTAATGGACCCAACAGTGTGGTGTCAGCTTGGCGCCAACGCGGACGTCTCATGACGTTTTGACGTTTCGCGCCCAACGGCTTTCGCGCCGATACCGATATACAACCTTTTTACTCCCAATAAAAAATTAAATCGTTGACGAGTGCTGACTTTTTGTGTGAAAAAGTTTAAATTAAATATGGAACAAGTTCGGAGAACAATGTAGAATTATTTTTATTTTTTAATTAAATACTTTTTGACAGTTCGTGAATCGTGTGTGACGTTTTGTGTTTTTCGGATGTTTTAGATAATAACTTTTTCTGGAATTTTATGTTTGTTTTTGTGAAGTTATTTGAATTGGCTTAGTCGTTGTGTACTTTGTTGACAGTGTTGAGTGACTTTGTTAGCTACTGTATTTGTTTTGGATTTTGAACAAGAGCTCCCGAAATTTATTCGTGGATGAGAGGTAAGATTTTGTTAAATTATTTTAGTATTATTGTAATAATTTAGGACGAATCTTGGATCTTTATTTATAAAATATTGAATGATACTTCACCAAACAAAATTATTTAAATTCTATTTTAAAATTCATATTTTTACTTTTTTCTGCAATTTTTGACCCAAACGAAAAGCAAACATTTTATAACAAAGACATAAAAATTAATTCAAATATCTTAGCTTATCTTATCCAAAAACGCCATTCAACCCAAAATCTCAGAAAACACAATCAAAATCTTTATCAATGGACTCCAAAATTGGATTACAGCGTATCTGCCCTCGGCCTAAAACACACCGCAGTACACTTTCAATAAAAAAGACATTATAAAGTAGTCGGTGTCCAAAAAACACAAGACATCTCAAGAATCGAGATGAGTCTCCACACAACATTATATCACATGTCAAAACACAAAACCACTTCGACTTTCGACCTTAAGACCTCACGCTAAGAGTGTTACATCATTTTAGGGATGGTATGGATAAGTTTGTAAGTTTTTTTTTAATAAACAGGTTTGATACTTACTCGTTAGGGATCGTAATTAGGGCAGGTGTTCAATGGCGGTGTATTTTTTGTTATGCATTAGTTTGATTTTTACTTATTTTTATGGCGAGATCTGGTTGGGAGGCTGTTTCGAGAGTCAGTTTTATTCGGGATTTTTGGCTACCTGTTATTGAGGGTGATATTAATAGTAAGTTTATTTGTGTGTGTTTATTGCCTTGGGTAGCTTGTTACACATTTTTCTGCACTGCACAGACTACACCAGATAAAATAACTATTAAGACGGTACCCTGATCAAAAAATCGGCATGCGATATGAGCATTCCTATTGGTCTAGCGGCACTGGCGGCGCATGAATTACAGTAGTGAATACGCCCAGATTTTAGAATAAAATCTTTATAAAATCGAATTTTGGTCTTTTGAAAAAAATAAATCTACAAAAATGTTCGTTATTAAATTGTCCATCCATTAGTGTTAGTACAAAAAATAATTAATGAACACTTTACGAGGAGATGCATAATATCAATAATTATTTCTCATTTTTATGTTTTTTTGGAAGGAGATTAGTGAAATATATACAACATTTAAAAAAAAACTAAATCTACCATTTTAGAATCAATATTATGTAGAATTTTAATGTATTTTTATTAATTGATATTTCCTTTTAAATAACGAGTAGATAGCTCCTAAAAACAGCACAAAAACGGCTTGCGCGGCGTTTTGCTCGGGGTACCGCCTTAAGGCGCCGATTCCCTTGAGTAGCTGATTTTAAAATGAGAATCACGTCTAAACGGCTAGTCGTAATTTATTGGAAAAAATATATGTTATATTAGACCACTTTCTTAATAATTTCATCTCAGCAAATTTTGAGTTTTATTCGTATAACATAGTGCCTGACGCCAACGACCTTGAGGCCTACTTTCCTTATTATTCTATGACTTAAAAAAAAAAAGCTTCAGATCAAAATGTAGATAATTAAATTGTCTTTGATATGGTGTCGATTTCATTAAAATACGCCCAGCGGTTTTGGTGTGATTGTCGTGTTTTTGTCCGTTTTAGACTTAACTTTACAAATTAATTACACTACGTGATACGAATAAAACAAAAAATTACGACTAGCCGTTTAGACGTGATTCTTATTTTAAGGCGCCGATTCCCTTGAGTAGCTGATTTTATAATGAGAATCACGTCTAAACGGCTAGTCGTAATTTATTGGAAAAAATATATGTTATAGTAGACCATTTTCTTAATAATTTCATCTGAGCAAATTTTGAGTTTTATTCGTATAACATAGTGTAATTAATTTGTAAAGTTATGTCTAAAACGGACAAAAACACGACAATCACAACAAAACTGCTTGGCGTATTTTAATGAAATCGACACCATATCAAAGACAATTTAATTATCTACATTTTGATCTGAAGTTTTTTTTTTTAAAGTCATAGAATAATAAGAAAAGTACAAAAAACTACTAAATTTCGGGTCGCGCGGGTGAGAAACGAGGGTGCGATTTGTTCCCTCAAGGTCGTTGGCGTTAGTCGTCGTCTTAAAATCAGCTTCTCAAGGGAATCGGCGCCTTAAGGGCACTGTAATAGTAACCAATTTTTTTTTATTGCTTTTTTTTAATATTGTGTATTTCGGTGTACAGTAAAGCTAAGTACAAAAAATATCTATCTAAAATAATAGCTTTTCATGACAAGTTACAGAAATACATCATCTGTGAAAATTTCAACTATCTTGCTATCACGGTTCATGAGTTACAGCCTGGTGACGGACCGCGGAGCCTTAGGGCCTCGTTCACCACCTGCATTTAAAGTGTCGAATAGGCTAACCGCCAGTCAAAGTCACCCTTAACGTCATGTGCGAATTTCACGACGTTCGAGTAGGACTAATTATAAGATTAACTGACCCATATCTTACTTGCCACGACATCTGCCCATTAGCGAGTTTACCCATCAGTTTTATGTTGTCCGTTGTCATTTTTTGTAGATTATTTTACATTTTGTGAATAAAAATGGATTTATTTGACTTGATTGATCATCAATTGGATGAATTAGAACATTCTACGACGCAACGAGTACCTACGATTGATGTATTTAAATGCTGTGTTAATTATTTTACGGGCCTAGATGTCACTAATTTTTCTAGAACTCGTCTATTGAATTATGCAGTAAACCAACATAAAATAACCCATAAATCGCAATATGATTGGTATTGGTTTTACTTATAAACTATCAAATCTACTGAACTTCTGAACAATAGGCTATTATAACATATTAAATCCACATGCATACCAAACCAGACGAAAAAACACCATAAAAATAACAAAAAGAAAGATAGAAAAAGTGTTTATATGCGCCAGGCACGACGCATACCCTAAAAAAAAAGTACAAATGACTATTGACATCTGGCAATGGCATTTGACGAGTAACATTGACGTATTATTGAACGAATGTAACGCAAGATTTGTTAAGGCATTCACTTAACCAGTACGTTGTTACTCGAACCTATAATTTCGTTTGTGAAATTGACAAAAGATACTCGCAACTTTTACGTGCCACATAACGTTATCCTGGACATAACTAATCAACGCTTTACTTGGAGATGGTGAACGAGGCCCTTTAGTAATAGGGTCCCGTTATTACCCTTTGGGTACAGAACCCTAAAAATGCTTGAACAAAAGTTCATGTAATAAATTTTACAATGCGAAAGTTTAGATGTATGTTTGTTACTCAAACACGCCGGAAGGCCTGAACGGATCTGGATGAAATTTGGCACAGAGATAGATTATAGTCAGGAATAGCACTAGATACTTTTTATCCCGATAATTTGTTCTTTCGGGATAATTTTAGACATTCTCGCGGGCGAAGTCGCTGGCAGATGCTAGTAGTTTATATTGCACAATCTCGTGACTTTTCAAGAGTTTTCATTTCGTCTGTTAATTCCTTTACTTTTTTTTTCTGTTCTTTTATTTGTGAACACGATAAAAACATAAGCTTTTTCTATGGGACAATCGAGTCGCACTGCAAATCCGTAAACCGTCTCTAATCATTATTAAATAGAAAGTCTCTGCTGTGCTCAGAATAATAACCCCCATGTCAACTCATCTATTATTCCACACGGGTAGTTAGGCTTGCCTAGGAAAAATGTTTCAATCTAGCCGCTAGCCGCCTTTTCGTAGACAGCTGAGTGAGGCAACCTGTTACACAAAAGGCTTTTTGTCAAGTCTAGTTGATGTCTTAGGTATGTAACAAGCTTTATGTCAAATCTTCATGTCACGTATTGTCTCGAATTATCTGAGAATAGCTCAGGTCGTGGTTAAGATATTAGGCAAGTGAAGCTGGAATGGTTCTACAGTTTTTTTATCTGTGGTTTAAGTAAATTTTGGTATTATCAGGATCACCACTATACTTCGTCGTTTTGATCTCTGCGACAGCTGTCAGTGGCAATACAGTAACAATAAATAGCACTTGACAGGCTAACAATATTATATTGTATTGTTGTTTATATTGTTATTTGCCATTGCCGTTGTTCAAAAGGGTATTGTTCAGACTGTTATTGGAAAAAAATTATTACAGTGTTCAAGAATATTAACTCCCTTACTAATAAACGCAGAATAAAGTTATACCAGGTATAAACCTATGAAAATGTATGGGTATACCTTTGTTATACCTGGTATAACTTTATTCCATGTTTATTAGTAAGAGGGTTAGAAGATAAGTCGTTACTAATTTAATACAATTTTTTATTTTTCTTCATTATTATTACTGCAATACATTTTCAATCTTTAATAATGAACTATAACAGATTCAGATTATATACTATAATTAATAATTATTAATAAATATTTGTACGCCATATTATGGCAGGATATGCTGGAACCAATATTGTAACATCTATTTTACCATATTCGAACAAATAACCATATTTGATTCGATTTGATTTGAATAACGAATACGTCAGTTTGACATATGTCGCAGAGATCAAGCTATCTTTTTTATGAAGTATAGTGGAAGACATGAGGATGTACTGAAATCAAAAATTCGAAGAGATTTGACAGCTACCTACCAACCCGCATTGGACCTGCATGGTGGATTACAACCCTCTTCCAGAGAGAAGGTCTGTGTTCCAGCTGTGGGATTATAGGTTAAGGCTGATAATGTTTATGCTAGTGGACAATAATATTGCAAACATGTTGCGCTGACCGCAAGTAACATGGTACAAAAGCGTGACGACTAGTGGAGGCACTGGTAATTGATGCTGTCCTAATTTGATATCAAATAGTTGACCAAAGTTACTATATTTAAACCGTAGACTTATAAAGTTACAATGTTAAATGCGTGTTTGTTTTCAAGAAGGCAAAGCTTCTGAGCCAGGTACACATTATTATGCATCACGCCGCGCAATGCAGCATACAAAGCTATCTCTGTACATTTTTATATTGTTTGTGCGGTTTTGTGTTTTATCGTCTGTACCTGCCTTAAGTTATAAGAATTTAAAAATAAATGTTTGAAAAGCGGTGTTTTGGGTTGAACATATTATATTTTTTTTTTTTAGACTAGAAGATCACAGTAACTCAAGGAAAATTGCCAACAAGAATCGCCAAAATTCAGTCAGTTTCTATGCAAGAATGGAATTAGAATTGTCATATATTGCCCGGTATTGCGGTAAATTCTCGTTTTTAGGGTTGCGTACCCAAAGGCTAAAAACGGTACACTATTAATAAGACTCCACAATCCGTCAGTCTGTCACCAGGCTGTATCACATGAACCGTGATAGCTAGACAGTTGAGATTTTCACAGATGTTGTATTTCTGTTGCCGCTATAACAACAAATACTTAAAACAGAATAAAATAAATATTTAAAAATCACGTTTCTTGTATGGCAGCCCCACTAAACATACAACAAACGTGATTTTTAGCCGTCTTTTACAATAATGGTTCGGAACCCTTCGTGCGCGAGTCCGACTCGCACTTCACCGGTTTTTTATATATCGCATAGCCAAAATATCTGAGAATTTATCCTAAAAGCAGATCATGGTAATAATTATGATACTTATCAAACTGAAATAACTATTCTGGAAATCACGTTTGCGTTTGAACAGACGCTTGTGTATATAAGCCCTAAGAATTCCAGATCTTATGTTCTTGTACTTTCATTCATCCATCATCCACGACATCCATCAAGACGCCATCATCCATCCATCCCAGTTAGTTGTCGTTTGTTCCACTTAACTTTACAACTTGTTGGTAGATAAAGAATATCTTGCAATCTGGTATAATTTGTTCTTCATTTGCAAGATGTTGATAAGCATTATTTTATGCGTAGGATTCAATACTGAAACTGGACTGGTTGTATATTTGCATGTTTTACTTGGCGCCAGAAGTGACACTGTTTTAATTTCAAATTCCAGTTGTCGGTAAAACATAGATTTTAATTGCCACGTGAGGCACAAATATTACATTGTAGCAAGTGAAGTTGGTCAAACCACTTTTTTGACATTGTTCGAGTGGTTTGAAGCTGCCTTCTTTAACATATTCTAACTTTGTCATTATCAAATTTTCTATATGTTCGGAGTTGACAACGTGACATTACGCTAATGTTTGTCAATCCCATACTTTTAGGACTTTGACAACCACTATCGCGAGAAAAATATCACTTTCAAGACCCCATGCTAAATGACAGTTCTTTCAAAAAAGGAATATCTGAATTTAAGACAGCGAACTCGGAACTGGACGATTTTTAACCCCCGCCGGAAAAAGAGGGGTGTTATAAGTTTCATGTGTGTTGCTGTGTATCTGTGTGTCTGTGTGTCTGTCTGTGGCATCATAGCGCCTAAACGGATGAACCGATTTCGATTTAGTTTTTTTTGTTTGAATGGTAATGGTCGAGAGTGTTCTTAGCTATGTTTGAATAAAATCGGTTCAGCCGTTCAAAAGTTATGGCCATTTTACTGTTTGAATCGGGGTGTTTTCGCAAGATAAATGTGTCAGGGGTTTTTAAATTGTGAAATTTTACTTGTTTAAAACGTGGTTATTACTGTCGTCTTCATAATAACAGATGGTCACGGATAGCAGAATGTAGACCATTAGAAATAGCTTTACCCAATGAATACCCGCGTCTAACTAAAACTCAGCCTAAGTAGAAATAACCTAAAATAATTATAGGGACAAAAACGGGCCACAGTACAACTTCCTTAACAAACATCTTTTCAACATAGGAGACACAAACAGCCCCCTTTGCAAGGCCTGTTTTAACGCCGAAGAATCAGCCGCCCACGTAATCCTGGAATGTGAGGTCGTGGCATCTCAACGCGGAGAAATCCTCGGAAACGTGAGGTCGCTCCGTGAACCATGTGAAGCCCCCAGGAAGCTTCTGTGCTTTTAGACGGAGCTAGGCTGGCTATGTTAGCCAGTACCTCCACGCACAACGGACCAAATGGGATTCTAAACGCTGAAACGAGAGTCACTACCACAACACTACGTACTATTATGTCGTCGTGCTATTGTGAATATATATACTAAGCTTGCATATAGATATTCAAAATACCTATTAGAAAATGTAAATAAGTAGATAGAAATTTATTTAAAACCAAGCATCCAAAGGAAGTGCCGAGTAAGGACTTATTTCCAGAGTCTGGTTTTTACAGAATAAAAACTAGTTGAATGCGTGGGTATAAGGCAGATAGGGTTTAGCAGATAGTAAACGCACATACCTACGTTTGAAATGGAAAATATAAAGGTACAGAGAATATTGTATTATTTATAACAAGCTTCAGCCAGTGGCGTTCAACCACGTGAAAGGATCCCAAGGTAACATAATCTCGGACAAAAAAGGATCCTATGTCCTATAATTCAGGACATGGTCTACCCAAACTTGTAGTTCCGTGTAGACGAAAAAAGCAAAAAACAGACAGATGGATAAAGTTACTTTTGCATGGCTCTGAGACGTGGTCGCTCACAATGGGCTTCATCAGAAAGCTTACAGTCATCCAAAGTGCAATGGAGAGGGCTATGCTCGAAGTTTCCTTACGTGATCGAATCAGAAATGTAGAGATCCGAAAGAGAACCAGGGTTACCGTCATAGCCCGAAAAATTGCCAAACTTAAGTGGTAGTGGGCACAATGCTCGCAGAACTGATGGCCAATGGGGCAGAAAAGTTCTGGAGTGGCGACCGTAAAGCGGAAGACGTTGCGTTGGAAAGCCTGGATGCGGGACGCACGAGACCGGTCAATGTGACGACGATTGGGGGAGGCCTATGTCCAGTAGTGGACGTCTTTCGGCTGATATGATGATGATGATGATGACTTTTGCATGAATGATACCTACATGGATTTTATAGGTGACATGGATCACACATAAAGAAGAAATACAATAAATAAAGAAGCCTTCATTATGTTTCATTTTATCCAAAATAGATCTCTATTATCGTGTATTTCCAATATCCAATAATACATATTTCTAAAAGGGTACCAGACCAGCCCTTTCAAACTATTCATAAACAGATAGGTACCTATATATAAATATCGACGCCAACATATGTAGGTGTTAACTTCAAGCAAAATAATACTCGTTAGACCTATTTTACCATATCAAAACGAAGGTTACTAAACTCACGGACATACTACAGAATAAACAATATAAAATACTACGCATTTTATACACACAATAGATTTTTTACTGACCTTTAACATATTAAAACCCATTTTCCAAAAAAGCTGATATTTCTTGCCTCAATAATACCCTTGATCTTCCATCTTATGTAGAACTCTAGAAGCGTCATAAAATAGAACAATAATGATATAAATGTTCTAACTGTGATGGATCAAGTTATGACGGTCGTTCACATTTCTATTATCATTTCAACTACTTGTTGAGACAACTTTGCTAGTGCGTAGGTGTACTTTATTGAAGTTGTTTTATTTGCTACAAAGGAAATTAAACCTTATAGGAAAACTCATACAGTCTTAAATACGTCAGCTTGAGGTCCCAGGTACAAAGTATTAAGAAACTAAATTATCTGATTCGACGGGTAACGGTCGATTCTGATCATTGCTTTTAATAAGGATGTCGTCAATATAATAAGAAATATCATCAATTTCTTGTTATTGGTATATGAATAGTTGTAATAAAATTATTGAGGTCTCTATAAGTGTGGGCATTTCTTGTAAACGGGATCTTAAAGTCGTGTACTTTTTGTACATTGGTTATGCTTATATGTATATAGTCGTGTTTTGTTTTTTAATTTACGCACTGCATCCAATCCGAGTTCGTGATTTGAGTTCCGTGTTCTATCCGAATTTAAAAAGTTCTGAATTCGATCGGACGAAGTTCGGATGTAGTGCACAACCAGGGGGTCCACGAAGTCGACTTCGGCTTTCGTTACGGGCGTTTCCTACTCCGTATCACCAACGGACGGATGATTCGTTCGGGATCCGAACTAAGAATTAATGACAACACAATTTGACAGTTGTACCTACTCCCCATGTGTTTTTTACTTGTCCGAAAAATTTAACTTAACGCTTGTTTTTGTCACTCCGAAGTTTCGGGGTATTTTTGGACGGGGCCCGTAATTTCGTTGACGGAGATAGACTAGACCAAGAAGTACTACGGCTACTTCGGCCCGAAATTTTCTTGGATACGGATCGGATGTAGTGCGTAACCGCTCTTATTCAACCCGTTGGTCCCGGTTGTCATTTGAGATCTTTGGTAGTCATTACGCTAGTCAGATCAGAAAAATCTGACAAAAGTCTTGGGATAAAGAAGAAAGAAAACTAGTTTATTTCGCACACACAGACTAACAATGGGATATATCGTTTTATCCAGTTGCTGGGTTGTGGAGGACAGTATAGGCTGTCGACCCTAGCATAGTTGCGAACAATATAGGCAATTGCTCATTGCTGACTTGGGACCAGAATAGGGATGTTTCCTGGGTAGAAAAATTATAATTCTATTTAGTCCGTCAGTGAGATTATCAAATAATTTATGGCCCTTTTTTTTCTTTACCGAATCAATAAAAAATGGCAAAGATAAAGCGCGTCAAAGTTCAGGAGCCATGCCCCAGGCATGTGACAGTTGTGACGTCACTATGTCAGTATAAAATTTACTAAAAGCGGCGTGACGTCACGCGATTTTGCAACGCATAAAATACGTGTCCAATATTTTTTATTAATCTACCTGACGGACGAAAAACTAATTTTCAGTTAGCATCCCTATTAGCATAAAATTAATTAAATACTTTGAAGCTGTTTGTATAAAATACCAGTTACTCTTTTCATAGCGTAGCTGTAGTAAGAAATATTTTACAACATAAACTTCATATCAAAGGCCCTAACCTAAACCAATAACCACAAAGCCAACAGTAAGTATATAGTACCACTCATACATTGTTCTCGCAATAATTTTAACATTCTCGCAGTGTTTCCTTTCATTCTTCACTTAACATACTTGAGCAAATATAAGGACATTTTGACCGTTCTTTAAATAAATAAAAAACTAAAGAGTATAATAAAAGCAGTTTCTTCTAAAGGTTTTATTAATACTTTCATTGTGCCTTCAGCTAAGGAGTGGCATTCCCCGCCAGAGTCTGTGTTTCTTGATACCTTCAACCTCTGGGTATTAAGTCAAGAGTGAATAGGTTACTTCTAGGCAAGCGTGCTTCACCGTCGACCACATCATCGCTTACCATCAGGTAAGATAGTGGTCAAATGCGAACCTATCAATAATAAAAAACCGGCCAAGTGCGAATCGGACATTATTGCAAAAAGCTCACGTATTTACATATTTTATTGTTTTTATTTTTTGTGTTGTTACAGCGGCAACAGAAATATATCATCTGTGAAAATTTCAACTGTCTAGCTATCACGGACTCACGGTTCATGAGATACAGAATAATATAAATAATAATATTCAATAAATAGAATATTCAGGTTGCCTGGTGACAGACAGACAGTAGTCTTAGTAATAGGGTTCCGCTTTTATCCTTTGAGTACGGAATCCTAAAATGCCGTGTCTTCAAAAAGTCCAACAGTAGCATATAAGTACTTCTTATAACACCGGATGTTACTGGCTGCAAACAACGTCATATATCATCAAACTCAACAAGGAGACAGATTCTGGCGAAGTGTCAAAGTGATTATCATTATTCATATCGTCCTTTGATCTCTTCATAATAATAAGGAATATGACACCAAAAAATATGATTAAAATCGTACCAGGAATGGTATAAAGGTTATTTTACATGGGTAGAGTTTCTCGCACGTCGATAAGCGAGACTGTACTATATTCTTCAAAACTGGGAACCTAACAATACGTGCCTTGACCAGGAGTGCCGCTGCCGCGCTTTCTATATGAATCCTTTAATACAACTATCTTTTTTACTATTTATTTTATTTCTTCGCTACGTATCTGATCCATGTCACATCTATAATCCATACCAAACCATTCAATCCATACCATACAAATATCATTAATGCAAAATAACTCTGTCTATCTGTCTGTTTTTTTACCTTTTCTCGTCCTAACTACTTGAACGGATTTGGATGAAACTTGTAGCACGGATAGACCATGTCCTATAATAGCACATAACATCCTTTTTACGCAATTATGTTCCATAGGGATCCTTTCTCGCGGGTGAAGCCACTGGCAGAAGCTTGTTAAAAATAATACAATATCCTCTGTACCTTTATCGTTTCCATTTCAAACGTACTGGTAGGTATGTGCGTTTTATATCTACGAAACCCTAGCTACCTTATACCCATGCATTCAAATAGTTTTTATTCTGGCAACCCCAGACTCTGGAAATAAGTCCTTACTAGGAAATGCCATTGTTTAGAGACTACCAACAAGCGAGCAAGACTACCCGAGCGAGAAACTATAACTCGCTTAATTTATGCTTCTTCTTCTTCGTCAGTATACTCTTGGCAGAGCGATCGTGGTAATCATGTTGCAGTAAGACTCCGGGCTAACATGATTCGCCTCAAGATCCGACGCCATCCCTCTCTGTTGGATGTAAATAATAAAATCCATAAAAGACTGGTCCGGAAATTTTCTTGAACTGTGATTCAAAAACTAGAAATACGAGTTTTTTTAAGTGGAGACTTCAGAATTCAAAACGAGGCGATTCTCGATTGTGGTCATGCGAGTAACTTACGTCCTGTATACAGGAAACTTTTTCTTCACGCTTTAATCCAAGCGAGAAACTCTTCCCGTGTAAACGATCCTTTAAAATCGTTCCAGGAACATGAAACAAATCAGTCAGTTGTAAACCCTTTGTGAATGCATATGACAATTAAAATGCAGACGGACCAATTAGCAGCTGAGTCAAGCTTTTCCGTTCAATCAACATTTTTGGGTGTACGTCATGCAAATGTTAATGAATTTGTTCATGTGATCGTCAGGGTGGTGACTGATGAATTGTTGCCTTTTGTGTTTATTTATTTCAATCATTTTTGTATGACAAATGTTTTTTATCATAACTCCAAAAAATCTGCTCTTCAGTACATTTTGTTTGCATACATCGACGTTTATGTATGGTATGCACGGACCAGCTGATTTCATTTTCTTTCTTAGGATAGATTTTAGTAAAAATCGTGTCTTTTCTTGATTCCTTATGCCTGGAAAGACTTTGGAAGATGATGAAATTGAGTTGAAAAATCATTGTTATTATATCAGTGATTAAAGAGATTACGTCCTACAAACAACTAATTTTACTTCTTTAAAATATTAAGATTTAAATCCACCGTTGTTAGATTAAAAGTTTTTTTCAAAGTTCCTTCTCACAAAAAGGAGGCCTGTGTGCCAGCAGTGGGAAAGTTAAAAGGCTATACCATATTGTTTAAATTTGGAAACCTAACAATATGTGCCATGTCCAGGAGTACCACTTTCTGTATGAATTCTTTAATCCAACTATCTACAGGTAAGCCCACTTCGGAACTGCCTCTAGGCTTTTAACTGTTATGTCTTTGGTTGTAACGACTGTAGGCACAAAGATGAAACTAAGCCTACGTGGGATGTAGTCTCGACACCTCACAAGTCAAACTAACATTGTAGATTTCCTTACTTTTCAAAGCTTTATAGTTTTCATAATAAGAAGCTTTTATACCAACAATACTTTTATTTTTTCCTGTTATATCTTAAATAATTATAAATGAATCATCCTAGCCTTTTTGCAAATATATTGCTGTCAATTCAAATTCAATTTCAACTTATTTATCTACAAAAGTTGAGTACATATATATCCTTTACCTCTTCCTTGTCCAATTAATCATATATGACTCACATCATCACATCACATCACATCATCAGCCTATTATATTAATGTTCCCACTGCTGGGACACAGGCCTCCTCTCTGTGAGAGGGAATGGGCCGTAATCCACCACGCGGGCCCAGTGCGTGTTGGTGGATGTCACATGTCTTCGAATTTCTAGTTCTAGGACATGCCGGTTTCCTCACGATGTTTTCCTTCACCGTTTTGAGAGCAGTGGTGAAGAAATAATTTACACAAAGTAAAGCGCCTGCCTGGGCTCGAACCCACGACCTACAACTTGTAAGTCGCGGCCGATACCACTGGGCCACCACTGCTTCCAATCACCAAATTCACCAATGACTCACGTGATTGTTTAATTATTATGTTTGCTATGTGGACAGTGAACACATAAATATAGCAGGTGGATGAGGCGCGCTGCAGAAGAGGGTAGCGCAAGACCCAGTCCCGTGCTAGGAACTAACCTATGTTACAGGCACTGGAAACCTGCTCCACCATCACAATTGCAAGACACTTCCAAATATCAAAGTAGCTTAGAGGAAGATTCGCTGACTACCCAGCTCAGGCAAGCCTGTACATTGGGAATCATTATACTATTACAAAAGTAATTTAAAGGAGACGGAAAATCCATATTTCGCAAATAACATAAAAAACTACAATGTTATATTGTAACCTCACTTTTACTAAACTTCATACAACTTGATTCCTGGATCACCAAATTTTCAATGAGGCCGTTATTATATACTCTTACAAATAAGGCTAGTTTGATTGAGTTAACACCTGGGCCCAGGATTCTATGGAGTCTTGCCCTTCTTCTTTAGTTGAAGCTTGGAGGCGATGTTACGTCGGCTACAGTCCATAGGATGCAGCTGTTTAACTCCACAAAAAAAAAAGGAAACAAAATTGTATGATTCGTTCTGTTGAAGGCTACACAATCCTATAGAAGTATGCTTCATCGGTCCACATACATCACTGTGAATAAACTCTAGCAAGCTAGTTGCACGGGCCTTCAGTGGGGAACGGTTTTCTCGTTTGCTTACCTTCAAGACATGTTACACAAATGGAATTTGTATCTATACCAATATTATAAAGAGGAAAGATTTTTTTGTTTGTTTGTTTGTACCGAATAGGCTCCGAAACTACTGGACCGATTTTAAAAATTCTTTCACCTATGGAAAGCTACATTATTCCCGAGTAACATAAGCTATAATTTTGACGGGAGCGAAGCCGCGGGGGTCAGCTAGTCTTTTTATAAAAAAAAACTCACGTTAAAAATCACCTTTTCATCAACGATCAGACAAAAAAAAAGTTCCAAGCACAAACCGACAATTCTAGAATTGAAACACACCCAGGTCATAGCAACAATATACAGTCCCATTTACTCCCAAAAGGCTGGAGCCGGGTCTGATGAAAATTTAGAAAAAACAACCATTTCAACACACGACCTCTAATTGAATTGTCCCCATAGCGAGCAGTCGTGATGGTTTTATTAACGGGCTAGCTGGTTTTAGCATCGCTATTAGATTTTCAAAAAATATTTTTGGTTTCACGGAAATAAAAGTTTGACATGAAAAAGATTTTTTTTATTGGGGTCTCGGGACGGTTCGTTTAAGCGATTAGGGATTGGAGTGTTTTTAGTAAACTATAATTAAATTTAAATAATATCTATCTGTGAGTGATAAATAAAAATGTCACGAGGTTCATCGCTATAGGAAAATATCGTGATATAATTATTATGAATCTAAAATCGCCAATCCATTGATGAGAAAAACCATTTTTCTTGCCGTGTTACAGTAAAAGGCAAGTTTCACCAAAATTTATAAACGAATAATGAAGTTCTCTGAGAAGAGAACTTTATCTTTCTTAGAAATACGACCATGCATCATTTTTCATAAATAAATAAGAGATAAAGAATTACGAGTATTTTTTAATCACCATTATGTACTCGAAGTCAAGTCAACGCCATCTATTATCACAAAACGACAACATCGGCAGGAAATGACATTCAAAAGACAAGAGCAAAGAGAAAGTCCGTTAATTGGTGCTTGTACCTCATACACATACCCAATATATCTTGACACGTGAAGTAATACAGAACTAAATTAAAATGCAATGAATTTGACGTATAACTGTCATTTGTCTTTGAAAGCAGCGCCATCGTCACCGCGATGGGTCAAGTTATACTAGGGGCTCTTAAGTTGACAAGTGACAATCGTTTACGTTCCATTCCGGTTTTGTTAACTTATTTGTATGAATGATTAAAGATATGAATAGATGTTCACGAATGATTTGTTAGTGAAAAATCTTTCTTCCATTGTTTTGTCACGATTTGGTGACGATTTTTAAAGGGTTCAATGTACGTATATTGCTTCAAGTTGTGCAATCTTCATTTAAAGTATAAGTAACTGTATAGTCTGTGGAAGCGTGCCCACACAATTAGGCCCTTTTGAAGAGATGCCACACCTAAAATGCCTTTTCCCTTACGTTAGTGTCCAACATGTCAGTTATATTTTGTTAGGCAGATTTGCATCAACAGTAATTTTGATTTTCACTGAGAACTACTCTCTTAATAAAACAACTGACATATATTTTTTTGTATTATTTCATTCGAAGTTAAGACGTCTTTGAATGTCCAGTAAGCTGCACTTCAGTGGTAAAAAAAACATTATAAACTCGCCTCGCACTCTATTGAAACTAAGTACTACGCTAGGCTAGCTCAAGGTCAGTTTTGCCACAACTAACGAGTCTACTGTCTATTCCCACTAGTTATCCACCAAAAATTCAAAACTACTCATAAATAAAATAATAGCACACTAAACAAGAGACATTTCAACAAATTATTTTGTATGTGTCACGCAGGAATAGACAATTAACGCTTATTAAAATGTTTCATACCATTACGCTGTACTTGATTCAGCTGGTATATTGTCCCTTAGAGGAATGGTAGGAATGCGGTGTGTAGATTAAAGGAAGTTTGAAATAATTAAGGTGGAATGCAAATTATTTTATCCAGCCCAAAGTAGGAAGAGTATCCACTTCAAATAAATTGGTTGGAATTCAATTTATTTGAGGTGAGTGGTCCTGGTCTTCTTTTGTCCTTTTTATCATTCACTAGCGGAAGCCACGCGGTTTCACCCGCGTAGTTCCCGTTCTCGTGGGAGTACAGGGATAAAAAGTAGCCTATGTCACCCGGGGATAGTGTAGCTTCTCAACGGTGAAAAAATTATTGAATAAGTAATTTTTAAGTTTATTCGTTACATACAAAAATACAAATCTTTCCTATATAAATATTATTATTATTAGTATAGATATATCTCAATCAGTTCAGTGTTTGTTTTTTTTTCAAATCCATGTCACGGGCAATGTGGTTCAAATAAATTGCACTAGATGGCGTGATAAACTTCGTTTAGTTATTGAGTTTTGTGAAAGATTAAGATTTTCTAGAGACAATCATAAAAAAAATATGTTCTTGTTTGATTAACTCTCCTAAGCACAACTATAAGGAATATTGGGCTCTTAATTCACATTTCAAAGATTATTTAAATGGATTATTTAAAATGTATTCCAATAGATGGCGCGGTATTAAATTTCTGAGGCATCCAACCGATTTATTTATTTATTTTTAACACATTTACAGGTACAATGCAACTGTAAAAACGTGTAAAAGATACTATAAAACAAATCGTCACTGTATTTAAAGAATAAAATTGTCACGAACCGAGAAAACCCTTTTACTTGCAAGTCGCTGCTAACACCATCTATAACCGTGGAGGAGAACCGAATGCGATCGAAGTAGTTATAAAAATGATCAGCCTAATAAGCTGAAAAACGCTAGTTACGCCGGCACCGTTTCTTTGTATGGGATGAGACAAAGACAAAAAAGACAAAAGATATTTATTTCAACTGGGCCACCAAGCGGCACTTTTGAATGTCACAATTTAAATTTAAATGGAATACAAGTTGATTCTACCGTGCATTCGGAAAGTAGCTAGTTATGGAGAAGAATGCACAAGAAACTCCATACTTACTCTTTTAAAAAAAATGATTCTACCGTGCATTCGGAAAGTAGCTTGTTATGGAGAAGAATGCACAAGAAACTCCATACTTACTCTTTTAAAAAAAAATGATTCTACCGTGCATTCGGAAAGTAGCTTGTTATGGAGAAGAATGCACAAGAAACTCCATACTTACTCTTTTACAAAAAAATATTTTTTTTACAATATTTAGGTACATGAGTACATACATTAATAAATTCACATATGTGAGGACAATGCACCCAGAATAGCACTACACACTATACTATGTAAAGGTATAAAGTATTAAAAGTACTCACACATGTACTGTGCAGTTATACAATAGGTACTAGAAAAACATCAACATCCGAAGCAGTTGAGTTATGACCAATCCCAACTGACGGCGCCCGTTCACGAACATGACGCATGAATCGGCACCACCCAGCTCAACCATCATGAAGGGAACCGAATGATCCAACACACGCGCCACCATCAGAGAGACATTTGAGAGAGCATGACACACTCAACTGCCAGGGCACACACAAGTCAACGAACGACACATAGGTATAGCAAATGGTAGATTTACAGTTTTCATATTTCAGTTTTACGTGCTGTGCAGCTATACAATACTAAAAGAAATCGAGTCTATACAACACAAACATAAACATATCATTTGTTTTTGCGCCCTAGTGGTTGTGGAGCAGGACTAGCATTGAGCCAAGCATTTTTATCAGTGATATAATCCCCCAACTTATATTATGCCTGCCTGCATAGTGTGCGTTTGATACAATTTTTAAATTTCGTCTCATTCAGTTCTAGAATATGGGGAGGAATTTTATTGTAACATTTTGTACAGTACCCCATGAAAGATGAGGCCACTTTTGCCAGTCTGAAACCTGGTTGAACTAATTGGTCCCTATTTCTAGTAATGTAATTATGTCTGTCTCCGTTTTTACTAAAAAGATGTAAATTCTTTCTCACGTACATGATGTTTTCATAAATATATTGACAAGGAACCGTCATGATGTTAATGTCCTTAAACAGTTCCCTTAGAGAATCACGGCGGCGAAGATTGTAAATCGCTCTGATGGCTCGTTTTTGCAGAATAAAAATATACTCAATGTCTGCAGCCCTTCCCCATAGTAAGATACCGTAAGACATTATACTATGAAAGTAACTAAAATAGACTAGCCTAGCGGTATCCACATCAGTAAATTGACGAATCTTTCTGACAGCATAAGCTGCCGAACTCAGCCGCCCCGCAAGTGATACTAAATGAGGACCCCATTGTAACCTTGAGTCTAGCGTGATCCCCAGGAAAACCGTTTTATCGACGAATTTGAGCTTCTCCTTGTTTAATATAATGTCACAATCAGTACTTTTGACATTTGGCAACGAAAATTTTACGCATTTGGTTTTTTTACCATTTAATGAGACATCAATTGAGACATCTGTATGCTAGTATTATATTATCTGTGTCCATGTCAACTTTCATTTATCCTTCCGTTTTCCTCAGCTTGACCTAAATTTCGTCACTAGACATGAGATTAAATGCCTTCAGTATTTACCTTTATATTAGATCTATTTACCAAAAGGAAGTCTTTCAAATGTCCGATGTCAAAATCTTGTTAACTTAGTAGTGCAGATGTCTTACAAATGCTTGGTGCTCACTTTCTTGGAAACAACTTATTTTCTCATATCTGAAAACGGTATATATAAACCCTGAAGGAATTCGTTTGAAGGAACAAGTTTTAGGTTTATTTATACCTGCTTTCTTAGTGCTTCAACATGTCAAGCCATTGAGGTAATTTTTGAACTAGCTTCTGCCAGCGGCTTCGCCTGCGTGAATGTCGATAATAATCCCGAGGGAACATATTCCCGGGATAAAAGTATCCTATGTGCTATTCTTGACTTATTATCTGTCTCCGTGCCAAATTTCATGCAAATCCATTCAGCCGTTTGAGCGTGAAGAACTAACAAACATACAAACACACTCACAAACATACGGCTTTATAATATTAGTGCGATTACTAGCTTAAATTATCCCGAGGGAACATACGCCCGCGATAAGAGTATCTATTCTTGACTTCTGTGCTAATCTGTCTCCGTGCGAAATTTCATGCAAATCCATTCAGCCGTTCTGGCGTAATTGAGTAACACACATAGTAAAGAAGTAACAAACATACAAACACGTACACGCACACATTCATTCACAAACTTTCGCCTTTATATATTAGTGTGAAGTGAGATTATTGATAGGCTCGCGTTTTACCACTATCTCACCTGATGGGAAGCAATGACGTGGTCGATGATGCACGCTTCTATACTATTCACTTTTGACTTTAAGACCCCAGGTTTGAGCTATCAGTACATATAGACTCCGTCAGGGAGTTTAAAGTTCGTTCAAACAAGGATCACAAAGTTGTGGCCCTCAATGTCTGCCAGAATCAACATATTATGTTACAAAGCTAGCTATACCAGTCTGAAAGATCAGGCAAGGAAGACATTTGTGTGGTGTTTAATAGTTTTTTTTAGGTCGAGGAAACCACTTTCTATTAGGTATCTACAGTATAAGTTTTCTTCTGTAAGCCTGATTACCAACTTAAACACATTTGTAGGTAAATAAATGAAGAGTTAAGTAATACCAATACTCCAAGGAATTCTTGGTTTTCTAGGCACTTATAATGGCCTAGAAACCCTTCAAAAGTAGCCCTGAAAGCTGCTTAAGGGCCTACAGCCGCTTTAGTGCCGTAATACGGTAACTTTCTAAAGCATGCTTCTTAGTAACGTCTTGGTTAAAAGATTTGAAAAAAAAAAAATTGTATTATATTATTTGTGAAACATGTTTTTTTCGTATAACAAATAGTTTTGCTTTAAAAAAAAATAAACAACACGATATTATTTCGCTAGTTTTGGATACTCCTTCAAATCGACTTAAATGTTTAAAAACTTTTGTACACAGAAAATTTGATGGCTGGCAACTGAAATAGCATATGTAAATATAAGAATATTTTGCAAACAAAACTGTCTAAAAGCAGGTTCAATATTGATATTCTGGTTCCGAGCGGGTGTACTGCCAGTACTGCGTTAACATTGGGGCATATATACGCCTTAAGTAGTTAAATTCAAATGACCATACCATAAACATTTAACCACAGAATAAATAGAGCGACTCGTAAAATCGTAATCTACAAAGACAAGTCGCCGAGTCGAGTCGAGGCAACTGTTTATCAAATAATCGAGATAATCGGGTATTTCACGCCCGTGGGAAGGCATGTTATTTATCGATTTCATAGACATTGTTAGGTAAGACAATTAAGTTGATGTAGGTAATTGTCGTGTGGTATATCAACTTTTCTTACGTCAGAGTAAAGTTTGAAAAAAAGTGCAGCTGTGTGTTGTCATATAATGAACTGTTTTCTTTAATATTTTGGCAGTATGGACAACTTAGATCTCAAGTAGTTTTGTTGATGTAAAATAACACACTATCAGCCATTGATGTATTTAAAAGAGGAAGATACGTTACGCGCTAACATGGCGATCAGAAAACCTGGGCTCGGCGCACGACTACATGCACCGAAACTCACACATCTGTGTTCAGTGTGTGAGCCAGTCCCAAACCTACAGTTACCGATAGACAAGGACAGAGATATGAGACGGCGCTTTAGTGCAAGCGAAATCGCGTTAGCCGCCGAATGTTGGCCGAATCACCGAATGTTTACTATTATGAATGAAATGACATTGCAATATGTGCGTATCGTGTCTCTCACGCATGTTTGTAATGTCTATCTCGCTCTCACAAATATGGCGAAGCAAACATTAAATATTATTGTAATTTTCAAAAAAATAACATTTTTAACTGTACTTACGAGTGGTAAGTGATCCCGTGTGACTTATTTTTCTTCCTGGTATTATTTAAACAATGTTTAGCTACACTAGAAGTCATTTTGATGCTTATTTATTGCAAAAAAAAACATAAAAACACTGAAATTAATGAGCTGTGTGATCAACAATGTGCCGTGCGCGACTGAGTACCCGCTACGGGCATTCACTTAGATTAGTAAGACCAAGCGCTGTGAGCAGTCCCGTATCTTCCTCTTTTTAATACATCAATGCTATCAGCGATAAAGATTGTCAAGAAGTTCAAAATTCGAGATTGACAAGCACTACCGAAATGTCAGTTGCCCCTTACGTTTTTTTACTTTTCGATAATCGTTATCATCATCTGATATAATGTTATTATGTGGTGTTCACTAGTAACACTAGTTAGGGTTTTGGGTTTTATAATAAACAACCAAATTCATCAGTAAGAAGACAGCACTGAATGGGACGTCCAGACACCGCTGGGGCAATCTAATAATGAATAGACGTAAACATTCAAATACTGCCAATGTTTATGCCACATCTCTATCTTAAGAGGGGACTCTAGTGAGACTTTCTCCATTCAAACACATTCTGCTGTTTTCTTCGTGGATAATACCTCTAGAGCAATGATTTTTTTTCCATAAAATCTAGGTCTAATTAATACGTGCCTGTATCATTTCCTTTTTTCCAAAACATAATCACAAAAAGAAATATGACAATCCAAAAATCCGAAAAAAATGCCCGTTTTTACCGCCATGTTCAGAAGACTTTCAGACAAAATTTATAAGTTTTTAACAAAAAAGGAAATGATAGGAGCATAGATATACTTTTTCTCTAAATTTTTATATAAGAATTTTTTAGATCAGACCAGTTTTTATGAAGAAAACGGCAGAATACGAAACGTCTTTTAGTCAAAGTTTTTGTAGGTAAAATCAGCCTGAGCTGCAGTTGTCCCTTTCGCACTTTACGGGGTGAGGTTGGAGGTGACGCGACAGCAATAGTTTCTTCAAATACCTATTTTTCAAATTCCTTTTGACTAGAGTCCGCTCTTAAGGAATTCTCAAATCTAGTTATAACTAAAACTATGTCTGATGTAAACTGGACTGTCCCTTGTGTCCCTCTCGATATGGGCACGCTCAGCGCAATTTTTTATTAATGTTTTTTATTACTTATCTCTTTTACTCTGTCGCTGTTGTATTGTTAGTGTCTTCGTTAAATACACGTTTTATATTCTATTCTAACTTTAATTAATTATCACTTATTGTTAGAGAATCTTATATGTAGTTTCCTGTTAAAAGTGATACAAGCTATAGTATAGACAGATATTTCAGTTATTTCGCTATTTTTATTATTTACATACCTACATGTGTACTTGTATCGTCCTATCGTCAAAGTCCAGTAGCGAACCTTTATTTACTTTTGCCCATTTTTTCAAAGTCAGTTTTGTCCAAATCAAAGAGAAAAACTACGCACAAATATATATTTCAGTAAAATTTTTCGCCACTGTGAAATGTCTGGTACAAAAATCTAAAGCCTTTTGCAGATAATCGCGAAATGACAATGCGACAACGATATGACAAAGTGTTTTCATAGATATTGTTCTGTATGTGTAGCAATTTCAGGACAATTTGTATGAAAACTAGTTGTCGCATTATCACATCGCACCTGTCTGTGGCATCTTTATTTCGATTTTTATTCAAGACTGTGAGAGTTACCATCTCACAAGCATATTCCACATACTTCAAGTACCTATACCATCTAGTTTCTTATTAGCTCTTAATAGTTTTACGACTAGTTACCATATAAGTGTACTAGCAGAATAACTAGTTGTTCCACAAACTAGTTGGGCCTGTCTTTCTTGATTGTTTTCATGGCCCGACGTGTTACCTATTATGGGTTCGAAAGACAGGCTGTTTTTTAAGTGTGAGAGGGTAATTACCCATTTATGTGGTGGTTCTTGGACTTTTGAAGTTTATTTTAAGTTTCTAACCGTCAAAGCTAGATTCAAAATCTTAATATCTTCTTCTTTCTTCTTCTTTTATTTTATTTTGGGTGGATAATGTAGACTTGAGTAACTTATTTTCCAAATTATAAGATTTATCACCTCGGTTGTCTGGTGATACTGCAGCTTGGGGTTTTGGATGTGATGCCCGGTTTGGGTAAAAATGTTAAAAGACTTTTCCATCCGACATTTCTAAGTAGCTTTCGGAGGCGGTATTTTTACTTGACTGTTCGCAAAATGCTCGTACAGTACTCGCCAAACTTCTTGGCCTCCCTGAACTTTTTGTATGAGAAAGTTTCCGCACGGCGCGTTAATGTTTTTGTATGAGATTAGGGCTACTGGGCAGCCATTGTAGCCAACTTCAGGGCGGCCAAGAAGTTTGGCGAGAACTCATCATCATCATCATATCAGCTGAAAGACGTCCACTTCTGGATATAAGAACTGCTACTTCATTTTTGGGTATAAAATAAAGTATATTCTATTCTATTGGCCTTCCCCAAGCGTCGCCACATTGACTGGTCCCGTCCGTCTCGCATCCTGCGGATCCCGGCAACCTTCACCAGATCATCGGTCCACCTGGTGGGACGTCTTCCAACGCAACGTCTTTCAGAAACTTTTCTGCCCCATCGGCCATCGGTTCTGCGAGCAAAAAGCCCTGCCCACTGCCACTTAAGTTTGGTAATTCTTCGGGCTGGCGAGAACTATACTGTACCTATTACATGGGGCTTAGATAAACATATATATATATTGTTCTGTTTTATAAGATTTTATTCATAACATGTAAGGGTCAAACCACGTCATCATATTGCAATCAGCCACCTCCTACCACATAACTTGTTCTACAAAACAATAAACCAGGAGGGGTTTTGCAGTTGGCTAATGATCATGACAAACCAATCATACGTCTTTGCCGAGGTTCTTTTTGAATGGTGCTATATTATTGGTTAAAAAAATAATGATGAAAGTTATACCGACATGATTCATTACACTGTGTTATTTAAACCACTTATTTTACCCCTATTTGCTCACGAAACGAACAGGCCTGTACTTTCATAACTGTACTTTATTTTGGAGCCAACCTTTTTGCGTCATTTCCACCTGATACCGAAGATGAATACCAGAAGTTTCACTCTTGGCTATAGGAAACTCCGGCCATTACCCAATTAAGTAAATATTAAAATTTAAGACAAAATACTTATATGAAATTGAAAAGGTTCTTTTACAAGACATAATAAAGAAACGTTTTTGGGGTCCCGTACCCAAAGAGTGCCAACGGAACACTATTAAGTACTACACCGTTGAGTAGTTGTTTCAATAAAATAATTATATAATGTATAGATAATGCAATTGATAATTCATATTATAATTCATTTTATTGTAATATTTTGCACACCTGCCATGGAACTTCTATAAAAATGACACCCTGAAAACTATATTTATTTCGCAAATAAATTATTTGATTTGAACTGAATTTGTCTGTTTGTCTATTACAGGGTTTAACACCGAAATAACAATGCTGTGAAAATTTGCACGTTTGGTATAGGAAAAACCGCAAAAATCTTTTTTTAACGGATTTTGCCAAGTCAAACGAATTTAGAATAGACTTTAATCCCTCTGGAGTATACGCTATTACCAAATATTTTTCTTTCTTTCTTTCTTTTTCTTTCTACTGCCATCCAGTGTGGCAATGCTGCCAGCGTTCTAAGCACTTTTCTCGTTGACAGCGATGTGGACGAATTTTTTGACGCCCAATGATCCCTGCCCTTTTATACGCGTTCGTTTTTTTTTTCAGTTTTATTGAAGTGTATATAGTTAGTTATTGTTAATTAGGTATTTTATACTATGTACATTTATATATTGATAGTAAATTATATTTCTATACTACAATATTATAAAGAGGCTGGCCCGACACATTAAGAGTGGGCCTTCTGTCATACAACTTCCTCATACACCTTATAGAGACCGGTTAAAAAGTCCACATACGAACACACACACCCACCTTTTTTTGTTCACAATGTTCAAAATAGCCAGCGCTCATTTCCGGAGTACCGGTTATAAGTTTTATCACGCAAACGCTTTTATTTTGATTCAAATATCAAGTGTGTTTAATCTTTCATTGCTTAACTTCTTGTTAGTGTTTCAAAAATATTGTATCAAATGAAATTTTTGAGGAATATTTTTTTAAATGTTCGGACTCCGAAAGCCTTTTTTTTTGCGATATGTTTTTTTTTTCCCTGCACTTTTTGTTTTGTACGGGTTGGGTAAATTCGTAGTGACTTGAATGAATATAATATTATAAGAATTACGACATGCATTGGCCCCAAGAGGTAATTGTAGTCAGGAAAACTTTTTGGGACGTTATTCGTAACTGAGAAAGACTAACAAAACAATCATAAGTCAGTGATTTCGTCAAGGCAATCGACCAATCACATAGACGGCAATCCACATTGCGTCTTTCATCTCGCATGTGATTGGGTGCAAACCCTTTGCCTTGCCAAATTCACTTAAGCAAGTAAGCCGCTGATTCTACCTTCAAAAACTCAAAACACAACCTCCATATTGCAGATAGCAGCTCCAATTCCCACCGTTTATTCGTAAGTGACGCAGGAAAATTCGCAATTTTTTCGGCTAAAAAGCCTTGTTAGTCCCAGCCAAAGTTATTTTGTATTGTTTGTGCAAAAACAACGGGTGCGACCAGGGTTTGTTATGCAATTTGCATAGATACGCGAAGTACTAGTGGTTCAAGAAAAACATTGAGGATATACGAGAGACTATTGTGGCGAGCTTGTTAGGTTACATCTTGTTAATATTTATTTTAATCCTACATATTGTTTTATTTTTCTGCCAAAGCACAGATAATATAAAACTAACATACAGATGCTTCATCCCATACAAAGAAACCGTGCTGACGTAACTAGCGTTTTTCTTCTGATTAAACTGATTATTTTTCTAAGAACATCAATCGCATTCGGTTCCGTCCCATGGATGTTAGCAGCGACTTGCAAGTTAAAGGGTTTACTCAGTTCGTGAGTACGTTTATTTTAAATACAGCGACGATTTGTTTTATACTATTTTGCACGTTTTTTCAGTTTCATTGTACCAAAATGAGCTACAAAAACAAAATAAAAAAATCGAGCAGATGCCTCAAAAGAGTGATCAGAATCAGAAGATGAATTTAAAACCGCGCCATCTATTGGAATCAATTTTAAATGATCCATTCAAATAATCTTTGAAATGTGAATTAAGAGCCCAATATTCCTTAATTTTGTGCTTAGGAGAGTTAATTAAACAAGAACATATTTTTATTATGATCGTCTCTAGAAAATCTTATTATTTCACAAATCTCAATAACAAATCGAAGCGTGATCAAGCGCAATTTATTTGAACTAAAGGAGAATGCCCATTTTGTAAGGGAACTTGGGCCCCTTTGAAAAAATGGTTGTATCTTAATGAATTTGGTTGTATATTGTAGAAAAACATGTTATATTCATAATTAGAAAATATTCTTTTAATTATTTTGCGGGGTTCACGAGATATAACGATGTGTCTGTTCTTGAAATGAACGCTTATTACAATGCAATAAGGTGCATACAAATGTTCAAGTGAAGGAACCTTATCTGTTGTTGTCTGTACATATAAAGTAAAGGACACAGATAGAACATAACACAGAATATAAATCCTATTTTTGTATAATATTGAAATCGCAGACACGATTATGGGCAATCTCCTTTAATTTTCTTCCTTCGTGTTGGGTGCCCGTGGAATATGTATGAAACTCTTATTTGTAATAGTATTAAAGAGAGACGTCTATTAAAGAAGTAGCAATAAAGAAATTTAACCCTCCTTCGAAAGTCGGATAAAAATGCAATATTCTTATTCATCTATCAAGCCTGTTATGTGGTTATGATAATTTATTGATTTGATTAAAGAAAATTGAAGAACCATAAGGTATCGCATTAAAATTATGGAAACGCTTGTCGCAAAAAAATATGCATTAGAAAACGATTCCTAAATAATATATAAAAGCTAGGCGATGGTTGGTGATAATAGTGAAAACTATACTATACTACTTGTTGCTAAAGTTATCTATCATACAATAAAATCATATTTTCTTTTAGAGTGAGATAACTGCCGAAACTAAAACAGTGCCTTTCACAAGTTAACCATACTGAAAATGCTCCAATATAAAATCAACTTGCTCGCAGTTTAGTGCGACGTAATAATCTCCCTTATATTTCCAAAGCTCACACGACATGTTATTTGCTATTCCTATTCTTGTAGAACGTGTAAAATGCTACCCACGTATACCCATACGACCGATATGTTTTACATAATTCACTGGCTTCAGCAAAATCGGTGCGCTAACACTTTCATCTATTAGTTCCTTGCGAATGTCTCAATTTCGAATTATGCATTCTCTGCTCTTTTGTTTTTCTGCATTCTTTCTTGAGTTTGTATTTCGAAGTGAGATTGATTTTTGTTTTATTTCTTTATTTAGTTTTTATGCCAGCTTTCTTTTGTCTTTTTCAAAGATTTGTTATAACGAAAATGCCACTTTTGATAAGGAAATCGTACTGTGTTTTGATTTGGAACCAGGGAATGATGACCATGACCTCAAAAGTTCGGTAAATTTTCGGCAATATGATGAAGATCCAGTTTCTAAGTTACGAAAATCATCGTAAAATTAATATGACAAATCTTCATAAGCGTGTTAGCTGCTGAAATTGATCGAATTAAATTCGCATTACTTGACGTTCGGTCATAAACATTCCAGACACCGAAGTTCAAATTAATATAAATTTAGTTCTTCTTGTGGGTTGTTAAAGACGACTAGAAAATTAGCAAAAAAGTGTGCAAAAAGGACCTAATATCATAGAAACACGTACGTAAAAGGACTAAATACGTCATTCACCATCGCTAAAACCTAGCATTCTTCCACCATTTATCATTCTTTCCACCTTTTTCTCTACCAAAGAAAAACATGAAGTTCCAATACAAATGCCAGTGTAATGGCTAGTATTATCTAAATAGCTGACGTTATGAGGCTTCGGTAATCAATATTTCTTTAAGTTTTAACTTTGCAAGTCTTCGGTACATCTTCGAGTAACCGGTGTTAAGTTTCTTGGATAATTTGACTTGTTTTTGTATGGTTGTTGTGTTTTCTTCGTTGTTTGTACGTTGGTCAGGAGAAATGATGATTTGTTGGTGATTTTTACGGGTTGTGAGGTGTGAGTAAAGATTCTGATATGTTCTGGGGTTGACAGAACGATATTGAGGGTTATTTGAAAACGTGAATGAATTGCTATAAGCGTAGGTGTATCGGGCCGTATTATGAAGAAGGTATTATCGCCACCATGGTTGCAGTCCGAAAAAGTGATGATGCTATCGGTCATGATTTCATTATTAGTATAAGATAAATAGAGACCGATATATTATTAGTAATGATTTCATTAAAACATAATAAGAGCTTATTTTAAAAGGTAGAAATGATTGAGAATGAGACATTACGTCACTGTCAGACCCTCGAAGAAGGCACATCTGATTTCTCTTAGATCAGGTAGACATACATATTTGGTAATTATGAAATCAATACAGTTCTTTTCTAACAAGTCAATAGAAAATGCGAGATTTAAATTCATTCAACAAGAATTCAATCCACGTTCATAAAACGAAGCGCAACAAAGGATTCTTTAAGATTTCTTTTCAAAATCTTCAGTTAATTGGATACTGTAAGGAAGATAATATTAATTCCCTAAAGCAAATCTCATATAAAGAACTTAAAAAGATTGAATTAAGTAGATATAAGAAGTCTGTAGTAAAATTCTATTTCTAGTTTGGCGAGCCCGTTCAGTCAAAAACCAACATTGCTATCCGACTGGCTCGAGTAAATAGACATAGCTTTATTTAGAACACTTTGCTTGATAAAGGTAAAATTGTATCACTAGGCGAATTAAAAATACAAATTGTAATTGAAGTAAAAACTTGGGTTGGGATTCTATAAACAGTTTTATCTTTGTTTTGGTAGTAATAGTATGGCTCAGATCAAAAATAGACACAATATTTAACATACCGCATATTTATTCCTTCCCTTGTCTTGATCTATAGTGGATACTCATCATCATCAGCTGTATAATGTTGCCAATGCTGGGACACATGTATCCTCTCTGTGATAGACGTAATGGGCCTTAATCCACTACGCGGGCCCTGTGCGGGTTAGTGTCTTCGAATTTTTGGTTCTAGATCATGCCGGTGGATATTACCAATTCAGTAATATGACTTTCTTTATTACTGGTAACCTATCTATCTTTGGATGTAATTACGAATATTGATTTAGTAATTAGTTAGAGGCATTTGCCATTTAGGTAACATCACTGCATATTTTTCTATGTCCGATGATTGATCTGACTTTAAACGTTCTAACGATTTAACTAAATGACTCAGACTTTTCGATTTTATGGACAGAATTTGTGACAATGCAATTGTGTTTGTTGTGAATGTTTGTTGCTGTTGTGTTGTGCCTGTGTCGAATAAATATATTTCTATTCTTCTTCTTCTACAAAACACGGATTTTGTCCAAATAAGGTCTGGATGTGACTCACGTACGGTCCCTCTAAGCAATGACTCATCTTGAAACAGAACGACTTCTTAAAATTCATCTTGTAGAAATACTACATTGAAACTTTTCGTTCCAAGGGGAGAATCATCATACGACAGAACAACTTATCAATATCTAAATTTAAGGTTTAACTATGAGCTACCCGGTCAGTTTATCTTGTGACAGGACTCTTCTAATTCTCTACACTTTTTTCGGTTCAGTGTTATTCTTCTGCACTCCTTTAGCAAGTCTTCTTTTTACCGACTTCTATAAAAGGAAGTTATTATTTGTCTTTCTCTATGTTTCTTTCCATTTCTTGGGTTCCAGACTTTAACTTTTCTAGTCCATTTGTCTGTTTTTGTTTTCCACATCATTATGTCCCGTCCATCACCATTTCAGTGTTCTTGACAGAACAACGATTCTTTAAATGCACTCATTAGAAAATATGGCACTGTAAGTACCCATTTAAACTACATTTGCTTTTCCCAGCTGTCCAGTTGCTCATAAAAAAATAACTAGAACATGGTAAACCGAGGGCTGCTTGGAACATGTTCAAAATGTATCTATTAAAATAATTAGTGGCACCGACTCATCGCCATACTGCTGGCAACTTCACCGCATATGATTACCCTGCATTTAAAACTTGTTTGAACTTGCTACTGTATTATGGAGTTCAGTTATAGTTATGCACTGAATGCCGAAAGCCGAATTTCGTATGTTTGGTTATATGTATCAACGAGAAAGGTTTCGGTTGAAATGTGTTTCACAACGCAGTGGCATTTTGTCAAAGGCAATGTATGGGAATCATGCTATCTATACCAGTATTATAAAGATTAAAGATTTTTTTGTTTGTTTGTTTGTAGCGAATATACTCCGAAACTACTGGACCGATTTAAAAAATTCTTTCACCAAAGGAAAGCTACATTATTCCCAAGTAACATAGACTATAATTTTGAGCGAAGCCGCGGGGGTCAGCTAGTCACTTATATTACACTACCGAAATATCAGATGGTCGATCACTTACATTTTGGCAATTTGATTGCTATCGGCGATAGAATGCCACTTTGTCTAGAGACTCTGCAGCTGAATTGCAGTTTTATTTATATGATATACTCAATGTTGACTACTTTCCCATAAATAAATAGCATATTAAGTAGGTGATGATGTGGTCAACGATTACGTACTTGAAGTAACGAATGTCGATGATAAAAGTTGTCGAACATTGATAGAACACTTCGGTGCATCTCTAGTTATCTGGCCAGTACATAATACCGTTGTTTTCAAAGTGCAAAACGTTGCATTAAAAGTTTTAAATAGAATAAATATCATGCTACATCTTTGCTTATCATTATAATTCTTATAAAAAAATTGCAATTAAAAATAAATTCAACACATTTTAATCAGGTGCTCAACAAAAAACAATCTATCGCAAAAAATAAATAATCTACAATAAATCTAACAAATCCTAAAAAAGAGACTAAGAATCACATTCTATGTGATATTTCCCACCATTCGATGTTAAGATAACCCATCTAACATCATTAGTAAGTCGTTAAAACGGTACAAGGAGAAAAAATTACGATCGACAAAGCATAAAACTAATGTTATCGGTAATCTATACCTGTGTTAAGTCAACGAGACTTTTAGGATATCGGTTGAGTGTATCGATAAAGGTGACAGTATCAATTTATTTTGTATCGATATATTTTATAGGACCATATCGCCATATGGTTCTGCCAAAATTTATTTAATTAATTTTAAATTCGAGTTCTTTTTTAATGATGAAAATGGTTAAAGTTTCCAAGATAGAAACGTCCAGGGAATATTTTCGCTTCAACTTTCATCCACACAGCACATACTTTATGAAGCTCATTTTTCGGACATCACATTTTTATTTAAAAAACTAAAAGAAATAATCGTTTAAATGCATGATTTCGTCTCCCCATTTAGCTACCAAGTCTAGTTTTTGGAGTATTTTTTTAAATCGACCAATTTCCATCTCGATATTTAGAAAAAAAAAAACACTTAATCCACATTAAACTAAGCATGATACAAGAAAGAGGCCAACAAAAGTCTATGAGTGTGTGTTGTCAGTGATCACCTATGGGACCGAGACGTGGTCGCTCACAATGGGCCTTATCAGAAAGCTTATAGTCACCCAGGAGAGGGCTATGCTCGTAGTTTCCTTGCGTGATCACGTCAGAAATGAGGATATCCGCAGAGGAACTAAAGTTACCGACATAGCCCGAAGAATTAGGAAACTTAAATGGCAGTGGGCAGGGCACATTGCTCGCAGAACGGATGGCCGATGGGGCCCAAAAGTTCTGGAATGGCGACCGCGAACCGGAAGACGTTGCGTTGGAAGGCCTCCCACTAGGTGGACCGATGATTTGGTTATGGTTGCGGAAAGGCGCTGGATGCGAGGCGCATGGGACCGTTTAATGTGGCATCGCTTGGGGGAGGCCTATGTCCAGCAGTGGACGTCTTTCGGCTGAAATGATGATGATAAAGCATGATACGAAATAGATGTCATCTACATTGATGGCGTGTCTTATGTTGAGTATTTTAGAGCACAAATGAACATCGTAACTTTGTTAGATCCAGATACGAGTTTGTTGGTTTTTTTTTTTTCTGTTTTTGCTTATAGGTTTTTACCATTTTGGTTTTTAGTATTTTACATTGAGAGATTGCTTGAGTGAGAGTTACTTCCTCAACCATATAACTGTCACTTATGGAAGCCAGGCATTAGTAAATCCTTGGGGTTAGCTATTTCTTTCGACTAGCTAGTCTATAAACTTGTTTAATGGAATGATAATAATAATATCAGCTTGGGATTGTCCCATAGCAAGCCAAAGGCATTTTGATACAGAGAAGGCGTAAGGATTATTCACCAAGATTGCTCAAGGGGATTTGGTGATTTTAGACTTATAATCTGACTGTGTTTGTTCTACAATATTATTATTTACTAACTACGCCCGCGGAGGAGGAGGAGCTCGTGGCTAAATAATAACAGCCGCACGGGTCGATCTTTAAGGTTAAGCAACGCTTGACGAGGTCGGTTCGTGGATGGGTGACCATTTTAACATACCGAGTTTCCTCCGTGCCTCGGAAAGCACGTTAAGCCGTTGGTCCCGGCTGTCATTTGAAGATCTTTGACAGTCGTTACGAATAGTCAGACGCTTGAGATCTGACACCAGTCTAGCCAAGGGATACCGTGTTACCCAGTTACTGGGTTGTGGAGGTCAGATAGGCAGTCGCTCCGTAAAACACTGGTACTCAGCTAAAATCCGGTTAGACTGGAAGCCGACCCCAACATAGTTGGGAAAAGGCTAGGCAGATGATGAGCTACGCCCGCGGCTTCTCTCACGTCAACTGCCTACCCTACCCTACTCTCCTTCCTACCTATCCACCTTCAATACCTACCAATTTTTTTTAGGGTAATTCTTTCGCGGAGAATCTTAAAACAACCATTCAGAAAATGACATGAAATGCACAACGCCATCTATCGAATACGAAGTTCAACTGTCAGAGTATCTGAATTGCATGTGTTGTGATATTTTACTTCTTGAATACTTTAAATTCATCTTACTTTTGATAGAGTGAAACGATTGCAATGAAACAAAAACTAAGTAATACTTCAAGTTACGCATAATATTTATGTATAAAAGTTATCTACATTACTAACACAGACAAACCGAAAAAAATACCAAAAATGCACCCTGGCTATTATTTTTGGGTATATTTTCGATGTACGAAAACGACTTCTACAGATTTATTATATGTATTGATGTTTATAAGAGAAGGCATAGACATAAACAACAATCCTTTTACACGGATTAATTAAAAAGTATACCTACTAATTTGATGATAATTCCTTTTATAATTTCCAACGATGATAGACATATCTACATAATCTTTACCGATAGACATAATTTTTTATCGACATTTTTAATTATCAAATCACATCCTAGTGTTGGCATCTTTAGATTTTTTAATTGCCGTTAATTTACGGCATGACCATATACGTATTTATGAGTTATTTATGGTCGAAAATAACATCTTAATTAGTTCACAAATTAGTTGCTATGTTGTAAATCATGTTGCTAATAAAATGAAACATGATATAAAGTTTTGGTTAGCCAGTACCTACCTAATATATCTAAGTTGGTCCTTTTTAGAGTTCCGTACCCAAAGGGTAAAAACGGGACCCTATTACTAAGACTCCACTGTCCGTCTGTCTGTCACCAGGCTGTATCTCATGAACCGTGATAGCTAGACAGTTGAAATTTTCAGCAGATGATGTATTTCTGTTGCCGCTATAAGGACAAACACTAAAAACAATATAAAATAAATATTTAAGTAGGTCACCGATACAACAAACGTGTTTTTTGCCGTTTTTTGCGATAATGGTACGGAACCCTTCGTGCGCGAGTCCGACTCGCACTTGGCCAGTTTTTTAAGTGGCATGTACTGACAATACTTGATTCATGACATAGAATTCATAGTTTTTAGTCTTTTAGTAATTAGATGAGAATAAATGGAGGCTAATCATCCAAAAAGATAGTATAGTTGGTTAATGACATACAAAATGTTTCGAGTCGCAACAAGTCTCCTGAAATCAGTCAACAATACATCTATTAAATCTGTAGAAAAGTCGTTTTTGTACATCGAAAACTTTTCCAAAAAAAAATTACCAGTGTGTAAAAGGATACAGAACCCATTTCTGTGTTTTCTGTTTATCTGTCCATATCTGTTTAGTTGTGCACACATCACGTAAAATGTTCGAAAACAATGTAGGTGACTTTTGTTCATAAATTATTGTGCGTAACTTGAAGTATTACTCAGTTTTTGTTTCATCGCAATCGGTTCACTCTATCAAAAGCTAGATGAATTTAAAGTGTACAAGAAGTAAAATATTAGAACACACGCAATTCAGATACTCGGACAGTTTAACTCCATATTTGAAAGATGGCATTCTCATTTGACTTCATTTTCTGAATGGCGGTGTTAAGATTCTCCGCGGAAGAATGACCTTAGAAACAAAATTAGTAGTGGGTAGGTAGCAAGGTAAGTAGGATAGGTAGGTCTAGATAAATAGGGTAGGCAGTTAACGGCAGCAAAGCCGCAGGCACAGCTTGTAGGAATAAGATATCCGTAAAAGGATGTGATAGTGATAACCAAAGCCCCACAAATATCTGGTTATGTGAAAGCAGAGGAACAGAATTATATAATCTATGTGCCAGAAGGCACAATAGAGCAAACAATCTTTTGTTTTCAATATTCCCAAAAAAATCCTCATGTTTTCGAATGTAGTGTTTTACACATACAAATCACGTCCACTTCACTATGAGCCGGAACATACCTGTAGACTAGTGTAGACCATACAAATATTTGTATGGACGTGGGAAGCGGACCGCGCTCACGTCTATATTAATATATCAAACGTCAAAGGGATTCTAGTTTTGAAACTATACTATGGTTTACACAGAAGAAATTCATGGGAAAAACAGGCACGGTTACAGATATGGACTGGTAAACGAAAATTTGTTCAAGGAAAAGGGTGATAAAAGTTGTTAGAGCTCATTTTGGGAGGTTAACTATATATTTTGGGATTATGAAGAAGCTGTTTTAGTCAAAGGTATTCAGGCTCAATTTCATTGTTGGTGAGGGCGATTTCTGTTCACGCATGCCATAGGGACCGCATGCTGTAATCGTTTTCATTAGTAGACAGAGTCCGCATGCGGGGTACGGCTTTTTTGTTCTTCTTTACCGCGTATTTGTTTTGAAAGAGTGGGACTGAGCTGACGGCACTGCTTTACACCAACCGACGAATTTCATTGGTTGTAAGGCTACGTGCGGGGAATACCCGCATGCCGTTTATCGACCGAGATATAGATAGCCAACTTGCATTAGTCGATAGCCCGTATTCGGGGACTCCCCACATGCTGTATAACGACTGAGTTATCATCATCATATCAGCCCAGATGTCCACTGCTGGACATAGCCCCGCCCCAAGCGTCGCCACATTGACCGGTCCCGTGCGTCTCGCAAACAGCGGATCCCCGCAACCTTCACCAGGTCATCGGTCCACCTGCTGAGAGGCCTTCCAACGCAAAGTCTTCCGGTTCACGGTCGCCACTTCAGAACCTTACTGCCCCATCGGCCATCTGTTCTGCGAGCAATGTGCCCTGCCCACTGCCACTTAAGTTTGCCAATTCTTCGGGCTATGACGAACTGAGTTAACGACCAATGAAAATGGGTCTTTAGTATAGACTTCCTCCAGAGACTCTTTTCTTGCATCACCACGAACCAGCCAGTTCAGATACTTGACTTCTGCTGCTTATCCCGTACCAAATTCCGTTAACTCCACAACGACTGATAATACAACTAAAAATCATCATCACGCCTAACTTACGTCATTTAGTCGCGTCGTTTGTCGCAATTGACGCAATTTTCTCAATCATTACCTTCACAAATTGACGGCAATGTGCTGGTAAATTAGAGCCTTTTGTCAAATGTGTTGTGTGAACAAAATAATATTAGCTTTACATTGTCTTTTGATGAGCTTGTTCTCAGGGCTTTTTAGGCGGACAGATTTGATCGGAGGGGTTCTATTCTAGCTGAAATTGCGGCAGGCACACCGTTCTTCTTCTTCTTCTTCTTATAGATAAATTTATTTTATTTTCAACGCTAAACACAAATTTTATAATTATCCCATAATTCACAACTAAGCAATCCTTCAAAAATCTTGGCAAATGAGGCTGAGTGAATGTTACACAAAAACAATTCTGTTTCAACTTTATGTGGTTGAAAAAAATAGCTCTAAGTTAAAATTTCAAGAAATGCTTAGAATTACTTATCACTTTGTAGGTACATTAATGAACATTGAGAGTGGTAGGTATTCTGAATATTATGCAGAGGGTAAAATTATAATTCAATACCGAGTGGAGTTGCTCTGAAGTAATTTTTTTAGCAACACAATTTAAGGTAGGTAAGCCATTAACTGTCTTTGTATCAAATCCAAGGTGTGATCATTTCTTGTGAACGCCCGAAATTTGTCCTAGACAAACGGATCTGTGGTTTTACAGACTAACCACAGAGTGACCACACGGTAGGCCTTCTCAGTATTATAGGAAAGGAGTTTTGGGTAAGACAGGAGACATTATAATATTGATACATAATTGAAAAATAAAACATTTAGATCTCTGTAACAACATAATTATTATCAAACATATTATATTATTATGTTCAGCCATAAATGGGTCATGTGTTATTTTTATCTTAAAACCGGAAATGTGTTCGCATAACACTGTGGTTTAGTTACGCTAATTCAAGGGCAGCAATTTTATTGTTACACGGTGATTTGATTTATTTAATTAAATATTTCCTTACGCGCAAAGTGTTATTTTATGTATGTTATTCCCAGCGCTAAGAAAGAAAATTTGGTTCAAATAAATCTCACTAGATGGCGAGACATGCACAGTGTTGCTATTGAATTGTGTGTAAATTTAAAATTTTCTGGAATTGTACATAAAAATTGTATATTCTTGTTTAATCAACTCTCCTAAGCACAAAATTATGGAATATTGGGTTCACATTTCAAAGATTATTTGAACAGATCATTTAAAATTGATGCCAATAGATGGCGCGGTTTTAAGTATCTAAGGCATTCCACTCGATTGTTTAAATTTGTATTGTAACACATTTTGGTGCAATGAAACTGTAAAAACGTACAAAAAAAACTATATAGATTTGTTTAATCTTCACTGTATTTAAAGAAAAAAATATTCATGCACCGAGTAAACCCTTTTACTCGCAAGTCGCTGCTAACACCATCTATTGCCGTGAAACGGGATCGAACGCGATTGATGTACTTACAAAAATAACAAGATTAATCAGATGTAAAACGCTAGTTACGTCGGAACGGTTTCATTGTATGGGATGAGGCATCTGTGTGCTAGTATTATTTTATCTGTGCCTATACTAATATTTGCAATGCCTTATTCTTCGGGGAATGTAATACTGATGTTACTAGTAATTACATAAGTTATGATTATGTGTGTATGGTACTGAGAGGTGTTTTTTTAATCCAATTAATTTGGATTTGCCTAAGCTGGCCATTAGTTTGAAGTCTAGCTTGCACTATTGAGCGAGCATATTCAGCTTAGGTAAAAGGATTAATTAATAGTAGTAGGAAAGGAAATTAGTAGTAGTAGTTATGTGAAACTATTTACTATGCATTAGTCCTTACTTTTTAAATCCTAGTCAGGAACAAATCAGGTCATTGTAAAGATTAACCACAAACTTAAACTAACAGTTATTAAGACGGTACCCTGACCAAAAAATCGGCATGAGATATGAGCGTTCCTATTGGTCTAGCGGCACTGGTGGCGCATGAATTACAGTAGTGAATACGCCCAGATTTTAGAATAAAATCTTTATAAAATCGAATTTTGGTCTTTTGAAAAAAATATTTCTACAAAAATGTTCATTATTTAATTGTCTATTCATTAGTGTTAGTACAAAAAATAATCAATGAACACTTTACGAGGAGATGCATAATATCAATAATTATTTCTCATTTTTATGTTTTTTTGGAAGTAGATTAGTGAAATATATATACAACATTTAAAAAAAAAACTAAATCTACCATTTTAGAATCAATATTATGTAGAAATTTAATGTATTTTTATTAATTGATATTTCTTTTTAAATAACGAGTAGATAGCTCCTAAAAACAGCACAAAAAACGGCTTGCGCGGCGTTTTGCTAGGGGTACCGCCTTAAGTGCAGTTTAACAACAACAATTAAAAAGTATGTCTTAACAGTTATGTGGTGGCTCAGTGGCTAAGATCTCGTGGGTTGAAATCCGGTCAAGTACTAATGTGACTTTTTCAAATTCATATGTACTTTCTAAGTTTATCTTGAACATCACAGGCAACGGTGAAGGAAAACATCGTGAGGAAACCTGGACTTACGTAGTTAATGTAAGTCTGAAATAGCCAAGTCAGAGGCCTGTGGGGTTCCCATAGGCGGCTTTATTAATTCTGACAACAGAGGTGACCAAAACCTCACACGAAAATAAGAAGAACCGTTATGAAAACATAACTGTAATTTTTTGACATTGAAATAGATGGCACGTCAAATTGGCGTAGATTAATAAACAAATCATTCCAAAAGGGGCCTATCAGAAAATCAGCGCAGTGTTATTACATTTTCTGGATATCGCTGAACATGCTGAGATAGGAGCCTTTTTGGTCTCGCACGGGGTTATTATTTTATTATTGTTTAAGGCGGTACCCCGAGCAAAACGCCACGCAAGCCGTTTTTGTGCTGTTTTTAGGAGCTATCTACTCGTTATTTAAAAAGAAATATCAGTTAAGAAAAATACATGAAATTTCTACATAATATTGATTCTAAAATGGTAGATTTAGTTTTTTTTGTGTTGTATATATTTCACTAATCTACTTCCAAAAAAACATAAAAATGAGAAATAATTATTGATATTATGCATCTCCTCGTAAAGTGTTCATTGATTATTTTTTGTACTAACACTAATGGATAGACAATTTAATAATGAACATTTTTGTAGAACTATTTTTTTCAAAAAACCTGAATATGATTTTATAAAGATTTTATTCTAAAGTCTGGGCGTATTCACTACTGTAATTCATGCGCCACCAGTGCCGCTAGACCAATAGGTATGCTCATATCTCATGGCGATTTTTGGTCAGGGTACCATCTTAATTGTATGCTTATTTCTCGTGTCTCCTGTGCGGGTCACAAATAAATAATTTTCTTTCGTTCAAAAGGGGATATTGTCATTATATTACAACTATGTTTGTCAAGCAATGTTTAGAAAAATATTTAAAAAATACTTATTGTTCCTAGTCGTTAACGAAACAGAAAAACAAGAGTCCCCAATTGATACCCTGAATCTTTGAATATCATTTGCTAATTAAAAAACTACGAAATACCACATTAAATTAATATACAAATTTGTTATACTACTATAAACAAAATATTTTAAATTATAAACCATGACGAAAGAGTCTCTTAATATCTGTACCTTACAACTTTCATTATATTAAATGAAACGGCTTGTCAATGGATCAAAAAACAATAATTATACACTGCAAACATCATAAACAAAAAGGAAAATATTATTATCCATTTTGTTCTGAAAGTTGTACCTGAAACATATCCAGTTAAACCTGATCCGTGGCCGAATCGAGAACTAAACACGAATGTATTGGATTTGTAATAATTATTGACATTTTCCTTGACAAGCGACGCTACCACGAAGTGTCAAGATTTATTGGACAGTCTGTAATCACTATTGCCGCTTTGACAGTAATAATAGACGGAGTGAAGTGCAAAATACTGATATAATTTTTCAGTCCTAAATTAAACTTTAATGCTATGGTTATAAGGGTCACAGAAGGCAGTAATAATTTTTTTTTGACAAGTGACAATCAACGGGCGATTGGTATGAGATTTTTATTTCTTTTTGATTGGGGTGTTAAAGTTTTTTATTCAAAGTCATTATAAGTAATAAGGGTGGTAAATGTTTACTGGTTAGCAACTTTTAAATTGCAAAAAGAATATGATTTTAAGTAAGTACTTCTTGTTATGGATATTCGCTTAATTGAGAAAATTTATTAAAGTTTTTTCATTTTGTGATTACTATCATATTCCAATTTAGGTCCAGTTTTATTCATGTGCCTTAAGCCATTATTAGGAACACAAACCTAGACTGCAAATTACTATTCAGAATGTTTCAGTGCAAAAAACCTTTATCACACAAGAGTGATCTATTCCTGCCGGGCGAGCACGGCCTCTGTCATAAGCTTGAGTCACGCATTTTATCACGGTTTTTGCTCCCAAACTGTGATGAAAATGTGTGACTCAACTTGACTCAAGCCTGTCACGTTGCTCGCCCGCCTGGATTCTAAGCAGTTCCTAAATTGCTCAATGTTGCAAGGACGCGTTTACACTGACTTGTTCAATTCGTTCATTTACAGACAGACATCGAACTGTCTTTTACTGCTGGGTTAAGATTTGTAGAAGTATGTTTGAACTACAAGATTTGGCTCTTTATGTAGCGAAAGTGCAATAAGGAAGAGTTTCTAATAATTTGAAAATTACCCATTGGGAGTGAACGAAAGTTTGTATGTAAGTTGTTAAGTTGCGTTGTTGCACTTTTGCCGATGGGAAATCCCATCTGGTACATGGTTTTTGTACGAGTATGAAAAACATTTTCACTCGCCGCCTTTTGTTTTTCGGGGGTATTCCTCGAAGCGCGCCAAATGAAGCGCATCAGAAGTATTCCTCGAAACACACCAACGATGAAACATAGAGGAGATCAAGAAGGATTCGTAATAAATGATATCGATAGACGTTTTAAAATTCAACTGTCCTAATCGCTTATTTATTAAAACTACCAGGAAAGCAGAAATGAACTGGAACTAGGTGCTTAGCGAATTACGAAATGTAGTTGGTGCGCTTCGAGGAATATCCCATTTTTCAGGCAATCTAACACTTGGCACTATAGAAACGTTTGGAGTATATAGCCCAACAACAACTGCGTCACACAGTCGAGCCAAAGGACATGAAGAGTAATTCTTTTTACTCCACCCTTATTGACGTGATCCCACTCCTATACATTGTTAATTTTATTATGATTGATATGACACATTCGCGCTATAAGTAATCCTGTAGGCGTATTGTAAGGGTTTGGCAAGGCATAGGTGAAGTACATGTAGCTAAGAAATCACCAGATTTTTTACGTCAAAAAACGGAAAAACATACGTACAGTTAAGTGTCAAAAGTGCAGTCACAGTCTACCAAAACAGCGGATTTTTTTAGGCTGTATTTTTCCACTTTTCTCGGTTAGTAGTAACTTCTTCTACAAAAACTAGCAATTTGAATTTTGGGAGAGTAAGACTGCACTTTCGACCCTTGACTGGTACATACGGGTCAAATACATAACCTGGTCATCTATATGACAGGATTTCCTAGTCGGGAGACTCTTGATAACTCCTTTATTTGATAACTCCTTTCTGGGAAGAAAGGAGTTATCAAATACTAGCTTCTGCCAGCGGCTTTCCCCGCGTGAAAGTCGAAAATTATCCCGAAGGAACATATTCCCGAAATAAAAAGTATTATATGTGCTATTCCAGACTATAATCTTTCTACAAAAGTAACAAACATACAAACACTTACACACACATACGAAGAAACTTTCGCCTTTTTAATTTTAGTGTGATAGTTTAATTAGTATATTACTATGAGTAATAATTAGTACATTGATATTAGTAAGATTACAGACCTGACCCAGCGTTCAAGCCCAGTATCTTCTGTATGTTTCAAAATCACGTTTGCCACCACCAGATCAACAAAACAGTTTAATAAGTCTATAAAAATATATTATAATATCTTTAAACGAACCTATCCCAAGGACCACCCATTTCAAGGAATTATAGTTCAGTTCCAGGAATTCATCTTTGTTTGTGACGTCACCGGATCACGGTCATTTGATGGGAAGTTATCATTTCTTTGAAGTTCATGTTTTTAATAGCCAAGTCATTTCCGTAACGGGGATGACACTTTTAAGTGACAGAAATATCGTTATTTTTTTAAAGGAGATTATGACAAGTAGGATAAATTAATCTTTGCCATGTCTTTTTTTCATTGGTGGATTTATAAAATATAAGCTGATTTTACAAGCTTATTTAACTTGCAGTGTATGTATGTAAGTGAGTTCGGGTCAAACCTTGCATCTGATCTTTAAAGCAGTTATCCTCCACCGATTAAAATGAAATTTTGCATACACGTTTAGTTTGGATGACAATGCATGGTTAGCTAGGAGACGTCATTCTAAATCCAATATGGCGGACGGCCCAAGATAGTGGACTAGTTATGTTTTGTGCACTGCCATGATATGGATATCAAATGAAAGGGTTTGCTGAGAAGAAAAAAGCTTTTTTATTTTATATTATTATGTCAAGCTAGCCCGCCGTCATCTTTGACGGTCGTTATTGGTAGGCCAGAAGATCTGAAACCTTCCAGTCTTGACAAGTTAGAGGTATCGTGTATTCCAGATACTGGGTTGTGGAGGTCAGATAGGCACTCGCTTATCCAGCTGCATCCGAAAAAAAAGGCAGATTGATTGCCTATCATAGATGATTTATATGACTATGATATAGAGCTAACCTTTTTAAAAAGGTTACTAAAGTTGTTTATGCAAATAAACATAGGTCTCTACTCAGGGCCGGATCTAGGGAGGGCGAGCCGGGCAAATGCCCAGAGCGGTATAAATGGGGGGCGGTAAAATTTTCAAGCTTGTTAAGAGCTCAGCTTATTGGTTCTTGTTGTAAACCCACCGTTAAATAACTTAACATTCATAATGTTGCAAACATTCTGAAATTTTCCAGCTTCGTCTTCACTTCGCTTGAAGTTGTCAAAAATGCGGCATTTTCCGATCCGACGGTTAAAAACCGCATTTTCTTTCAATAGTAAATACCCTGAAACATTTACCTCATTTTAAGGCGTCATTTTAAAGGGCGCCAAGAACGGCAAATATTGTCTATTCGGGCCCTGTCTCTACTTCTTTACCAGCTACATTTTTCTGTTTCTGTCAGAAAAATCCAATCACTCTTTAGCTTACCTGCATTTCAAATCTAGGTCTACAAAAGCCGGCCTTGTCTCATTTCCAATGAGACGAGCCATTAGTCCAATGAGATATCACACATAGATCAGCATTCATAGGTACAAATATACACAGTGTACCAAGCTCTCGACCTACTAATCAGTCTGACAAAATATGTAAGCCTATTTGTCCCACAATAGGTCTAAATTGGCAATATGACATCTTGTAATACAGAGAAGCTATAAGATTTTGATGACCGCACTTGCTTAGTACCTGCGTTTTGCCTATATTACCTCACAATTTATGGAATGGTCTCATTCTTTTTTTTGACAAGGTGATGGTTGCAGAAAATTTGAGCCTAGACGGTGTGCCACGTTTATGGCAATATTAGTGCCATACACTTAATGGTCTGCTGCGAACTTGTTCGGTTCTTGGTCATACGACAACACGAGGTTTTAGTTAAAGATTGATATAACTGATGAATGATGATTGTAAATTCTCTTTGTTGTATTGCAGTTGTGCAATTATGGCACAGAAACTCTGTCGATCAAAATTAAAGCTCTCTATCGCAAACCTGAACAAAATATCCGCAGACAAACGCAAGACGATAATGCGACAAGCATTTTCATAGAAACTTTTGCTTCTACCAACAATATCGGTGTCGTCGCAACGGTTTCTCATTTTCTCGTCGCGCTGTCTGTCGGAGCCTTTACAGACCTAATCAGTAAACACACATACCCACATTAACATCAATGCTGCACTCAGCTAGTGATCAATTATATTAATCTGGATTACGTTTTGGATGCTCACAGTCGTGTCAGTTAATTGATAGATTATTAGGATTGTTGTTATTATAGAGGTATAGGAAATGATGGCTGACTGTGGTGTATATGCAGATAATCTGGTTAAACTTTCGTGGATGAATAGTAAGGTGCGAAAATCTGGGCTGTGGTGGAAGCCCAGATTTTCTCAATTTCCACAAATGATAAAAAAACTTTTTTGCAAAAAAATAGCACCGACTTCCAAATGAAAAACTACAAAGTGAAAAATAACTTAATTTTTGGAAGTCGGTGTCTTTCGTAGGTGCCATTTTTTGCGATATGGACACCGACTTCCAAAAATTAAGTTATTTTTCACTTTGTAGTTTTTCATTTGGAAGTCGGTGCTATTTTTTTGCAAAAAAGTTTTTTTATTTTTCCCTTTTTAGTTTTACCTACCTAATAGCAAGTTGTTTATTAAGGTCCCTATAATTCCAGAATAGATTAACCGAATAATATGAAACTTGAACATAACCCGTGAAATTAGAGATCTGTGTACCCCTTGAGAGCGTACTGGCGTGATGTTATGTTATGAAATGGTATAAACAACAAACAGACATGCGATTGCAGCAATCCCGAGAGTTTTGCCGTTATTTATTGAAGAGTTCTGTTGCGTATCTCCGAAGTTCTTCATCAGATCTTCACCAAATTAAAATGGGACCAATTTCGAAACATACTCTTTCAAACAAAAAAAGAATTTTCAAAATCGGTCCACAATTGACAGATATATCGGTGAACATACACAAAAAAAAAAAAAAAAAAAAAAAAAAAAACAAACATAAAGTCGAACATAGAACCTCCTCCTTTTTTTGTAAGTCGGTTAAAAAATAAAAGGTGTCTGGTGTGTCGTGATCTGTGTTCGCGTTTTTAAGGCACTTTACATTATGTTACTAAAAGAATTATGAATATAATGTGGATTGATGGAGAGGGAAAGGAAGGCCAAAGAAAAGATGGATAGCATGTGTGAGGAGTGATGTGAAATAAAAGGGAGTCAGTGATAGCGTGACAGGGGACAGGACAGTATGGAAGAAGAAAACGTGTTGCGCCGACCCCAAGTAACGTGGAACAATAGTAGGCAGATGCTGACATTATTAATTATATTTTGCATAGATCTGGAGAAAATAATTTGTGACGGACGGACAAAAAGTGATCTCATTAAATTAATCATTTATTCCAAGTATATAATATATACATATGTCGGCAAGGATCTTAGCAGGAGGCGTTCTGTAGTTTTTGCCTACCCCCATGGAAAAAGGCGTGAGTTTATGTATGTATGTATGTATATGTCGGCAACTTAAAATACAATTAATTGTAATCCTCAAAGCAACTTCATTATCAATATTTTCAATTTGGAACAATATTTGCTGAACAGTGAGCAATGAAAAATACTAAACCATATTGCATTGGATATTTATATGGATGGCGGTTACCGGATGACTCCTTTATCTGAGTCTCATGTATGCGCTGCTTGTCCATCTAATAATTATCTGGTATGTCACTCACAGCTAGCCACAAGATAGCAAAGCCTATTTAATCATAGGCTCCATAATCAATATCATATCATCCTACCCTTTAATTAAACTCACCGATGCCAATTATTCTAATGCTATAATTACCCACCTTACTCCCCCTCTTATGATAATAATTAATGTAATTGATGGCAACACTCTAAATCTCTCTGTCTCTTTCTTACAAAGTCTCTATCTCTTTTGCTCCCTGCTACTGTCTGAACCTTCTTGTGTAGCATGTAATGTACCAAACGATACATTGCGTCTTGTTGCGAATTCCGTGGTGCGTTTAGACTGGCTTGACTGCTATTTGTATAGTGGCCAATTCGGAGTATAGTTTCCAATGTATTATTTTCTTCGTTAATTTATCTCTTTTCAACATTTTTATTATTCAGAGTTTGTGTCAATTATTCATTAAATAAATAATACTCTTACATTAGTTCTGATTAGCTTAAAACTTTAAAAATAAAGTCATGTTTCAAAAGATTACAACGTCGATATTTTTTAGCATAAAGGCATTTTGTTGAACCAAAAATAAAAAGATACAATAGACTAAAAAGTGTTTCTTGGAACGCGATAAAGATCGCACGAATAAGCGTCTAGATATCATTTTCACTTGACATAAACCTATTATTAAAACGCTATAAAGGCTGCAAGAGATATTTTAATAGTTGTCATTCACTTAAACGACTTGACGGGTTTTCAATCCAGTCTTGTCAATATTTATTTTCTCAGAAGTGTTGTAAATGTAAAATAATTTGCGTCATTAATAAAAGATACAAGTCAGTGGCAAAAAGATTACCATTCGTTCTGTTGACTTCTCATTTAAATATGTCTATATTAATTCTGAATTGATTGTAATAAATAAGGACATTGCTTGTAACTAGTTTGAAGACACCTATTTACAGTCTAGAATCGATTTACATCGTGTCAATTATGCAAAAAGGTTTACAATACCATATACTGCTATCGTTAATAAAAAAAGTTAATAAAAATCATCGTGTGGAGTCCACTAATCATAAAATCTGTATTATTACCGCTAAAATGTCAGCGAAATCTAGTTTTAATAAAAGAGTTTTATTATTATGAATTTACAAAGCATAAAAGGAGATTTGATTTAAAGATCTTGAATTTATAAAATATGTATCCGTCATTAAGTTTTGACAATATACTGGTAATAAAAATGTGATTTTGCTTCTTTATTACTTACTTCACTGGCTTAAAAATAATTTAGAAACGTGTTACGCCTGTTGTTTCGGGCTGTTTGAGCTAGATGGCGCTAAGTTGGCGCTTCTATTTATATCAAATGAGAATTCCAGTTGGAACGTATTATTTTATTAAGCTTGACAACTTAAGTCTTCGCCATATCATCGGTCGGTTTAAGAGATAAGTAATGCAGTGATAGGATAAATATTATTGAGATTATACAGTGACGAACTGTTTTCCTTTTATTCATAATATAGATTAAATAATTTATTATTTAGACGATTTAGTTAGGTTATTAAGGCTTATCTAAGGCAAAATAAATCACGCCACTAAGGAAATTAAATAAAAAGAGATTTATGATGTGGTTGTATTTATAATATATATCAATATTTAATTTTTATAGAACACAAGTATTAATTAATATTCAACACTATTTCAAGAAAACTAATTATCCAAAACATAAAACGTAATAACAAAACATAAATAATAATAAAATTTAATGAAACTCGGCACTCGCTTGTAATTAATTTCTTCTGAGAGCAAGTTAGGTGTCAGTTCAAACGGTCCTCGAGATGCATTGTAGGCATACCTCAGACGAATCTCGGCAATTAGGCAAATGCTTTTAACACGAATGTGAATAGGGTTGGCACTTAGTACCCGAAATGTAGTAGCTTTGTCCTTGGTGTTGGTTGGTGTCTGTCCTTATCGCAAATGGTGCGAATGTTCTGTGTGATTAGGGTAGAGACCACTTTTCAAGAATTTATGTTTTAGCAATTTGTGTTTAATAACTGATGCATGGTGTGTGAGGATTGCTATTTCCTCAGCATATTTTTTTGGAAATGTTATTTGCAGGTTTTTTTTTGTAATTTATGATGGCAAAACTTCTTGTTCTTCGAGTCGATAATCCGTTTATATATTTTATATACGCTTCGACCGGCGTCTAAAAGTCGTTTACAAGGATAAAGACATTCGCAAGAGTACCAAGGTTATCAACGTTAAGTGGCAAGGCCATCTGTTCTGGAGTGGCGACCATGTACTGGAAGACGCAGCGTCGGACGGCCTCCCTTTAGATGGAGTGATGACCTGGACTAGGCTGCGGTAGTCCGGTCGATGCGAGACCCACATGACCGATCAGTGTGGCGACGCTTGGAGGATGATCGTGTCCAGCAGTGGATGTCTGTCGGCTGAAATGATAATACGCTTATACCAAAGTTCAACCACGAAAGTGTTCGCGTTCACCTCGACCATTGAAAACTCCTGTTTTTTTAATAATTCAGATATTATCAATCCGTGTTATCAAAGGTTAGGTATTTATTGTTCCCAGATATTTTACCTTTTCCATTAGGTACCATTTTGATTTGTTATTTATTTAATACTAGCTGACCCAGCAAACTTTGTTTTGCCATAAAAAGACCAAACATTTATCTACCCTACCTACCCGACCCTACACTACCCCACCCTACCCGACCCTACACTACCCTACCCTACCCTACACTACCCTACCCTACCCTACCCTACACTACCCTACCCGACCCTACCCTACCCTACCCTACCCTACCCTACCCTACCCTACACTACCCTACCCTACTCTACCCTACCCTACCCTACACTACCCTACCCTACCCTACCCTAACCTACCCGACCCTACACTACCCTACGCTACCCTACACTACCCTACCCTACACTACCCTACCCTACCCGACCCTACACTACCCTACACTACCCTACAATACCCTACACTACCCTACACTACCCTACCCTACACTACCCTACCCTACACTACACTACCCTACACTACCCTACACTACCCTACCCTACCCTACCCTATATATATACCCTATGTCCTTCTCCTGGTTCTAAGCTACCTCCCTGCCAATTTTCAGCTAAATCGATTCAGCCGTTCTTGAGTTATAAGTGAAGTAACTAACACGACTTTCTTTTATATATATAGATTTTATGCGTGTATGTTCAGATGCGGATTTAATGGCTTAATGCATTTTCTACCCGTTTAAGTCTGTGTTTCTTTTACTATGTTTATTACATCCTCGAAGTGTTTAGTTGGCTTGCGCTAGTGTTTATCTCGTAACATTTTTTAATTTAAGTCAATACTTTCCGTCTTAAATGAGTGACAACCCTACAACTATGCGTTTACACCTACCGTACATTACTCGGCGACTCCGTCGTTGCGTTTAACCAAATTGCTTGCTTTGTATATTACACCGGCGTTATTTATACGCGTATTTAATTGTATTTGTATGGTGTGTGCTGTGCCTTATGGAAAGGAATAATGGGTTGGCTGAAATGGGAGGAAAAGTATGAAGATTCTTGAGAAATGCGGTTTTGTATTATGATAGGAGGCGAAAGAATGATTGTGTCTTAAATTTTTGAAATAGTAATCGGTTAATATTTTTGACCAGTGTTATTTAATTTGGGATAAATTTCGTTGTGCAATCCCAGAGAGTTTAATTGTTTCTCCGGGACTCGTCAAGCTTCATTGGCATCGGCGCTTTTCTGATGGCCTTGCCTTTTTATTATTTACTAGCGGAGGTCTCGCGGTTTCACCCGCGTAGCTTCCGTTCCCGTGGGAATACAGGGATACAACGTGGCCTATGTCACCCGGGGATAGTGTAGCTTCCCAAAGGTCAAATATTTTTTAAATCGGTCTAGTAGTTTTCAAGTTTATTCGTTACAGACAAATATACAAATCCTCTTTCCTTCCTTATAATTTCTTCTAATATTAGTATAGATATAGATGTATACCCTTACAGTTTTTCTGTGCGATTAAGTGAGGAAATTCACAAGAACACCAAAATTCGAAATCTAGCATTTAGATTTGTGAAGCGTTCAGTTGTTGTGGCAATGTTTTGAAGTAGAAATGTATTATAGCTTCGTAATATAGATATATCGGGCAGCAATGGCCGATGTTCGTCAAAATAATAAAGTCGAAATAATCTGGCAAAGTCAAAGTTTATTATTTATTTATTTTATTGTCGAAGCGGACTCATCGAAAACCGTTATCCATTACATGCATTTGAGTACTCAATCGATTTTATTTTATGACATCCTCGTTATAAGAAGATGGTTTCTCAATAATAATTAAACTCTTAAACAAACCGGCATGTAATCCAGAAGTTGTACTGTCTCATGTTTGATTTGTATATTAATTAATCGGAGCAGGGTGTAGGCTTAGTGAATAAGCTGTAGCGGTTGTGAAAATCGCTGCCGCGTGTAATTTTCTCCTGTCACTTGAAATGAAGTTTTGTGAGCACAGATTTAATTCTTCCACCAATTTTGCTACCCCAATTCAAACAATGCCAAATCCCTTGTCGTGTTCTCTGTGAAATAAATCGCGCACCTTGAATGATTTTAGCACGGGTAATAAAATATATTTTCATGAAATATGCTTTTAAATAATTGCTAAAAGCTTTCTTCTAAATAATACTTAGTTAATGAAAGAAATAGTTTAGACACAAGATCTATAGAGATGTTAGTAAGACTTTTGTCAACTAAAATTAGGAAATGATAACAGGCCAAGTGCGTTTCCGGCTTAACCCATTTAGGGTTCCGTACCAAACCGTAAAAACAAGTTGGTTGTAATAGGAAAATGAGGGAATGCCATCAAAAAGATCTGATTTGTACCTACAATATATTGGTATTTGTTAGTAAAATATACGTAATAATAAACATTATCACCAAATTTCAAGTTCCTAGGTCAACGGGAAGTAAAAAGATTCTTCGGAATTAAATTTTATATATATAAAAAGCTTACTTTGGTGGCTTTCATTCCTTTGCTTTCCAATAATAAAAAATAAAATAGAGTGTTTATCCACTAAAAATTTCTAAATAACCGTACCCAACTCGATGGGGCAATATTTTTTTTCTTTCCCCTCTTTAGCTATAAGTGAGCCCAAACACATTTAAAATATTTTTTTGACATTTGTATGGCTTTGGGTCAACAAGATGCTTATACTGTGAAAATTTGAAGACTGTAGCTCCAACTGTCTGGCTGTAAAACCTGTGTGACAGACGACGGACAGACAGACAGCACACGTGAGTGACAGCAATAGGGCTCCGTTTGGATCCTTCGGGTACGGAACCCTAAAAAGCCCCGGATCAGATACCAGTGCCAAAAGAAAAAGAATATTGCAATACAAAGTGAGTAGCTTTCCTCGTCAATTCCCATTCCTTCACAGAACTGATTCCCGCTAACCGCTGCCACCCATCAACATAACCTGACCCAAAAATCTCGAAGATCGTAAAAATGGTACATAAATTCTAACCGGTTGGCTCACCAATTAGTTTTAATTACCAAAGAGTGTTGTAGCCTTATCAATACGTCAGAATCGTAGTATCGGGTTACCATTCAAATGTCCAACGCACAGTGGAATCGGGACAAAAATCTCGGGAAAAAAAGATGTAATCAGGTCGAAATTCAAATTTATTCGTACACAGTAGACAAAGATTCTGGATTTAGTATAATTATTCGATGCACAGTGGTTCGAGATTGAATCTTTTTGGACAAAATTTCGTCATCTGTATTAAAAATACATTTTCTTGGTAGCTCTAATTGTCGATTGATACGTATGCAAATGAAGTTACTGTATTTTGTCTTATCTTTTTAGTTTTGTTAGTAACGGGAGGTAATATAGGTTATTACTTACTTAGAACATCAGGTTTGTTGATTGGGAAAACTCTATATTAAATAAACAGCTCTGAAGAACATTATTTGTATTAGTCACACCAGCAAAATAAATAAAACCTAAAGATGAAGTTATTTTTTTCATTTTGACTATTTGGCGTTTGGTTGTCACTATGGTGAATTTTGATTACTCTCATGTCTTTAGTGACACTCGCCAAATTTAAGACGAATCGATTGACGTAAGAATCATCAAAATCGGCCTACGCATTTGTTCTCTAGAACGCCACATAAAAACCAACATACACACATAGAACATAGACTGATAAACACATTACCCTCCTTTGCGTCACGCAGTCGTGTAAAATGTAATGTCTCTTAATTTTCCCAATGCTGGAACACAAGCTTCCTCTCTGTAAGAGGGAATGGGCCGTATGGCCTATAATCCACCACGCAAGCCCTGTGCAGGTTGGTGGATGTCACATGTCTTTGAATTTTTGGTTCTAGGACATGCCGGTTTCCTCACGAAGTTTTCCTTCACCGTTTTGAGAGCAGTAGTGATTAAATAATTTACACAAATTAAAGGGCCGCCTGGGCTTGAACACACGACTCACAACTTGTAAGTCGCGGCCTTTACCACTGGACTACCATTGCTCTCTGTTTGTACAAAATAGGTAAAAGAGGTTTATCGTATAAACAAGTAAATAAAATTTTGGTGATTGGGAGTGTGCGATGGAATTGCACGATATAATTCCACCTAGCCCGTTGCGATGCGCCATCGATACATGGTAGACATCCCACCCATACGCACAAAACGTTTTGGAAACACTTTTATTATGCGTACAGCTAAGGAGTGGAATTCCCTGCCGGAGTCTGTGTTTCCCGATAGCTACAATCTAGGGGTCTTTAAGTCAAGAGTGAATAGGTTATTTCTTAGGCAAACGTGTTTCACCGTCGACCACATCATCGCTTACCATCAGGTGAGATTGTGGTCAAGCGCGAGCCTACAGGTTATAAAAAAAAATAAAAAAATACTATGCATGTAAATATCTCCTCTTTATAGGTAGATATAGTGACCGGTACGTAACTTGACAAGTCTTTTTTACGTCTCTTTGGTTACCAAGCGGGACGCGGGGAACGTTAAGCACAGTTACGACCGCGCGATTGGTTGGTCAGTTGGCACAAAGATCGACTGACCAATCGCGTCGCGTTCACGTTCCGTTCGCTCTATATGGTGGTTCGTCAGATCTAACCCCCACTAGGCCAAAACCTTGCGAAGTAACGTGCCGACAACTATAAGTCAGAAAATATATGTTTAGGTCTGTTTGAAAAATAGTTGGTTTTTGAAGTTGAGTATCCCACCCGTATTTAATCATTCAAATTGTTCTAGTGACAAACAAATCATACAAAAAATATGTCGTCTCAAGAAGAAAGTACCGACATTACATATTCACAAACAACATTACATATTTACAATCTTCATACAAGCAGTCATAAGTCATACACAAACACAAATAGAATTCTCCATAAAACTTCACTAGTTATACATAAACACACAAAAAACTAGCACACACTTTAAGCCATAATATTAACTTTTTTGATGTCAGAGTATAATGCTTTCACTACAGAAATTACATATTTCTTTATCTTTATTGACAACTAAAGGACGCCTCGCGGTTTCACCCGCGTAGTTCCCGTTTCCGTGGAAATACAGGAAAAAAAAGTAGCCTATGTCACCCGGGGATAGTGTAGATCCCAACGGTGAAATAATTAATGAAATCGGTTCCGTAGTTTTTAACCGACTTACCAAAAAGGAGGAGGTTCTATGTTCGAGTTCTTGTGTTTTTTTTTTTTTTTTATGTATGTTCACCGATATCTCCGCCAATTGTGGACCAATTTTGAAAATTCTTTTTTTTGTTTGAAAGAACATGTTCCGAAATTGGTCCCATTTTATTTTTTAAAGATCTGATGAAGAACTTCGGAGATATACAACATAACTCTTCAATAAATAACGGCAAATCGTTCGGGATTGCTTCAATCGCATGTCAGTTTATTGTTTATAACATTTCATAACATAACATCACGCCAGTATACTGAAAGGGGTACGCAGAACTCTAATTTCACCGGTTATGTTCAAGTTTCATGTTTTTCGGCTAATCTGTTCTGGCGTAATAGGTACTTACTAAACAACTTGCCTATTAGGTAGGTAAAACTAAAAAGGGAAAAATAAAAACATTTTTGCAAAAAAATACTACCGACTTCCAAGTGAAAATAACTTTATTTTTGGAAGTCGGTGTCCATATCGCAAATAATTGGTATCTACGAAAGACACCGACTGCCAAAAATAAAGTTATTTTCACTTTGTAGTTTTTCATTTGGAAGTCGGTAGTATTTTTTTGCGAAAAAAGTTTTTTTTATGTTTATTCGTTACATACAAAAATACAAATCTTTTCTCTTTATAATATTAGTATAAATATAGAAGTCTCTTTGTATATCTCCCAGTCTTCCGGAAGTCTTGTGTTTTTTGCTCTGTTAAATTGCTTACGCAGCGTGTCTCTGAGTTTACCAAGTTCAGCGTTCCACCAGGAGTTCTTCTCGTTCCTGCTTTGTGGCGCTCTTGATTTACAGCATGCATGGTAAGCTTCTGTTAAGTATTCGGATAATTTTGTTACCGTGTGTTCTAATTGTGCTCGGTCTTATGGTTACCCGTGCTAGATGTTCAGCTAATAGTGAGGCCAGAAGGCTTTTGAACCCGGGAACGTTGGTACGCCTCGGGTTTCGCCTTGGTGCGGGTTTTTTAGTGTTTGTGGTTAGTGTGAAGCGGATCCTTCTATGGTCTGAACAAGAAGGCTCGTCCGAAACGTGCCAATTTGTGATAAGGTTTGTCGCGTTTTCTGTTGCGAGTGTTAAATCTATGATCGTTTGTCCCCGGACCGTAACCCAAGTGGGTTCTGTGCCGCGGTTAACAATGTTAAGATTAGTAGAGAATAAAAAGGTGGATAATACCTCTCCTCTGGAGTTCGGTGTGTCGCTGCCCCAGAGCGGGTGGTGGGCGTTAGAATCGGCGCCGATGATCAGGTCCAGACCGGCGCGCTCACAGTGCTGCACTAGGTCGGCCAGCTCCTTTGGCGGGCAATCTGTGTCCTCGCCTGGCATGTATGCCGAGGCTAGTACAACATCTGGATCGCTACCTACAGTGTGGAGCCTGACAGTTGTCAGGTCTCATATAGAAGTATAGACTACCGTCTGTCAGCGGCTTTGCCCGCGTGATAGACGAATATTATCCCAAGTGAACGACTGTATCTTATCGGATATACTTAGTACTTTGTCCGGGTCAAATCATTTATATGCCAAAAAAACATCAAAATAAATTCAATCATCATCTGCCTAGCCTTTTCCCAACTATGTTGGGGTCGGCTTCCAGTCTCATCGGATTTTAGCTAAGTACCAGTGTTTTACATAGAGCGACTGCCTATCTGACCTCCACAACCCAGTAACTGGGTAACACGGTACCCCTTGGCTAGACTGGGGTCAGATCTCAAGCGTCTGACTATTCGTAACGACTGTCAAAGATCTTCAAATGACAGCCGGGACCAACGGCTTAACGTGCTTTCCGAGGCACGGAGGAAACTCGGTATGTTGAAATGGTCACCCATCCACGGACCGACCTCGTCAAGCGTTTCTTAACCTTAAAGATCGACCCGTGCGGCTGTTATTATTTAGCCACGAGCTCCTCTATCAAAATAAATTCAATGAAAACTGAAAACAAAACAAAAAAAAAAGCTGAAAACAAAACAAACAGAAAGAGTTTAATTTATATTGCTAGTACAAATTGAATCTTGCGCAGAAAATTCGGCTGTCACGACTGTCCAAGTGTCAAGAACTCAGTACTCCTAAATCTTAGGTCTTCTGTTAATCGGTGCATAAATTACATTATTTCGAACGGCGCTAAATTTATTTCTGTGCTTGCATTTTCAACAGACATATGGAAGCAGCTGAATGAACTAAATCAAAGAAGTCGTCTCGTTTATTAATAGCTCGCACACTGCTACAAATACGGGCAATTAGTAGCCAAAAATAAAAATAAACTTTATTATTACGCCGGTCAACTATCAGTGTCAGAAAATGCTATAAAAGGGAACATTACAAAGGCTATGAAACATACCTCATAAACTTGCACTCAGAATGAAATGTTTAACAAAATCCTATCCTAAGGGATACACCAAAAAAGAATACGCTTCAGATATTCATTTATCCTTAATTTAGACTTGGAAATAAACGCTACTTTACACCATGGAAATACGGATCAGAATGTCTTAAAACTTTCTTGCTAATTCAAATTTAGAACATATTCTCGAAATTATAGAGTAAGTTTTCGTTTGCATCACACTGTGGTGCATTCTGTCGAGACTCGTAGAAAAAAAAAAGAAGCGTGCACTGCGGACAAATTTAGCGTGAGACGACGAAAAGCGCGCAAAAAGTACGGCTCAGATGTTTGCACCCCTTTTTCAAGGTAAATTTCCCAGCACATCGTGAATTAAAATAGGTATGAAGGTATTTTTTCACGAGTATTTTTCCGGGAATGTATTTATTTTTGTACGAAATATGGGAATAGAGCAGCACTGTGTGTTTGCTGATTGTTGTGCTGGAAAAAATGTTGTTAAATAAAGTATGTTTGTAGTTTACTGAATTATTACAAACTAATGCGGATTTATCTAACCTGTCAAATTGTTCGAGATGACAATAGATAACTAAACGGTTAAAACAATATATACAAAAATTATACGATCGGTATAAATGTTGGGCCTACCTTTGTTTATGTCACTGATATATTTTCACAATAATCTCTCTGTACCATAATTTTAATTATAAATTCGTAGGCAGTTGCTACATTTTTAAATTAAATACAGAATAATAAAAAGCTGCATCTAATTAGGCCGGATGACGACTGCAACATAGTTTGAAAAAATGCTGTTCTTTATTCTACATGCCACCATCCCCTTTTATGCCATTCTTGTCAGTTTTGTGCCAATTTTCTAGGCTATACGACATACTTTTTATTTGATTCCACTTGCCATCACTCTTCTTATTACCGACTTCAAAAAAAAGGAGGTGATCAATTCGATACGTATGTATGTATTACGAGTATTGTTGGAATTGCACAATATGCACATATGATACTCTGTGTGGCCATCTATTCTAAACACGTGTGCCAAATTTCATAAGTGTATGTATGTTTGTTTGGATATATGTGTGTATATTTTTTTTTTTTTTTTGTGATCACGTCAGAAATGATGATATCCGCAGGAGAACCAAAGTTACCGACATAGCCCGAAGAATTGGCAAACTTAAGTGGCAGTGGGCAGGGCACATTGCTCGCAGAACGGATGGCCGATGGGGCCAAAAGTTCTGGAATGGCGACCGCGAACTGGAAGACGATACGTTGGAAGGCCTGCCACTAGGTGGACCGATGAGTTGCGGGAAGGCGCTGGATGCGAGACGCACGGGATCGGTCAATGTGGCGACGCCTGGGGGAGGCCTATGTCCAGCAGTGGACGTCTTTCGGCTGAAATGATGATGATGATGATGTTTTTTTCTTTAGTTTCGGATCGTGGTCATTCTTTTTTATTGGATTAAGTATCTCTCAACATAGGAAACAGTGCTAGTTTCAGCAATATCGGTTCAGCAGCTTTCATGGTATGGAACATACAACCGACCTTAGCTACAAACATCACGAATGTGTAAATTAAGTTATTATGGGTATTTTGAAAATCTTTTAGGTACCTTACTATAGACTTTGCTCACTTTTGAGTGATTGGGTCCTAAAAATAAAAAGTGAGAAAATTAAAAAAGAAAATCACAATAATTAAACCAACTTCTAAAGCAAAACACAAAAAAGTGCAAAAATAACTTGCTTGCTTTTGAAATCGGTATATTATTTGTGAAATAAAAAGTTTTTTTTTTGTTCAATTCTCCATTAATATGACTGCCTGTCTGTGTCATTGCGTTGTTCCACTAAACGAGTCTTACTCGTACATATTTAGGGAATTTATTCAAAAATTTGATAAACCTAATAAATTAATATTCAACTTGCATAAACTCGTAATTAAAAAATGAAGTCGTGAAAAAAGTTTTTTTTTTAAATAATCAATATGCTCGCGTTTGACCACTATCTCGCCTGATGGTAAGCGATGATGTGGTCTACGGTGAAGCAAGCTTGCCTAGAAGTAACCTATTCACTCTTGACTTAAAGACCCCAAGGTTGTAGCTATCAGGGAACAAAGACTCCGGAAGGGAATTCCACTCCTTACCTGTGCGCACAATGAAAGTATTAGCAAAACGCTTTGTGCGTATGGGTGGGATGTCCACCATATGTACCGATGGCGCAAGGCCTTATTTATAAAACAGAGTCGGCTTGCCTATAACTAACAAGTAAATATGTTTATTATTTCAACGAAATAAAATCAGTACTATCAAAAACAACATACCTAACTGATAATAAATCACTTTCCCATTGCACACGGACTTCAGTCCACCATGCCGCCATATTGATTCGTCATGCAATTGTTTTTGTAAGTGAACTTGCTAATTTTATACGTTTGTTTATCCATCACCATCGGCACAGGATGCTTTTTGGGAAAACAAATAAACAAAACATCTGTAGTAGTGGTGCGCTCGGGTTTGCTTGCGGCTTTTTGAGAATATTTTTTTGTTCTATAACAAATTCAGTTAAACCTTTTTTTTTCTGCGAATATTATACCTTTGACTCTAATGGAGAAACCTTCTTCACTTTCAGTAGAGAACGTGTGTCCTTTAAAGTGATTTTCTTTAAAATGATAGATTGTGGAATGATGTGACAAAGTTTTTGTTTAAAAGTAGGTGTACCTATAGACTAAAATTGAAAAGAGTATGTTAAGATGGTTTGGCCATGTTGAGAGGATGAATAAAAGGCGACTAATGAAAGGTATTTACAAGGCAGACGTGAATAGAAACGCCGGAGGGGACGCCTTAGAAAGACATACATAGACCTTATTAGTGATGTTCTTCAGAAAGGCCAGGCGCGCATTACTCATAACCGGCGTGCGTGTATGACTAGATGTATGAACGTGAGTGAAGCAAAAGAAGTATGTAAGGATCGTAGCAGGTGGCGTTCTGTATTTTCTGCCTAACCCCATGGGAAAAAGACTTGAGTTTATCTATGTATGTAGATAACCATCAAAAATATCGAAATACTTACCAAAGTACGAGCATTGATCACCGTGCTTGCTCTCCAAACAATTTTTAAAATTAAATCCACTAGTAACACACGCTTGGAGGACGCCTGTGTCCAACAGAGGACGTTTATCGATGAAGTGATCGTCCATCATTATTGTAGAAAACACAGTAAGAATACTATTGAAATAATTAAATTTGTACTTTTAAAGTGTTGTTTAACACAAACACACAGACCAACCATCTTCTCTTAGCATAATATTTCAGACTCCTAAATCACGAAAATTATTGTACAAGGGGATTACTTACCGATTCCTATAGAGTTAGATATGGCTTAAAACAAATAAATATTTCTAAAATATATGAAATCAGATTCCTAAAGTAATGTGTTTGTAGGCCAGCGGTCATTCGATGTGATTTATTTCTTCTGAACAAAGGATTTTGGCGATAACTCTTAGCTTATGTTATGTTAGGCATTTTGTGGAAAAAATTGAGAGTTCCAGTATAAATATTCTTTAGAATATAGGAACAAGTTGTTCTATTTCACGACGGCGGGTTGGTCTTAGTCGTGTGTATAGATGCACATGCACATTGTTTCTGTGTGCTCGGGCGATACTGAGCGCTCTCGAGCTTTCGCTGTTTGCTCAGGTGATACTGAGCGCTACCGAGCTTACGCTGCTTGCTCAGGGCCTGCAGTCTCGACATAGCTAACGATCGTTACGCTAGCTAACATTCGTTAACTCTTACCACAAAATAGTAAGTATACAGAAGGGCCACTCCCGCCGTTTGGAAAATTGACAGCTAAACTTGACAGATTCACTAGGGTTGTAGTGTTCGTGATATTAAATGGATATTTGATGCCCTGTCCACCCTCTAAGGCATGTAAGCATGATATGATGTATGTTTAGACGAATCTATGTATTTATGTTTGTAACTTGGGCAATCTACCCTTTTTTTTTTAATTCGGAATCAATATAGTAGCAACCCTAGTGAATCTGTCAAGTTTAGCTGACAATTTTCCAAACGGCGGGAGTGGCCCTTCTGTATACTTACTATTTTGTGGTAAGAGTTAACGAATGTTACTTAACGTAACGATCGTTAGCTATGTCAAGACTGCAGGCCCAGGCGATACTGAGCGCTACCGAGCTTACGCACACAGAAACACTATGCATGTGCATCACACACAGGACTAACCCGCTGTCGTAAGATAGAACAACGTGTATTTACAAGGCTTTTGGAATGCAATGTAACATTTACTACCGATCTTTAAAAGACTGGTAAAGGAGCACTACCTGTCACTGTGATCTTCTTCTTGTTGGAGCTGTACTGTTTTCTTGCACGTATATTTATATGTATTTTTATATCAGTTTAGTGTACTATGTTTGTAACTTATTATTTGATTTAAAATTGCACCACGTGCAACCCCATGTCGTGTCTAGGCTATCTCTCTCCATTCTTGGATTGCCTGGAAGAGATCGCAGAACGCGATAAAACTGCCCGTTATGTGTTTGTTTTTATTTTAAGGTGTCCGTATGTATTATTGTTTTTATCTTGGTGTGCAATAAAGTATAGGTAAGAATATAAATAAATAAATAATATTATGTGACAAATTTGTAAAAAACTATTATAACTACTGCAAGATCAGTACCTTAGCTTTACATGCATTATCTGAGTAATTTCCTCCTCTCCACCTAATCTCAACTTCACTCAACTCTTCAATCAAATTGACAGTTATACTGTCCTCATGTCAAGTGTTTTTTTTCCGTTGTCATGTCGACTAAGTCGAGCAGAGACGTGAGTGTTTCACTTCTACCTGATCATTGGGTCACACTTACTTGAAATATATTTTGCAAATTATAATTTTCAAAAGTCTTTTCCAATTACCAGTCTCCTAACTTTTGATGTATCAAAAATAACTAAAACGGAATTTATAATCGCTAATCATTATTTCAAGAGGATTGTGTTGTTCAGACGAAGCAGATTATTTAAATAACTCTGCACGGTACTATAAGCTTTAGTTCCTGTTGGTTAAAAGCTAAATTCCTTTGTATCATTATTATATTCTTAGCTAATTAGGAACAGTAGGAGAAAAGTAGATTAGAAGAAATGTTGAAACAATTGAATGTAGTGTTTCTAATTTTAAAATAGAATAGAATAGAAGTGGTCTCGTTCGCTTGTATTAAAAGATTTATAGGTTAGAACGAGACAGAAATAGGTAATCGTTTCTTGAATCGTTTTTGTTTTTGGTTTAAAGAAAAACAAATTAACTGATTTAAGTCGAAGTTTAGACCGACTAAAGTCGATTTAAAACACTATTTTGGCTGCCTGCCTGATAGTAAATACTTCTTGAAATGGTTCTTTGAAAAACAAAGTAGCGGTACGGCCCGGCATTACCCGGGTTGGACATCTTTACCAATATTATAAAGAGGAAAGATTTGTTTGTTTGTTTTTTTGTACCGAATAGGCTCCGAAACTACTGGACCGATTTGAAAAATTATTTCACCTATGGAAAGCTACATTATTCCCGAGTAACATAGGCTATAGTTTTGACGGGAGCGAAGCCGCGGGGGTCAGCTAGTTTATAATATGTGTGTGTTTCCATCTGGTATAGTGAACCTTTCAAATGGTGCAAGAAGTTTGCAAACAGTTGTAGTCTTTCCGGAGGGGGAAACCGCCCAAATTCACAGAATTCGCAGTCTCTCTTTATTACCTATTCCTAATCGCACAGCTAATTCTAAATACCGGCTACCCACCAGCCCTCAGACAATAGTTACTAAGAAAGTCTGCCAAAATGTTATAATTAGGGAAATCACCAACAGAAATCTGGCACCTTGTCGTGATTTGTCGTCAATTTTCAGAACAATCGTCAAGTTCTTTGAATATGGCTATTTATAAAATTCCAAAACGTCCATATTATACGTATGTACATTGGAAAGCAATGATTAGCATATAACTGGTCGATGTAGGGAAGCTTGGTCTTGGCCAGCAATGAACGTCTTTAGTCTGCAATGATGATGCATCACATCTAAGTTTAATTAGCGCTCTATTAGATGCTAAACCTATTGTATATTAACTTTATAATTTTCGCGTTTCATAATTGAAAACAATATAATTATCACGGGAAATTTAACGCGATAATTTCGATTGTTTGTTTACCTATTTCGCCCGACGTTTCGGCCGTGTTGCAACGACCGTGGTCCCGGCCTCCCGGGTAGACTGACTATTGTATGTATGTCTGGAGTACCTATTGTGAGATGAGCGTATGACTGCCGTGTAGGTTATTTTTTGCATGTTTTTACAAATTCTCGTTTCAATAATATTTTCCTGCTGAAATCAGGTTCAATGGATTTTAAAGTCTTATCTATTTTGTAGTGCATTTTATAGCTCTTTTTGCCCCAAAAATCAATATATTTCTTGTTCCACTTTACTGATATCAAACACACTGTTCGCCATTACCTCTGTGTGCGTTATAGCTGCCCACGCGCATCTTAGACTCGATGATTAATATGTGAGAAATAGTGCGAAGTGTAAACTATGAGAATTACGTAAGAACGCCAGGTAAGATTGTGAAACTATTTAGATTGTGGAGTTGTATCGTCTGTTTCTTGGGGAATATGAGTACCTATAGATTAAATAGTTTGGTTTTAATATTGGAAATAACATAGCCTCTGACTCCTATTGTAGGCCATCTACTCGTACTAGTATTTTTGATAGAAGAGCAGGCTAGCCACTGAAGAAACGACGGAAAAAGAGGGGTGTTATAAGTGAGTTCCGTGTTCCTGTTTGTGTATTTGTTTCTGTCTATGGCATCATAGCGCCTAAACGGTTGAACCGATTTTGTAATTTTATCAAGAGTGTTCTTTGTTATGCCTGATGAAAATCGGTTCAGCCGATCTAAAGTTATGGGCGTTTTACTGTTTGAATCGGGGTGTTTTCGCAAGATATCGTGTCAAAATTATGTGTTCAATAGATTGTGGATCGAAGTGTGTCTAAAATTATGTAGCATGAGATAAAAATGTGTCGGTGGTATTTAAATTTTACTTGTATATTGATAACTTCAGACATCCATCGCCTTTTTTAACGACTGGTCTCTTTGGAAAAAAAATCTTATATCTCTGGATCTAAGATTATTGGTTTGGATACTACCTTCGAGTAAAGGTATCTATATTTTTGGCTGAAAACGCTCTAACGCATAGCTTATCTTGACTCTTGCAAAAACGATTATTGTAGGATAAGTTGAATATGCCATGTTACTCTCAAGTATTTAATTTATTTATTATTTTGACCTCCATGGAACACTCACATTAAAAGATCATGGCCTTTACCAACACATGCCATGTGAACCCCAATACCCTTTCTGTGTTCAATGTTCACACGTCCAGATTCTGTTTCCTGTGACCATATTTATCTTGGTCTTTCCATTTGGTCCCAGTATTGATGTCCGGATGAGAACGGAAGCGAAAACCACATGTGAGAAATATGCGATATCAAGCGTTGTATGACTAAGAGCTGCTTATAAATAACTACTCAGCAGTAACTTTTATTGGTAATTATTTGTTTTAGGATAATCCGATCTAGTGTTTTTTTATTTTTTCGCATTTGACCACTATCTCGCCAGATGGTAAGCTATGATATGGTCGACGGTGAAACACGCTTGTCTAGAGGTAACCTGTTCACTCTTGAATTAAATACACGTAGGTTTTAGGTATCAGGCAACAAAGAATCCGACAGGAAAGTGACTAAACTATTAAGTTCATGTGTGTTCGTGAGTAAAATTATGGTTCATGAAGGCACACACATACTCACTCGTACGTAAAAGCCCTTTCGCTTCTTTTGCATACTCCTCCAAAACGACTTGGATGTTTTTTTTTTTACACAGAAAAATATATGGTTAGTATTTCATTTCATTTTTTCTCCATATTTTGCAAATGTCCTGCACCAACCGGGGATTGGGTGCAATTGCTCAGTGCATACAGGGATAACTGTCGGTTGGCGTCACATTTCCTGATACATGCCTACCAAGGCCTCTGCGAGTTGGCTTCGGCCCCTCGCACGCCTTTCAAAGGACCGCGCCCTCTGGGTCCTGAGATGGCAAAGTCAAAATTTCAATTGATTTAATTATGTAGTTATTACTGCTTCGTAGGTTTAGTTGTCGCAAGCGGTACTGTTGGTCATGAGGTCTTGAGTTTGATTCTCGGGCAATGTGTTATTGGATTTTATCATCAAGAATTTCTTAGTTTTAGCCTGGAGTTTGAATTTATGCCCGGTTGATATCTGTAGAGCAGTGGTGGCCCATTGGGAACGGCTGCGACTTACAAGTAGTAAGTGATCGTGGGTTCGAAACCAGGCACAGGAGCTTTACTTTGTATAACATATAAATATTACATCGTGAGGAAACCGGCATGTCCTAGAACCAAAAATTCGAAGACATATTTGATATTCACCAACCCGCACTGGGCCCGCGTGTTGGATTATAGCCCATTCCCTCTCACAGAGAGAAGGCCTGTGTCCCAGCAGTGGGAACATTAAAAGGCTGATGATGATGGCTTAGCCCTGTTTTACGTGACCATAATAAAACAGTGTCCATATGTTTGGAGTTATTTTTCAGCTGGCAGTTTCAGGACGAAAATATACTCAGATGTTTCTTATTTTAAATTGGATTCAAGCTAACTAGAACAAAAACTTTGTGCTAAATCTTTCCACTACATCGTATCTCATCCATCGGTATCGAACACTTTTTCGCAGTCACAGAGAAGAAATAAAATCCTCGCTTGGTGCTCGGTGCGGGTATCGGCGTCTAACGTATAATAGGCGTCCTAACAACACTTAAGGTTTTGACCAAACCTAACTGGGGAAATGTTGGTGTACTTATTGCATATACACTTCTGCCTGCCCACACAAGGGGTATGATAAATATATAGAATAACGAGTATTCTATGCCCTAATTTTCTGATTACTCAGAAAGATCATTAACCCTTCAAGAACTTTTAACCGGTAATAGATTCACAATAAACCAAACATTTGCATACCATCTGGTAAAGGCAAATGTCCACGACACCAAAATAAATCTAATTATATCCGTGAATAATTGAATGTGGTAACAATTGGTTAAGATCACCACGTGGGTTATAAATGTTATAATATTACCATAGAGCATAGAAAAGCCTCGGTGGCCACTGCTAGAGACAGCATTGGCAAAACATCTCATAAAAACCATACGTGTCAGAGCGTGTTATTGTTTACTCGTAGAATTCATCAGAAGGCTTACCGTCACCCAAAAGGCAAAGTAGAGGGCTATGCTCGGAGTTTTCTTGTATGATCAAATAAATAATGAAGATACCGCAGGAGAACCTATGTTACCGACATACCTAGTGGCAGGGAGCACATCACTCGGAGAACGGATGGTCATTGGCAACTGCGTATGCAGCGTTGGAAGGACTTGGTTCGGTCGATATGGGGATACTTGGCGACCGATCTCGTACAGCAGTGGATTTTTTTAGGCTGGAATGATAATGATAACTCATAGAAATTGGTTATCACAGATGATACTTGTGCTGAACGCAAAAAACAGGAAAAGCGCGGATCGGTGAAACCCCGGGTAACTTATGAATTATTAATAATCGCGTCTTTAGTCGTTCCGTGATCTGTGGTTGTTCCTATCGTGACTCAATGGGAACTGAATATTATCAGCCATATGGACTGTTTTGACAGACATTGCGAAATAAATTATGTCTATGACGCTAGACGTTTTTCATCAGTCGTTTCAGGTTTGTGCTTGTTTCAGTTGGACTGAATGGAAACATAATTAGGTATTGTGCAATGATTCATACAGCAATGCAAAATACCTAAGGAAAATAAGACTATTTCTGCGAAATAAATCCTAGTGAAGATTTTTGATAAAGTATTGGGATGCGAAATGGTGTGTAAAAAGCAAAAAAAAATTAGGTAAAATTAATTGTCTATTATTGTCACAGATGCTTTTCATAGCAGAAGTTAGGAATTCTTACAGTTTACAGCATTTTATCTTTTACTGTAATTTTTGCCTGTATGACTATTGTATGTTACCGTTCATTATATTTCACAATTCATGACAATTCGTTAGTCTAAATGTAAATAAGAGTAACCTATTTTCCTAATCGACTTTTACGAGTTACGTAGGACGGTGTAGGAAGAACTATGTTTAGTTTTTATAGTTACGTTGGCATTACTTTTCTTTTGAACAAGTTTCAGGCGAAAATATTGTTAGTGTTTTGCATTATATCTATGTTCTCTTTTAGATTAGCCCTCAATCTCTCTCTCACTCCGCTCCACATCATCAATATATTTATAAAAATGTTCATAAAAATAAAATCATCCCATTTCGTTGCTCCAAAAAAATTTACCCTTTTTAGCTGAAAAAGCCGTAAAATTTAACGGCATGTCAATACTCTAGAACAAACAAAATATCTGGAAACCCTTCGACCGGATACCGACCACGTGTTACCCTGCGCACACGCACATTTCTAACAAGGGGGCGTTTTCTAAAAATATACACACAGAATTATAAACGCAATTCGTTCTCGGTTAGTCACTTCGCGTTCACCACGATACGCGGTCCCGAATTCCGTGTTCCGAGTCCCGAAAACGCCCGATCCTTTTGTTCGTCGATCATGGTCTTAAGTGTTTGAATTTCGAGAATCAATTCTGAGTGGCCAGTGCTTGTGTGGTTTTTTTTTTTGAGTTGAATTAAGGTGAAGGTTTTTTATATTTTATTTCCTTTTTTGATTTGCAGAAGTTTGTGGGTGTGAAAATTATTATTCACAATATTTATATTAAGTGAATTGTGTGTAAAAATATAAACAAACAAATTTTTTTCTACACACGTACTGATGTTATTTATGTTGAAAAAACCGGGCTCCGACCTCTTTAATTTCTGAATACGCACAATAATAAACTACTTTCAGAGTTATGTGTAACATTCTCTGTAAAATACTTTCACGTTTTCAGTCTGACTTTAATATTTTTCTAGCAAAATACTAGTTTTTTTTCTCATTTCAATGGAATTTTTCGCTTTTATGCTCGTCTATAAAATATGAATCTCGGAAACTTAATGCTTATTTGGCGCCGTTTTAGCGTCTACGGAACGCAGTTTCGCATGAAAAAACTCTAGTAATAAAAAACTGTAAGTTACTTTGAACAAAGAAAGGCTGGATAATATGAACTTGTATGTTACTATGTGTGTTTGATATGAGAAAAGTTTTCTAAGATATATTTTTGCACGTGTATAAAACATTTCTTAAAGCTACGTATATTCGAATTTCAGGAGCCAAAATGCCCTGAGGAAATACTACCCTTTTTCCTTTGCTGTCTTAAAAGAAAAATAAGGACTGATTAGGTTGACAAGTAGCTCATTATTCTGCAAGATCACACTGCAATCACCAATCTAAACCAAGACTGGTGATTGTGGCACTATCGAAGGAACATTCCTTCACAATCATTTGCCACAATCAAAGAGACGTCTTTATTATACCTTTAACAGTAGTTTTGACCGCCTGGCACACCATGTTTTATCCATCAGCTAATTATGATCATGATTATGATGTTTAATATTAATATCTCAATCTCTTTTATTTGAGCCAACACTTAAGTTTTTCTTGTCGTTCTCTCTACTACATCCCGCATTACATTTCCTCTCGGCGATTTGCTGTTACGAAACAGCTAAGTATACCTTTATTTAAAAGCAGAATCTTGTGCTTTTTGAAATCTGACAGATTCAAATAGAGAACTTTATTGGAGTATCGTTCCAGAATTCTGCCATCAAACCCATTGTTTCCATTTTCTTACATGCCAGTTTGAGAAGGACAGATTTCATAACAATGATTCTTCAATAGATTTTTGCTTATGATTTTCATTTTGAAGTATAAAATTAGATGTTAGCGGATGCAGGTTTTCCTGTGTGCTCAGACTAAGAATATGGGATGATTTCGTGATCTCTGCTAACACTGTTTTATTTATTTAGTCTGTAGATGTTTCTACTGTAGATTTTTTTGTGTACTGTTCTTTGATTTTTGTCTGTCTCTTTAGTTTTATAGAAATATGAGATCCCCAACATTATATTACTGCCCTTGTTCTGTGTACTTGTTCCATTTATTCTTCAATCGTCAAACTTTCATTCTATCACTTTTATTTCAAATAATTATTCGTCACACAATCCAACTGTATTTTTTTTGCCCTGCCTCTCTTCCTTCATGTTGAACATGGAGGAAACATCCCGTGCGTCTTGCATCCAGCACATTCCTGCAACCTTAACCAGGTCATCGGTCCACTAAGTGGAAGGCCTTCCAACGCATCGTCTTCCAGTTCGCGGTCTCCATTCCAGAACTTTTCGGCGCCATCGGCCATCTGTTCTGCGAGCAATGTGCCCTGCCACTTAAGTTTCGCAATTCTTCGGGCTCTGTCGGTGACTTTGGTTCTCCTAATTTCTGATGCAATCACGCAAGAAAACTACGGGCCCAGCCCTCTCCATTGCCCTTTTGGTGACAATACGAATCTCTAGTAGGATAATAGTAAACCAAATATAATGATAACAATGACTTAAGAATTACGATTAGTTAAAAAAATTGACTGTTTTCAGACTCACGTAACTGGTATTGTGGTGATAAATAATTATATTATCATCAGATTCAAATAGCTACGTATACGTGCTAACAATACTATTTATCCTAAGACAACCCAAAGCCTCGCTCACTGAACGTTGGACAAATATTTGGAAGGTTAGGAGGACAAATACCTTGTTGGGGTCGACGTTCAACCAATAAACAGGGAATCTTAGTTCAATAAGGATAATGATGACTTCGACTTGTCCTATACTTAAGCAGCCTATTCAATTCCTACTCGACATATAGGCCTTCTCTCTCTTTGTGGGCTGTACTAATAGTTCACCACGTGTATTCAGTCTAGCCCAGATTTGTGGAAATGCCGTGTCCCGCATTATTACATTGTGTACCAAGTTGCTTTTTAATATTTCTGTTATGTGTTTAATTATCAAGTGATCTTTCCATTGGGAGATCTGTTTATTTCATGAATGAATATGAGAATTGCTAGTTTCACAGTTATTACGTCATATGAACACAGTGTTATGAAATAATTACACCATCCTCATTATCTAGATAGCCATCTTTTTACTATTTCACTGTGGGTACAAAAAAACAGCATAGTGTCGTTTTGGTATGTTGTTAATAAGACACTTAACTATAAATAATTGTTAAAACTTCATCGGGGTGATTCCTTGGAAAGGAATTTCTAAATTACAACATAATTCTGAAAAGAAAATACGACTGCCCTTATAAGATGAAGAAGAACGTTGTCTGTAAGATATTGCATATTGATAAGACCACCCATTGTACTCTTGGTTTTTTATACATTTTTGTACTGTGCTAATTTTGAAGAAGTTAACTTTCTTACTCACTGGCAAATTTTTTTGAATATCATCCTGGTACGCGTAAAGCCAAAAATTATTCTGAAGTACAAATAGTTAACAGATCTTTAGTCTCAGCGCTGGTAAGACCAGTTTTAGACTGCATGAATGAAGCAACGACTATTTTCATATTATCCATTGTTTTAATTCTTACAACTATCTGGGAAAACGGGTTTGTGTCAATTAACACTAGTGCTGATACGGTCGCGTTTGCAATACATTATCGTGCCGATATATTTTGTATTTGACTAAGAGCAGTGCGGTACCATGATTTTATTAATTAGGTATAGTGCCACGTTTTAAGAGAAAATATAATAAGTATATTTTATTTTTAAATAAATCTCCCAGCCAAACTATATCTATCAGTACCCACGGACTACAGAGGTATTCTAAATTTAATTTCACTATATTAATTAAAGTAAGTACTAACAAAAATAAGAATAGAAGCAAAAATAAAACATAAAAAGAATATTTGTTATTTGTAGAAAAAACACTGCTAACATGATAAAAACTGTTACTCGTCCAAAAATAATATTTTATTTGACAATACATAAAAAATGTAAAAACGAATGGGCGTTTCCGCTAGCAAATGTTCAATTAAAAATCGTTGACGTTTTTATTGTTATGTTCCTGAACCTGGTTTATTTAGCCTCGTGTCCACTAGGCAACATTTGACGCGCAACACGTGACGCTAAACATGTTTAGCGACGTTGACTGGACAGACGTCTTTGCCGTACAACACGATGGACAACATGTTGTGGTGCATTGTGCATTATGTCGCGAGTCAAATGTTCCCCAGTGTATACGCGGCTTTAGGTGCACAATATTTTTTTTTTGTTTTTGTTCTGTCCTATGTTATTCTATTAAATGGGTAAAAGTCTGATTTGCATTCTACGAGTATATCGGCACCTATGCTGTTAGCAAAATGCATGAATGTTATTGATGCTAGTTGCTACTGTTTCAATGCGACGCACATGTCTAAGTTTCTTTTTACCCGACTGCCGAAGGAGGGTAATGTGTCTATGTATCTATGTATGTTTGTTCCTATATGGCGTTCTAGAGAGCAAACGCGTTGGCCGATTTTGATGATTCTTACGTCAATCGATTCGTCTTAACCCTGCGAGTGTCACTGGCTACATTAAAATTGCAAAAAAGAAAAATGGCGCCGTATTGTGGGGGCCCAATTTTTTTTTTTCCAAACCCATCTTGTGAGGTATCCAAATGAAGAGTTTTAAGAGGTGATTACAAAAATATACTAATTACCTAAACTTAAATACCTAATTCTAAAAAAAATATGTAAATAAAAATAACAAAAAACTCTACTGCTTAAAAGCCAACTAAAAAGTCGTAAACAAGCAGAAAATCATGCTGTGCTCTCGGAGGATACATCTGGTTTTGGTCAGCCAGCTCGCGAATATGTATCCCATGTTTTTTTTGTAATAGGAACTGTGTTTTTAGTTTGTACGAATGTTTTAGTTCTAATCATAAGTAAAGGCTCTCATTGAGAGGCGCGTCGCGGTAATGCTACATGATAAATTTAAGGCGGTAGCCCGAGCAAAACGCCGCGCAAGCCGTTTTTTGTGCTGTTTTTAGGAGCTATCTACTCGTTATTTAAAAAGAAATATCAATTAATAAAAATACAATAAAATTCTACATAATATTGATTCTAAAATGGTAGATTTAGTTTTTTTTTAAATGTTGTATATATTTCACTAATCTCCTTCCAAAAAAACATAAAAATGAGAAATAATTATTGATATTATGCATCTCCTCGTAAAGTGTTCATTAATTATTTTTTGTACTAACACTAATGGATAGACAATTTAATAACGAACATATTTGTAGATTTTTTTTTTCAAAAGGCCAAAATCCGATTTTATAAAGATTTTATTCTAAAATCTGGGCGTATTTACTACTGTAATGCATGCGCCGCCAGTGCCGCTAGACCAATAGGAATGCTCATATCTCATGCCGATTTTTTGGTCAGGGTACCGTCTTAAATATAATTATCTATATATTATTTATATTTTTTTTTTAAATGGTTTGTCGTATTAACGTATTATCGCGTGACTTGTCACACTGTTCTAAGGTTATTTTTTGTTTTAAAGGTATGTTGGTAGAATCTATAAAACTCGAAAATTAATAATTCTGAATCTTTTTTCGTCCACAACCATTAGCTATAAATAAATTAAATACATAACACAAACATTATTATATTATATTATCTGTATTATTTCTTTTCTCTGAAAAGTGTTTTGTGTGAACATAAATAAATATATATGTGTATAGAGAAAAACAGCACAAAAACATGTTTTTTAGCCTAGGCACCGAAAATGGAACAAAATATTTCTTTTCAGACATCAGATTTTGAAACAAAAACTTCAATATATGCAAAAATTCGCAATTATTTTGATTGAATTTGCCCATAAACATAAAACGATTGACGATTTTAAATAAATGTTCGTAGATTATCTGAAACTAGTTCAGTTCGTGATATCGCATTTGATCTCATTTAATGATGCTGTATTACCTTTGCTAACTGATTTTGTGATTAAGATCTTAATATATGTTAGTTGGTCAATCTCTTTCCCCTTTCTTAGGAAATCCAGAATAAATTAACACCGTCTGTTTAATAACATTATGCATTTTTCGATGAATTTCTAATGCAGAAAGATTTAAAACAAATTATGAAGAGGAAAGATTTTTTTGTTTGTTTGTTTGTACCGAATAGGCTCCGAAACTACTCGACCGATTTTAAAAATTCTGTCACCAATAGAAAGCTACATTATTCCTGAGTGACATAGGCTATTTTTAAATCCCGAAAACGGGTCCTGTGGGGTGGCCCACGGGAGCGAAGCCGCGGGGAACAGCTAGTACACAATATATCAATGGCGTCCACACCTGATTCAGGGTGTCGCGACCGTCGTGAGGATCCTTGAAATATCAAGTTGCATTTATTATTATTTATCTGTACATTTAGCTAACATAGTATCAAGGGGTTGATTCAATCAAACGTATTGAACAACTTTCCCTAAGAAACCAACAAATGACTTGTGTAAAATCTTTTTCACAAAAATAAACCTTGCTTTAGAAGTCGATTTATTTTTTGGGAAAATGTTTTTATTTCTCTCTTTTTAGTTTTAGTAACCTATCACTAAAAAGTGAGGAAAGTCTATAGTAAGGTTCCTCTAAAGGATTAACAAAATACCCGTAATAACTTAATTTACACATTCGTGTTGTCGCTAAGGAGTTCGGTTGTATGTTCATATCTAAGTTGAGATATACCTTATTCAATAAAAAAAGAATGATCACGATCCGATTACTAGTTTCGAAGATATTCTTGGACAAATATACAAACATACATTCAAACATACATACATACATATACTTCAGAAATTTTGCAAAACGAAAACGAAAAACCCTATCGAATTGATCACCTCCTTTTTTTAAGTCGGTAAAAAAAAACAATTCATACTTACATAGATACTGACTTTCGACTACTTTTGTTTAGTGACATACGACCACGTAAGACACAATATTAAACAAAACGCACAGAATAGCTTTAAAAGTACTTGTATTTACTATCCTACACACATTCCACTTTTATTAACCATACGAAGGTCCATACTTAACCTACATACAAAAACTTCAGCTAAATAATTCTAGCACATAAACCTTAGATACCGTAGTAAAGAATTCACTGTTTACTTCACTGTCTTGTTTGATAAACTTCAGGCTTATTCTGGCACATATGTTGCTTTCAGAATGGAATTGCAATTAGCTCGCGTTTACCATTATGGCAAAAAAATATTTTTTTTTTTTCACACTATTATGTAAAATATTAGGAACTAGCTGACCCGGCAAACTTTGTTTTGCCATAAAAAGACCAAACATTTATCTACCCTACCCTACCCTACCCTACCCTACACTACCCAACCATACCCTACCCTACCCTACCCTACCCGACCCTACACTACACTACCCTACACTACCCTACACTACCCTACCCTACCCTACCCTACCCTAACCTACCCGACCCTACACTACCCTACAATACTCTACCCTACACTACCATACCCTACCCTACCCTACCCTATCTATATAGCCTATGTCCTTTCCCAGGTCTCAAACTATCTTCATACCAACTTTCATCTAAATCGGTGCAGCGGTTTAAGCGTGAAAAGGTAACAGACAGACAGACAGACAGACAGAGTTACTTTCACATTTATAATATTAGTATGGATGACACAAGAAAAATATCAAACGTTAAACATACTCAAAAATTCTTTATAATTATTCTTTTCTCTTTTTCTTTCAATAGTGCTAACAATTTTGTCGTGTTAATGTCGCAGTTGGATAGATGCATTTTTCAAACATATTTTTTTAGTCATTCCTTTTATTGTTTTGAGAAATGAAATTCAAATTCAATCAAAAACAAAAATCAATTCAATTCAATTTTTATTGCTTAAGAAGAAACGGGGGCAGAGAGCGCAGACTGAATTTCCTAAGTAAAAAGTCATAATTCGAGGTTTGGCTCTCGTCTATTTTCTGCTCCAATATTTAACCAATTTAAAAGATATTCCATAAACTGAAAATGAAAGATATATTCTATGTCGCTATGTTTTCCTTTATGTTGATACATTATCTTTAGAAGCACTACAACCCTCAAAAAATGCTCAAAATTGCGCTGTCTACAGAAGCTTAGTTTGACAAATATAAATTGAAAAAGGAAAACATAAGGATATAGTATATATCTTACTTTACCAGTTTATGGAATATCTTTTAAATTGGTCCAATATTGGAGGAGGAAATAGACGAGAGCCAAACCTCGAATTATGACTTTTTGCTTAGAAAATTCAGTCGGCGCTCTCTGCCCATATTTCCTCTTAACAAAATAAATAATCATACATTGCCAGATATCAAATGAATGCGCAGTCCACTGTGTTGCACCAATTCAGGCATGCAGAATTAGCATTAAAATCATAAAATGTCATAAATTACAATTAATACCTTATACATAGTCACTAATTGTATGTGAGTGGGTGTTGTGTATATGAGTTTATATGTTTGTAAACGCACGCAAATTCCTAGTGGGGCAACGTTTTTTTAAGAAAAAAAAAAAAAAAATGCGATTAATACCTTACTAGCTTCTGCCAGCGGCTTTGCCCGCGTGAATGTCGAAAATTATCCCGAGGGAACATATTCCCAGGATAAAAAGTATCCTATGTGATATTCCAGACTATAATCTATCTCTGTGCCAAATTTTATCCAGATCCGTCCAGCCGTTTAAGCGTGAAGAAGCAGCAAACACACATACACTCACAAACTTTCGCTTTTAATATTAGTGTGATACAAGACATGACATGACATTACATGCTTTTTTCTTTATTTTCTTTAAATTCTAACCAATACCTTATAAAATGTTATAAATTCCAATTAATACCCTATACGATGTTATAAAATGAAAGACATTTTCATTCCAAGTGTAACAATATCGTCCATCCCTTTTGAACAGGATTAACTCGCCTTCAGATAGAATAAAAGTGACATTCTAAAATCAACTGTCTTACAGAATAACCCTGTCTGACTGGACATAGTAGGACATGTTACTATCAGAGACTTAAATTAATTACATGGGGTGGCACGTTCTAGCGAGTTATGTGCTCATTTAAATGTAAAAGCGTATATAAGGGCTTTGTAGTTCTCATGTTAAGTGTTTTGAGACAGTTTCTGTGAAGCTTTTAAGTGTTAGGATACTCAGTGTCGAATTAACAAGGTGTTGTTGTTATCCTTGCACTGTTCTTTAAATTGTTTACAAGAGTTTTCGCTAAAATAACTTAGTACTTAAATGAAAAAATTAAGCTTATCGCAGTCCACAGATTTGCAGGCCTCTCCTCCTCTTCTCAGCTTACTGCGTCACAACACCCAGTTTCCTGCTTCCCATTACCCAATCTATCGCAGCTTCGTCTATAAGGTCCTCAGTCCATCTAGCTGGGGGTACGTTGGTAAATTCTACGTTAGTCTCTCGCGGTATCCACAACCACAACAGTACTCGTTTGTGACACCGGTAATAACAATGTCCGTTGGAACAAACGAGACTTGCCCACTGCCACTTTAGGTTGCTAACTCTGCAAGCTATTTCGGTAACTCCAGTTCTTTTCCGGATTGTTACAATTCGAATATTATTCCTACCAGAACTTTAATCGGCAATTATAATTTACGTAGAGGTCGTATTTTTCTAGTAATCTACATTTCATACGCGTCTTACTAAACTGAATCGTGAATACAGCCGCTGAATTTTGATCATCAATCAAGGCAGATACTACAAAGATCATTATCTATTTAGACATGTAAAAGTGTTTGTACAAACCAACTTACAGAAATAAAATCATTTATCATCATTTTAAGGACAGATAGTCCCCGCAGATTAAACATAAAATACACAATCTAAATCAAGACCATCCGAAAATCACAAAACGTGTCCAAAAGTTCCGAAACTCGTGTTAAAACCCAAAATAATTTATTAAATTAAATTGAAAAGATAGGTTCCATCAAAAAGCTGCGGAGTGAAGTTTGCGTAACATTGTTCCAGCTGAAACCTGAAAGTTTGGCATTTGTTTACCTTCCCAACTTTTAGGTGATGCTAATGAGGGCTGTATGGCTTAATGGATAAGTTGGTTCGCTTCATTTACGGTTTTTTTTCGCTTCGGAATAAATAGATTTTTGTTAACAAAAAGTTGTCAAACCCGGAGTGTTAAGCAGGGGTTTGGAACTGTAGGTACACAATACTTAATGTAACTACACGGATTTTGGTAACAACTTGATTTAAAAGAGTTTTTATGGAGTTTGGTTAGTTTATTGCATGCTTGTCTATATAGAGATTGGACCGTCGTATTTCAACTTTACTAAGTAACTGATTCCTTGACAATTCTACTAGCCTTCGTCCAACAACTGTATCCCGTGAAACACCACAACCACGTCAAAATCTTCTAGCAAAATCAGCGACGATCCAGCAGATAATTATTTATAAGTCAAGCCAAGACAACAAGGGGACCTAAAGTTCAACGATCGCCCCGATATAGATAGGAATGTTAAAACAAAAGCAGACAGACAGACGGACGAACGTAACAGCTTCTAATGATGTTCTAAGCGAGCTTTGTGCACTCAAGCTTGTGTGAAGTATGGAAGTTTTGCCGTTCATGTGTTGCATGATCTGTTAAGGGAATAGACCAGATAGATATGCTATATTATAACCATACAATTTGATTAATTTAAAAATCTTACTTCGTACTAATATTATAAATGTAAAAATATGGATATGTGTATTTGCTTTTTAGGGTTCCGTACCCAAAGGGTAAAAACGGGACCCTATTACTAAGACGCCGCGGTCCGTCTGTCTGTCTGTCTGTCACCAGGCTGTATCTCATGAACCGTGATAGCTAGACAGTTGAAATTTTCACAGATGATGTATTTCTATTGCTAAAAACATACAACAAACGTAATTTTTATCCGTTTTCTTGCGGTATTGGTACGGAACCTTTCGTGCGCGAGTTCGACTCGCACTTGGCCGGTTTTTATTCAATCACGCTAAAATGGCTTAAAAAAGCCTGGAATTTGGCACAGATATAGATTATAGTCTAGAATAGTCATGGTGTACGGGATGTACATACACCCATAAGCTCAAAACGTTTTGGGGACACTTTAATTATGCGTACAGCTAAGGAGTGGAATTTCCTGCCGGAGTCTGTGTTTCCCGATAGCTACAATCTAGGAGTCTTTAAGACAAGATTGAATGGTTTTTTTCTAGGCAAGCGTGCTTCACCGTCGACCAAATCATCGCTTACCATTAAGTGAGATAGTGGTCAAGCGCGAGACAATAGAAAAAAAAATGCATATAGGCTATTTTTCATTCATCCTGGCATAATGTTTCCATTGGGATATGAAAACACTTTTCAGGCGGGTAATGCTGCTGGCAGAAGCTATTATATAATAACAAAAAACCTAATTTAAAAATCAAAAACCCGACTGCTTAAGTAGCGAACTAAAAAGCTGTAAACAAGAAAAAATCATGCTGTGCATTCGGCGGATCAGGCAGTTCGCGAATATGTATCCTCCGACTGCACAGCATGATTTTTTCTTGTTTACAGCTTTTTAGTTCGTTTCTTAAGCAGTCGGGTATTTGATTTTTAAATTAGCTTTTTTTATTTACAACTTTTTAGTGAATATTTTATTTTATAAATAATTTTAAACATATCAGTGGTCTATACTTTTGTAATTACCTCTAAAAACCCTTCATTTTGATACCCCACTCGATGGGCTGCGAAGAAAAAAAAATTGCAACCTCTACAGTATGGCGGCCAAAATCCGCCATGTTTCTTTTTTAACGGCACTTATCTAAGAACACTTGAGCGGCCAAGACGTATCTAACGATGTCTTAATTATAAACATCCGTTTAGTGGTTTGAAAGATACGAGGTAATAAAGAATATTACATACATACCTACAAGATACGCGCGAAAAACATAACCCTTTCCTTGCAGCCGGGTAAAAAGATGACCCCTTATTCCTTTGGCTTCCTTAGGGTTAGGCATCGGTGCATCTAAAGCACATCAGAATATTGCTAGTCATGTTTACGAATCCCGATAAAGGGGCGAGCCGTTTGTCATCAATGAGTTATAAATGTTCTTGATCTATGCTCAGCTAATATCAAGCTCCCCCTTGCATAGAGCAACAGCTGAAAACCCTCAACATAAGATGTCTCCTATGCATCATTGAATTACACCCGTCAAACCGTCTCAAGATCAATTTGAACTGGCACTCTTACTATTCAAACAGGTACACCGCGACGCTTTGCAACTGAAATAAGTTCGTTACTATTGTTAGTACTTCCTGGTTTCCTGGATCTTAACATGAATTTACTAGTGTATGAACATGTTAATTACTTTGTAATTTGTGGCTTGTGTCTTTAACTGTTGGCTTGTTATTTAACGTGCAATTCATATCTGAGAGGAGATGGGTGAGAGTTGTCGAGGGTCGAGTTAAAAACTATATTTTGTTACTATACTGAGCATAGATTTTTAACTCTATGCCAGGCGATAATTTTGGTTTACAATGTCAACCGGCTGGATTATCGACTTCGTTATCTGTGATGTCTAACTATCTCATGACGATATAAGTTTTTAAACTGGCATGGTCACTAACATTTAACATTAATAGCGGGATATTTACCATGTTTACTGTTTATTGCGAGTTTCCGATATTTCGGTGCTGTTGCAAGCATCATGATCACGGATAAACTGAAGTTCTTGCAGGTGGGTGTTTATGAGGAGACAAATCGGTCTACCCTCTTTCTTGATCGTTTTTTGTTGTTATCGTAAACTCGCAAAAAACAGTAAACATGGTAAATATCCCGTTTCTAATGTTAAGGTTACACTAGTCGAAAATTCTTCCATACAAACGTAGTCTAGAGATTACTCCACTGTTTGACGATGTACGTTCAAAATAAAAAATTATATCAATTTGTCTCATCATTATCTAGTCCTATATGGAAACAAAAAGGTAAAAAAAAAATATATTTGAAAGTTATGAGCGTCGAAAGTTCCATATTTCAACACTAATTTTAACGCATCTTTGGGCGGAACTAAATACCATAAGAAGAAGGAAAATTGAAAAATGGCATCCATACAGGGATTGATTTGTAATTTAACAATGCAAATAATTTTATATTGAAAATATACATCTATTAGTTTTTTCATGATATCTAGACTCCCAAAGGTCTGTTTATAAAAAATCGCGTGCTCGTTTTCGTCCTAAATCATCATCCATTTCGCTACAAACTTGCAAAAGTGCTAATTCTTACACGAACTAGCTTCTTACTGATGAGCAGTAAGCAAGCAAGTAGCAGTACAGCATCTATTTCTTTCGCACGTGTTGTCGGATAAGATAGCATACATTTTAACCCCGCGCACAAAATAGTTCGTGCCGTCGACTAGTTCAACCTTAATATTAGTATCTCATGACGGTTATCAATATCCAATAACGATGAATACAAGACACTTAATTTCAAGTACCTATATAGCCACACTACAAGGTGTGTTAGTCGACCCCAAAATCAGCCAATTTTATTTAGACACTTGAAATTAAGAAATTTTCAGTTTTACTATCATTTTTATCGATACCAATCTGCTCTGCGGTATTGTGCTAGCTTATTTGACCCTGAACAGAAACTTCACCCTTCCAAAAGTATTTCTGTATATTATCACGCTATTTCCTCAGCGAGGTAATCATAACCCTCTGTTTATTTAGCAGTGGTGCCCATATGTCAGACGATCTAAATCCAGCGTTATCCGTGGCGCCACGTACGTAAGTAACAATGACTTTTATCTTAGCATTACGGTTTTATTTATTTTTAAATGTACTATGAATACGTCTTCGTCAGTCGCTCGTTTTTCCGGTGTATCATAGAATATGTTTGTTTTGTGACTACGAACTTTTATATTGGTCGTTATAGAGCTCTTTGTGGAGACATATATCCGGGTTAGTATTTAACACCACACCATCTTTTTTATGGCTATAGGGATAGACGAAGAACAAGAAACTATTGAAGGATTGTTGTCTATAGGAGAAGATGTAAAAAACAATGAAGAGCTTGTGTTATATTACTAGAAAGAAGGTACTGTTGAGATGATGGTGAATAGAGATGTAGGGGAGAAGAGAACACTGACCCCATAATGCATTTGGATAAGGGCAGGAGGATGATGAACAATTTCTGCTATTAAGCAGCATTGTGCTGCTCCAATGTACTCGTAGGGTATGTTTCCATTTTGAAAGGTATGGGTGCCAATGTAGCAAAAACAATATATACTTTCTATCACCATCCCTTTCATCGTCCATCCAGCCTCAGAATAATTATGTATGAAAATTATCTGCTCGACAACGTAAAGAACGCAATGTATTAAGGTAGTTTGAGTGTGTGTTACACATTTACCCCCTTCATTTGTCGCACATTTTCAATCCTTCTGGTATTGCAAATATCCATAAGCGTCAATGATTAATATCAATGAGCCTATAAATTCAGTACATCGGGCACAGGAATGCCTTTACTCACGTTTACAATAAAACAGAAACACATCCATTTCGTAAATCAATTTGTATATTCAATCCGCTATCTGTTTAGAGGATCAGCAGACCACACATGGTGCCCACACACGTAAAAGATGATAGGATAAATCATTATGTTCGAGACTCAGTCAATTTGCCGATGTGAATCTGAACATAGGTAATCAGATTATGTTTTTATCTTTACACAGATAATGATTATTGACGATACCTACTGCAAATGGAAACCTAATAGAAATACTAAATACTTTTATATGTTTCCTGGGTGGAAAAATTATAATTCTATTTATTCCGTCAGTGAGATTATCAAATAATATTGGACCTGTATTTTATGCTTTATCAAATAAATACAAATTGACAAAGATAAAGTGCATCAAAGTTCAGGAGTGGGGGCTTGTGACGTCACTTTGTCAATATAAAGTGTAGTACACCGTGACGTCACACGATATTCAAACGCATTGTATCGTCGTAATTTTTTGTTTACGTTGCAAAAGACAAAATACGTGTCCAATATTTTTAGAATATCTAATTGACGGACTATATAGATATTTTTTGTCAACTACCCTACTAATAATACCCTACAAAAGCCAGATACAGTGGCATGATGTCAGCGTCCATTTTCAATAAGTCTAAGTGTATTTTCAATAAGTCTGAGTCTAAAATGATTGTAGGTAGGCAGGTTCAACTGGCATGATCTACCGGATAGTCAATCAAGGGATTCAAATTCAAATCAAAGATTAGGACAGTCAATCATTAACGATATCGCAAAAGCCCAAAATATAAAGAAATTTTGATGATTTAGGTTGTGACAAAGGCAATGGAGAGGGCTATGCTCGGAGTTTCCTTGCGTGATCACATCAGAAATGATGATATCCGCAGGAGAACCAAAGTTACCGACAAAGCCCGAAAAATTGCGAAACTTAAGTGTCAGTGGGCAGGGCACATTGCTCGCAGAACGGATGGCCGATGGGGCCGAAAAGTTCTTGAATGGCGACCGCGAACCGAAAGACAATACGTTGGAATGCCTCCCACTAGGTGGACCTATGACCTGGTTAAGGTTGCGAGAATGCGCTGTATGCGAGATGCACGGGATCGGTCAATGTGGCGACGCCTAAGACATAGATGTCATTGTTGTTTCTTGTAACGCTTTTGTACTTTTTGAAGAATAAATTATTATTATTAAGGAAGGCCTATGTCCAGCAGTGGCCGTCTTTCGGCTGAAATGATGATGATGATGATTGAGGTCACTTTAGAAGATTTGATGGTGAAGAATTGTAGAACCCAATTACTTAACAAAAGAACACAAGTACGCAATAATACCTTACTCGCACATAAACATTCAACATCATCCTTTTACGTACAAAATAAACACTAACACGAAACTCCATCAAATAAAACTAAAACAAATGAAAGAAATAAAAGATGGCTGCCATAAAAAAAAACACGTCAAAAATTCATATGAAGATCCCGTGGGAGAAGATAATTAAGTAAAGTACACATAATTATAAAAACTGGCGTTGAAATAATATTTGTTAGTATCATGTGGTTGGAAGATGTCAGGCAAATGGAAGAGACAAGGGTGTTAATTTCGAGGGAGATGAGCGCAGTTTGATGGCCGTAAAAGTGGTATGATCAAAGGGTGCGTGGTCTGAGTTATTTGTTTTAAAAGCTTAATGTTTTGAATTAAATGGTGGTGTTAAGTTGGGGTTGTTGAGATGATGAAAGGGAAACAGAAACTGAGTATTTTCGTGAGAAATGCCACGTTTAAATCACCGTCATAATTAATATAAGTTAAGTGATTGTTCATTAAGTCCAACTACAGCTTAAAGTATATTTTTCAGCACGAAAAACTTTTTTTTTATTATAAATGTATCACAGTTAATGTTTAATTTTACTTTTGATGGCGTTGCGACCACTATCTCAACTGATGGTAAGCGTCGATGTACTTGACGGTAAAGTACGCTTGCCTGGTAAAGCACGCCTTCCTAGTAAAGCACGCTTGTCTGGTAAAGCATGCTTGCCTAGAAGTAACCTATTCACTTTTGACCTTCGGCTATAACTTCGCATTCTTTGAACACTAAGAGGTTAAACGCAATTTCGCCTTTCAATAATAAAAAAAACTTTATGATCCACAACGTGGAACTAATTTACAATTTGGTACATACAAAATATATCTGCCATTGCAACCCATTAAAACAAATACCAAACCAATGAATCAATCCAAAAAACCCACAATCAACCACAACGTATTACTAAATCGTCACCTTATCGTACACTCACGTTCAAAACTGTCACATCCAGATAGCGTCATATCTGTGTAATTGACACTTCCACAGATGGCCAGCTCAGACCATGTGTCTCGATACTGTCGCTAGCTCTAATGTAAAGTATTTTTATGTGTGAATGTACTTGTTTGATGAATGAAGAGTGTACTTTAAGATAGGTTAATGAACTGATGGTAATAATGAGTTTAAAAGTAAGATGTAGATTGAAAAAGAAACGATGCCTTGGTATTTTTTTTGGCGTAATCGGGGCGGATGAGTCAGCAAATGAGCAAAACCCCATTAACACTTAGTAAGTATCAAAATAAATATCATTTTGATGTCCTATATTCCTTTGCAAATACTAGACCATCTGTGCAGAGATAAGTTTTTTTTTTTCGGCAAACTTCAAAATTTACAAGCCACATTTAAATTAAGAAATACAATAACCGTTTTTATTTTGTTTAATCACTAATTTATTTAACCGTTTTTAGGGATGTATTTTCAAGAAAAAATTCTTCTTTAGTGCTGTATTGTTGTTCAATTGAATGATTTTAGAACAAGCTTTAAGGCGGTGCGTTGTCAGTCACTTAATAAATTCATTTAAGATTTTTACTGTGTATGTTCTTGTCAAATTGCAATATCATAATCTAACACGCAGATAAAACTACCTAATTATTTATTTATTTTAAAAACATAAACGTACTTTTAAGGCAGCTATGAATGTTTATCATGAATCGACAATTTGATTTCAAATAATTTATGTTAAGTAGCTCTGCCAAAATATTTATAAGGATTAGTGTAATCCCAAGTTGCAGCAGTGGTAGCCCACTTGTAGGTCGTGGGTTCGGGCCCAGGCAGGCGCTATACTTTGTGTAAATTATTTCATCACCACTGCTCTCAAAGCAGTGAAGGAAAACATCACGAGGAAACTGGTATGTCTTTGAACCAAAATTGAAGACATTTGACAGGTCTTGGCTAAATAATAACAGCCGCACGGGTCGATTATCGAGGTTAAGCAACGATTGCCGAGGTCGTTTCGTGGATGGGTAACTATCTTTACATAGCGAATTTCCTCCGTGCCTCACATATTAATGAGTGTAACAGATAACAGATAATGAGTGTAATCCTAAATTATGCACATACAATTTATAGAAGAAGAGTGTTAAAAAAGTAATGTTATAATTTCTATCACACTTAATCACACTTCACACTATATAATGTTATATTACAAAGGCGAAAGTTTGTGACTGTGTGTGTGTTTGTTACTCACTCACGCTCTAACGGCTGAACGGATCTGGATAAAATTTGGCACAGAGATAGATTATAGTCAGGAATAGCAAATTATGAATTGCGTAGTAACGCTTATAAAAGGTTAATTCAGTAATAACTTTTTTGATTTCAAAAATACTTTTGCTGTCTGAAAGTTCTCTATAGCCGAGTGTGACTGGCTTTTTATCAAAGATTCCAAAAAGGAGAACATTCTATTTTTGACTTTATGTTTGTTTATTTCATCTCAATAAAATTATTCCTATTTTTTTAAAACAAGCCAATTTTATTATTGTTCTCAGCAAACCCTGTGAATTGATACCCATATCATGGCAGTGCACAAAAAATAACTAGTCCGCCATCTTGGGCCGTTTGACATATTGGATTTAGAATGACGTCACTTAGCTAACCATGCATTTTCATCCAAACTAAACGTGTATACAAAACTTCATCTTAATCGGTGGGGCATAACTGCTTTAAAATTCAGTTGCAAGTTATGACTCGAACACACTTAAATACATACATACACTGCAAGTTAAATAAAAGCTTGTAAAAAAATCACGGTTCCTGTAAAATAGAACACAGGACCAAACCGCAAGAAAACCCTTGTAAAAATATGGATCGCCGGTATACTCACGCATCATCTGCTTAGCCTTTTCCCAACTATATTGGGGTCGGCTACCAGTTTTACCGGATTTAGCTGAATACCAGAGTTTTATATGGAGTAACTGCCTATTTGACCTCCATAACCCAGTAACTGGGTAACACGGTACCCCTTGGCTAGACTGGTGTCAGATCTCAAGCTTCCGACTACCCGTAACGACTGCCAAAGATCTTCAAATGACAGCCGGGACCAACGGCTTAACGTGCCTTCCAAGGCACGGAGGAAACTCGATATGTTGAAATGGTCAACCATAAACGGTTCGACCTCGTCAAGCGTTGCTTAACCTTGATAATAGACCAGTGCGGCTGGTATTATTTAGCCACGAGCTCCTCGCTGGTATACTCAAGCATTAAATAAATTATATTCTTAAAAAAAACTATTTCGACTGTTTACGAAATCATGTCCAAAGATTAGCAGTTATGTTCAAAGGATTATATAATTTATAACTATATTAAAATAACCGTAAGGACAACATAAATAAAAGTGATTTATTATTGGACAGGCTTTAATTATAGACTTCTTGATCGGAATGTTGTTTCATACCGTTCTTTGGTCATAAGGTACCAACTTTATGTTGTAAAAAAAGTTGTATGTCAATTTTGACGCAAAAATAACGATAAATATTTACCAATGTCATAGATGTCAAAGTATGTCTTTAGAAAACAAAAAATAGAATTGACAGTAATAATAAAATCCGTACAAAATAGACGATTAAATATCCATAACTTATTAGAAATGGTCTTGAAATGTAATAAAACACTACAGGGGGCACCGTTAATAGACGGTTAACTTTACATACACGACATGAAGAGAGGCCAAGTATCTAATGGCAATGATGGCGCCGTTTGTTGCAAAGTTTATTGCCGGAAACTTAAAATTTAAAAAGTTTCTGTTTCACCGAATTTTAACATTGTGTTTAGGAGTACTACTTCATGGAAGTACTAGTTAAATTGTATTATTTTTTTTGAAAGCGGGTTGATAATTTGATATAGTACCTACAAAAGTTGTGACAAAAATTCAAAATGTGACGTGAACTTGTCAAATTTCATAAAGTACGTTTTCTCTTGTATCCAAAAATGTCTAGAAAAGGTACGTGAATAACACATACAGTGGTAAAAAGATCAGTTAGTTAGAAATTTGGCAGCAGGACTGCTTACAATAGGCTGAATTTATGTCATAGTAGATGGAAAAGAAAATAAAGAAAAGGGTTTAATTATCACAAAACGACATACAATAAAAGAACATGCTTATGCTAAACCCTTAACAATAGTATTAGTTCTTATAATAAGTACGGAACACGGACGGACGGTAAGGATAGGTGACTTTTTATCCTGCCAAATGCAATGTGATGGATAAGCCACGAGCGAAACCGCGGCAAAATCTAGTGAATACTAAACCGCTGATTTACAGACATAAGCTAAATAAATAAAAAATATTGATAAACCACATTGCCTCAACAAGGAGAGATAAAATACGAACATGGAAGATCATGTTAATTTACGAGAGACTTATGCAAATCAGCTCAAAGATGGGCATAATTATAAATGAATGTAAAAATAATTAGTAGATTAAACACATTAAATTATTCGAAGTTTTACGATGTCAACCACCCGGAGGTCTGTGAACGTTTTAGGTCGTTTGGGCCATAATTTTTACCCGACTGCCGAAGGAGGGTAATGTGTTTATCAGTCTATGTATGTATGTATGTATGTTTGTTCCTATATGGCGTTCCAGAGACCAAACGCGTTGGCCGTTTTTGATGATTCATACGTCAATCGATTCGTCATAACCCTGCGAGTGTCATAGGCTACATTAAAATTGGACAATAGAAAAATGGCGGATTTTGGGTGCCAAATTGTGGGGGCCAAATTTTTTTCAATCCCATCGTGTGGTGTATCAAAATAAAGGGTTTTAAGAGGTAATTTCAAAAATATATATCACTTATATGGTTAAATGTATATAATTCGAAAAAAAAACGAACTATAAAGTTATAAATAAAAAAAACTTGATTGAAAAATCAAAAAACCCGACTGCTTCAAAAGCGAACTAAAAAGTCGTAAACAAGGAAAAAATCATGCTGTGCAGGCGGAGGATACACCAGATTTTGGTCAGCCAGCCCGCGAATATGTATCCTCCGACTGCACAGCATGATTTTTTCCTTGTTAACGACTTTTTAGTTCGCTTTTGAAGCAGTCGGGATTTTTGATTTTTCAATTAAGTTTTTTTAACACACGACTCACTGCAGACGGTCTGTCGTCCATGCGTTTGTTTACCAGACACGATTCTGCAACGACACTTCAGTGCACTTGTATTGTTTTCTAAGCGCATGAGTGACGAACCAACTAGCTCATACTTGTTTTGTACAGCCGCTAAATCGTCACCGCAATAAAGTCGCCACGACATAGCGGCATCGACGGCATAGCCGAAAAACCGATTGTAAATCGTGTCGCGTGTGGTGCGGTGTCGTGAATGTACAAACGGACCATACAAATATATGGAGCTCTGAATCGTGACCACATTTTGTCGTGTCGTGTGTCGACGCCTTGTTAAATACAAGGTGAAACAATGATATTATTTAACAATTTCGCTACTCTTCACATTAATCGAGTTTTACACGTTGATATGGCGACTAAGTCAATTGGAGTGGAGGAAGTTTCCTTCAAAAGGACACAGAATACTGTGTAAGCCCTAACCCCTTAAAAACAAACAAGGCCCAAATACTTTTCAAAGTGTTTGTATTAAAAGTCGTGACAATCTAAGTCTGATTTGACAGCTATAAAAATACATAGTAACATAGTAATTAATTAGAATTATGAATTTGATTTTTCAATTTCTTACGTACAAAGATATCGCGTCATGTAAAATGAGAAACGTCATCGGACTTCTTAGATTGTCACGATTATAGCATTAAGACTCTTTTATTTCTTTTGTAATAACCTTCTTCTTTCCTTTGTTACAGATAAAATGTTCACAAAGAATTCCTGAAAAATCAACACAAATGTACCAAAAAACTATCATCAGTTACCAATATGCTTCACACATATAAACTATGGCGGCACAATACAAAGAGACATTTGAAAATGGAACGCCATTTATAGGGCTGCGCGGGCGCAGGGCTGATTCCGAATTCAAATTTAGAACGGAAAGTCGCCGGAAATGGGCTCGGCCGGACGTCGGCGTTCGCTTCCTCTCGTTCCTCGTCTTGGTTGTCGGTTGTCATGGTTACCAAGAACAGAGGTTTGCCATGGAACCACAGGATCAGGTATGTTTTTAACTTTACAAATAAATATGTTGTTATAAACAAAATGTTTCTTAGAAGGGTTTTGGGTCCTACTGTAAGCAAAGATTTTATAGTTTCGGTGAAGGACGAATTCAGAGTTTCGCAAAAAATCGGGCAGCTTGCATTCATACTGACTTTTTAGGTTTTCTACATAAACCTTTTTTATTAAACCCCGACGGAAAAAGAGGGGTGTTATATGTTTGACGTTTTTGTTGTGTGCCTGAGTGTCTGTGTGTCTGTCTGTGGCATATTAGCTCCTTAAAGGATGAACCGATTTTAATTTGGTTATTTTGTATGAAAGGTGACTTTGTTGAGAGTGTTCTTAGCTATGTTTGAATAAAATCGGTTTAGCCGTTCAAAAGTTTTCCACATTTTACTCTTTGGATCTGGTTTTTTTTACAAGATATCGTGTCAGTATTACGATAGTTTGTCGATTCAAGCTTGTCTTTTAGTAGTTATATTATAAGAAGTTTAAAAAGATTTAAAATAAAAATTAACTTAACTTAACAAATTTATAAAAGCTCCTGACACAAGAGCTTTTAGAGGTTTTTGTGTCAGGGGTTTTTTAATTTTGTAATTTTATTTTTATTTCATGCTTTTTAGAACATGAGACTCAAGACAAAGTGACAATCTATCAGCGATAGCGACAATAAACAAGGTAAATTTAAAAACATTATATCATAATACATAATTTATTTAGATGTATTTATGCGGATGACCGATGGGGCCGAAAAGTTCTGGAATGGCGACCGCGAACCGGAAGACGATACGTTGGAAGGCCTCCCACTAGGTAGACCGGTGACCTGGTTAAGGTTGCGGGAAGGCGCTGGATGCGAGACGCACGGGATCGGTCAATGTGGCGACGCCTGGGCTAGGCCTATGTCCAGTGATGATGAATTTATCTAGTAATAGACATGCTTCGATTGACAATCTATTGAACACGTAATAATGACCCGATATTACTTCAGTTTTTCTAGAAATGAGTATAGTTTTTATGTGTTTACTGTATATCTTTCTCGTCTACTTTCTAAACACTTTTAATTTACAAATCACTACACGCATTAAAAAGGCACATTAAAGCTGTAAAATATATCCAGTTTATTTAATCAATAATCATAAAAAAATGCATTAAACCTCTTTTAAGTTAAATGTATAACGCCATTAAAAGCTAATTAAAAGTTGACATTGCTGACAGATATCTTAGGTTAATTAATTTTATAACTTGCCGTGCTAATCTCGAAGTGAAAGATTAAAAATAGAAACTGATGTTTAAAATTAGGTACCGCATTTTTTTATGAGAGCGTTCCAAGTTTTTTTTTGTATCACTATGTCACTATCTCTCCAGCCTTTTCAAAACTTTGTCGGGGTTAACTTCACGTCTAATCTGATCCAGTTGAATACTATTCTTTTACATCGAGATCGAATCAGAAATATATAGATCCGCACGAGAACCAGGTTTACCGACATAGCCAGAAGAATTGCCAAACTTAAGTGGCAGTGGGCAAGGCACATTGTTAGCAGAACGGATGGTTGATGAGGCTGAAAAGTTCTGGAATGGCGACCGTGAACTGGAAGATGTAGCGTTGGGAGGCCTCCCACCTGGTTGACCTGGTTGAGTGAGACGGAAGTCCGTTGGATGCGAGACGCACGGTACCGGTCAATGTGGCGACGCTTGGGGGAGGCCTATGTTCAGCAGTGGATGTCTTTCGGCTGATATGATGATCATGATGACATGGAATGACTGACTATCTGACCTCTGACCTTAAATTTGTATTTTCCCTAGTCCTCCATTAGTCTTTTCTGATTAATTTCGTTGCGGGCTCCAAGTCAAAGTCAAAGTCAAATATATTTATTCAATTAGGCCAATAAACGGCACTTTTGAACGTCACATAAATTAAAATTAAAAATTAAAAGTAATAAAAAATAAATTTAAAAGTAATTAAAAAAAAAAATATATAGATAAAAAAAAAAAAAAAAAGATTCTACCGTGCATTCGGAAAGTAGATTGATATGGAGAAGAACGCACAAGAAACTCCATACTTACTCTTTTAAAAAAAAAAAATTGGTGTTTTACAATATTAACATACGTACATACATTAATATATGTGAGGACGATGCTCCCAGAATAGCTCTACACGCAGGTATAAAGTATTAAAAAGCATTAACAGGAAAATTAATTAATTTGATAAGTAGGAACATGGTTCTCACATACTTACAAATATTACAAACATAGGTAAAATACCTAATTCAACAACAACGGAACAGTGTGTGAGTCAATTTCCTAAAAAAAAAAAAAAAAAAAAATACAATGAATACAATAACTATGAATGGGAATATAAATTAACAAATTTGATTTTGTCTACACCAAAGATTGCCCTATGGAGCAGGACCAGCATGTTTCCAAGCATTCTTATCTTGAATATAATCATCTAATTTGTAATATGCTTGTTTACAAAGGGTGCTTTTAACTAAAGTTTTAAATTTACTTTCATTTAGTTTTAATATATCACAAGGTATTTTGTTATAGAATTTAACACAGTACCCCATGAAAGATGATTGTACTTTAGCTAGTCTGTAAGAAGGCTGATCTAACTTATCTTTATTTCTGGTATTACAATTGTGTCTATCACTGACTTTACTAAAGAGATGTATATTTTTCCTTACATACATAATATTTTCATAAATAAATTGGCAAGAAACTGTCATAATATTAATATTTTTAAACAGTTCCCTAAGAGATTCACGGTGACTTAACTTATATATGGCTCTGACAGCTCTCTTTTGCAATATAAATATGGATTCAATGTCAGCCGCTCGACCCCACAGTAAAATACCGTATGACATTATGCTGTGAAAGTAACTAAAATAGACCAAACGCGCGGTTTCTACATCCGTTAACTGTCTTATCTTTCTAACAGCATAAGCGGCTGAGCTTAGCCGACCCGCAAGAGATGTTATATGAGGACCCCATTGCAATTTGTCGTCTAGAGTGATTCCCAGGAAAACTGTTTGATTTACAAAGTCCAGCTTTTCGCCATTCAATATGATATCGCATTCGGTACTTCTAACATTCGGCAATGTGAATCTAATACATTTGGTTTTTTTTTCATTTAGTACTAAATTGTTTGCCGTGAACCAATTTTGGACCTGATAAATGGAGTTATTCACGTCATCAAGATTTCGTGACCGCCGATCTATTTTAAATATCAAAGATGTGTCATCAGCAAACAACACCATCTTCGGTTGATTTTGTAGTAATTGGGGTAAATCGTTAATATAAACTAAAAAGAGGAAAGGACCCAATATCGAGCCTTGAGGCACACCCATTGTCATTTCAGACCCTAGTGAGTTTACGCCGTTTACCTGAACTTTAACTTGTCTGGCTTTTAAATATGATCTAAGTAACTCAAGGGCTGTGTGTCTAATTCCATAGTGCTCGAGCTTCAACAATAGAGTCTCATGGTTAACGCAATCGAACGCCTTCGAGAGGTCGCAAAAGATTTCAATGGCGTCCTGTGCTTCCTCCCAGGCCTTAAATATGTTCTTTATTAGGGTGACACCCGCGTCAGTTGTGCAACGCCCTTTGGTAAAACCGTATTGTTGATCATAAAAGATGGAATGTTTGTTAAAATGACGCAACAATTGGTTGAGCATTAACTTTTCGAAGACCTTACTGAGAACCGGCAGAATTGACACTGGCCTATAATTATTGGCTTCTTTGCTATCCCCAGATTTAAACAATGGAACTACCTTACTGTGTTTCATGAGGTCCGGAAAAACACAAAGATCAAGAAAAAACAAGACCGTTAATTTCATTCTCCAGGACTACGTCGAGCTTCATTGCCTCGGCGCTTTTCTGGTGGTCGTTACTGTTGATTCTGGATCTCAGGAGTTGCAGTGGTTTGTGTATAGTGCGGTGGGGATGTGATGTGGTGTGATGACTATATATCCTCTTCAACTCAGTTACCCAGCACTGGCATTTACACTTTCGGGTTTCTGACAACTCATTATTGTCAAAGACCTTCAAATGACAGCCAGGACTAACTATTGCTACCAATGTTTTTTCTGAGGCACAAAAAGTCTCACAAATATTTCCCCATCATCGGCACTTAGATCGTTGCTTAACTTTGAAGATTGACCCTTGCCTCTGCTATGATTTAGCCACGAGCCCCCAATGGCGGACCAAATGAGGTATTACAATAAATACTTCTAAAACTCTTGGTTCAGGCACCTAGTTAATAAAAGAGTTGCAGGGACCAGCCCCTGTAGCCAAGTTGACAATCTGCAATCGATAACGCTAGTAGAAAACGAATCAATGTATGGGAATGACACATCTGAACGTTAAGTCACGTGGTCAGACCATACAAATAGAAGGCGTTAATGATTGTAGAAAGAGATTCGATACGAAACGTATGTAACATGTACGTATGTAAAATGTACTTGTGTAGATAGAATACAATAAGTAACATTGTGTGTTTAGAATTCTATAAAAACAATAAAACTACCATTGCTCCAAATAACTTATACAGCGGCATTTCTAAAAAGCTCTGCTGATCCCATTAAACATTGAGTAAAGATAACTTTAATTTAATTAATAGTTAAAACAACACAGCGACACATTAACGAGCATTTTACGGCAATTTAACGACTTTTCATTTATCAATTCTGTTTTGATGATGGTCATAGGGTTATTGATCTAAATGGCATTTGACAACAGTTTTTTTTTTATTTACATATTATGTACACTAGGAAAAATTCGTAGAAAAATCAGCAATGTATAAATTAATAAACCAAATAAAATTAAAAATATTGGCCATGATGTGTATTTTTAATGTTGCTGTTTGTTAAAAACCTAATTTAAATACAATAAGCATATTTCAACAGTCAAAAATTAAAAAAAAAATAAAAAAAAAATTACCATCACGTGCCATTTAATCAGACCACAGCTAAAATAAATCAGTAAGCATAAATTACACACAGATAATAATCTGTCAAATATTTTATTATAATTATGTAGACGCCTATCCTTAAATCAACGTTTCATGAATATTGATACAGCAGATTAGCAGAATCTTGATACATAAACTAACATACATATTATAGATACGATTATGGATCTGATGTAAACACGGCGAAGCGACAGTTTTTAAATAGTTTGGATGTGTAAACAAAGTATTTTTGTCAGGGATTTAAGGTATGAGAGGAAGCGATTTATAAGAAGGATATTTATTTCGATGTTTATTGTATCTGGCTACCCACAAATGGGCAACCAAAACTTGCCACGGAAAGGAAAAAAGAAAAAGACAATAATGATATTAAAGTAAATAAAGCAAATATATAATTGCATAAGTACAATACTATGGATACCGTAAAAGGAGGTTAAATTGATTTATTTTAAATTTAGAATTGACATAACTTTCAATTATATTTTCTAAAATATGAAAAAAAATGCAGTGTTGGTGACTTTACATAATCCCCCATAGTTTGGGAAAAATAAACAAAAACAAGTCCATATAATAAAAATGGGTTGATTCTTAGATACCTCATTGTTTTTCATTGCAATATAAAGTAACCCCAATTTACAATTTATTTTTACTGAATTCTCATTATACAATTTTTTCTGCAACAAGTCAACGTATTCTTTCGCTGACGTTGATGCAAAACATAGTGAGTGTTGCAAATTTTATAAAGAAAATTGAGGTGCGTTCCGTTTTCATGGAGTTAGCTTTAAAAACCTAAAAAAAATAAGTTATCGTCAAAGTTGCCCCAGATCACAATGTAACCCTGTTCCACCAGTACTAGAAAAATCATTTTTTAACTTTTTGACAGTGTATCAAGTAAGTTACTTTATTCAAGGAAAAATTGCTTCGACAAATGAAAAAATGGTATTCAATATCATCATATTGCTTTCAGTTTTTTTTGCGTATATACCTATTTTTAATACATCAATGGTATATACCCTCTATTTATGACAAATTATCATAATAAGAGGAAATACTTTCACGTCTAAAGAGTAGAAATCTAACTTCCTCATACGATTTGTATCCATAACCACTAAGTTTTACCATTATACGGTAGTTACTCGCTTGATTCGAGAGAAAGTGAGCAAATAATACATAAGCATTACTTGAGTACCATCTCTATTCCAATCATGAGTGTAATATAAAAATACAAGGTGACTTTTTTATCACCATCCGATTTTTATTCTAGGCATTAGATATGTTCAAAAATACTGACAGCAATATCAGCTATTCGGTACATTTTTGCACGCATAACTCGGAAAAATTAAAACACCTGATTATGTTTTCTTTTTAGGCTTCCGTTCCCAAAGGGTAAAAATGGGATCCTATTACTAAGACTCCACTGTCCGTCTGTCTGTCTGTCTTTCATCTATCTGTCTGTCACCAGGCTGTATCTCATGAACCGTGATAGCTAGGCAGTTGAAATTGACACTGATGATGTATTTCTGTTGCCGCTATAACAACAAATACTAAAAACAGAATAAAATAAATATTGAAGTGGGGCTCCCATACAACAAACGTGTTTTTTAACTTAGCCGGTTTTTTAAGAGATGAGTCTTTGATTGATAAAATAAAATCTCATTTATATAAAAAATCAATTGCCGAATGAATTTAAGTGCTTCACTTTAGAACGGCTGCACTTATGTGGTTAATTCTTTTACAATGCATGTCCTCGAAAAAAGCGTTTACCAAGCAGCCAAACTGTGCGGAAAGTGTATTTTTTTTTCGCTAGTGCTTTTTACTTTTCTGTATTTTTTTTATATTTCACTCCAACGTCAGCCCGACGCATAGAGTTTTTATTATTTGAGTAAAGTTTTACAAATTAGTTAAGTAGGTACAGATAATCATTCATATAAAACGTAAAATAAAACTAATACTTCATTAAAGGAGTTTTTAATTACACTAGACTAGCGGACGCCTCGCGGTTTCACCCGCGTAGGTCCTATTCCCGTGGAAATACAGGGATAAAAAGTAGCCTATGTTACCTGGGGATAGTGTAGCTTCCCAACGGTAAAAGAATTTTTGAAATCGGTCCAGTAGTTTCGGAGCTTATTCGGTACAAACAAACAAACAAACAAACAAAAAAATCTTTCCTCTTTATAATATTGGTATAGATTTAGATTTTGATCAAAAAATTAATTTTAAATATTCATTAAATATGTTTGGTATAACGTATATTTTGCTCGTGCCTTTTTGCGTTACGACGTGATAGCTATTTGCTCATGCGCAGTAGATATGCCCGAGGAACTAATAGTAATCTGTGGATGTGCTAAGTGCGCTTGAATAAGCCCGCCATTTTATTATATTTTTGGCTTGGTTCAGACATTTTTTTATTATTTCCTAGCACAATGCATAGTAAAATGTTGTATGATACACACGTACGTAAGATGATTCCCGACTCGTGTCGATTTATTCACCACAAATGCCACTCATCGGGAATTACCTACCTTCCGCACTTGTAGCTTAAATAACTATTTTGTTGTCAATGGAACTGTTAGATGTCTTGCAATTTTAAAAAATCCACCGGCAATCAAATTGCACCCGTGGCTTGTGCCTAAATAATCGGTGGTGATAAAAAAGTCTTCCGGTAATGTACTTAATAATTAATCAAAGACAAATAAGAGAGGAAGGGACAGCTGTATTTAAAAATAGATAGCCACGAGAATAGATCGCGTGACTAGGGTAACATAAAAACTTGGGGTGACTTTAACGGGGGTATTGTGGCGTCTTAAAATAAATACATTAAGTGTAGACCCTTATCTTTCTGCAACGAGACAAAAATAAAAACTGTCAAACACATAGAAAAGAAAAATAAAAATGAAATAGCCCACATGGGCCATAATTATAAAAAAACCGGCCAAGTGCGAGTCGGACTCGCACAAGAAGGTTTCCGTAGTATTTTTGCAAAAAAATTACGTTTGTTGTATGGAAGCCCCACTTAAATATTTGTTTTATTCTGTTTTAAGTATTTGTTGTTATATTGGCAACAGAAATACATCATCTGTGAAAATTTCAACAGTCTAGCTATCACGGTTCAGGAGATAAAGCCTGGTGACAGACAGACAGACGGACAGTGAAGTCTTAGTAATGGGGTCCCGTTTTTACCCTTTGGGTACGGAACCCTAAAAAATATCTTTCCACACATGGTTAGTGATTAGTTTAAGAACAGATTAGTAGATCTGTGATCTGTTCTTCAGCTAATCATACGGTTATAAGTTTTTACAAACAAGGCTAAATATATTTTAAACCTGGCAACATTAAAATTATAAACCCAAGGGCATAAAACCGGTTTTAGGGGACATTGTTTGTCCCACTTTTCTCTTATAACTCGGACTATACAACAGAATAAATTTAAATGTATAATTGTCACACTCATTTACATCGGCATTTTGTTAGTCTGTGGACGTGCGAGCTTCATATCTTTCACTTAACATCGGAAGCCGAATTCAGAATTTAAGGAATCTATATCTATGTATATGGTGCGTTCGACATACATAGTAATCGGTAAATGAATACAAATTGCTAGTTTAGTGAACTTTAGTGATTTCCTAATCTTCTCATCTTGTTATCTGTTAATTTCTTGAATGCTCGGCGTTTTCGTCGTGTTTTGTCGGCAAGTTTCGTGTATTCAATATAGGTTCCAATATACATTTTTTATATTAAAAAGATAAAAATATTAAAGACACTTTATGTATGTATGTTGTTTTTACTTAAAGCAGCTGTTTTTACTAGGCTCCTTCCTCCCCGTTCGTTACATATTCGTTTCTGTGTACAGGTAAAGATGCATTATATTATCTGTGGCTCGCTAAAGAATCAGTACCGAAACTATTCAGTCAGGAAAGCGCCCAAGTCGTTCGATACAGAAACGAAAACGCACCGAGCCGGTTTAGGAAGGCGCCTAACTAAGTAGGGTCAACAAGCTTATAGTAGAATAATTATAACCGAATTGGTGAAAACGTTAAGAACCGGTGAAACGTTATGTAAATTTACGACATCATTCAACTGTCGGTTAACTGCATCTATGCTACTCTGTGGCAAAATTCGACAAACACGCAACATTCTACATTTGAAAACTCTGTTATGAAACAACATTTTTATTTTCTTAAAAGTGATCTGGCATCTTCTGGACGCTTTTTTCTATCTTAAACTTCGTCCATCGGTAACCATCAAGTGTCATCGAGGTCAAGAGTCGGAACACAATGATTAAAAAATATATCTATTATCTAATAATAATATCTTGTAACCGGCAAACATTTATTATATCCTCAACTAAATCGATGGATTAAAACAAAAAATATATTGGTATCTATTTTCTCAACTCACTGTTTGAATTAAAAAAATCGTCCTAGATGTACCAAAACCACGCTTAGATTCAAAGTACCGCAGCCACCAGATAAAACATCTGCTCGCTACAGACTCTTTAGAAAACCGCACTTAACAAGATGCTTTCACAAGGCTGCATTTGTGTGTTAAGTAATGACATATGGCGACTGGAGTAACAGTGTCCTTGCTATAAGAGATATATTCAAACTATTGTACACGGAGGAATTGTATTTTAAAGGAAGAACATCTCATAATCATAAATAAAGTGTAAGTCGAGGAAAGGGCTAGTTTCTTAATTAAGTAATTGATATGAGAGGTTTTTAAGCTAAAGTAAAGTTGGAGGACAAATACTGTAAATTACTCAATCAGAAAACAGGTTTAAATCTTGAACTCAAGAACTCAATTAGTATTCAAAGTTAACCCGAATGTTTTCAAAGTTAGAGTGAACAGACTTTTTCTGGGTAAGCTCACTCCATCGTCGACTTAGTCTCTGTCACCTATGACCTAGACTAGAGTCACGAGCAAACACATCTCAAAAAAACTAAATAGAAGAGGGATTAATATAACTTCATTCAACGGTTAAGTTTGTTTCTATTTAATAGGAAGCGAGCCTTGAAAAAGAATTCGGTACTTTTTTTTATTTGTGTTTGCTATTGACTCTAGTCTAGGTCAGAGGTGACAAAGACAAAGTCAACGATTTGACAATCATTTCAGACAAAGATACATCCAGTAGTAGGTACATCCATATTACCAACCTTATAATGTACGAACTTTGCATTTTACAATAGGCCACCCAGAATTTTTAATGCAAAAGAACAACGCAATCATTCTTTTTTTGAATCTCAGATGTTAATAGTAATCGATTTTCACTCTGCATTTCAAAATTGGAATAAAGATTGCATTACATCGAAAATACAAAATCTAACAAACCTCAAAGGTTAATCAATTTGATTATAACATTATCCACAAATTGCATGTGATTTAGCAATAATAATGCTACTATTACACTCAATTTAAACCGACAATTATTAATTTTAATCCAGTAATTGAGTAGTGGATGCAATTTTGTAAATTTACGTAATAACAACGTTTATAATAATGCGATATGTTTCGATAATGAGGCCTTGGGGTTCAACAATGTATATTTTTAAAACTTCAACTCGGTATCGCATGTATCGATTTTAAATCGATTTCGTATGTGTAATCTTATTACCGTAGAATCGAATATACTTTTTCGTAACGTACGTAATTTAATGTGAGGTTATATATGAAACTTTTCGATCATAAATTAAAGAAGTTTAAAAGTTACTTGAACTAGTTTCCGAATTAATATTCGAGTAGGTACTTATTTCAAGACCATTATCTTGCTTTTTATTTGTGCCTACAACTTTGTTAGCGTGTTATAAGTTAAATCAAAAGCTAATCCTATGGCAATTGGCAATAGCGTAATTTTCTGTTGGTGAAAGAATTTTCGGAATCGGAAGAATACTTTCAAATATGTGTAGAGAGAGGGTCTTGGTGGGGGAGAAATCCAGAAAGAAAGAGAATATCTTTTGCAAACATATAAACGAACAATTATACTAATATTTTTGAGGTCGTGGCTAAATAATAATAGCCGCACTAGTCGTTCATCAAGGTTAAGCAACGACGATGTCGGTCCGCGGACGGGTGATCATTTCAACATACCGAGTTTCCTCCATGCCTCGGAAAGCACGTTAAGCCGTTGGTCCCGGCTGTCATTTGAAGATCTTTGCCAGTCGTTACGAGTAGTCAGAAGCCTTAGATCTGACACCAGTCTAGCCAAGGGGTACCTTGTTACACAGTTACTGGCTTGCGGAGGTCAGATAGGCAGTTGCTCCATATAAAATACTGGTACTCAGCAGAATCCGGTTAGACTGGAAGCCGACCCCAATATTGTTGGGAAAAGGCTAGCCTTTTCCCAACAATATTGGGGTCGGCAGATTGATTTTATACTTAATATTTTTCTTTAAAATACTAATTAAGATTAAGATACATTAAAGAAGGCGATGTAATTAGGAATTATAACTAAGACCACTAAGGTAAAGTTCACAGCCGTAAATCGACATCCATGTGTTTCTCAACCGTATTTTAATTGTTTCTAAGAAATTAAAATAGGATTGTAATGTTTTTTGACCAGAAACAATTAAGATATGTTTGAGTGGTTTGTTGGTGGAGATTCTCTCAGCGATTCAATCAAAGAAGTCAAAAAATTTTGGAATCGACCTCGTGATATTTTAATAATGCCTGTCAACTGCATGCAATTTGAACTTTCAGACACTCGTTTCCTTTGATAAAACATCACGTCAAAGCTCCAGAGCCTTGAACATCGTCGCCGAGTTGCCAGCTTGTTGGTTTTTTATCTGTTACTTTTCGGGGAGTGTGCGATGGAATTGCATGATCTAATTCCACCTATCCCGTTTCATCATCGAACAACCAGACATACGCATAAAACGTTTTATTATGAAAGAATACTTTTATAATGCGTAAAACTAAGGAGTGGAATGCCCTGCCGGCGTCTGTGTTACTCGATAGCTACAATCTTGAGGTCTTTAAGTTAAGAGCGAATAGGCTTTTTCTAGTCAACCGTGTTTCACCGTAGACCACAGAATCGCTTACCATCAGGTGATATAGTTGTCAAGCGTGAGCCTAAAGACTGTAAACAATCTTTGTACAGCCTTCCATACTCTAATCTTTTCTCCAAATTTCTACATCCTACTTTCTCCTACTCATATTATTCTTCTCCCTCCACAGAGTGCCATAGTCGGCTCGCGAGTGACTCTTCCCTGCCGCGTGGAGAACAAGGTCGGGAACTTGCAGTGGACCAAGGACGACTTCGGGCTCGGCATGAACCGCAACCTCAGCGGATACGAACGATATGCTATGATTGGGAGCGACGAAGAAGGTATTTATGTCTTTTAGATTATTTACTTGAATATTGCCAGTACTGTCTTGCTTTTTAGCAAAACTACTACAAAACTGGTTTATGTTGTCAAAAAAAACGGCGGAAAAAACGGAACCCTAACTATGCGAAGTCTGACACGCACTTGCGTGTCAGACTTCGCATAGTTAGGGTTCCGTACCAAATGTATGAATGCAAAGGCATCGCCTGCATCCCATCTCTGCTAGGCATTTGACCGCAGAATCAAGTTGCATTAAAAAAATCTGATTTGTTAAATATATTGGTATTTGTTAGTAAAATATATGTAATAATAACCATTATCACCAAATTTCAAGTTCATAGATCAAAAGGAAGTTAAAAAAAAATTAGGAAAACGAAATTTTGTAAAAAAAGCTGACTTTGGTTTATTCTCATTCCTTTATGTTCCAATATTTTTTAACACAAGAAATACAGTGTTTATCTACTCCCCTCGATGAGGCAGCTCAGTTTTTTCTCACTCCCTTTTGCCTGTATTGCCCCCCTTAAAAATATTATTTGTTTTTTTATGGCTTTGGGTCCACAAGATGATTATACTGTGATAATTTGCAGACTGCTCCAACCGTTAGCCTGTAAAATCTATATGACAGACGACGGCCAGACAGACAGACAGAGCTTTGTCACAAGAAGCTTGCAACTTTTCAGATTTTCCCCAAAATGTAACGTAAATCTGAAATATTTAGCACAAAATGTTCCTTATTGCAATAAAAGAAAACATTCGCATCGGTCATCGCTACGCATTTTGGCCATGACTCAGATGTAAATAAAAACGCACTTTTAAAACATAGCGATGTGTGTATACAATTTGTTTTAAGCTTTATCATGTGTTGAATAGAGTTGAAAGTTGAGTAATCGAGTAAAAACATTGTGTATCTACAAGAACAAATCTTTTCGGGGTTCGGTTGTGAGAAAGCTGGAAATGATTTCTTTGTACGAGAATTGTCAAAAGAATACCTTTACTACATAACTATACATTTTTATAAGGCTCAGATAAGATAAAAAGTATATATTTAAAATGTGTGTACCTTTAAAAAAATATCTCTGCAAAGCTACATCTAGACATGTTTTTTTTATAAAAATGCAAAGGCATTTAAAGATATTGGACAAACCGTTATAATATCGAATACTTACTTCATTTATTCTCAAACATTTCGTCTCTACCGGCTCATCCCACCCATTTTTTTAAAATAATTTCAGACATACAGAACCCACACCTAAATCAACGTCTCCACACACACCATTTAAAAAAGCGTGATTATTTGGCACACGAGTTCTTGCCCAGAAACACGAACGCACCGAGATATTTAGGTAAATTGCTAGGCAAGTTGTATATTTGAGCTAGAAAAAAGGCTAGACTCACACCTGCTGTATCTAGATAGATGCTGGTATTTGGTGCAGGGTCGAGGCTAAGTGCTAATTACGATTTAGTAATAGCTGGGATAAAGAATTATAATTGATTTTGTAATCGTTTAACAAACAAAGTAGTTTAAATTAAGATACTCGTAAAAAAGTTATGAATATAAATGTGGGTGGATGGAGAGAGTGTCCAAAGATAAGATGAATGGATTCTGTAAGGCGTGATATGAAACAAAGGAAAGTAAGAGATAGCATGACTATTGACAGGATGGAATTATCATCATTTCAGCCGAAAGACGTCCACTGCTATTCATTCTGGTCGCCATTCCAGAGCTTTTCAGCCCCATCGGCCATCCGTTCAGCGAGCAATGTGTCCTGCCCACTGTCACTTAAGTTTGACATTTCTGCGGGCTATGTCGGTAACTTTGGTTCTCCTGCGGATATCCTCATTTCTGATGCGATCACGCAAGGAAACGCCGAGCTTAGCCCTCTCCATTGCCCTTTGCGTGATTTTAAGCTTTCTGATGAGGCTCGTTGTGAGCGACCACGTCTCGGTCCCATAGGTGATCACAGGCAACTTTTTCTTGAGAGCAGCGGTAAATTGGACGAGAAGATACCGCGCAACTTCCCGAATGACGCCCAGCCGAGTCGGATGACAGGACGGAATGGAAGAGGAAAACGTGTTGCACCGACCCCAGCTAACATGAAACACGGGAAGGAAGATGATGTACCTACAATGTACAAAATGATTTTAAATTTGACGTGGCAAAAGGTTCTGGAGAGGCCATTGTGTGCCGTTAGACATAATACTGGAAGGCCTCCAATTCAAATTCAAATTCAAAAACTTTATTTCGAGCGAAAACTCATATAGGGTTAGTAACAATGTGAGGGAATAATGTTTTATCAGTCAGCAAATTGTCTTGGAACCATCTAGAAAGAGTATATAAATCTTGCTGTGCTTGTTTAAAGATGTGATCGATATTGTTGCCAAACAAAAATAAGCTGGTGTCGCCAGCATAATATAGTATTATGTCACCTGAAAGATTTATTTTATTTATTTCGTTTACATCTATACTAATATTATAAAGAGATAAAGTTCGTGAGCGATCTACTGAACCGATTTAGTTTAGGGTTAGCAATAAGGTGAGTCTGATGACTTGTGGAATCTGTTGAATGAAGGAAACACAGGATCGGTCAAAGTGGTGACGTTTGAGGCTTGTGTCGGCTTTGGATGAAATGAAGCTGCTGATCATCATTCAACTATCCACCTATAAAACAGTCAAAGAGTTTTAGACAGATCTTTCAATCAGAGCGCGTTAATTTGTAAAAGTCCATCCACGAGTAATTCTTTATCAAACTGTGTAACAATAGTGTAATATCAAGATAATAAGTACTTAAGAGCAGGTTATCTGAAAGCTCATCTGCTAACAAACAGATTTGCCGACCTTTCTAATAAAGCAGGAAGTCTGAAATCAATATCCTTTGTTATCTTTTCCTTTCTAAATATAGAATCACAAATAGATACCTAGTTTGTTGATTCTTATCAAGGGAGGTTTGGAAAGGCTTAGTTAAATATTTTGTGACGATAGAGACGAAAAATATATTTATTTGCTGTTTCCTTCCTTGAAGTGGTGATTAGCTCTCAAAGCAAAGCGCGATGCAAAAACGGATCAATTAGGGGACGATTCTTTTTGCCCGACTGTCGAAGGAGCGTTCAGTTTTTCATAGAATTTTTTCGCCGAAAATTCATAAAAAATGGTTGTCGCAATATCGCATTGCATATGACTGTGGAAGACTTAAAACTGTAGACTGTGGAAGTTAAGTATGAACAAAATTTTAAGAACAATTTATTAATCAAATCTCTGACGTTCGATACTTACTGGCTTTACATTCAAAAACCCTTTTGATGTTTTAAAGTCTTTGATGACCAATCAATAACTAATCGATTTATTGAATGATCGTTCTTTGATGTTTCTTTGTTTCAAGAGCATGCGATTCAAAGTAATTATCATTCAATCATTTGGGCGTATCTCACACTAGCTTTTTTCCCGCATTTACTTTCACGTGACCTGTTCTGTGTTATTATCCAGGATAAAAAGTAAACTATATCACTATTCAGTAGAGTGTCTTGCTCGTACTTCTTTATTGTATTGGTTTAAGTTAGGGATGTACCGACTAGTCGGTAAAGCCGACTATCTGGCCACTTTCGTAGTCGGCGACAATTCTGCAAACAGCGTCGACTATCCTATCGCCTTACTTTGTAAGTATTTCTCAATAAAAGGTTAATAGAAGGAAATAACCATACATGAGATTTTCTTTTTGCCATGATTAAATTTTAATTTCACTTTTATGAACAATATTATTTTTCCACATAAACACCGCGCTGACCCGTGGAAGAGCAAAAATTAAGAAACAAAGTAAACAAAACATGTTCCGAACAAAACAATTGCGAATTCTACGCGAAACAGCTTTAATAATAACTTTATTCATAACATACATTACATTATACACAGTAACAAGTTCCCTGGCTCCCAAACTAGGCTTATTGTCAGTGACTTGGGAGTCAGTACCCGCCGAATACCCCTAAACCGAGATCGGCTCGGCCGACTAGTCGGCCTGTTTATAACTGACTAATCGGCTAGTCGGCCAAAATCATAATCAGCACATATCTAGTTTAAATGTCTTGTTTATCTATTTCCATAAAATAACAAGAAAAATGGCCTTTTTTTCCCAAAAACCATCACTTTTATAACACCTCAGACTAGCCCTGACGTACACCATTTATATAAGTCTACAAAACACCTACATACCTATAAAGTACTTATTTAATTAGGTACAAACGTAAACAGTACCTATATATTATTAGTTTAGTTAATAACCTTCCCTCAGAACATTGAAAAATTGGGCCGTTGACTGACAATATCAATACCCAGAAGAAACTGGGCAAGCAACTAAAAATAAAATGTTTTATCAATTCTCGTAATAAAAGTTTATCCGACGTTTAGTCTTTGACCTAAGTGAGAGAGCGGTCACTAGGGCGTAAGCGGGCACATTAGCGAGCGCGATCAAAGATTCGAGACAAAGTGTCAATCTACCAGCGATGGCGATTGACAATCCCAAACGTGTTAGACTTTTGACTATCGTTATTGTTGATAGAGTTTGATTCGTCTTAAGTCTAAGGTGATCACAGTGTATCGCGAGTTTTTGTAGCGGGCCGTATAGGATAGCCGTATTTCCTTATGGTAAATAAAACAATATATAGAAGATCTACTGTCACGTCGCGTTAGGCGCCCGTCATAAACTCTTTAGTATGGACGCAAACAGCAGTATCATTTAAAGGGTTTAACGGCAAGGTTGGGTCATACTCGTATTTTAGAAATTGCTTCAAATTTTGGTCAGCTGACGACAACTGACCAAAATTTGATTTGGTACTTGGCGTCCAACTTAGTCCTGATTACCACTACACTATACTTCAAGTTTTTTGCAGTATAATGGATCACACGTTTCACGACATTACCCTGTCGGCTGTAAAAGGAATTGTCAGCGGGCTTTTATCGTTTGCTTCCAGCAAAAAAACGTGTAGTACAATATAGCGTGAACGAAGGCTTAGCACCCGCTAACGTTCCTCACCCTGTTCAGGGCCTTAGAGAAAGACTCAAACAGGCTTTGTTAGAATTTGACTTTATATCTTTTCGAATTAAGATTACTCGCCCACGCTTAAATTCGCTATAGAGGTATTATTGAGCTATGGGCTACACGTTTCCGAGATTAGGATTGAGGATAATATAACCGCGAGTATTTTATGTAGAAAAGACAATGTTAAAATTTTAGCACAAATATTGAGATCTTCGAAATTGTCGAGTTATGAAACGGGTCATTTTGAACTATGATAACTTCGGTTTGATTTAGAATTATAAGTTCAAATAAACTTTATATTCAAAGCATGTTATTGATATTTTAGAATTAATTATGAATTTGTTTCTTTGGGTTTGGTT